>JARNME010000314.1:29260951-30460951 GCA_030179655.1 Scaptomyza flava
TGGAAACGAGTCTGGAAGGTACTCTCCAACCGTTGAAAGTAGCGTGGGGGCAAGAAGAAGTCTAAGAAATCCCTTTTGACTGACTCCCAAGGCTCATCCTGCATCCTATAGGTCCGGAACCATCCTTCAGCCCGGCCGGTAAAGAGACCGGATATTGCTCGCGGCAGCTGGTCAACGCTCACCCGGTACGAGGCTACGCGCTCCTCCAGTTTCTGCATGAAGCTGAGTGGGTCCGAGTTGCCATCATACCCGATACCCTAGCTGCGTAGCTTATCGGCCAGCATTGAGCACGAAATCTCTTCGCGGCGTATCCTCTGAGCTCCGGCACCGATGCTGCTACTGCTTGCCTGGTCGATAGGTGCCTGGATGCCCGTAGGCGTGGGTGCCTCGGCTACCATCGGCTGAGTCGGCACGGGCACTTGGAGTTGGTACTCGTCCTTGTGCACTTTGTCGGTCGGACCCGGAGACGCAGCTGGTAAGTGGGCATCCCGAGGGCTGGCTGCGTCCCCATAGCTCACTTCCAACACGTGCAAGCGGTACCGCATTTCCTCCGAATGCTCTCCCCTGGATACGAAGGCGGCGATTTGGGTACGCAGGTCCTCGACGGTACCCGTGGTTCCCAGGCCGAACTCCTCAGCTAGGCGCTGTAACTCGTCCTTGCGACGAAAGGAAATCCATTTTACGCCCATGTCAAAGCTGATCGTTGTACTGTTGTATTTCTGATTAGTTTTCTCCGTTAGTGTCGCAGGATTATTTTAATTTTATTTAAATATTTTTTTTCCAGGATTTTATTTATATTTTATTTAAAAATGTTATTATTATTATTATTTTTTTTTTCTTTGATTATACCCTTTTATTTTCACATTTAAAAAAAAACCTAGTACCACACCGCAACAAAGACAATTGCCCGCCCAGTTAAAACCCCGCACACCGAAGGTCAGCTTACGCCTGTTCCATCCTTATACTCCTCTTACGGCTCGTTGCTGTTTGGGATTTGTGTTTCGTCGCACACGTTGTCGCTTGCCGCTACTGCTGTTTTTCTCTTTGTTTCCGCACTTGATATTTCGCACTTGCGTTTCTGAGCGCGGCCCGATCGTGACTAACTCGCCGGCGTTTTGCATTTTCGGCACGGGCTATCCTCTGCCGCTGAGGCCTCTGCTCCGGCTTCGGCTGTAGCCGCTCTCTCTACGACCCTTCGCGGCTGCTGTTGTGTGTGATGTTTTCTGCTGCTGCTTCGGCTGTAGCCGCTCTCGCTACGATCCTTTGCGGCTGCTGTTGTTCTTTTGCTGTTGCTTCGGCAGTTAGTAACCAGTGCGGCTGCATTTTCAGCGCCGGCTATCCTCTGCCGCTGAGGCCTCTGCTATCGCCGCTTACGCTACGACACTTCGCGGCTGCTGTTGTTGCTCTTTCTTTTGCTGTTGCTTCGGCCGTTAGTAACCAGTGCGGCTGCATTTTCAGCGCCGGCTATCCTCTGCCGCTGAGGCCTCTGCTATCGCCGCTTACGCTACGATACTTCGCGGCTGCTGTTGTTGCTCTTTCTTTTGCTGTTGCTTCGGCCGTTAGCAACCAGTGCTGCTCATCGCTATCAGTGCTGAACGTTTCTGGTTCGTGAACCTGTACCCCGTGTCTTAAATATAAATATTCGTGTTTTTGTCAGCTTACTTATTATTATTGTACTCTGGGTGCCTTCGTGGCCTTAAACTAAAATACATTCATGGTTAATTAATTAAGTACAAATATTTACTACAAATATAACAATGAAATTAAGTGTTGTGATGGAGTTAAATAGCTCCTTCACAAGGTCTAGATCAGCTGTACAGCTATCTGCATGTAATCCAGCGAGGTCTATGTTCATAAAGTCACGGTATGTTATTTTAAGATTTCGATAATTGGGTAGAATGTCATAGGTCAGAAATATAAGATCATGTTTGGAGAAGGCCGTAATGGCAATCTGGTCATAAATTAGTGTGCATTCTTTTTTGTTTACAAATATTAGGTCAAGTAAAGTACTTAAATTCTTTGTAAAGTGCGTCGGTAATTTAGAGTTCACTGGTTCTAAACCAAGAGACCCCATGTCGTCCAGAAGATGTCGTTCAGTAAGTATATTGCTGTAAAGTCTCCTGTCAGTATAATGTAAGTGTACCTCGTAGTTAAATTTGCGATTACATCGATTATGGTCTATATAAGCAGCCAATGAGCATTTTTGTATTACCATTGAGGCTAAGAATTTCTATAATATATATTCTATAGGACTTTAAGCTGCTCTAATATTACCCTACAGTACAGTCTTTTGGTTACATATATTGCAACACACCCAGCATGACGGACACGGTCAGAACAAAACACATTCTACCCTGCACACTCAATCAACAAACTAAAAAGATCTTGGTTAAATCACGTTTCGGACAAATAAACAACAACAATATTTGAATTTAGACTATGAGCATTTATATGACAGACCGTCAAACCAGCTTTTCGCTTGCTTAGAACCCTAACCATCGCGTGGCTATTCGACTTGGGAATATTAATAACAAGGGACATCAACTATCACAGAAAATTGTTCATACCGATACACATCAATTAAAATTAACATAGGGAAATAGTACGCATTAACAATGCACACATTCAAAACAGTCCACTTACTTGTAACATAAAATAAATAAATAAACAAAGTAACTTATAAAGAGAAATACAGTAAGGGCTTTAGTTAAGAACGAAAAATATCATTTGCATCAGTAGCCACTGCAAGAGAGCTTTCAGCTTGCATGCTAAGAAGCTTTTGCATATTATCTATGCAAACGACTTCATCTGTCCCGCTCCGTTTGGTGTGAAGCAACGCACGACGGCAAAAAAAACTGCTGATAAAAGTTTTTTTCTCTTCATCTGCATAGCTTCTTCAAAAATCTGAAAGTTCTCTCTGCTAAGCTGCTCGTTGAGATAAATTGGGACATTCGCACGTGTTTCAAGGCCCAACACATGCAGAGACAGTTGAGATTTGTTAGTCCGGCGGTAATCTGCTGCTGCTCGCTGAGTTTTTAATTTGTCGCGTAAATTATCGAATCTAATTATAATAACCGGGTCAACAACGGTGTTAGAACCTGCTCGCAGCTCAACTCTGTGTATCTCCTTGCGTCTGGGCGCAGAAGTGACGCCCAGTGCAAACGCAAGTGCATTTAACGTTGTGCTCCCCCTCGACAAACGGCACTCCCTGCAGCCGCACGTCATTGACTGCACTGGCTTGTTCGGCTATTTTAGCCTTGAAAGTCGCCATACAAGCCTGAAGTGCAGCTGTCTTGGGGGTAGACTGCTCCAATTTACAGACGCGCTGCACAAGGCTTTGAAGCTCGTTTCCAAAACCATCCAGCCTCTCATGCAACACGGCCAGCAAGTTTTCCTCCGATTCCTTCATTTTATCTGCGATCAGTGCAGCTTGCTCGTCAAATTTCTGGTGAATAAGCTGGGTAAGTGCAGCCAGATCACTCCCTTTGCCTACCTTAAGTTCTCCAGCAGAGTTTTCTTGCAGGCGCTTTTGTATCGGTGCCATGTTATGGTGTGTAGTGTAGTTGAGTGAGATTTCGCTTGACCGTCTGTTATTGAGAGTTATTATTTGGCGCGTTGTTATTCGTTTGTGTATGTTAAGATAGAAGAAGAAGTTTCAGTTTGGTGTTGTTGTTGCTTAAATTTTCTTCTTTCGCGTTTAAATTAAATAAACAAAAAAAAACTAACAGATTATAAACTTCGCGACTTTTTGCGATAAGTGACTTGAGTATCGCAATGTTAAAATATCCCTTTTTGGGAATTTATTCGCGAACAAAACAATAAAATTAAATAATTTTGCGGAGCACAGAAAAAAATGTGACTATGTTTGAGAATCGATACTTGTTTGTTTTTGGAATACGTTAGCGCTAAGCTAGAAATTGCTAAATTTATTAGACTATATTTAGCTATTTCTCAATTGCATATTTCAATGTGATTAACTCTTCTTCTAAAATAAATAATAATAAATGCTTTATCTTAAATGTATTGTTTTGTTATGACTTAATTATATGTTAATAAAAAAGAACTACCATAGCGAACATTGTACTAGACAAGATTTAAGACAACACACTACAGGACTTAGCCAAAAATAACATACACATTAAACGTATATACAAGTAAGTAGACGACATCACATGCATCTTAACAGAAAAGGATGCACAACACATACTTGACACACTCAGTAAGCAACACATAAGAATACAATTTACAATGGAAAAGGAACTAAACAACAAAATTGCTTATCTTGACACGGAACTAACAAGAAATAGGGAAAACATCGGATTCAAATGGTACACCAAGGCGATCGCATCCAATAGGATCATGAGTTTCCACTCACACCAACCTATGAGCCAAAAAATAAAAACACTGCAAAAAACATGATCAGAAAAGCATACACACTGAGCGACGAACAACAAGGGCCCGAAATATACATAAAATTAATATAAATATTATTAAAAAACAGCTACCCATAACGATTAGTGGACAATATAATACTAGAAATCACAAACGAAAATAACAAAATCTCAAAAGCACACAACGACAATTCGGACGAACAAATGAACCAATACGTGAGCATACCATATATAGAACATCTAACTAACAAACAAACACTCGCGAAAATTATGCCAGCTGATGCTACCAAACACCTAACATATGCATATAAAGCGCAAAAAAAAACCAGTAGATTGTTTACGAATACGAAAGACAAGATCGACAAGGAACAACAACAAAACGTCATCTACCAAATCAGCTCCATGGGAAGAGAGGGAGAGCGATGTAACGGGGTTTATATCGGTAAAACCAAGAGAGCGTTTGGAGCGAAACTCAACGAACACCGGGGGATGCAAAAAAGGGAAAAATGACCACAGCACTTGCACAGCACACAACAACAACAGGTCAAACAGCTGACTTCGAAAACGCTAAACTGTTGGACATTGAACGGAGAGAGAGAACGAGACTGACGCTAGAAAGCTTACGAATACAACACAGCAGCATGAACGCTGTAAACCACAAAGAAGACTTAGAACAGACAAATAACATTTATTCGACAGTAATTACAGATGACTACAGCAGCAAACATACAAAACGGACAAAAACGACCAACGTCGATGAAAATAAAGAGAAGTGCAATTTTAATTAATTAATTTTAATTTAAATGTAATGACAATGCTGTAATGTTTTTAGTGTAAAAGATGTATGTATGCGTGTATTCATAAGTGGTTGGTTTTATTTTTACTTTGTTTTTGTAATTTGATTTAAAAAACACAAAAAATTGTATGCCGGCTCCCTGAAGAAGGCTTAATATAAGCCGAAACGACGTAGGAGAAAATTGACGGATGAATAAATACAAAAAACACCATTAAAAACAACAACGGCCTTTTATTCCGGGAAAAAAAAATTATCCACAAAATTGTCAACAATGGGCCCAAAATCACAACACGAAAAGAAATTTGTTATGTTATCATCAATCATAGATATAATTAAATATATAAATAATATGGCAAAATCTTAAGATTATTTCATAAGTGCTTTTTAATAAAAAAAATAAGAAAGCCACTATATGCACCTGAAAAAAAAAATATCATGCAAACTGAGACAGGTTCTTGTACATTTGACATGCATACAAATAACCATTAATGCATAAATGTGAGCGCACACATTCAAGCGATGTTCAAATTTAAAAATCCCACCCCAAAAATAACAAAACCATAACACGCGAATCCCACACGCATATAAACTGCATCTAAGTGCAAACAAAAATAATTCTAACAAGAATGCGAGAGCGCCCAGTCGGCTCGACCATGATATAATCCATGATACAATTACACAAGGTAGTCCACTCGGCTGCCGAAGTCGTTCGGATTTGGTCCCCTAATTTCAGTGCGTGCCTGCTTTTCGCACTGGGTTAATCGACGCACTGTGTAGCCGTTTCACTCACACTCACTATTCAACGCTTTCAACGCTCTTTCACTCGCACTTACATATATTAAGGGACTATCATTTTGCCGAGTGGACTACCTTGTGTAATTGTATCATGGATATAATCAACAAGGTAGTGTCATGCGAGGAAGCGCCCTCTATAGTTAAATAAAAGCCAAAAAAGCGGAATCTCAAAGGAAACAAGCCAAAAAATAAGCTGATTTTTATAATTTTTTTTTTTTTTTTTTTAATACATTCAATATTATATTTTTAAGAAGTTTTATTGAAAAAAGCTGAAGTGTTCTAAAATATCGTCTGACGTTTTGGCGTCGTCGGTCGGGTAAAAGTATTTTTTGCTGAAAGGCTCAGTTACCCGAACGTAACTTGACTTGAACTTAAGAAACAGCTGATCCCTTCAACTAAACGAAAAACACTGCTTGCTGGTTACCCTCAACTTAACTTGACATGACTTGACTTGACGTAACTAAACAACCTGCAGAGAAACGAATTTCAAGTTCAAGTTCAAGTAAGTTCTCGTTAAGTTCAAGTTACGCTCATGTTCCAGTTCAAACAGCTGATTGATGAGCAGCTAAAATGGATGAGCATAGGCCAATTTGTATTTTATTGTTATTTTTTTTTTTATAATTTATTTATGTTTTGTTCTATAAAATCCGCTCAAATCTAATAACATTAAAGTAATGACAAACAGCTGTTCGATAAGTTCATGCGCACGGTCGCCTTCACGTTCAGGTTCAAGTTAAGTTCACGTTTTGTTAAGTTCGGGTAATCGCTAGAAGTTCACGTTCAAGTTAAAATCAAGTTTAAGTCAAGTTAAGTTCAAGTCAAATTAATTTCGGGTAACTGAGCCTTAATACAGTTAAGCAGCTCGGTGGCAACTGGTAATTATAAAAACATTTGTTGTGGCGGCGCAATCCTTACCTAAAATTTGAAATAAATAAATATATCTGTTTAGAACATGTAAATTAATATAACTACCTTGCGGTCAAAATTGAATTTAATGTGTCAACTTTCATCATATTCCTGATTTTGGTTTATGTAAGATTGACTTGGCTAAATACCCGCTCCACTTCGGCGATGGTCCAAGGTAACGAAAGAAATTGAAGCGCAACTGAAGCTAATTCGAAAAAGCGGCAGTCCCCACCAGAATCTCGGAACTTCAGCACTTCAATCCAAAACTTAACTGTTTCGTCATAATTTTGGTGGCCGCATGTGTACGCAAATCGCTTATTTAATGCTGTATTTGCAGTAACTGCAAAACACCCGTGTGGGATTTGTCTAACCCTTCCGCAGCCACTCCGAAAACTCCGAGCTCTGTAACCAGGAATCTTTTTGTTTGTAAATCTCTTTATGAATTTTAATTTTTGCATTATTTTCCCCGATAATAGACGGATGTAATTCACCAATTAGAAGTGGGAATTGTGCAATAGAAGTGAAAACCGATTCCTTATCGATATAAATGGAATATCATTATGTACATGCCGAAATAAGAACTTTCATTGTAGAACTCTTATAAATAAACTACTAACAAAATCAAGAAACTAAATAAATTCAACAACAAAAAGAGCGGTTAGCATTCTTATAAAAAAAAAACAGTATTCCCGCTGCCCGCTGCTATCAAATTTTTCCCGCAATCGCGTTGTCAAAAAAGCCAGATCTGACGGTGAAAAAACGGAAATGGCAACACTGTTTTCGCACAAATGTATGTACAGCAAATGCGTTGCCCAGTACCAGTAAGAATAAAGAATTATAGAGCAATCATTGCGCACGGGGCTTGTTGGGAACGCCTATGCTGTAAATTTTTGTGAAAAACTTTCTGAGTGCTCCCATAGCACTTCGGGGGTCGAGCCGACTGGAAGCTCTCGAGTTCTTGCTCAGAATTATTTTTGTTTGCGCTTAGATCAGCGACCGGCACATTTAGCGTTTCCTATAGCTGGCTATAGGGCAGCAATTTTTACGTTTTACACTGTACGCTATAAAAAAATTAATACAAGCGCACGCTGTTCGGCTTTCGGCAGTTGTGTTGCTCCCACTTCGGCAAAGCAAATCAAGTCAGTTGCTGTTCAGCATTCACAAAGGCAAGACCTCGCTGCGCAATTTTTCTGAATGCTAAATATTTAACACTGCAAAAAAAACTGAATAATGAATGAATTTTTTTTTTCAATGAAAAAATGTTTTCATGTTTTCTTCGTGCGCGAACATAGTTTTCAATACAAGCAAAGAGCAATAAAGGTATAGTTGTGTGAGTTTGCCGGTCGCTGCCCTATAGCCAGCTATAGGAAACGCTAAATGTGCCGGTCGCTGATATAGAGAGGAAGCCGAATGAGACGGTTGGTCCACGCAGCTCTGCTGTTTATTTGCGTGTATGGTTTTTGCTTGTGATGTTTTTGTTATTTTTGGGGTGGGATTTTTAAACTTGAACAGTGAATGAATGTTTGCGCTCACATTTATGCATTAATAGTTATTTGTATGCATGTCAAGTGTACAAGAACCTGTCTCAGTTTTTATGATATTTTTATTTTTTTACAGGTGTATATGTATGTATATTTAAATATGACCTATTAGTCGACTTGATATGACTCAATTTAAAAATTTAAATTAATTAAAAACAACCAATATGAGCGGCGATCATAGATTTTTACATACAAGTGTACATATATATACATATATTTTCATAAGTACATATGTATTTACCTAAAATAAATAATAATATTGTATGCAAGAATAAATACTTAAACATACATCTCTATATATAAAAGAGTTTGTCCTGACTAGAATGGAAGAGCCACAGCCTAAACGAAACGAGCTAGAAGGCTGAAATTTTCACACAATTTTCCATGCAGGTAGGAGGTGAGCACTAAGAAGGGAATTTTTATTTGGACAACTCCTTCAAGTACCTCCCATACGTCGCACAACCAAAGTCATAAAAAAAGGTTCGACACTTGCAAAAAAGAAACGGATTTCCGCTTCTTAATGAATAAGAGCATACACAATTAAGTGAACAATGCGCTTGAAAATAATTTTCATAATTTTATGTACATGTATCACTTCGCACAGTGCACATTTTTTTTTTTCAAATTTGTGTGCCTTTGACAATTTATTTACGACCCAAGTAGCGTTTGTTGTTGTTGTAAGTGTTGTTGCTGGGCCCGCACTGCTACTTTTTGTTGGTGTCATTGATTTAAAAAAAAAAAACAACAACAACATAACAAAACTTGGTGCGTCTAGAAAAATTTCCCACACCAGAATATGTTATGGGGGTGGATTCGCCTACTTTCTGCTTATATAACTTATATATATATATATAACTTGGACAAAACGTAACACACTAACATCATTGATATATTATTGATATACAATTTCGAATAAGCAAAGGGCGTTCACATAAGCGCGTGTGTTGCTCTTATGATAATCAGATAATTTGATATCTCGCTCCGATCATGCTCCTTTGTTGTTGCTCATTTACGTTCACTCTCTATTTTATGTGCGCGCTTTGCATGTCAATCATAAAGTTTAATAACCCTAGCTCCTCCGCACACACACTAAATTAAAGCTTAAGGCAATATACAATTCACTTAACTGCAGCCTCTTAGATATGTTTTGCATTGATTCAGTGCGTGCGAAGAAGGTAGCGATACTACGCTCTTTGTTTGTTTTGCAGAGCGCGCGCCTACATAAGAGTGTTAGCCGAAATAGCTATAATTGGTGATGGAGCCTGCCATTTTAAAGCTCTTCTAAACAATATTAGTGCGCTATGTCATACTTATGGTACTGCATGTGAGCTTCAAGCAGCAGCAGAAATTTTTGCTGTAAATTTCCAACTTTTTCAGAATGGAAATTTATTACAAGCATTTGGAAATAATATGCATCCTGTAAAAAGATTGCGTTTTACCGGTCCATTAATGAATGGACATTTTGATGTTTAAACTCCTTTAGAGGAAGTATTAATCAAGACTCTGATACGTCAAGTGAATGCAAAACCGAAAATGTTAAGAATCCCGTTAAAAGACTTAGTCAGTTCGCCGACAAGGCAGAAAAAATGTACTAAAACATGCATTTGAAAAAAAATCGTGATATTAATTGGGGTAAGCGCATAATTTTTGAAGCTCATAGAGTTGCAGTGAGAAGACATCAGGCTAATAATCCTGATGCACGTCAAGAAAGGCGTTTGCGTGCATGGACTGTTAAAGCCATGTTTGGCTTAAACTATGATTTTGAAATAGCCTACAAGTCAGATAAAGTTACTCAACTTGGTAGTATGAATTTGATATGCAAACATTGTAGTGCTTTAAAATGGAAAAATGATCCTTTGGGTATCTGTTGCAAGGCAGGAAAAGTTAAACTTTCACAAAATGAAAGTTTGCCTGATCCACTTAAAAGCTTAATAATTGGTGGACATCCCAAGCATGATCATTGCATTGATCGTATAAGAAAAAATAAAATCAAATGGCTTCTTTTGGAAGTACAAAAATCATAAATGAAAGTTGGTTAACCTTTAAAGTCCAAGGACAAGTGGTATTGTCCGCCCTTTGCCAAATGAAGAAATGCAGTTTCTTCAAATTTATTTTGTTGGTGATGATGAAAAGGAAGCTCAACCATGTTGCAAAAATATTACAAATGATAATTGTAGCGTAGTAAAGGATCTTCAATGCATGTTTCATCATAATAATCGTTATGTTAAAGATCTAAAAATGGCTCTCAATAAAATACCAACAAGTACTAAAGATTATAAATTGGTTATACATGCTCATCGAACACCCGCTTTTGCACATTAAGGGCTTTACAATGCATCTCTATCAAGCGAAGCAGCTTTAGTTATTGTTGGTCAGCAATTTGAAAAGCGCGATATTATTATTGAAAGCCATAATAATAAATTACATCGTATAAGTGAGGTGCATCGATCATACGATGCCTTACCCTTTGCTATTTCCTTATGGCGAAGATGGCTATTCAGTGGATATACCACAATGGAATCCATTATTAAAAAAGGAGGAACCAAAAAAAATTATATCTGCGTTAAGCTTTTACAGCTATAAAATAATGATTCGTCAATCTGAGATAAATCATTTCGTTCCCTTTTTAGTCAGTTTTTGGTTGATATGTATGCTAAAATTGAAACAGAAAGGTTAAATTATATTCGCTACAATCAAGCAAAACTCAGAGCAGATAGCTATATACATCTACAAGATGCAATAGGCCAACAAGATGTTGTCGCAGCTCAACTTGGTCAGATGGTAATTTTACCATCTTCTTTTACAAGCTCTGCACGATATTTGCATGAAAAGACTCAAGATGCTAAGATATATGTTCGCCATTATGGGCGACCAGATCTTTTCATAACATTCACATGCAATCCACAATGGTGTTATGAACCGGCCTTTGCTTACCAACATTGTGTCGATAGCCAGCTAGCAAATCGGTGACCCAGGGATGAGTACGACCTCGATACAGTGTGGGCCGGTGTAACAAAAATTTATATTTTTACAAAAAAAACTAACAACAATCAAACTAGCAGCGATAATTCGCACAATCGAACAACTAAGGACATACAATGTAAAAAGATCTTAATATTCACCCCCAATGAGCCCCCCCAACTATGAATTGGCTTTCTCTTCATTTTACTTCAATTCCCTAATACTACACTAACAACACAAACAACTTACCCCGAATTCACACACTCGTCCCACCCACACATAAATCACTACTCAAACATGTTTTTACATTAACGATAACGACACATTCATTTATTTATATATATAATTATGATAAACATTTGTTTTTCTTAAAATTAAATTTACGTTAAATAAACATAATAAAGAAAAAAATGAAAAAGAAAAATATAATTAAATGAATAAACGAATAAACAAATACTAATAACGTAAAACAAATTAAACAATAAACATAAACACAGAAAGAAATAATAAATTAAATAAATAATAAATTAAAGAAATAATAAATTAAAGAAATAATGAATTAAATAAATAAGGGCAGAGGCGAGTAATGCGAATAAATAAATTCAGTTCTGTTGACGGCCGATTGCTGGTCTTGGCCCACTGTGCCTGGGGCAGCAACTGATTTGGTGTATGTTGTGTGGCTGGCAGCCGGCACACGGAATTAAGCGCTTGGACAGAGATTTTTCAGGGGCGATATTAAATTACACAAACTTGTTTGACCACCCAGACGGGTTGGCCAATCCTCGTCCGGTGGTCGGTAGCGATTGTGTGGCCGCGCCGGGCGTGTTGGACTGGCTGGACGTGGTGCACTACCGGAATGAAATAAAACTCTTTTTTAAAACCAAAACAAAGACCTACACCACCTCGACTATTTCACTCCTACCTTTCACACGCCAGCACTAAGTTTATTCCCTTAAGCTTTTTCGCTTTTATCACACGCGCTTTGCGATCTGGCTTTTCTATTTCTGCTGAAATTTCGCCTACTCACGGCCACTCTGCTTCTTATAGCCGTGTGCCCATTCCCCTATTCCGCAGACAACAATCGATTATTGGGAGCCAGCACGACTCTCCACCCCTCGTTCAACACCCAACCATCGATTGCATACAAGCCGACCATAACACCACACTCCGGTTCGCTTGCGCCCGCTTAGAACAGGAGTGCCAAAACGGAGGCGTCCGTCCGCTACGCTGCCCAACGTAGGCCATCGCCCACGCCCTGAGACTAAGCGTCTCATGCTCTACCGACTGAGCTAGCCGGGCATAGATCCAACGCTCGGGTGTCACTGTTTGAGATCCTTAGCGTGGAACACCCCGAGCGGATTGCCCTGAAGTGTCTCTAGCTCATAGAGGCATCGTCCTACTGGCCGCACCACTCGGCACTTGGTGAAGCGGCGACAGAATTTCGCGTTGAGGTTTTTTGCGAAGTCACTCAACACAAAATTGCGCTTGAATACCTCTTGCCCTGCTGTGTATTGAACGTCCCGGGCCTTCAGATCATACTGCTTCGCTGACTTCTCGTACGCCTCGTGTAGCGTCTCCTGGATGCGAGCGCGGTATACCTGTTGCTTTGCTGACCTCTCTAATGGCTTTATGGCTGAGTCGCTGACGTCACCCAGCCTTCTGGCCAGTCCATATTCGCTGCCGTTACTCAGCATATGCTGTCCAAACAATGCGAAGTATGGAGATGTCCCAGTCGCCGTATGCACCGCACTGCGTAACGCCATCGCGATTTCTGGCAGTTTCTTGTCCCAAGTCGTCTTGTCAGTCCCAAGATGTGTCCGGATCGCTGCCAACACCGATTGGTTCACCCGTTCGGACGCGTTGGATTGTGGAGCATAGTTGCCTGTACGGACATGCTTAATGCCGTGATGCTCCAGCATGGCTTCGAACTCCTGCGACACGAACTGCTTACCATTGTCGGTGTGCACGATCTCGGGGACTCCAAACACGGTGTACACCTCCTCCCTCAAAAATCGCATGATCGCCGCAGATGTCGCTTTCGGCATCGCCTTAAGCCAGACGAACTTGCTGAAATGGTCCAGCACCACAAAAATGTACGCATTGCCATGCCTAGAACGTGGGTACTTCCCTAAGAAGTCCAAGTACAGCTTCTGCAGCGGGCGCTCAGTTACCACCTCCTTTCCCATATTTGGCCTTCCGACTTGCGAGCTGTGTTTCGCCTGCTTGCACACTTCGCAGCTGAGCTCGTACGACCGCACCTGGGCTGCCATCCTCGGCCAAAAGTAAAACTGGCGTAGCCTCGCCAACGTTCGGGCTATGCCTCCATGCATACCCTTGTCGCTGTCGTGAGCCTGTTGTACCAACGTGCTCGTTAGCGCTTCCGGGACCCACAGCTTCCACAAGAACTCCTCGCTATCTTCTCGAGCGAACTGCGACCTCTTAAAGAGCAGACCGTCCTCGATCCGGAGATCTGGAAAACGCTCTGACTCTGTTCGCACCAACGCCAACCGCTCCAGATACTCCTCGCTCTCAAAGGCTGTCGTCTCAAACTCGAACAAGTTGAGTTCTTCCACCTCAAATGGTCGAGAAAGCATATCGGCTGCCACATTGTCCTTCCCTTTCCGGTGCTCGATCGTGAAGTCAAATGCCTGAGGCGCTAGGGACCACCTTGCTAATCTTCCACTCAGGTCCTTGAGCGACATCAACCATTGCAGGCTCGAATGATCCGTGATGGCTGTGAAGGGCATGAGCTCCACATATGGCCGAAAACGCTCGATTGCCTTCACCGCTGCCAAACACTCTTTTTCCGTCACGCTATAGTTCAGCTGAGCTCCCCGCAGCTTAGCTGAAAAGAACGCGGTTGGTCGGTCTGCACCTTCATCGTCACGTTTAAAGAGAACTGCACCAATCCCCAGGTGGCTTGCATCGCACTGGATGAAATAATGTCGGCAAAAATCTGGGTGTACAAGTACCGGCGCGCAGGTAAGTGCCTTCTTCAGATTATGAAACGCTTCGACTGCGTCGTCAGACATCTCAAACTTCTTGCCGATTTTCAGGCAGTCAGTCATCGACGCAGAAAGGCCCGAGAAATCGCGGATGAATCGCCTGTACCAGCCTGCGGTTCCCAAAAATCTCCTCAGTTGCTTTGCGGTTCTTGGGACGGGAATCTGGACTATCGCCTCAACCTTGCTCGGATCCGTTCGGAGGGCTCCGCCACCAACAAAATATATATATATATATATAAGGAACTTAAAACATAACTTAGATTTCTGCAAGCCGATGGTGAGATTCGCCTCCTTCAAGCACTGCGCTACCTCCTTCAACAGCTGTAAATGCTCCTCAAAAGTGCGGGAGATGATCAGCAAGTCATCCAAGTAAACGAACACTCGATTCCGCAGACGTTGTGGTATCACCCGGTCCATCAATCGACACAACCGTTGAGCAGCATTACACAGCCCGAAAGGCATCATACGGAACTGGTAGAGTGGACGTCCGGGGATAGTAAATGCCGTGTATGCTCTGCTCTGGGGCTCCAACTCAATCTGCCAGAATGCGTGCTTCAGGTCGACGCTGCTGATGAAGATCGTGTCATCCACGCGGCTCAGGATCGTCTCAATATTCTGCAACGGGTAAGCATCCTTCACTGTCACATCGTTCAGCTTACGAGCGTCTAAGCACAACCTCTTCTTCCCAGGTTTCCGCACCAACGTCATCCTGTTGCTCCACGGACTCTCGCTTGGCTCGATGACTCCCAGTCGCAACATTTCGTCGACCTCCGCGAATAATAGCTGCTGCACCGCTGGGGATACGGGGTAAAAACGCTCCTTCACTGGTACGGTGCCTTCTACCAGCTCGATAGTATGACGCTCTACGTGGGTCTTACCTAATCCTCGCTGCTCGAACGCCAGGAATTCCGCCTTGATCGCCTCTAGCTGCTCTTGCTGCTCGGCATCCAACTTGTGCGGTTCAACCGACTCTCCCTTAGTCATGAATTCCGACTCCACCTGTTCAAGCGACTCGACTCCTACGATCTCGGGTGCCAGGCGAAACTTCTTCCAGAAGTCGATACCCAGGTACAAATTCTGGACAAGTGCGGGGCACACATACAGCGTCATCTTGTGCGTCTCGTTCTTGTATTGGATCAGACAAGAATCTTACCCAACACCGAGTAGCTCGCACCTCCTGCGGCTCGCATCTTAGACCTTTGAGGGTGCCACGCTAACCCTAGCTTTTCGATGAGCTCCACTGCCCCTGCGCCTAACAAGCTTACGGTCGCCCCGGTGTCCAGTGGACCCTTACTGCATGTCCTTGGATCTGTACTTCAGCAAAAGCTCGATCGTCGCCCTTGAGCACCGATCCAATCGCCTCGCAAACGCTTTTGCGCTCCCTACTGCGAAATGTGGGCCTCCTCTGCCTCCGTGAAACAGGCGAGCGCTGGCTCCGTTTTGAGTCATCCTCTTCGGCAAAGATCCGGGCTCTAGCTTCTTTGTACGCGGCCTCGCGCTCTTCCAAGGGCGGTCGTGTCGACCACTTGGGCCTCGGTAAGTGCTCGCTGTTGGCTCTCCTAACTATGTCCTTAATTATCATGCAATCCTTATCTCTAGTCCTTATATCTAACATGCATTGTGGAGAGTGCCTTAGTGGCTCTTCGGCAACATCTTTGAGCGTGGCTCCTCTGCCTGTGTCACGCTCTGCCTCCCGTTTCCCGCCCGACATTTTGGACACTTCGGCAGCACTACTCCGGGCAATCCGCATTTGTAGCAAAATACATTTCGCACGGTGGCCTCGCACTCCCAGAACGTATGCCCTCGCTGAGCGCAGTTCCAGCACGTAAGCGCGTTGCTATCGCCGCTAACGCCTCTGGGCCTGTACATCGCTTCGACTGCCAAGTCCGGCGCAACCTCTACAGTGGCCTCCTCCTCCTCGTGGAACGCCTCATTGACTTGACGACTGACCGGCTCAGCCGTGGTCTGACTCCTCGACCAACGGGATGACAACATCCTCTCTGCGTCATGGCACTCTTCTCTCAGCCTCTCCAGATCAGTGATCCACATCGGATAGATGACCCGTGAAATCCCGTCCCGGATGTTCACCTTCACGATCTTGATTAGGTCGTGGTCGCTGACGGGTATCTCCAACCTCGATCTGAGAGCAAACATGGCCTGCAAATAGTCGTCGATGCCCTCTCCTGCCTTTTGCCTACGCTCGCGAAGCTCCTGCTCGCGCTCAAAATTGGACCTGCGCGTCTGGAAGCGCTGCTTCAACGCGTATCGCAGATTTGGCCAGTCTGTTGTTCCACTCGTCCTGAGGAACATCCAGTACCAATCCTTGGCTCGTCCCTCGACCAGAGTGTGAAAATCACGCAGGACATCCGTCCACGGCACCTGGTACGTCTGCCTCAGATGGTCTAGTCTGAAAATAAATTCGCCAACTGGCATTCCAGATGGGCTGGCATCAAAGACGAGACCCCATCGACGCATCGGGATAACCTCTGGTCTTGTGCCGGCTATACTGAATGGCCTCCTTGTGTCCTGGTCACTCCTATCCTGGGCTTCGCCACGCGCTCCAAACATCCAGTGTTCGGCCTGTTCACGCTGCTCGGATTCCAACGCCCGGTTGTTAAACCAGTGCCCCTGCGCTGCTGGGGGCTTTTGCTGTTGAGCTGCGCTATGGTTAGCCTGTGGTGCTGCGTTTTATCCGGGTGATGGGCGTAGAGTTGGCGGCGCTTCTTTGGACCCTGACAGCTGTGTATACAGGCTGCTCTCTCGGATTGCCTTCACGTACTCGAGCATTTCGCGCCTGGTTTGGGTCTGGAGCTCGACCATTCCTGCCGGCATGACCGCCTGAAAGGTTTCCCGCGCCTCTGTCAGAGCTGAATTTATTGCGGCTCTCAGCTCATTTTGTCGATTCGAGGGGGCTGGCTGTTGTTGCGCCGTCGTCGAAGAGCTGCGTTTGGGCACTGCTCCTAGGCTGTTGGAATCTGCTTCCCCGCCTACTGCTCCTGCATCCGAAATATCCATCTCTTCTGGTGGCGAAGTATTGTCCAGTGGAGTGTTGGACTTATTCACCTGTGTCTGAGATGCTGAACGAGTGGTTGGAGCCATTAATTCGGCACCCCTACTTCGGTTGAAATCTGCGCTACGCCTATATTTTCTCTGTTCCTGAACGTATTCTTTTCCGCTACGCATTACTTTTCCTTTTTCTATTATTAAAAATTTTCTTTCTTTCTCTCTTTTAGATAAATACACACAACATTTATAAACGGGGTGAGACGAACATGGAACATGATACGGGTACAGTAAGTGTTGAGTACATACATTGGTCCTAATCCTAAAAGTTGTCCTATTCCTATATCACAGTTGGGCTCTTGAAACTACATGCTATACGTGGACATGGACTGACTGGAAACGCTATGCCGGTCCTGAAGGACATGACATGGACCATAAGCCAAGACACATGTACACATATACGGTATGAAACAATTAATTACATATGTTCACAAATTTACATTTACCTACTACTCCCCAGATCTCTGAGCTGCGCTACAGCAGGACATGGTGGTCCACGCTTGGGTTGCTCCGGCCCTAAAAAATGTGGCTTGGTCAATACTATTTCTCCCCCTTTCTCCAGCTACTTCCGCATCAGCCCAGGCATTAAACCTCGCTGTGGTCTAGTATTATTGGCTAAAGAGTTAAAACTAGTAAACTAACACAACATGTAAACTGAAACAATAAATTTAACATATACTGCGACTTCACTAGCTTCCTATTATTGGGTTTTCCTTTGGGCGCCACTTGTTATGAACCGGCCTTTGCTTACCAACACTGTGTCGATAGCCAGCTAGCAAATCGGTGACCCAGGATGAGTACGACCTCGATACAGTGTGGGCCGGTGTAACAAAAATTTATATTTTTACAAAAAAAACTAACAACAATCAAACTAGCAGCGATAATTCGCACAATCGGACAACTAAGGACATACAAGGAAAAAAGATCTTAATATTCACCCACAATGAGCCCTCCCAACCTATGAATTGGCTTTCTCTTCATTTTACGCCAATTCCCTAATACTACACTAACAACACAAACAACTTACCCCGACATCACACACTCGTCCCACCCACACATAAATCACTACTCAAACATGTTTTTACATTAACGATAACGACACATTCATTTATTTATATATATAATTATGATAAACATTTGTTTTTCTTAAAATTAAATTTACGTTAAATAAACATAATAAAGAAAAAAATGAAAAAGAAAAATATAATTAAATGAATAAACGAATAAACAAATACTAATAACGTAAAACAAATTAAACAATAAACATAAACACAGAAAGAAATAATAATTAAATAAATAATAAATTAAAGAAATAATAAATTAAAGAAATAATGAATTAAATAATAAATTAAATAAATAAGGGCAGAGGCGAGTAATGCGAATAAATAAATTCAGTTCTGTTGACGGCCGATTGCTGGTCTTGGCCCACTGTGCCTGGGGCAGCAACTGATTTGGTGTATGTTGTGTGGCTGGCAGCCGGCACACGGAATTAAGCGCTTGGACAGAGATTTTTCAGGGGCGATATTAAACTACACAAACTTGTTTGACCACCCAGACGGGTTGGCCAATCCTCGTCCGGTGGTCGGTAGCGATTGTGTGGCCGCGCCGGGCGTGTTGGACTGGCTGGACGTGGTGCACTACCGGAATGAAATAAAACTCTTTTTTAAAACCAAAACAAAGACCTACACCACCTCGACTATTTCACTCCTACCTTTCACACGCCAGCACTAAGTTTATTCCCTTAAGCTTTTTCGCTTTTATCACACGCGCTTTGCGATCTGGCTTTTCTATTTCTGCTGAAATTTCGCCTACTCACGGCCACTCTGCTTCTTATAGCCGTGTGCCCATTCCCCTATTCCGCAGACAACAATCGATTATTGGGAGCCAGCACGACTCTCCACCCCTCGTTCAACACCCAACCATCGATTGCATACAAGCCGACCATAACAATGGTATGACGTAATAAGTGTTTTATTACCGGGTCAAAAACAGCATGATCGTCACGATATTATAGCTCCAGATTTTAATTTAAAAGTTAAAGCTTTACTGTCACTATTGACAAAAGGTTCTTTGTTTGGAAGTTTGTAATGTTTCATGTACTCTGTGGAATGGCAAAAGCGGGGCTTACCACATATACATATTCTACTTTGGTTAGAAAATAAAATAAGACCAGATAAAATCGATCAAATTATCTGTGCCGAAATACCAAACGCAGTTGAGGATCCTTTGTTATTTAACATTGTTTAGTCAAATATGATTCATGGTCCTTGCGGTGCATTTAACAATAAATCACCATGCATGAAAAATAGAAAATGTACCAATAGGTTTCCTCGAGAATTACTTAAAGAAACTGTGACAGGAAAAGATAGTTACCCTCTACATCGTAGAAGAGCGATAGAAGATGGTGGTAATTTATTTATTATACTCGATACCGAAGGTAACTAGTATATTGGTTTTGTGCAATGTCCGTCATGGTGTCTGTCCGTCTGTCCGTCTGTCCGTCCGTATGTATGCAAGTTTTTTCCACACCCTTCAAGCTAGAGACTTGAAACTTTCCAATTCTCTTTATCTATGGGATAGTAAATTAAAGTGTCAAGATGGGGGTTCTACGATAACTGGGGGGCTGGCAAATCGATAAATTCGATAACTCAAAACCGATAAATCCACATATTTCGCACATCCTTACAGCTAGAACTACCAAATTGGTAAGAAGATAGCTACTAGCAACCCCCAAAAAACTGCATCAATAATTTTGGAGCCACGCCCCCCATTCCGCCCCCAGCCCCCCCCCGAATTTTAAAGTCAAAAAAGCATATATCTCCCTCAGTTTTGAGCTATAGCCACCAAATTTGGTGCCAAGATAGGTGATGATGACCCCCTAAAAACTGCATCAAAAATTTGGATGCCACGCCCACCGACACTGCCCTAGCTACCCCCATCCACCCCAACGCTTCGTCAAAAACGGGAATGCGTGTATCTTCCAGAGTTGTGGAGCTAGAGCTTCCAAATTTGATGGGAAGATAGCTAGTAGCGATCCCCAAAAAACTGCATGAAAGTTTTGGAGCCACGCCCACCCATTCCGCCCCCAGCCCCCCCGCATTTTGAAATCAGAAATGGCTATATCTCCCAAAGTTTTTGAGCTAGAGCCACCAAAGTTGGTGCCAAGATAGGTGATGATGACCCCCTAAACACTGCATCAAAAGTTTGGATGCCACGCCCACCGATCCTACCCTAGCCGCCCCCATCCAACCCAACGCTTCGTCAAAAACGGGAATGCGTGTATCTTCCAGAGTTGTGGAGCTAGAGCCACCAAATTTGGTAGGAAGATAGCTGGCAGTGACCCTCAAAAATCTGCATCAAAGTTTTGGAGCCAAGCCCACCCATTCCGCCCCCCTTTCCCCACCATTTACAAACTTTCAGCTAGAGTCACCAACTTTGGTATGAAGATAGCAATTGACATTCCACAAAGATCTGCATCAAAAATTTGGATGCCATGCCTACCCATAACGCCCCCAGCCCCCCCCCCCCCCCTTTTATCACTTTTCACAAACTTCGAGCTAGAGTCACCAAATTTGGTATGAAGATAGCAATTGACATTCCACAAGGATCTGCAGCAAAAAATTGGATGCCACGCCCAACCATACCGCCCCCAGCCCCCCTTTCCCCACTTTATACAAACTTCGAGCTAGAGTCAACAAATTCGGTATGAAGATAGCAATTGACATCCCACATAGATCTGCGCAAAAATTTGAATGCCACGCCCAACCATACCGCCCCCAGCCCCCCTTTCCCACTTTATACAAACTTCGAGCTAGAGTCACCAAATTTGGTATGAAGGTAGCATTTGACATTCCACAAGGATCTGCAGCAAAAAATTGGATGCCACGCCCAACCATACCGCCCCCAGCCCCCCTTTCCCCACTTTATACAAACTTCGAGCTAGAGTCAACAAATTCGGTATGAAGATAGCAATTGACATCCCACATAGATCTGCGCAAAAATTTGAATGCCACGCCCAACCATACCGCCCCCAGCCCCCCTTTCCCACTTTATACAAACTTCGAGCTAGAGTCACCAAATTTGGTATGAAGATAGCAATTGACATCCCACATGGATGGGCATCAAAATTTTTAATACTGGTATCGAGTATACCGCAGTCGGTTGCGTCCGACTGCAACGTTTCCACTTGTTTATTTATTTATTTATAGTCAGCTAAGAGCAGCTGACATTAAAATGAATCAAAATTTAATTTAAATTAAAAATAATTAAAATAATTAAATTAAGTAAAATATAGAATAATATATAAATCTGAAAAAATAATTAAAAGTTAAAGTTAAAGCTCTGGGAAATTCAATAAAGAAATTGAGCAGTCCAACATTTATTGCGAGGATTGGGAAAAACCCAGAAAAACCCAATCAGACCAGCGTTAGATTAGTAGTTAGTGGTTACGATTAGATAAAGCAAAAAGGATCGATCTTTTTAGTACTGGAGTTGAGGCCTCCAAGGAGACAAGAGAATAAAGTTTGTTATAGTCAGAACATATAACACGAAATGGTTCATGAATTAAATAGTTGCTGAAGCAACGATCAAGGCTAAGGGGTAAAAAGTTACGTGAAGATCTAACCGGGACATTAAATTTAATTCGACTCAAAAGAACTGATGAGTCGATTTCACCATTAAGTAGGTTAGTAATAAATAATACTCCATGCATAGTTCTACGGTTTAACAAGGAGGGAAGATTTATTAAAAGGAGTCTACTTGAATACCCCCGTAAGTCAACTCCAGCAACCCAGTTAAAACTTCTAAGGGCAAATAGAAGAAATTTCTTCTGCACAGATTCAATTCTGTCCTGGTGAATCGAGTATTGTGGGGACCACACACAAGATCCATACTCCAGAATAGGACGTACTAAGGATGTATAAAGCGTTTTAGTGGTGTACGGATCATTAAACTCTTTCGACCACCGCTTGATGAAGCCAAGGACATTAATGGCCTTATTGACCATATACGAAATATGAGCGTCAAACTTTAATTTAGGATCAAGAATAATGCCTAAATCTTTGATTTCAAACACGCGGTCAAGTGGTGAACCATCAAGCAAATAGTGAGCAGTATGAGGGGCACTTCTACAAAAAGACATGACTTTACATTTATAACAATTTAAATTGCGTAAGTTAGTACGGCACCAGACTGACAACGCACCCAAATCCGACTGTAGAAAATTACACAGGGAAGCGTCATTATAGGTGAAACATAGCTTTACATCATCAGCAAACATATACACAAAAGAGTTAGTAATAACTGCTGGAAGATCTTTAATAAACAAATTAAATAGCAAAGGTCCAAGGTGACTACCCTGGGGTACACCAGAGGTAACAAAAATAGGTTTAGATACCGACGATTTAAAAACTACTTTTTGTGTTCGACCACACAAGTACTCCGAAAGCCACAATAATAGTTTTGATGGAAATCCAATAATATTTAATTTATGAAGCAACAGAGGATGACTAACAGAATCAAATGCCTTACTAAAATCGGTGTAAACAACGTCAGTTTGCATTTTTTCCTGAAACCCTTTGATAACAAGCGAAGTGAATTCAAGAAGGTTAGTGGTAGTAGATCTACGCCTAACAAAACCGTGTTGATAAGGCGATATAATCGAACTACATGTGTGTTGCTGTTGAGAACATATAATTTTTTCAAAGACTTTTGGTATGGCAGACAACTTGGATATGATTTTGAAGAATTTTTATGGAGTGGAATTATAAAGGATTCCTTCCATATATCAGGGAACACGTTTGAATCAACAGACAAGTTAAATAATTTATTTAATGGCGCACAAAGAGAATCCGCGCAGTATCCAAGAATACAACCTGGCACTCCATCAGGACCAGGCAAGTAGCCAGGTTTAATAGAGTTAAATTCACTCAGGAGCATAGACTCAGTAACTACTGGGACATATATGCAATTTGACGTTTGAACTTCAATAGGATAGGAATTACTACTACTATACATATTTGATGAGTATACTGATTGAAAGTACTCAGCAAATAGATCGGCTACTGCCTGATCAGAACTATCTTTTGTATCATCTAGGTATACTGAGGATGGCAAGCAAGAAGTCTTACGTTTAGAGTTAACAAATTTATAAAACTGTTTAGGGTCACGTGAAAAGTTTAGTCTACAACGATTAAGATAATTATTATAGCAAGATGTGTTAACGGAAATAAAAATAGATTTTGCTACTAAATACGAAGATAAATCTAAAGTAGTTCCCGATTTTTTAAATTTTTTATATGATCTTGTCTTTGCGTTTTTCAACTTCGATAGTTCTCTCGTAAACCAAGGTGGTTTATTGTCACTTTAAGAACAAGTGAGGGGAACACAAATATCCAAAAGCGAATTCAAGGTCCCATAAAATATGGCTATAGCAGTTTCTATATCACTACAAGAATAAAGGCGCGACCAATTAGTATGTTGAAGAAGATAATTTAATTTAGTAAAGTTAGTTTTACGAAAGCAACGGGTTTTTAAAGTATTTTAAGATACTAAAATAGGGTTAAGAATTTCGATGGATAATTCTAAGGTTGGATGGTAGGTATCTTCCGGAAGCACTAGAGGGGGTATTCTACTAGCATTACTGCAATCGGAGTCCGAAACAAATATTAAGTCCAACATTCTACCACTACAGTTATGCACCCTGTTAACTTGCGATAGGCCTAACTCCAGTAGGCCATCGATAAAATCATCAGAAGTGACTGGTAACACCGCCGAAGATGTGTCATTCACAGACCATACAACATGTGGCAGATTAAAATCACCAACCACTATCAGATTATCCAAATCTGTCAAAAATGACGAAACAAGTTGCAAGGCACTCAGATGGGACGAGTAAATGTAAATATCAGATTGAGGAGGAATATAAGAGCAAGTAACATAAAGTGAACGGCCGTTTAGTAATATTTTAACACATAAAAACTCTATGTCCGGAAGATGCTGAGAAAGAATCTGTTCAGAGGAAATACAGGAGTCAACAGCAATGAGAACACCACCCCCCTTGCGGGAAGTGCGATCGCATCTGTACAAGTTATATTTAGAAGGAAAAATGGTATAATCAGATATATCAGGTTATTTCAGGTTTCCGTGAGTGCTACTATATGTGAATCAAATGATAAGCTGTTAACATATAATTTAGAAAGTTTAGTGTTAAGGCCTCTAACATTTTGATAGGCCAAACTAAGTTGTTTTGTTAGTTTTTTGCCACCGAGGTGGAGGCAACAGGTTGGCTAGCAGGCGGTGTACTATTAATCCTTATACCATTATTGCTATTAATTCGCCTATTCGTATACTCCTTAACTACAAGCTGCGGCGGCCAAAACTTTTCAGAGCAAATTGTCGAGAAAAGTTCAGGCGGTACACCCAGCTTGAAGGAAGATATACTTCTGGCATGTTTAAATTTAAACTTTTCAACAACAATAAGAGGGGAATCGATTTGACTCTTTACATATGCTGCAACATCATCCGATGACGTATCGGATGCCAGCCTAGAAACAAAAACAAATTTGTTGAGTGGTACAAAAACCAGAGGCTTGTGAGCCCCAGTTGTACCTATATTAGGATTAATAGGCACACGAGCTGCTGAACCAGAGGGCTCATGCAAAGGTTCGGAAGATAAAGTGGCTAGGTCGTTGATAGGATTTCTAGCAGGAGAGTTAAATAACATTAGTGGGTTAGCATTGGAACCAATTGATGGATTATTGTTAGGCACTAGAAGGGGTTTGGTTGGAAGAAAAGGTGGGGCAAAAAGTGGATTAGGACCCGAAGTCTTTTTACGCTTCGGAGATTCGGTAATCACCTTGCCATTTTTGAAATTAAGCTCAAGCTCGTTGAATGACGCTTGCAGATTATTAAAAGCTACATGCATAGCTTTAAAGCCAGCATGAGTCTGCCTCATGAACTTGGTCGATTCTTTCACAGCTAAATTGCAGGGCTCGCAGTACCATTTAAGACCTGTATCTGCAATTAAGAAGTCCCTGATTTTGGGAGTGAAGCCAGCACATTTCATGTGGATCATGTTGTCACACAATCCACACAAAATAAAATCTTGTTTGGTGGTTCCAACCACTTTGCAATTGGTGCTACAGCATGCAAACATTTTCGAATTGATTTAAGGTTTTATCTGGCAACTAATATGCTAGCACAAAACATAGTAAGGCGACGGTAAGTATAAGTAAAACGTATCACTGCAAGAGCAATATAAAACAGTAAATATCAAATGAGCGCTTAAATGAGAGAGCGTTAGCGCGTAGGCAGATAGAACCGCAAGTGCGATGGATAATAGCGGATAAGAGCGGGAGAGCTGTAAAGCGAGAGCGAAAAAAAATTGACAAACTGTTTGTTGTTAGTAATCACACAGAATATGCAAATGTAAATATATGTATGTAAGTATAAACGTATGTTTACTTTATGTTTTCTTTATGTTTAGGCAGAGCAGTCTCAGTTAAACTGCTAATTAAAGTGAGTATAAACTCGGCAAACTCTTTTATGTAAACGTAAATATATACACATATATTTGCAATCACTGCTAAAACTATTTACCAGATTAAACAGAGTAAAAACACCGTTCACAAACACAAGAGATCAATAAATAATCAAGAGCACGCAAAAACACGACCGTCACCAACGAAAGACAAGTTGTTGATGAATGCAGTTAAAATAAATGGTAATTGCATAGATAATCGTTGGGTTGTGCCTTATAACTGTGTACTATTGAGAAAAATTTAAGCTCACATAAATGTTGATATTGTAGTTCTGCAAAGTCTATTAAATACATTTGTAAATATGTTAACAAGGGCAGTGATCAAGTATCATTTACTCTTGAAGACCAACGTAATGAAATTAATACGTACGAAAGTGGCCGTTATATAAGTAGCTCAGAAGCGGGAAGGAGAATCCTTGCATTTCCCATACATGAACGTTTTCCGGCTATTACACACTTAGCTGTTCATTTAGAAAATGGTCAACGGATATATTTTAACCCCAATAATCCGCAACAATTACTTGACAGATTAAGCACTACACCCAAAACCACTTTGCTAACCTTCTTTGAGCTATGCACACGTGATGAGTTTGCAAGAACGCTTCTATATTTTGAAGTTCCATCGTATTTTACATGGAACAATAAAGAATTTCAAAGAAGAAAACAAGGGCATGATGTGCCTAATTTTCCTGGAGTTAAAGAGATTCAGCTTTGGGAAGAGTTTACACTATTCATCCCAATAATACAGAATGTTTTTATTTAAGACTAAATTTAAAAACCGTTAATGGTATAGCATACGCATCATTTCAATTGGCGTGTGAAGCTCTAGAATTACTAGAAGATGATAAGCACTGGGATTCAACTATAGCCGATGCTGTCATATGTCAAAATCCTACAAAACTGAGAGAACTTTTTGCAATCATGTTAGTATTTTGTCAAATTTCGAAGGCTCTTAAACTTTGGAATACTTATAAAGAGAATTTCTCAGAAGATATTTTAAGAGCCTTTCATATTTCACAACACAGAAATATTGATGAAAGTATTGTGAATAGTGTATTAAATAAATGTATTGTTTACATTGAAGATATTGTACTGTCTATTGGTGGTCAAAACTTGACTTACTATGGACTTCCACTACCAATTAGATCCGAGGAAATTGTTCCAAATATTGAATATCATAGAGAAACAAGTTATGAAAATTGCGATAATTTTGTTGTTAATAATGAGCTACTCCTTACTGCTGAGCAAAAACAAGTATACGAAAAGATACTACATAGCGTTGAAGCAGAAAAGGGAGAAATATATTTTTAGATGCACCTGGGGGAACAGGTAAAACATATCTTTTAAATTTATTATTGGCAAAAGGTACGGCAAAGTAAAAAAATTGCATTGGACGTTGCTTCTTCCGGTATCGCAGCCACTTTACTAAATGGTGGTCGCACAGCGCATTCTACTCTAAAGATTCCATTTAATTTGTTTCATTTAGAAACACCACATTGCTCAATTTCAAAGCAATCTAATATTGCTGCTGTGCTCAAAGATTGAAAGCTTATTGTTTGGGGTGAGTGTACTATGGGCCATAAAGGTGCTTTTGAAGCTGTAGATCGATCTTTGAAAGACATTCGAGATAGTGAATACTTAATAGGTGGCAAACCTGTTCTCTTAGCTGGTGATTTTCGACAAACTCTTCCAGTGATCCCCAGAGGAACAAGACCAGATGAAATAAGAGCGTGCTCAAAGTCTTCAATTTTGTGGCCCAAAATACAGAAAATATATATCCGGATATTACAAATATTTCTCAAAAATCACTCGAATGGTTTTCAGAACGTGCTATTTTGACTGCGAGAAATGACAATGCATTGGAAATAAACGAGTTTTTATTAAAATTATTTCAAAGTGAAGAAATGACATATAACTCTATTGATTCTGTGTCTGAAATCGAAGGTGCAGTTCATTACCCCGTCGAGTTTCTTAATTCATTAAATCCGGCTGGCCTGCCTCAACATAAATTAACCTTAAATATTGGTTCACCTGTATTGTTGATTCGCAACTTGAAACTGCCGAAACTGTGCAATAGTACAAGATTGCAAGTTAAAGTCCTTCATAAGAATGTTGTCGAAGCAATTATCTTTACTGGCAATGGTATAGGGGAAACGGTTTTTATACCGAGAATTCCATTAATACCTTCTGATTCTGAATTGCCAATTCAATTTAAAAGATTGCAAATTCCTTTAAAAGTTTGCTTTGCCTTAACAATTAATAAATCACTGGGACAAACTCTGAAATTAGCCGGACTAGACTTAAGACACGATTGTTTTTCTCATGGCCAATTTTATGTAGCCTGCTCAAGAGTCTGTTCACCAAAAAGTTTATTTGTATTAGCACCTGACGGAAAAGCAACAAATGTCGTTTATAAAGAGCTCTTAAAAGTTGTGAATAATTGCAAATTAAATTTAATAAGTGGATAAGGCCTACTGGGGAAACCACAATAAAATCAGGCGCGTCTTCTCTACCTCAATGGTGTCGTCGAAAAGAGAATATTAAATACTTTGAAATTTCGTGAAATATTTTCTAATTTATTTATTTTGTATCTATCTTCTATTGCTAAAATTTATATAAACTATCCGCTCAGCGAAGTAAGCGGGCCACTTACTAGTTAAATATAAATCAAGAGGTTTTTTTTGGGGGGGTAAATTTATTGTATTGGACCAAAAACACAGTTAGTTTTTATTACAACACAGTGATCTTCATTAGTAAATTCGGCAAGCCTGGTTGACTTCAGGCGTAGTTGTGGGTCTTGTGGATTAGGTTGACTTCCTTTGGATCGTCACCAGGCTATTGTATTAGGTTTCCAAATGACCTGCGTTTAAGTCTTCTAACGACTCTTCTCCCCGCAAGCTCTCTAGCCAGCCGGCTTCGGTGCCGCTGCAAACGTGCGTTGTATCTGATGGAATAAGCTCCAACTTGGCTGTCTATGGTAGTCAATCTGAGGTCATTGTGCAAGGTTGAATTTCGTACGTACCAGGCAGCACCAGTTATTCGACGCAAAGCCAAATTCTGGAGTGTCTGGATACTTGTCCGACACGCAATGCCCCAAATCTGTATACCATATCTCCAAGTCGGAGCAACCAAAGTGTTGTACACTGCCCGTTTGCAGCGCAGCGGCAAGGCGCTATTGGCGTTTATCATCCAATTAACTTTTGACAGCTTGCACCGACATTGCTTAAGGAGCCCATCAAAGTGAGAGCGAAAACAGAGCCTTTTGTCCAATGTGATCCCCAGGTATCGAGCATGATTTTCAGGCTGCAAGGGACTCCCATCAAGCCAGACTGCCGGTGCTTCTCCACGTCTCAGTGTAAAGTTGACAGCTTGGCTCTTCGAGGCGTTGAGCTTGATGTTCCACCTGCGAGCCCAGCTCTCAAGGATGTGGATATACTCCTGGGCTCCGTCAGCAGCCTCGTACTCGCAAGAGGCAGAGTGGAATACTGCCACGTCGTCAGCAAATGTGGCAATGAGAAAATTACCTGGTGAGGCGAGGTCTTCAAGATCATCAGGAGTGGGTATGTCCGCCGTGTACAGGTTGTATAGAAAAGGGCCCAGTACGCTGCCTTGCGGAACGCCCGCCTTCATTTCCCGCGTGGTAGAGATCGCAGCCCTCACCTTGACTTCAAACCTGCGTTCCGTTAGGTATGAACGCATTAGCATGAAATAGGGAGCTGGGAGGCGCGTTTTTATTTTTTGAAGCAGACCTCTAATCCAGACGCGGTCGAACGCCTGCTGGACATCCACAAAGATACCATAGCAATAGCTCTTGTCATCGAATGCCTTAAGTATGTGGTTAACCACTCTGTGAACCTGTTCAATTGCACCATGCCCTCTCCTGAACCCAAATTGGTGGTCAGGAAGAATGTTCATATTATCCATAAGCCTAACAAGCCGTGCAGCAATAAGCCTCTCCCAAACCTTAGACAGAGATGGCAAGAGGCTGATCGGTCGATATGACTCAGGGTCATCCTCCGGCTTACCCGACTTATGAATCATGTGGATCCTTGCTAACTTCCACTGGGCAGGAAAGTGCTGGGTTCTTAGTATAGCGTTGAAAATCAACGTTATAAAGAGAAGCGCTCGAATTGGCAGGGCCCTCAGGGTGGTGTGGCAAATACCGTCATGGCCAGGAGCCTTAGAACTAGGAAGGATATTAATAGCTTCCTTGACCTCCTCCACTCTGATGGGGTTGATGGGCAAAGACATCTGCAGAGGAGTCTCCAGTGCTTGGGCGGTCTCATTAAGGCTATTCTGATCAGCTAGGTCAAGCGGCGTAAAGCGTTCTTCAAGGTGACTTGCAAACGTCTCAGCTTGCTCGTCGTCAGTTTGGCAGTGCCCGTTTCCAGGACAGCGAAGCGGTACAGTTCTCCAAGGTTGGCGCTTTAGGCTACGTGTGGCACGCCACAGAGAGTAACCAGCATCACATGTGTAATCCATACTCTCTAACCTTCTAGTAAAAGTTTCACTTTTAAGCCTGCGTAGTGCCTCCTTAAGCTCCCTCTCAGATCTTCGCCATACTGCCTTGTCCTGAGGGCTATGCGTTGTCTGGTATCTGTGTCTGTTTTGCCTCTTGATTCTGAGCAAGTTTGCTATATCCGCTGGGAGTCTGTTTCCAGAATTATCCTGGCGTCTTACCATAGGGGGCGGGGTGGTTTCAGCTGCAGCCGACCGGATCTTGGCGATTAGCAAATCAATGGAATTTTCAACATCCAATCCAGTGTTGATGGTAGTGTTAAGCTCGATACTTTCGCCAATCCGTCTCTGAAACTCCTCAATGTTGGTACGTGCGTTGATGAGCCTTGGTAGTCCACTGACCATTCTTGCACTGCTATCCAAAGTAACTATCAGGGCAAGGTGGTCACTAGGGAGGTCCCAATCATCAGATATGGAAAGAATCTGGTCTGGAATCCCCTGGTATATGGCAAAGTCAATGCAGGAAGGAGTACCTCTTGCTCCATAAGGGTACCTTGTTGGTGATCCCGTTGCAAGGATCTTTGCTTGTCTACGAGACAGGCTCCCAGCAAGCTGTATGCCTCGTGCATTGCTGCTTCGTCCACCCCACAGCCAATGATGAGCGTTCCAATCTCCACCCACCAAGTACTTGTTACCAGCCGAGTTAAGAATATTATTAAAATCATTAATCAATATCCTCTCATTTGGCCTGCAATAGATAGCTCCAAAAACCACATCTCCAGCATCTGTCGAAACTCTAACCGTTGAATACTGGTAAGCCCGATTAACTAAAGTCAACTGAGGGAAATGTATCAGATTGCTCCGAACGAGTACAGCGCAGCCCCCTGCAGCTGTACGATTATCAACCCAATGTACTGGGTACACCTCGAAGCCAAATATTCTTGGAAATGATAAGCCATTCGTCCTGGTTTCTGACAGGAGGATGACCTTGATGTCATGTTTTCGTACTAGAGCTTCAAGCTCTAGTACTTTACCTGAAATGCCGTTGGCATTCCAGATAAGAACCTTTAGAGGTGAATTCATTTTGACAGCAACGCGGTCATAAGCGTGAGGATTTGCTGTTGCATCCCCAAAACTTGCTGCTGCATATCTGCCATTCTCTCAATAGCTCGAGTCATATCCTTGATGGCAGAAGAGATCTCATCTCCGTTGACTGGCATCTGTTGCTCAACTTGTTGTCGGGTTTGACTCTGTTCTTGCTGCTGCTTCAGGCCGCGTCTAGCCACAGCAGCATATGATTGCCCTCCAACTTGTTCCTTAATGAATGAACTTGGAACGTTTACTGGCTCTGGTTCATGTGTTCTGATTCTCCGGATCTGGTTTGGCAATTTTGGGGTTAGGTTGGCGTTTTTAATGGCCTTAGGAGCTCCCGCTCGCCTTATGTACTCGATGAAAACCGTGCACCCCTTATAATTTGCCGGGTGGCTGCAAGAGCAGAGTTTGCAGGTGGAAGCACCTCAGATCACCACATATGAAGCAATTTCTTTTGACCCAAACGTTAAATGCGACATTCCCTTGGACATAATCAAGTCTGTGCCAGATTTCACAGCATGGAGCATTAGCATGGAGGCAATTGGCCATCTATGCTTACGAACTTTTCAATAATATCCAACAAGCAGTACACACTACCAAGCTGTCGCCATAATCCGAAACAAGATCAGAGGCTCAGCTGGAGCCCTGCTTGTATCGCACAATACTGTGCTAAATTTCGATGCCATATTGGCCAGGTTAGACTGCACGTATTCTGATAAAACATCCTTGCACCTGTTGAGGCAAGGCTTAGAGATGGTTAGGTAGGGTGATATGACCCTGATGCAGTACTACGATGAAGTTGAAAAAAAGCTAACGCTTGTAACAAACAAAATCGTAATGTCGCACGAGCGAGAAGGCGCCGATTTGCTCAACGCTGAAGTTAGAGCCGACGCTTTGCACGCCTTCATTTCAGGCTTAAAAAACCTCTCAGGGGTGTAGTGTTTCCAGCACAGCCCAAAGATTTACCATCTGCTCTGGCCCTAGCCAGAGAGGCAGAAGCTAGCATTGATGGTCATGGTATAGGAGAACTTATATACAAAATGTGAAGTTCATACAGACGGACGGACAGACGGACATGGCTATATCGTCTCGGCTGTTGATGCTCATCAAGAATATATATACTTTATGGGATCGGAGATGATTCCTTCTGCCTGTTACATACTTTTGCACAAAACCATTACACCCTTTTTTACCCATTTTATGGGTTAATGGTATAAAAAAGATGCAAAAACGGGCAGCTGAAACTTTTTGCATTTAATAAAGTTATAATCAAAGAAATAATTTTGATGATATGGCAGATGTAAAATGTGATTATTTTTTTAAATTTTCCTCAAAGATGAAAATAGTATAAAAAACAAGTGAGAAGGCTCTAGTCGGGAGAGCCCGACTAGAAGATACCCTGAACCCAGTTGCAATAAATATATTTAATATATATAAGACTTTGGTATACTGGCTTAGCTTCCATCGATTAAGTTCAATATCTCCGGTGTTTCTCAACCGATTTGGACGAAATTTTCAGAAAAGTTCTATCATTATCCATTACTTCAACCCTCATTTTTAGATTTTCCAAATTCGATATTTTATTGTTATCGATATTATGTGTATATCGGAAACCAGAATAGTTATCGATAATTTGAAGCAAACTTGTTCTGCTCATGGTATAGGAGAACTTAAATACAAAATCAGAAGTCTCTAGCTCTTGTAGTCTCTGAGATCCACGCGTTCATACAGACGGACAGACAGACGGACAGACGGACATGGCTATATCGTCTCGGCTGTTGATGCTGATCAAGAATATATATACTTTATAGGGTTGGAGATGCTTCCTTCTGCCTGTTACATACTTTTGCACAAAACCATTATACCCTTATTTACCCATTTTATGGGTTAAGGGTATAAAAATGGATAGTTGGTAAATTTGATTTACCTGATTTTTTTATTCTGTTTTTAATTAAAAGATCTATTAACAGAATCAACAAGTATGAAGGCTCTAGTCGGGAGAGCCCGAATAGAAGATACCCTGAACCCCGTTGCAATATATAAATTAACCTTATAATTGACTTAGGTATACATACTTACTAAACTCCAATCGATTAAATTCGATATCTCCAGTGTTTCTTAACCGATTTGAACGAAATTTTCAGAAAAGTTCTATCATTACCCATTACTTCAACCCTCATTTTTACATTTTCCAAATTCGATATTTTATTGTTATCGATTCCATTTGGATATCAGAAACCAGACAAGTTATCGATAATTTGAAGCCAACTTGTTCTGCTCATGGTATAGGAGAACTTAAATCCAAAATCTGAAGTCTTTAGCTCTTGTAGTCTCTGAGATCCACGCGTACATACAGACGGACAAGCGGAAGGACCGACGGACATGGCTATATCATCTTGGCTGTTGATGCTGATCAAGAATATATGTACTTTATGGGGTCGGAGATGCTTCCTTCTGCCTGTTACATACTTTTGCACAAAACCATTACACCCTTATTTACCCATTTTATGGGTTAAGGGTATAAAAAGCAGTGGACCTTAAGTTGATCCTTGCGGTACCCCACGAGAGACAACAAGGAAGTCGGACGTTTTAGAAGGGATAACAACGGCTTGTCTACGATTACTTTAGTAAGAGGATAAGAGTTTAGTAGCAGTTGGGCTAAAATTATACAAAGTATTGAGCTTTGCCAGTAGAATATCGTGGTTAACCGTGTCAAATGCTTCACTAAAATCAAGAAGCGTCAATAGTGAAACCTCACTGTTATCCATCTTTGATCTTATATCCTCGACCACTTTAATAATCGCCGTAGTACAACTTCGGCCAGCCCTAAATCCTGATTGTTTATCATTTAATAGTCGATTTATTGTGAGGAACTTGTTTATTTGAGAGGCCAATAGGCGCTCAAATATTTTAGATAAATATGGCAAAGTCGAGATTGGCCTAAACTCATGATTAGATTTTGGGATTTGCAATACCTTTGCAATTTTCCACTGGTCGGGAAAAGTGGACGTTGTGATGGCGGTATTGAATATATAAATTGCACAGCCAATGATGAGTAGTGTGAGGAGCCATATTCACTTATAGCGCCTCACAAAAAGCGATTGCATTTATAGCCGCAGCCGGACCTGAGCTGCGGCGAATTCGCATGCTGTCTCGCTCTGACACAGGATGTCAGCGCTAAGGTACGTGTTTGGCACATGGGAGCCGCAAAACACGTACCGCAAAAGTCGTGGCAAAGTGCCGTTGGTGTGCGAGCGGTGCATCCACGAAATAAAGTGATCACCGTCACACCAACGACAGGCGTGATCAGCAACGAGGAACCGTTGTTGCTAGGCAAATCTCACTGGAACGATCACGCCACCTTTGCCCTTGGCGCGAAATTGGCAGCGTTGACAGGCCCCGGTCCAGCGAGACAGCAGAAGAGTATAAAAGGAGCCGCCTTGGACAGAGCGGCAAGTTAGTTGAGTGCAAGTTAGTTGAGTACAAGAGTGCAAAGTCAGCAAAGCGAAACGTCAGTACGGAGTCAACACGAAATAAGTGAAAATCAGTGCGAAACATAAAGAAATCCTAAGCGAAAGGATAATTTAAGAGTTTAAAAGATTCATATCGCGATAAGGACAAGGCAGATCGTGTCCTTAGCGATTAGCAAAACAATTTACTGAGAAATCGATACGCGAAGTTTATCAAGTTCTTGTGGAGCGTTGCATTTGCAAGGCAACCTCAAATTAAAACCAAGTGTCAGTCAAGTGAGCCTGGCGAAGGACAGGTGAAGCTAAAGCCAGAGCCGGAGAGTAGGCGGCATTATTGGCGAAATCCTTGTGGTAACAAGGAGGCCATAGTAGAGCCTGGCGAATTCGGCGTTGCTAGCTAAAACCTCGTTTAGTAGGCGTAACATTGACTCTAAATATTTGGTGCAACGAGAGCGCCAGCATTGCAAATAAAACTACGACACAAGAGCCGTGCGATTCCCTAAACTCAAATAAGAAATATCATTAAGTGCAAAGCAATTGTAAAACCCAACCGTGAAAACTAGCAGAGAGTGCAGTTTTAAAATATATATATTAAAAATAAAACCAAACTGTGTTCTTATTGCCGCAGCCGCCACAAATATAAATTTGTTGGCACGTACCCTCAGCACCGCGAGAGTTAGCCCAGCTAAAACCGCGTAACTTTTAGGTTCGTTACAACTGGCGCCCAACTGTGGATCTACGGCTAATATCACATAGTTTTCTTTAAAAAAAAATACATATAAATAATCGACAATATGGTTCGTTCGTGGGTGTACAATCTAAAAAAGGATGCACTAGTGAAATGCGGAGTGGAATTCGGTCTGGAGCTTGAAGGCACTGTCGAAAATATGAGAAGACAATTCGGAGACTGGGTAAGTCAAAATGAAAATACTCTTCCACACAGCGTTCGCATTAGCGAACTGGCAAAAACATGCAGCCGACAGTCGCCGAATAAAGAACCAGAATTCATGCGCGAGGAAGGGGAATACGAAGAGGAAAAGGAGTTTGCCGGCATAGACGTAGCAAAGCTGAGCGTCCCATGCACCAGCGCGGCAGCTAGGGCGCGAGATTTACAGGAATCTCGCCGATCGCCCTGGAATACAACCCAACAGCCAGGAGAGCGTAGCCGCACCCACACACATGATCAGACCAATGCAAGGGCAAGTGAATACCAAAAAGTAGCCAAACAAGTTCGAGAGTGGAGCTTTCGATTCGATGGACTATCGAAGCCTCTCGAATTCTTGGAGCAAGTGGAATGGTCGGCAGACACATATGGATTAAACCTAAATTTAATTCCAAGAGCGATGCCGGAGTTGCTGAAAGGAATGGCACTTAAGTGGTACATAGTAGCTAACAACAGGCATTGAACAACATGGGTGGATTTTGTCGACAGTTTTCAAGAATACTTTTTACCACGAGATTATTTTGAAAATTTGTACGACGAAGTACGCAGACGACGGCAAGCTTTGGATGAGCCCTTTAAAGTCTATATGGTGGAGATGCAGACTCTGATGAGACCCCTACGACTCTCAACAGAGAAGGAAGTGCGCACCATTTACACCAACAGCCTTCCTGACTTGCGCGGATATGCACGGCCAAACCAGTTCTCGAATTTGACCCAGCTTATGCAACTGGCAGAAGAATTCGAAGAACTAGAAAAGGATAGGCTGAAACTGAGGCTACAAAGTGCTACAGCCCAACAACAATACAGCCAACATCAACAACAACAGCCTCAACAACACCGAGATACACAGCAAAATGGACGCGATCACAACCAGAGTCGTGGAAATCGTACCCGATTTATGGCCATGGAGGAGCAGAGCCAGCACACTGGAAGAATGGACGAACGGCCAACCCCAACACCTAGGACCCAGCAAAATCCTGCCAGGACACACATAAACAACCCAGGAAGGGCATGTCGCGTGTGTGGACAGGAGGGACACTGGGCGATAGAGTGCCGAAACCCAATGCTGGAGTTCTGCTGGGTCTGTGGCAGGATCGGTCAGCGGACAGCCCTATGTTGTCAGTCGGGAAACGGCCATCGGCGTCCGCCAGCGAGGGGCGAGCGGGAGCCGCCAAGATCCGCCCCGAGACGCTAGTCGGTCACCTGAAGGACGAGGGGACGCAGTTGACTGCCACCGTATGGATCGGTGACTGTCAGCATAAGGCTACAGTTGATACAGGGGCTACAAGCAGCTTTGTTAGCGAAGAGCTAGCTTGTAGACTGAACACTGTAGGCCGGAGAAGCGTCGCAAGCAGACAGGTGAAATTAGCAGACGGACATAGCAGCAGGACAACAGAACAAATAACGGTCGAAATAAGACTCGGGCATCGCAGTTTGGAAATAGCGCTTCTTATTATGCCTGGTGTGATAGACGATTTGGTGCTGGGCTGGGATTTTCAGACTGGCATGGGCACAGTGTTGCAGTGTGCGGGATTGGTGGTCACCATCCCAGCACGACGGCACAAGGTTGGAAAGCTGGAAGAGAGACTGTCGGTGGCAGTTGTCCGGAATACAACCGAACAAGACATAGCAACACGTGACTCCAGAAACCCACCTATTGAAAGCAAAAATCTTCACGAAGACCAAGAAATTAACGAATTTCTACTGCGGGAAGTCGCAGCCTTCGAACAACTAAAGGGCACATCACAAATTACAGAACACAAAATTGTGATGAGCGACGACAGGCCTATAAAACAGCGTTACTTTCCAAAGAATCCAAAAATGCAAGCGGAAATTAACCAGCAAGTAGAAGAACTACTTGCGAAAGGTTGCATAGAGCCATCCAACAGCCCACACAGCGCACCAATCGTGATGGTGAAAAAGAAGAATGGCAAATGGCGGTTATGTGTGGATTTTCGGCAACTTAATAGCCGATCCGTTAAGGACGCGTATCCATTGCCAAGAGTGCACCACATTTTAGACCAGCTACGTGAAGCCCACTTCATCACTAGCTTGGATCTGAAAGATGGGTACTGGCAGATCCCGATGGAGAAAGCGAGCCGACCACTGACAGCTTTTACAGTCCCAGGCAAAGGATTATACCAGTGGAAAGTAATGCCATTTGGGTTACACTCGGCACCGGCAACTTTTCAGAGGGCTTTGGATCGTGTTATTGGACCCGAAATGATGCCACACGCGTTTGCATATTTAGATGACATTATAGTCATCGGAAGAACGCGCGAAGAGCATATGGAAAATCTCAAAGAGGTATTTCGGCGGCTGCGGGAAGCAAATCTGCGTATAAACGTGGGCAAATGCGATTTCTTTAAAAAGGAATTGAAATATTTGGGCCATAGAGTCACAGAAGAAGGAATTCGCACAGATTCAGATAAAGTTGCTGCAATCGCAGAATTGAAGCCGCCAAGCAACGTGAAAGAGTTACGCCAATACCTGGGCGTAGCATCATGGTACAGGCGCTTCGTACCAGATTTTGCGAGGAAAGAAGCACCTCTGAACGCATTGATGAAAAAAGGCGAAAAAATGGGAGTGGACTGAGGAGCGGCAAGTAGCTTTTGACACGGTCAAAGAGAAGCTGACTCAGTCCCCAGTATTGGCATGCCCAGATTTCTCAAAAACATTTTGCTTGCAGACGGATGCAAGTAACTATGGCCTGGGTGCGATATTGACCCAACCTTCGGAGCAAGGTGAAAGGGTAATATCGTACGCCAGTAGTACACTAAACGGTGCCGAACGGAACTATTCGGCAACTGAAAAAGAGTGTCTAGCTATAGTGTGGGGAATCAGAAAGCTAAGGCCATACCTGGAAGGCTACCATTTTGTGGTCATAACGGACCACATGGCGCTGACGTGGCTAAACTCAATTGAGAGTCCATCAGGCAGAATAGCGCGTTGGGCGCTTGAACTGCAACAATACGACTTTGAAGTCAAATACCGTAAAGGCAACCTCAATGTCGTAGCCGATGCACTTTCGAGACAGCCACTTCCGGAGACATGCTGCCTAAGAAAAATCGCCACAGAAGGGATGGAGGCAGACAACGCAAATTGCAACTGGATTCAGAAATTGAAAAAGGAAATCGCACAAAATGCAAGGAAATATCCAGATTACATGGAGGAAAATGGCAACCTGTACAGACACATCCCACACCGCGCTGGAGGCGGAGATGTGGAAGCTTGGAAGCTTTGTGTACCCAAAGGTAAAAGGAAGGATGTATTATTGGAGAACCACGACGCAGCCACAGCCGGTCATTTGGGAAGCCGGGAAAACGATAGCAAGAGTAGCGACACGCTACTACTGGCCAGGCTTGTACAGGGACGTGCGCACATATGTGCACAACTGCGAAACGTGTCAACAATATAAGCCAAGTCAAATGGCAGCAGCAGGAAAGATGTTGACACAAATTCCGGAAGAGCCATGGAGTACCGTGTGTGCTGATTTTGTTGGCCCACTGCCAAGATCAAAACACGGCAACACAATGCTATTGGTGATGTTTGACCGTTTCTCTAAGTGGACTGAGTTAGTTCCGCTGAGGAGCGCAACCACAGCCACTTTGCAAAAGGGATTCAGAGTTAGAATTTTGGCACGATTTGGGGTACCAAAAGTTCTCATAACGGACAACGGAACACAATTTACGAGTAAAGCCTTCAAACGCTTTCTCGAAGAATTAGGAGTGCGACACCAATTTACGGCACCATACACTCCGCAAGAGAATCCTACAGAACGTGCGAATCGCACGGTAAAAACGATGATTGCACAATTCACAAAAGATAACCAGCGGTGCTGGGATGAATTTTTGCCAGAATTATCACTAGCCGTTAACACCAGCGTATCGGCGTCTACGGGCTACAGTGCAGCGTTTATCACGCAAGGGCGTGAACCAAGGCTGCCAAATGCGCTGTACGACAACGTGACACTCGGCACAGGGCAACCGCCACAAACACCCAGCGACAATGCGAAAAAACTGAGAGAAGTTTTTGAAGTGGTGCGCAGGAGTTTAGAGAAAGCCGCTCAGGACCAAGCAAGGCATCCGTAGGAGACAAGGTGTGGGTGAAACAACACCACCTGTCAAATGCAGCGGAAGGCTTCGCTGCGAAGCTTGCTCCCAAATTTACCGGACCATATACAATAATAAATTTTGTATCACCTGTAATCTGTAAATTACAAGGGAAAACTGGGGAAAAAGAACGGACCGCGCACATAGGCGACATAAAACCCCACGGAGGTGGAACGGACAACGGGTGAGATAATAAAAAAAATTTTTTTTGGGGGCACAAATAATTTTAAGACCCTGGAGTAAAAAGTAATTTTTTTTTGGTGGTGAAAATCTGCAAAAAAAAAAAAGAGCGGTTAATAATTGGCCTTATTAAGGACGTATCTCATTTACTCACCTGAATCTCCATCACTTCCTATATAAAAAAAAAGAGCATTAGTTGATTTGTTTTTTTTTTTTTGAAAAAAAGAGGGGTGAATATGTATCAATACATATTAATTATTTTCCCTAATCAAAACATTTAACAGATATAAATAATAAAAATAAATATGTAAGGTATTACATATATAAATAATAAAAATATATATGTAAGGTATTACATATATAAATAATAAAAATAAATATGTAAGGTATTACATATATAAATAATAAAAATATATATGTAAGGTATTACATATATAAATAATAAAAATAGATATGTAAGGTATTACATATATAAATAATAAAAATAAATATGTAAGGTATTACATATATAAATAATAAAAATATATATGTAAGGTATTACATATATAAATAATAAAAATAAATATGTAAGGTATTACATATATAAATAATAAAAATATATATGTAATTAATTACATATATAAATAATAAAAATATATATGTACGGTATTACATATTTATTAAAAGCATAAGGCATTACATATAGATAAATAATGAAAATAAATATGTAATAAGAGCCACGGCCCAACCAAGGGCATTACAAAAACCGGACCTGAACGCGGCGAAAGGTGTGCGAAGCAAACGCTGCTAGGAAAACGGTTAATGAAAAAGGTTAGCGATATCGCAAAGAGAGCGCTGACAAAACATGGCGGTCGCAGGCGGGAAGGATACCGTAACTTGCACACCTACACTGTTGCACATGCGTACGGAGTAGGGGTATAAAAGGTGCCGACTACCATGCAGTCGGTCACTTTGAGAAAATTTAGAAGTATCAAAAGTACTCACCGACAAAATGGAGAATGGAAACAACAGCAACACCGAGGGAAGGAAGGCAGTCCATGCGTCGAGCCGTGACCCACGTGCGCACTCTCGCACACCAGCGGGGGATGTGTGCGTGGTCGACGCGGCGGCCATGGGTGCCAGCGCCAGAGGGCGCAGAAACGTGGCGCGACGAGGGCGTTGGGCCGGACAGCCCTATGCGCGTGTCGAGCCGCAGCGGGAGGCATCTCCAGATGGAGCTGCGGGCGTCGCCCATTTTTGAATCTGTTGAAGAGCGGGAGGCGGCCGAACGGGAGCGTTGCCGCCGCCAGGAGCTGGAGGAAGAGCGCGAGTGGGTGCGCAGGGCATACGGCGACGACTGGAATAGTAGCGACTGGGAGGTGGATTCCAGCGCTGGTCCAGTGGGCGAAGTTGAGGAGTCGCCGCCGCCAAGGGACTTCGTGGAGGTGAACCCAGAATGGGTACGCATGTGCCACCCCGAGGCACCACCGACGCCAGAGGATGAGCATGTGGGCCCAGCCAGCCCGGAGCGGTTCGCCACACCGCCACTACCGGAGACACCACCGCCAGACTGGCGCCCCGCTAGGCCACCGTCGCCATTCCCACGTGGGGTGGACGCCTCGGAGGATGAGGAGGATGAGGACGAGGAGGTTATTTATATATCGTCCGACGAAGAGGAGCAGATGTCGCCGAATGATCCGGGTGAGTCGGCACCACCGACGGCGGCCATAACGCGGGAGAGGTGTTTTGTGGATGGGCGGTGGCAGCACACCGCGACGATTGTCGTAAAGTGGGCAGAGGAGGTGGCGCTGCCACGCCACAAGTTTTTACGAGAAATGACGCCACCACGACCGCGTACGCCAACGCCACCCCGACAGCGTACAAAAACGCCACCACGAACACGGACGCCGACGACGCAGGCGTCCGCACCACTGGCGATTTCAGGATGGAGAGAGGTGGCGCGAGCCGACTGGCCATCAGAGGTTGTAGCTGCCGCAGCTGGAGGTAGCGACCGACACACGTCGCGCATTGTTTGGGCGCACGGCCAACGATACCGCGTGCGAATTTTGACCCGAGGAACGCGGGCCTTTGTGGCAGAATAAGGAAAAAAAAAGAGAGCAAAATACCACAGTAAAAAAAATTGAAAAAAAAAATATATCTTGCATATTCATTTAACCTGAAAAAAATATAAAGAAAAACAGGTGGATTAAACTGCAGGAGGGGGGTGAAAGTTGCTGGAAGCATACTCACATAAAATGTGTGTGTGATCCAGCGCGAGCGGCAAAACGGCATGGCCTGGAAAAAAGAGAACATGGTTTAGGATATGGTGGAAATGGCGCAAGGCGCAAAAATATGTTACTTACTTTTGCTTTTTAGATTCTTTTCAGCAACAACAAAACAATTGCAAACTGCAAATTGTGTGTCATGGCCGATTAGTGTTGGATAGTTGCGGGTGGCCATATCGATCTGGCCACATCGCAAATATTGTTCTGGCCACATCGCAAATATCGATCTGGCCGGGCGATGCAAAGCCGCTAGATGGCGTTACGCGACCACCAGCTGATCGTTACAGCGACACTGCTAAAGGACGCCAAAATTCAAAAAGGGAGGCGCGCGATTTGAAAAACACCAAACTAAGTGGAAGGCTTCCACTTCCGGAGAAAGAGGGGAGTGTGAGGAGCCATATTCACTTATAGCGCCTCACAAAAAGCGATTGCATTTATAATCGCAGCCGGACCTGAGCTGCGGCGAATTCGCATGCTGTCTCGCTCTGACACAGGATGTCAGCGCTAAGGTACGTGTTTGGCACATGGGAGCCGCAAAACACGTACCGCAAAAGTCGTGGCAAAGTGCCGTTGGTGTGCGAGCGGTGCATCCACGAAATAAAGTGATCACCGTCACACCAACGACAGGCGTGATCAGCAACGAGGAACCGTTGTTGCTAGGCAAATCTCACTGGAACGATCACGCCACCTTTGCCCTTGGCGCGAAATTGGCAGCGTTGACAGGCCCCGGCCCAGCGAGACAGCAGAAGAGTATAAAAGGAGCCGCCTTGGACAGAGCGGCAAGTTAGTTGAGTGCAAGTTAGTTGAGTACAAGAGTGCAAAGTCAGCAAAGCGAAACGTCAGTACGGAGTCAACACGAAATAAGTGAAAATCAGTGCGAAACATAAAGAAATCCTACGCGAATGGATAATTTAAGAGTTTAAAGGATTCATATCGCGATAAGGACAAGGCAGATCGTGTCCTTAGCGATTAGCAAAACAATTTACTGAGAAATCGATACGCGAAGTTTATCAAGTTCTTGTGGAGCGTTGCATTTGCAAGGCAACCTCAAATTAAAACCAAGTGTCAGTCAAGTGAGCCTGGCGAATGACAGGTGAAGCTAAAGCCAGAGCCGGAGAGTAGGCGGCATTATTGGCGAAATCCTTGTGGTAACAAAGAGGCCATAGTAGAGCCTGGCGAATTCGGCGTTGCTAGCTAAAACCTCGTTTAGTAGGCGTAACATTGACTCTGAATATTTGGTGCAACGAGAGCGCCAGCATTGCAAATAAAACTACGACACAAGAGCCGTGCGATTCCCTAAACTCAAATAAGAAATATCATTAAGTGCAAAGCAATTGTAAAACCCAAACGTGAAAACTAGCAGAGAGTGCAGTTTTAAAATATATATATTAAAAATAAAACCAAACTGTGTTCTTATTGCCGCAGCCGCCACAAATATAAATTTGTTGGCACGTACCCTCAGCTCCGCGAGAGTTAGCCCAGCTAAAACCGCGTAACTTTTAGGTTCGTTACAGTAGCAAAAGAATTTTAAAAAACTTTGGACTTTAACCATCCATGCAAGTTGCGTTAGACTTAATTTTATTTATATACAGATACACATCACATTGATTGACACAAATAAAATCAAAACTATTGCAACAATTATTAAGTAGTTGCGAACACAAATACGGATTGCACACAGACACTGGAACATTAAGATTAACAACTTTATTGTTGAGATCATTAACATCACCATCATTAACATCACTTACTACACCACGTAGTTGGCCGATTCCCATGTTATTAATTCCTTTCTACGTTTGACTGACGGGTATTGCATTTTTAAACCTATCACTAAAATATTCGCGTTTGGCTCTTTGGATCAGAAAGTTAACATGCCGTCTGGTAGTTATGAATTGCTTATGAAGTGCCTCGGTCCTATATCTTTTCAATCTCCGATAGGCCGCGTCTCTTATATTTATTGCACACTTTATATCTTGATTAAACCAGGATTTTGTAGATGGCCTGACCAATTTGCTTTTAATTGGCACGTATTGTACATATACTCCATATAGTATTGCACAAGATTTATTTGGGAGTCAATTGTAGGGAGAGAATATATGGGAGAGAATATATTTTACAATAAAATTTATAAAATACTGAGACTCAGAGAGTATTTCGGCAACCCTCATATAAATTAAAAAAACCTACACACCTCGAGAAACGCTCGAGAGATGCCCAAGAGTAGACGATAGGACACTTACAAGACTCGCCACAACGCGCAGAGAAACCCTCGGAACGCGCTGTGTTGGGTCTCGGGGTGCCCCGGGCGATGCCGGATAACCGCAAAACGTGCAGAGAAACGCTAGGAACACGTGTTGCGGCCAAACGACACGCCTTTTATCAGAGAAGCGGGGGGGGGGGGGGGGGGGGGGGGGGTAGACACTTGTAAAACGCACTGGTTTTCATATTCCACAATTTCTTGAATCATACCCTTTTATATCTTTATTCCACATTAAAAAAAAACCTAGTACCACACCGCAAAAAAGACAATTGCCCGCCCAGTTAAAACCCCGCAGACCGAAGGTCAGCTTACCCCTGTTCCATCCTTATACTCCTCTTACGGCTCGTTGCTGTTTGGGTTTTGTGTTTCGTCGCACACGTTGTCGCTTGCCGCTACTGCTGTTTTTCTCTCTGTTTCCGCACTTGATATTTCGCACTTGCGTTTCTGAGCGCGGCCCGATCGTGACTAACTCGCCGGCGTTTTGCATTTTCGGCACGGGCTATCCTCTGCCGCTGAGGCCTCTGCTCCGGCTTCGGCTGTAGCCGCTCTCTCTACGACCCTTCGCGGCTGCTGTTGTGTGTGATGTTTTCTGCTGCTGCTTCGGCTGTAACCGTTCTCGCTACGACCCTTCGCGGCTGCTGTTGTTCTTTTGCTGTTGCTTCGGCAGTTAGTAACCAGTGCGGCTGTATTTTCAGCGCCGGCTATCCTCTGCCGCTGAGGCCTCTGCTATCGCCGCTTACGCTACGACACTTCGCGGCTGCTGTTGTTGCTCTTTCTTTTGCTGTTGCTTCGGCCGTTAGCAACCAGTACTGCTCATCGATGTCAGTGCTGGACATTTCTGGTTCGTGAACCTGTACCCCGTGTCTTAAATATAAATATTCGTGTTTTTGTCAGCTTACTTATTATTATTGTACTCTGGGTGCCTTCGTGGCCTTAAACTAAAATACATTCATGGTTAATTAATTAAGTACAAATATTTACTACAAATATAACAATGAAATTAAGTGTTGTGGAGGAATTAAATAGCTCCTTCACACTCCCTCCCTTCCTCGGGGTTGAGAAGAGTTATTGTCACCTGTCGTGACCTGTTGACGCTGTAGCGGAAGGTGTGGGGACCGATCTTCTTGAGATTTCGCACTCCCAATCGTGCGTCGGGTTGGCTGAGGTATGACTTCATGAAGTTTATGATTGGTGACGGCAGCTGACGGGGTTCCGGGCCGACTCGCCAATCCTCCGGTGCCGTAGTCCACTTATCGCCAGTTCCTGGGCTCTCATGAGGAGTTACTTCGCCTACTACTACGTCGCCTTCGGCCATTTGGTTGACCAGAAACTCGCCGACGGTTGGATGCTCCTCTAATACTGACATTAGCCCATCGGCGACCTCCCCGTCGTCTGGATGGAATTCCTTGAGATCAGCCAGGATCGCGGTTTTCCGTCGTCGGCCGGTCAAGCTTTGTAGTCGCACTATGTTCGGTGAGACAAACTTGACTACCTTGTGTGGTCCGTCGAATTTGGCGGCCAGCTTCGCTGCGAATCCCTCGGTGGCCTTAGAGAGGTGATGTTGTCGTATCAGCACTTGTGCGCCGAGAGTCGGTCTCCATTCTCGCCATCGGAGGTTGTAACATTTGCTTTGTTCTAGCGAAGCCCGTTGTATGTTCTGGAGCACTACTTCGAAAATGTCCTTGAATTTTTCTGCCTTCGCGGTCGGGTCTTCCGTGTGTTCTGCTAGTCCGGGCGTGACTTCCTCGTAGAGGTTTCCCGGTAGCCTGGGTTCTCGGCCCTGGACGAGAAAAGCGGGGCTAAAGCCTGTGGTGTCGGATGTGCTGCTGTTGATTGCCAGGCTCAGTTCCGGCTGTAGTTCGTCCCAAGTGCTTTGGTCTCCATCTATGTACTGCGCTACCATTGTCTTTATGGTTCTGTTTGCGGGGTGTACGGGGCCGTGTGTTCCAATATCATTCCTGCCGTCTTGCAGAACTTCTTGAACGCTTGACTTGTGAATTGTGTGCCGTTATCGCACACAAATTTCCGCGGTACGCCAAATCGACAGAGTATCCTTTCCCTAAACGCCTTTGCCAGCTGGGTGGTTGTAGCCTTTCGTAAGGGTATTAGCTCTACCCATTTGGAGAACACATCGAAGAAGACCAATAGGCTGGTGTTTCCGTGTTTAGATCTCGGGAGTGGCCCCATGAAATCCACGCAAAGTATGTCGAACGGTCCCTGAGCTTGTCTCGTGTGTATGTGTCCCGCTGGCTTTGTCTGACTCACTTTGAACTTCTGGCACTGGGCGCACCTCCTGATGTACCTTGTCACGTCGCGAAAAATGCCTGGCCAGTAGTATGGCTGGGCAATCCGTATCGCCGTCTTCCAAATTCCCAGATGTCCTGCTGTCGGATGATCATGGCATTCTTCCAAGACCCGCTGTCGGTTGTCGATGGCGACGCAAAGTTTCCAAGTCACATGTTCTTCCTCGGGAGGCCGTTGTCCCGTTTGTCGGTAGATCTGCCGGTTCTCGTGTATGTACTCTGCGAACTTCTCGGGTGTCTGTTTCATTCTCCTGCGTAACCGTAGCAACCATGGGCACTTCGGGGTTCTTCCTGTACTCGCTGCAAGGTTTCCAACGGTTGTCTGGAAAGTGCGTCTGCGACAACGTTGTATCTGCCTCGTGTGTACGTTACGTCGAACTGGTACTGCTGCAACTCCAGCGCCCAGCGCGCGATTCTCCCAGTTGGATTGTCGATCGAATTCAGTCACTTCAATGCGAGGTGGTCCGTGATGACTTCGAAATGATAGCCCTCCAGGTAGCAGCGTAACTCCCTGATTGCCCATACAATTGCTAAGCACTCCTACTCCGTAGCTGAGTAATTCTTCTCGGCTCGAAGAAGACGTCGACTTGCGTAGGCTATCACTCGTTCTCCTTCCGGCAAGCTTTGTGTCAGCACAGCCCCGAGCCCATAGTCGCTGGCGTCCGTTTGAAGTGTAAACTTCTGCGTGAAGTCGGGGCACGCCAAGACCGGCGCTTTTGTTAGCTTGTCCTTCAAATCTTCGAATGCTGCCTGCTGTTCTTCGCTCCATACCCACTTCTTGTTCCTTCGTAGGAGGTTCGTCATTGGTTGCGTGATGGTGGCGCAGTTAGGAACGAAACGGCGATACCAGGTTGCCAATCCTATGCACCGTCGCAGCTCTTTGGGTGTTGTTGGCGGCGTTAAGCGTTGCACTGCTGCGATTTTGGCCGGATTCGTGTGTATTCCCGTGTCGCTTATCATGTGTCCTAAGTACACCAGCTCTCGTTGAAAAAATGCACACTTCTTCTGATTCAACCTTAAGTTCGCGACCAGTAGTCGGCGGAATACCTCAAGCAGGTTATCCACGTGTTCTTCCAAAGTAGCCCCGATGACTATGATGTCATCTAAGTACGCGAAAGCGTAGGGTTCCATTGCCGGTCCTATGACGCTGTCCAAGGCACGCTGGAACGTTGCGGGGGCTGAGTGAAGTCCAAAAGGCATGACTTTCCAATGGAAAAGACCTCTCCCTGGGACGGTAAATGCGGTGTACTCTCGGCTCCCTTTTGCCATTGGAATTTGCCAATATCCGCTTTTTAAATCCAATGTGGAAATGTATTTAGCATTTCACAGGCGCTCCAATATGTGGTTGATTCGTGGCAAGGGGTACGCGTCTGGCACCGACCCTGCATTCAACTGCCGAAAGTCTACGCACATTCGCATCTCACCCGTTTTCTTACGCACCAGCACAATGGGTGCGCTGTGTGGGCTTTTCGATGGTTTGATCTGGCCATTCTCCAATATTTCGTCGACTTGGTCGTTTATGATCTTCTGCATTGCCGGGTTTTTGGGGAAGTATCTTTGCTTTACTGGCTTGTCATCCTTCAAAATTATGGAATACTCGGCAATGTTGGATACTCCCCTCAGGTTCTCGAACTTATCGAGCTGCCTTGCCAAGAATACAGAGATCCAGGTGAGCAATTCCGGTTCCGTTGCACGTTCTTCTGTTGTCTGTTTCTCGCCTCCTGCGTCGGTCGCAATAGTATCCAGGCTGATGGGAACTTCTCGTTGCTCCGGTTCCTGTTCATCCATGATGTTTGGTAGTGTTCGGGGCTGTGTCCGAAACGGGTTCGTTCGTTGAGCCTTGCAAGCATCGGCCAATGGTTCCAGGTTGTACCCTTTGTAGACTGGTTGTTGTCGTTGTGGCTCCTGCGCTGCCGATCCTGTTGCCTTCACTGTTTCTACGAAGTCGGCTGGCTTGGTGTCGTGTGCATCCTGCGTTGTCAATCCTAACGCCTGCCCTGTCTCTACGAAGTCGGCTAGCTTGGTGTCGTGTGCATCCTGCGTTGTCAATCCTGTTGCCTGCCCTGTATCTACGAAGTCGGCTAGCTTGGTGTCGTGTGCATCCTGCGTTGTCAATCCTGTTGCCTGCCCTGTCTCTGCGAAGTCGGCTAGCTTGGTGTCGTGTGCATCCTGCGTTGTAAATCCTGTTGCCTGCCCTGTCTCTACGAGGTCGGCCGGTTCGGTGCTGCTTGCGTCCTGCGTTGTTGCAGCGCCAGCCTGCGCTGTCTCGATGAGATTTGCCACCACGTTGTCGTGTGCATCCTGCGTCGTCGTGTGAGTCGTTGGGTGGAACGGGGTCGTCAGCATCGGGTACGTTTGAGGATCGGGCATCTGTGCCAGTTGCAAGAAGGCTCGGCCGCACTGAATTTTTGCGCGAATCCCACACAAAAAGTCAATGCCTAGAATATCGTCATCCAGGATTGTTGGCATCACCAGCAGAGGCATCACTGCCTCCCGTTCGTCGAGCTTTATCTTCACCATAACTTGTCTGGTTATTTCCTTTGGCGAGCCATCCGCAAGGATTATTCTCACCCGCATATGCCGAATGTTGTCCTTTGTCCCGACAATCCTTGCCAACCGTTCACTGATAAACGACCGCGTGGCTTCGGTGTCCAGTGTTGCTTCTACCGGGGTGTCCCCTATGGTCACCAGAGCTGCGATCCTCCCCTCCTCCAAGCGTAACGGGTGAAATACTGACGAGGGTTCCAGTCGCTGTCGCTCTCCGACCTGTCCTCGGTTGGACGGAGGCGCTGCCTGTTTCCCGATCTGGCGACGCGGCAGCATCCAATGGTGCGGGTCCCGCGGCGGCCACAGTCCCAGCGGAATAACAACTGGGGATCGCGACAGTCCTTAGAAAAGTGCCCGATGTCTCCGCAATTCCGACATGCTCGCTTCACGTCAATTGCTTCGCCCGCGCCTTGTGATGTCGTTGCTTCGGTGTTCCTTGTGGGAACCGTCAGGTCTTGGTTACCCTGTTCGCGGTCTCTGGTGTTATGATTTGGTACCGGTGTTGTTGGCGCGCTTGCCGGCACCAACGTGGCGTAACCCCTGGGCTCCTGGCTACCTTGTCCGTGGCTTCCAACATTATGGGCCTGTACCAGTTTTGTCGGCCCGCTTGCCGGCAACAATGCTGCGTAGCCCCGACGGTCGCGGTCCCGGACAGTTTGGTAGCTTGTGACCAGCTGGGTCAATGCGGACAACGTTTAAAATTCGTGCCGTCGTGTAAACAGTTGAAACTCTGGAAACAGGTTCTCGTATATCCTCTCCAGCTCCCGTTCCGGTGAGTATTGCGCACGCTGCATCATCAGCCGCAGTTCGATCAGGTAATCCCTGAAAGGTTCACCCGGCCGCTGGAAACGAGTCTGGAAGGTACTCTCCAACCGTTGAAAGTAGCGTGGGGGCAAGAAGAAGTCTAAGAAATCCCTTTTGACTGACTCCCAAGGCTCATCCTGCATCCTATAGGTCCGGAACCATCCTTCAGCCCGGCCGGTAAAGAGACCGGATATTGCTCGCGGCAGCTGGTCAACGCTCACCCGGTACGAGGCTACGCGCTCCTCCAGTTTCTGCATGAAGCTGAGTGGGTCCGAGTTGCCATCATACCCGATACCCTAGCTGCGTAGCTTATCGGCCAGCATTGAGCACGAAATCTCTTCGCGGCGTATCCTCTGAGCTCCGGCACCGATGCTGCAACTGCTTGCCTGGTCGATGGGTGCCTGGATGCCCGCAGGCGTGGGTGCCTCGGCTACCATCGGCTGAGTCGGCACGGGCACTTGGAGTTGGTACTCGTCCTTGTGCACTTTGTCGGTCGGACCCGGAGACGCAGCTGGTAAGTGGGCATCCCGAGGGCTGGCTGCGTCCCCATAGCTCACTTCCAACTCGTGCAAGCGGTCCCGCATTTCCTCCGAATGCTCTCCCCTGGATACGAAGGCGGCGATTTGGGTACGCAGGTCCTCGACGGTACCCGTGGTTCCCAGGCCGAACTCCTCAGCTAGGCGCTGTAACTCGTCCTTGCGACGAAAGGAAATCCATTTTACGCCCATGTCAAAGCTGATCGTTGAACTGTTGTATTTCTGATTAGTTTTCTCCGTTAGTGTCGCCGGATTATTTTAATATTATTTAAATATTTTTTTTTCCAGGATTTTATTTATATTTTATTTAAAAATGTTATTATTATTATTTTTTTTTTTTCTTTGATTATACCCTTTTATTTTCACATTAAAAAAAAACCTAGTACCACACCGCAACAAAGACAATTGCCCGCCCAGTTAAAACCCCGCAGACCGAAGGTCAGCTTACGCCTGTTCCATCCTTATACTCCTCTTACGGCTCGTTGCTGTTTGGGCTTTGTGTTTCGTCGCACACGTTGTCGCTTGCCGCTGCTGCTGTTTTTCTCTTTGTTTCCGCACTTGATATTTCGCACTTGCGTTTCTGAGCGCGGCCCGATCGTGACTAACTCGCCGGCGTTTTGCATTTTCGGCACGGGCTATCCTCTGCCGCTGAGGCCTCTGCTCCGGCTTCGGCTGTAGCCGCTCTGTCTACGACCCTTCGCGGCTGCTGTTGTGTGTGATGTTTTCTGCTGCTGCTTCGGCTGTAGCCGCTCTCGCTACGATCCTTTGCGGCTGCTGTTGTTCTTTTGCTGTTGCTTCGGCAGTTAGTAACCAGTGCGGCTGCATTTTCAGCGCCGGTTATCCTCTGCCGCTGAGGCCTCTGCTATCGCCGCTTACGCTACGACACTTCGCGGCTGCTGTTGTTGCTCTTTCTTTTGCTGTTGCTTCGGCCGTTAGTAACCAGTGTGGCTGCATTTTCAGCGCCGGCTATCCTCTGCCGCTGAGGCCTCTGCTATCGCCGCTTACGCTACGACACTTCGCGGCTGCTGTTGTTGCTCTTTCTTTTGCTGTTGCTTCGGCCGTTAGCAACCAGTGCTGCTCATCGCTATCAGTGCTGAACGTTTCTGGTTCGTGAACCTGTACCCCGTGTCTTAAATATAAATATTCGTGTTTTTGTCAGCTTACTTATTATTATTGTACTCTGGATGCCTTCGTGGCCTTAAACTAAAATACATTCATGGTTAATTAATTAAGTACAAATATTTACTACAAATATAACAATGAAATTAAGTGCTGTGATGGAGTTAAATAGCTCCTTCACAAGGTCTAGATCAGCTGTACAGCTATCTGCATGTAATCCAGCGAGGTCTATGTTCATAAAGTCACGGTATGTTATTTTAAGATTTCGATAATTGGGTAGAATTTCATAGGTCAGAAATATAAGATCATGTTTGGAGAAGGCCGTAATGGCAATCTGGTCATAAATTAGTGTGCATTCTTTTTTGTTTACAAATATTAGGTCAAGTAAAGTATTTAAATTCTTTGTAAAGTGCGTCGGTAATTTAGAGTTCACTGGTTCTAAACCAAGAGACCCCATGTCGTCCAGAAGATGTCTTTCAGTAAGTATATTGCTCTAAAGTCTCCTGTCAGTATAATGTAAGTGTACCTCGTAGTTAAATTTGCGATTACATCGATTATGGTCTATATAAGCAGCCAATGAGCATTTTTGTATTACCATTGAGGCTAAGAATTTCTATAATATATATTCTATAGGACTTTAAGCTGCTCTAATATTACCCTACAGTTCAGTCTTTTGGTTACATATATTGCAACACACCCAGCATGACGGACACGGTCAGAACAAAACACATTCTACCCTGCACACTCAATCAACAAACTAAAAAGATCTTGGTTAAATCACGTTTCGGGCAAATAAACAACAACAATATTTGAATTTAGACTATGAGCATTTATATGACAGACCGTCAAACCAGCTTTTCGCTTGCTTAGAACCCTAACCATCGCGTGGCTATTCGACTTGGGAATATTAATAACAAGGGACATCAACTATCACAGAAAATTGTTCATACCGATACACATCAATTAAAACAAGTGGAAACGTTGCAGTCGGACGCAACCGACTGCGGTATACTCGATACCAGTACTAAAAATTTTGATGCCCATCCATGTGGGATGTCAATTGCTATCTTCATACCAAATTTGGTGACTCTAGCTCAAAGTTTGTATAAAGTGGGGAAAGGGGGGCTGGGGGCGGTATGGGTGGAATTGCATCCAAATTTTTGATGCAGATCTTTGTGGAATGTCAATTGCTACCTTCATACCAAATTTGGTGACTCTAGCTCAAAGTTTGTATAAAGTGGGGAAATGGGGGCTGGGGGCGGTATGTTTGGGCGTGGCATCCAAATTTTTGGTGCAGATCTATGTGGGATGTCAATTGCTATCTTCATACCAAATTTGGTGACTCTAGCTCGAAGTTTGTATAAAGTGGGGAAAGGGGGGCTGGGGGCGGTATGGTTGGGCGTGGCATCCAAATTTTTGCTGCAGATCCTTGTGGAATGTCAAATGCTACCTTCATACCAAATTTGGTGACTCTAGCTCAAAGTTTGTATAAAGTGGGGAAATGGGGGCTGGGGGCGGTATGTTTGGGCGTGGCATCCAAATTTTTGCTGCAGATCCTTGTGGAATGTCAAATGCTACCTTCATACCAAATTTGGTGACTCTAGCTAAAAGTTTGTATAAGGTGGGGAAAGGGGGGCGGAATGGATGGGCTAGGCTCCAAAACTTTGATGCAGATTGTTGGAGGTCGTTGCCAGCTATCTTCCTACCAAATTTGGTGGCTCTAGCTCCACTACTCTGGAATATACACGCATTCCCGTTTTTGACGAAGCGTTGGGGCAGATGGGGGTGGCTAGGGCGGTATTGGTGGGCGTGGCATCCAAACTTTTGATGCAGTTTTTTGGGGGTCATCATCAGCTAAATTGGCACCAAATTTGGTGGCTCTAGCTCAAAAACTGTGGGAGATATAGGCTTATTTGACTTTAAAATTCGGGGGGTCTGGGGGCGGAATGGGGGGGCGTGCCTCCAAAAATTTGATACAGTTCTTTTGGCGTCGTTACCAGCTATCTTCCTACCAAATTTGGTGGCTCCAGCTCCACTACTCTGGAAGATACACGCATTCCCGTTTTTTACGAAGCGTTGGGGCATCTGGGGGCGGCTACGGCGGTATTGGTGGGCGTGGCATCCAAACTTTTGGTGCAGTTTTTGGGGGGTCATCATCAGCTAAATTGGCACCAAATTTGGTGGCTCTAGCTCAAAAACTGTGGGAGATATAGGCTTATTTGACTTTAAAATTCGGGGGGTCTGGGGGCGGAATGGGGGGGCGTGCCTCCAAAATTATTGATGCAGTTTTTTGGGGGTTGCTAGTAGCTATCTTCTTACCAAATTTGGTAGTTCTAGCTGTAAGGGTGTGTGAAATATGCGGATTTATCGTTTTTGAGTTATCGAATTTATCGATTTGCCAGCCCCCCAGTTATCGTAGAACCCCAATCTTGACACTTTAATTTACTATCCCATAGATAAAGAGAATTGGAAAGTTTCAAGTCTCTAGCTTGAAGGGTGTGGAAAAAACTTGCATACATACGGACGGACAGACACCATGACGGACATTGCACAAAACCAATATACTCTTTACCTTCGGTATCGAGTATAATTAACATAGGGAAATAGTACGCATTAACAATGCACACATTCAAAACAGTCCACTTACTTGTAACATAAAATAAATAAATAAACAAAGTAACTTATAAAGAGAAATACAGTAAGGGCTTTAGTTAAGAACGAAAAATATCATTTGCATCAGTAGCCACTGCAAGAGAGCTTTCAGCTTGCATGCTAAGAAGCTTTTGCATATTATCTATGCAAACGACTTCATCTGTCCCGCTCCGTTTGGTGTGAAGCAACGCACGACGGCAAAAAAAACTGCTGATAAAAGTTTTTTTCTCTTCATCTGCATAGCTTCTTCAAAAATCTGAAAGTTCTCTCTGCTAAGCTGCTCGTTGAGATAAATTGGGACATTCGCACGTGTTTCAAGGCCCAACACATGCAGAGACAGTTGAGATTTGTTAGTCCGGCGGTAATCTGCTGCTGCTCGCTGAGTTTTTAATTTGTCGCGTAAATTATCGAATCTAATTATAATAACCGGGTCAACAACGGTGTTAGAACCTGCTCGCAGCTCAACTCTGTGTATCTCCTTGCGTCTGGGCGCAGAAGTGACGCCCAGTGCAAACGCAAGTGCATTTAACGTTGTGCTCCCCCTCGACAAACGGCACTCCCTGCAGCCGCACGTCATTGACTGCACTGGCTTGTTGGGCTATTTTAGCCTCGAAAGTCGCCATACAAGCCTGAAGTGCAGCTGTCTTGGGGGTAGACTGCTCCAATTTACAGACGCGCTGCACAAGGCTTTGAAGCTCGTTTCCAAAACCATCCAGCCTCTCATGCAACACGGCCAGCAAGTTTTCCTCCGATTCCTTCATTTTATCTGCGATCAGTGCAGCTTGCTCGTCAAATTTCTGATGAATAAGCTGGGTAAGTGCAGCCAGATCACTCCCTTTGCCTATCTTAAGTTCTCCAGCAGAGTTTTCTTGCAGGCGCTTTTGTATCGGTGCCACGTTATGGTGTGTAGTGTAGTTGAGTGAGATTTCGCTTGACCATCTGTTATTGAGAGTTATTATTTGGCGCGTTGTTATTCGTTTGTGTATGTTAAGATAGAAGAAGAAGTTTCAGTTTGGTGTTGTTGTTGCTTAAATTTTCTTCTTTCGCGTTTAAATTAAATAAACAAAAAAACTAACAGATTATAAACTTCGCGACTTTTTGCGATAAGTGACTTGAGTATCGCAATGTTCAAATATCCCTTTTTGGGAATTTATTCGCGAACAAAACAATAAAATTAAATAATTTTGCGGAGCACAGAAAAAAATGTGACTATGTTTGAGAATCGATACTTGTTTGTTTTTGGAATACGTTAGCGCTAAGCTAGAAATTGCTAAATTTATTAGACTATATTTAGCTATTTCTCAATTGCATATTTCAATGTGATTAACTCTTCTTCTAAAATAAATAATAATAAATGCTTTATCTTAAATGTATTGTTTTGTTATGACTTAATTATATGTTAATAAAAAAGAACTACCATAGCGAACATTGTACTAGACAAGATTTAAGACAACACACTACAGGACTTAGCCAAAAATAACATACACATTAAACGTATATACAAGTAAGTAGACGACATCACATGCATCTTAACAGAAAAGGATGCACAACACATACTTGACACACTCAGTAAGCAACACATAAGAATACAATTTACAATGGAAAAGGAACTAAACAACAAAATTGCTTATCTTGACACGGAACTAACAAGAAATAGGGAAAACATCGGATTCAAATGGTACACCAAGGCGATCGCATCCAATAGGATCATGAGTTTCCACTCACACCAACCTATGAGCCAAAAAATAAAAACACTGCAAAAAACATGATCAGAAAAGCATACACACTGAGCGACGAACAACAAGGGCCCGAAATATACATAAAATTAATATAAATATTATTAAAAAACAGCTACCCATAACGATTAGTGGACAATATAATACTAGAAATCACAAACGAAAATAACAAAATCTCAAAAGCACACAACAACAATTCGGACGAACAAATGAACCAATACGTGAGCATACCATATATAGAACATCTAACTAACAAACAAACACTCGCGAAAATTATGCCAGCTGATGCTACCAAACACCTAACATATGCATATAAAGCGCAAAAAAAAAACCAGTAGATTGTTTACGAATACGAAAGACAAGATCGACAAGGAACAACAACAAAACGTCATCTACCAAATCAGCTCCATGGGAAGAGAGGGAGAGCGATGTAACGGGGTTTATATCGGTAAAACCAAGAGAGCGTTTGGAGCGAAACTCAACGAACACCGGGGGATGCAAAAAAGGGAAAAATGACCACAGCACTTGCACAGCACACAACAACAACAGGTCACACAGCTGACTTCGAAAACGCTAAACTGTTGGACATTGAACGGAGAGAGAGAACGAGACTGACGCTAGAAAGCTTACGAATACAACACAGCAGCATGAACGCTGTAAACCACAAAGAAGACTTAGAACAGACAAATAACATTTATTCGACAGTAATTACAGATGACTACAGCAGCAAACATACAAACGGACAAAAACGACCAACGTCGATGAAAATAAAGAGAAGTGCAATTTTAATTAATTAATTTTAATTTAAATGTAATGACAATGCTGTAATGTTTTTAGTGTAAAAGATGTATGTATGCGTGTATTCATAAGTGGTTGGTTTTATTTTTACTTTGTTTTTGTAATTTGATTTAAAAAACACAAAAATTGTATGCCGGCTCCCTGAAGAAGGCTTAATATAAGCCGAAACGACGTAGGAGAAAATTGACGGATGAATAAATACAAAAAACACCATTAAAAACAACAACGGCCTTTTATTCCGGGAAAAAAAAATTATCCACAAAATTGTCAACAATGGGCCCAAAATCACAACACGAAAAGAAATTTGTTATGTTATCATCAATCATAGATATAATTAAATATATAAATAATATGGCAAAATCTTAAGATTATTTCATAAGTGCTTTTTAATAAAAAAAATAAGAAAGCCACTATATGCACCTGAAAAAAAAAATATCATGCAAACTGAGACAGGTTCTTGTACATTTGACATGCATACAAATAACCATTAATGCATAAATGTGAGCGCACACATTCAAGCGATGTTCAAATTTAAAAATCCCACCCCAAAATAACAAAACCATAACACGCGAATCCCACACGCATATAAACTGCATCTAAGTGCAAACAAAAATAATTCTAACAAGAATGCGAGAGCGCCCAGTCGGCTCGACCATGATATAATCCATGATACAATTACACAAGGTAGTCCACTCGGCTGCCGAAGTCGTTCGGATTTGGTCCCCTAATTTCAGTGCGTGCCTGCTTTTCGCACTGGGTTAATCGACGCACTGTGTAGCCGTTTCACTCACACTCACTATTCAACGCTTTCAACGCTCTTTCACTCGCACTTACATATATTAAGGGACTATCATTTTGCCGAGTGGACTACCTTGTGTAATTGTATCATGGATATAATCAACAAGGTAGTGTCATGCGAGGAAGCGCCCTCTATAGTTAAATAAAAGCCAAAAAAGCGGAATCTCAAAGGAAACAAGCCAAAAAATAAGCTGATTTTTATAATTTTTTTTTTTTTTTTTAATACATTCAATATTATATTTTTAAGAAGTTTTATTGAAAAAAGCTGAAGTGTTCTAAAATATCGTCTGACGTTTTGGCGTCGTCGGTCGGGTAAAAGTATTTTTTGCTGAAAGGCTCAGTTACCCGAACGTAACTTGACTTGAACTTAAGAAACAGCTGATCCCTTCAACTAAACGAAAAACACTGCTTGCTGGTTACCCTCAACTTAACTTGACATGACTTGACTTGACGTAACTTAACAACCTGCAGAGAAACGAATTTCAAGTTCAAGTTCAAGTAAGTTCTCGTTAAGTTCAAGTTACGCTCATGTTCCAGTTCAAACAGCTGATTGATGAGCAGCTAAAATGGATGAGCATAGGCCAATTTGTATTTTATTGTTATTTTTTTTTTTATAATTTATTTATGTTTTGTTCTATAAAATCCGCTCAAATCTAATAACATTAAAGTAATGACAAACAGCTGTTCGATAAGTTCATGCGCACGGTCGCCTTCACGTTCAGGTTCAAGTTAAGTTCACGTTTTGTTAAGTTCGGGTAATCGCTAGAAGTTCACGTTCAAGTTAAAATCAAGTTTAAGTCAAGTTAAGTTCAAGTCAAATTAATTTCGGGTAACTGAGCCTTAATACAGTTAAGCAGCTCGGTGGCAACTGGTAATTATAAAAACATTTGTTGTGGCGGCGCAATCCTTACCTAAAATTTGAAATAAATAAATATATCTGTTTAGAACATGTAAATTAATATAACTACCTTGCGGTCAAAATTGAATTTAATGTGTCAACTTTCATCATATTCCTGATTTTGGTTTATGTAAGATTGACTTGGCTAAATACCCGCTCCACTTCGGCGATGGTCCAAGGTAACGAAAGAAATTGAAGCGCAACTGAAGCTAATTCGAAAAAGCGGCAGTCCCCACCAGAATCTCGGAACTTCAGCACTTCAATCCAAAACTTAACTGTTTCGTCAAAATTTTGGTGGCCGCATGTGTACGCAAATCGCTTATTTAATGCTGTATTTGCAGTAACTGCAAAACACCCGTGTGGGATTTGTCTAACCCTTCCGCAGCCACTCCGAAAACTCCGAGCTCTGTAACCAGGAATCTTTTTGTTTGTAAATCTCTTTATGAATTTTAATTTTTGCATTATTTTCCCCGATAATAGACGGATGTAATTCACCAATTAGAAGTGGGAATTGTGCAATAGAAGTGAAAACCGATTCCTTATCGATATAAATGGAATATCATTATGTACATGCCGAAATAAGAACTTTCATTGTAGAACTCTTATAAATAAACTACTAACAAAATCAAGAAACTAAATAAATTCAACAACAAAAAGAGCGGTTAGCATTCCTATAAAAAAAAAACAGTATTCCCGCTGCCCGCTGCTATCAAATTTTTCCCGCAATCGCGTTGTCAAAAAAGCCAGATCTGACGGTGAAAAAACGGAAATGGCAACACTGTTTTCGCACAAATGTATGTACAGCAAATGCGTTGCCCCGTACCAGTAAGAATAAAGAATTATAGAGCAATCATTGCGCACGGGGCTTGTTGGGAACGCCTATGCTGTAAATTTTTGTGAAAAACTTTCTGAGTGCTCCCATAGCACTTCGGGGGTCGAGCCGACTGGAAGCTCTCGAGTTCTTGCTCAGAATTATTTTTGTTTGCGCTTAGATCAGCGACCGGCACATTTAGCGTTTCCTATAGCTGGCTATAGGGCAGCAATTTTTTCGTTTTACACTGTACGCTATAAAAAAATTAATACAAGCGCACGCTGTTCGGCTTTCGGCAGTTGTGTTGCTCCCACTTCGGCAAAGCAAATCAAGTCAGTTGCTGTTCAGCATTCACAAAGGCAAGACCTCGCTGCGCAATTTTTCTGAATGCTAAATATTTAACACTGCAAAAAAACTGAATAATGAATGAATTTTTTTTTTTCAATGAAAAAATGTTTCACAAGGTTTAATTTGCCACCAAATTTTGAATTATAACAATTTATATATTTTAGTTTTTTTATACTCGCCCACAACTTCGAATTGCGAAACAACGTTCTCAACATTAAAAAAAATAAAAATACAAATAAAATTCCCAATAAACATTTAGACGACCTACTTAGAATAAAATGCTATAATGAAGAAAAAGACCTAGACCAAATAGTTAAAGAATTAGAATAAAAAATAACGTGAACTTGTTTTTGATTTTCCAACTTTTTCATTTTTCTCAGTGCACTGTTTTCTTCGTGCGCGAACATAGTTTTCAATACAAGCAAAGAGCAATAAAGGTATAGTTGTGTGAGTTTGCCGGTCGCTGCCCTATAGCCAGCTATAGGAAACGCTAAATGTGCCGGTCGCTGATATAGAGAGGAGGCCGAATGAGACGGTTGGTCCACGCAGCTCTGCTGTTTATTTGCGTGTATGGTTTTGTTATTTTTGCTTGTGATGTTTTTGTTATTTTTGGGGTGGGATTTTTAAACTTGAACAGTGAATGAATGTTTGCGCTCACATTTATGCATTAATAGTTATTTGTATGCATGTCAAGTGTACAAGAACCTGTCTCAGTTTTTATGATATTTTTATTTTTTTACAGGTGTATATGTATGTATATTTAAATATGACCTATTAGTCGACTTGATATGACTCAATTTAAAAATTTAAATTAATTAAAAACAACCAATATGAGCGGCGATCATAGATTTTTACATACAAGTGTACATATATATATACATATATTTTCATAAGTACATATGTATTTACCTAAAATAAATAATAATATTGTATGCAAGAATAAATACTTAAACATACATCTCTATATATAAAAGAGTTTGTCCTGACTAGAATGGAAGAGCCACAGCCTAAACGAAACGAGCTAGAAGGCTGAAATTTTCACACAATTTTCCATGCAGGTAGGAGGTGAGCACTAAGAAGGGAATTTTTATTTGGACAACTCCTTCAAGTACCTCCCATACGTCGCACAACCAAAGTCATAAAAAAAGGTTCGACACTTGCAAAAAAGAAACGGATTTCCGCTTCTTAATGAATAAGAGCATACACAATTAAGTGAACAATGCGCTTGAAAATAATTTTCATAATTTTATGTACATGTATCACTTCGCACAGTGCACATTTTTTTTTTCAAATTTGTGTGCCTTTGACAATTGATTTACGACCCAAGTAGCGTTTGTTGTTGTTGTAAGTGTTGTTGCTGGGCCCGCACTGCTACTTTTTGTTGGTGTCATTGATTTAAAAAAAAAAAACAACAACAACATAACAAAACTTGGTGCGTCTAGAAAAATTTCCCACACCAGAATATGTTATGGGGGTGGATTCGCCTACTTTCTGCTTATATAACTTATATATATATATATAACTTAGACAAAACGTAACACACTAACATCATTGATATATTATTGATATACAATTTCGAATAAGCAAAGGGCGTTCACATAAGCGCGTGTGTTGCTCTTATGATAATCAGATAATTTGATATCTCGCTCCGATCATGCTCCTTTGTTGTTGCTCATTTACGTTCACTCTCTATTTTATGTGCGCGCTTTGCATGTCAATCATAAAGTTTAATAACCCTAGCTCCTCCGCACACACACTAAATTAAAGCTTAAGGCAATATACAATTCACTTAACTGCAGCCTCTTAGATATGTTTTGCATTGATTCAGTGCGTGCGAAGAAGGTAGCGATACTACGCTCTTTGTTTGTTTTGCAGAGCGCGCGCCTACATAAATAGCCGAAATAGCTATAATTGGTGATGGAGCCTGCCTTTTTAAAGCTCTTCTAAACAATATTAGTGCGCTATGTCATACTTATGGTACTGCATGTGAGCTTCAAGCAGCAGCAGAAATTTTTGCTGTAAATTTCCAACTTTTTCAGAATGGAAATTTATTACAAGCATTTGGAAATAATATGCATCCTGTAAAAAGATTGCGTTTTACCGGCCCATTAATGAATGGACATTTTGATGTTTAAACTCCTTTAGAGGAAGTATTAATCAAGACTCTGATACGTCAAGTGAATGCAAAACCGAAAATGTTAAGAATCCCGTTAAAAGACTTAGTCAGTTCGCCGACAAGGCAGAAAAAATGTACTAAAACATGCATTTGAAAAAAAATCGTGATATTAATTGGGGTAAGCGCATAATTTTTGAAGCTCATAGAGTTGCAGTGAGAAGACATCAGGCTAATAATCCTGATGCACGTCAAGAAAGGCGTTTGCGTGGATGGACTGTTAAAGCCATGTTTGGCTTAAACTATGATTTTGAAATAGCCTACAAGTCAGATAAAGTTACTCAACTTGGTAGTATGAATTTGATATGCAAACATTGTAGTGCTTTAAAATGGAAAAATGATCCTTTGGGTATCTGTTGCAAGGCATAAAAAGTTAAACTTTCACAAAATGAAATCCACTTAAAAGCTTAATAATTGGTGGACATCCCAAGCATGATCATTGCATTGATCGTATAAGAAAAAATAAAATCAAATGGCTTCTTTTGGAAAAACAAAAATCATAAATGAAAGTTGGTTAACCTTTAAAGTCCAAGGACAAGTGGTAGTGTCCGCCCTTTGCCAAATGAAGAAATGCAGTTTCTTCAAATTTATTTTGTTGGTGATGATGAAAAGGAAGCTCAACCATGTTGCAAAAATATTTCAAATGATAATTGTAGCGTAGTAAAGGATCTTCAATGCATGTTTCATCATAATAATCGTTATGTTAAAGATCTAAAAATGGCTCTCAATAAAATACCAACAAGTACTAGAGATTATAAATTGGTTATACATGCTCATCGAACACCCGCTTTTGCACATTAAGGGCTTTACAATGCATCTCTATCAAGCGAAGTAGCTTTAGTTATTGTTGGTCAGCAATTTGAAAAGCGCGATATTATTATTGAAAGCCATAATAATAAATTACATCGTATAAGTGAGGTGCATCGATCATACGATGCCTTACCCTTTGCTATTTCCTTATGGCGAAGATGGCTATTCAGTGGTCAGATGGTAATTTTACCATCTTCTTTTACAAGCTCTGCACGATATTTGCATGAAAAGACTCAAGATGCTAAGATATATGTTCGCCATTATGGGCGACCAGATCTTTTCATAACATTCACATGCAATCCACAATGGTGTTATGAACCGGCCTTTGCTTACCAACATTGCGTCGATAGCCAGCTAGCAAATCGGTGACCCAGGGATGAGTACGACCTCGATACAGTGTGGGCCGGTGTAACAAAAATTTATATTTTTACAAAAAAAACTAACAACAATCAAACTAGCAGCGATAATTCGCACAATCGGACAACTAAGGACATACAAGGAAAAAAGATCTTAATATTCACCCACAATGAGCCCTCCCAACCTATGAATTGGCTTTCTCTTCATTTTACGCCAATTCCCTAATACTACACTAACAACACAAACAACTTACCCCGACATCACACACTCGTCCCACCCACACATAAATCACTACTCAAACATGTTTTTACATTAACGATAACGACACATTCATTTATTTATATATATAATTATGATAAACATTTGTTTTTCTTAAAATTAAATTTACGTTAAATAAACATAATAAAGAAAAAAATGAAAAAGAAAAATATAATTAAATGAATAAACGAATAAACAAATACTAATAACGTAAAACAAATTAAACAATAAACATAAACACAGAAAGAAATAATAAATTAAATAAATAATAAATTAAATAAATAATAAATTAAAGAAATAATAAATTAAAGAAATAATGAATTAAATAAATAAGGGCAGAGGCGAGTAATGGGAATAAATAAATTCAGTTCTTTTGACGGCCGATTGCTGGTCTTGGCCCACTGTGCCTGGGGCAGCAACTGATTTTGTGTATGTTGTGTGGCTGGCAGCCGGCACACGGAATTAAGCGCTTGGACAGAGATTTTTCAGGGGCGATATTAAACTACACAAACTTGTGTGACCACCCAGACGGGTTGCCTAATCTTCGTCCGGTGGTCGGTAGCGATTGTGTGGCCGCGCCGGGCGTGTTGGACTGGCTGGACGTGGTGCACTACCGGAATGAAATAAAACTCTTTTTTAAAACCAAAACAAAGACCTACACCACCTCGACTATTTCACTCCTACCTTTCACACGCCAGCACTAAGTTTATTCCCTTAAGCTTTTTCGCTTTTATCACACGCGCTTTGCGATCTGGCTTTTCTATTTATGCTGAAATTTCGCCTACTCACGGCCACTCTGCTTCTTATAGCCGTGTGCCCATTCCCCTATTCCGCAGACAACAATCGATTATTGGGAGCCAGCACGACTCTCCACCCCTCGTTCAACACCCAACCATCGATTGCATACAAGCCGACCATAACACCACACTCCGGTTCGCTTGCGCCCGCTTAGAACAGGAGTGCCAGAACGGAGGCGTCCGTCCGCTACGCTGCCCAACGTAGGCCATCGCCCACGCCCTGAGACTAAGCGTCTCATGCTCTACCGACTGAGCTAGCCGGGCATAGATCCAACGCTCGGGTGTCACTGTTTGAGATCCTTAGCGTGGAACACCCCGAGCGGATTGCCCTGAAGTGTCTCTAGCTCATAGAGGCATCGTCCTACTGGCCGCACCACTCGGCACTTGATGAAGCGGCGACAGAATTTCGCGTTGAGGTTTTTTGCGAAGTCACTCAACACAAAATTGCGCTTGAATACCTCTTGCCCTGCTGTGTATTGAACGTCCCGGGCCTTCAGATCATACTGCTTCGCTGACTTCTCGTACGCCTCGTGTAGCGTCTCCTGGATGCGAGCGCGGTATACCTGTTGCTTTGCTGACCTCTCTAATGGCTTTATGGCTGAGTCGCTGACGTCACCCAGCCTTCTGGCCAGTCCATATTCGCTGCCGTTACTCAGCATATGCTGTCCAAACAATGCGAAGTATGGAGATGTCCCAGTCGCCGTATGCACCGCACTGCGTAACGCCATCGCGATTTCTGGCAGTTTCTTGTCCCAAGTCGTCTGGTCAGTCCCAAGATGTGTCCGGATCGCTGCCAACACCGATTGGTTCACCCGTTCGGACGCGTTGGATTGTGGAGCATAGTTGCCTGTACGGACATGCTTAATGCCGTGATGCTCCAGCATGGCTTCGAACTCCTGCGACACGAACTGCTTACCATTGTCGGTGTGCACGATCTCGGGGACTCCAAACACGGTGTACACCTCCTCCCTCAAAAATCGCATGATCGCCGCAGATGTCGCTTTCGGCATCGCCTTAAGCCAGACGAACTTGCTGAAATGGTCCAGCACCACAAAAATGTACGCATTGCCATGCCTAGAACGTGGGTACTTCCCTAAGAAGTCCAAGTACAGCTTCTGCAGCGGGCGCTCAGTTACCACCTCCTTTCCCATATTTGGCCTTCCGACTTGCGAGCTGTGTTTCGCCTGCTTGCACACTTCGCAGCTGAGCTCGTACGACCGCACCTGGGCTGCCATCCTCGGCCAAAAGTAAAACTGGCGTAGCCTCGCCAACGTTCGGGCTATGCCTCCATGCATACCCTTGTCGCTGTCGTGAGCCTGTTGTACCAACGTGCTCGTTAGCGCTTCCGGGACCCACAGCTTCCACAAGAACTCCTCGCTATCTTCTCGAGCGAACTGCGACCTCTTAAAGAGCAGACCGTCCTCGATCCGGAGATCTGGAAAACGCTCTGACTCTGTTCGCACCAACGCCAACCGCTCCAGATACTCCTCGCTCTCAAAGGCTGTCGTCTCAAACTCGAACAAGTTGAGTTCTTCCACCTCAAATGGTCGAGAAAGCATATCGGCTGCCACATTGTCCTTCCCTTTCCGGTGCTCGATCGTGAAGTCAAATGCCTGAGGCGCTAGGGACCACCTTGCTAATCTTCCACTCAGGTCCTTGAGCGACATCAACCATTGCAGGCTCGAATGATCCGTGATGGCTGTGAAGGGCATGAGCTCCACATATGGCCGAAAACGCTCGATTGCCTTCACCGCTGCCAAACACTCTTTTTCCGTCACGCTATAGTTCAGCTGAGCTCCCCGCAGCTTAGCTGAAAAGAACGCGGTTGGTCGGTCTGCACCTTCATCGTCACGTTTAAAGAGAACTGCACCAATCCCCAGGTGGCTTGCATCGCACTGGATGAAATAATGTCGGCAAAAATCTGGGTGTACAAGTACCGGCGCGCAGGTAAGTGCCTTCTTCAGATTATGAAACGCTTCGACTGCGTCGTCAGACATCTCAAACTTCTTGCCGATTTTCAGGCAGTCAGTCATCGACGCAGAAAGGCCCGAGAAATCGCGGATGAATCGCCTGTACCAGCCTGCGGTTCCCAAAAATCTCCTCAGTTGCTTTGCGGTTCTTGGGACGGGAATCTGGACTATCGCCTCAACCTTGCTCGGATCCGTTCGGAGGGCTCCGCCACCAACAAAATATATATATATATATATATAAGGAACTTAAAACATAACTTAGATTTCTGCAAGCCGATGGTGAGATTCGCCTCCTTCAAGCACTGCGCTACCTCCTTCAACAGCTGTAAATGCTCCTCAAAAGTGCGGGAGATGATCAGCAAGTCATCCAAGTAAACGAACACTCGATTCCGCAGACGTTGTGGTATCACCCGGTCCATCAATCGACACAACCGTTGAGCAGCATTACACAGCCCGAAAGGCATCATACGGAACTGGTAGAGTGGACGTCCGGGGATAGTAAATGCCGTGTATGCTCTGCTCTGGGGCTCCAACTCAATCTGCCAGAATGCGTGCTTCAGGTCGACGCTGCTGATGAAGATCGTGTCATCCACGCGGCTCAGGATCGTCTCAATATTCTGCAACGGGTAAGCATCCTTCACTGTCACATCGTTCAGCTTACGAGCGTCTAAGCACAACCTCTTCTTCCCAGGTTTCCGCACCAACGTCATCCTGTTGCTCCACAGACTCTCGCTTGGCTCGATGACTCCCAGTCGCAACATTTCGTCGACCTCCGCGAATAATAGCTGCTGCACCGCTGGGGATACGGGGTAAAAACGCTCCTTCACTGGTACGGTGCCTTCTACCAGCTCGATAGTATGACGCTCTACGTGGGTCTTACCTAATCCTCGCTGCTCGAACGCCAGGAATTCCGCCTTGATCGCCTCTAGCTGCTCTTGCTGCTCGGCATCCAACTTGTGCGGTTCGACCGGCTCTCCCTTAGGCATGAATTCCGACTCCACCTGTTCAAGCGACTCGACTCCTACGATCTCGGGTGCCAGGCGAAACTTCTTCCAGAAGTCGATACCCAGGTACAAATTCTGGACAAGTGCGGGGCACACATACAGCGTCATCTTGTGCGTCTCGTTCTTGTATTGGATCAGACAAGAATCTTACCCAACACCGAGTAGCTCGCACCTCCTGCGGCTCGCATCTTAGACCTTTGAGGGTGCCACGCTAACCCTAGCTTTTCGATGAGCTCCACTGCCCCTGCGCCTAACAAGCTTACGGTCGCCCCGGTGTCCAGTGGACCCTTACTGCATGTCCTTGGATCTGTACTTCAGCAAAAGCTCGATCGTCGCCCTTGAGCACCGATCCAATCGCCTCGCAAACGCTTTTGCGCTCCCTACTGCGAAATGTGGGCCTCCTCTGCCTCCGTGAAACAGGCGAGCGCTGGCTCCGTTTTGAGTCATCCTCTTCGGCAAAGATCCGGGCTCTAGCTTCTTTGTACGCGGCCTCGCGCTCTTCCAAGGGCGGTCGTGTCGACCACTTGGGCCTCGGTAAGTGCTCGCTGTTGGCTCTCCTAACTATGTCCTTAATTATCATGCAATCCTTATCTCTAGTCCTTATATCTAACATGCATTGTGGAGAGTGCCTTAGTGGCTCTTCGGCAACATCTTTGAGCGTGGCTCCTCTGCCTGTGTCACGCTCTGCCTCCCGTTTCCCGCCCGACATTTTGGACACTTCGGCAGCACTACTCCGGGCAATCCGCATTTGTAGCAAAATACATTTCGCACGGTGGCCTCGCACTCCCAGAACGTATGCCCTCGCTGAGCGCAGTTCCAGCACGTAAGCGCGTTGCTATCGCCGCTAACGCCTCTGGGCCTGTACATCGCTTCGACTGCCAAGTCCGGCGCAACCTCTACAGTGGCCTCCTCCTCCTCGTGGAACGCCTCATTGACTTGACGACTGACCGGCTCAGCCGTGGTCTGACTCCTCGACCAACGGGATGACAACATCCTCTCTGCGTCATGGCACTCTTCTCTCAGCCTCTCCAGATCAGTGATCCACATCGGATAGATGACCCGTGAAATCCCGTCCCGGATGTTCACCTTCACGATCTTGATTAGGTCGTGGTCGCTGACGGGTATCTCCAACCTCGATCTGAGAGCAAACATGGCCTGCAAATAGTCGTCGATGCCCTCTCCTGCCTTTTGCCTACGCTCGCGAAGCTCCTGCTCGCGCTCAAAATTGGACCTGCGCGTCTGGAAGCGCTGCTTCAACGCGTATCGCAGATTTGGCCAGTCTGTTGTTCCACTCGTCCTGAGGAACATCCAGTACCAATCCTTGGCTCGTCCCTCGACCAGAGTGTGAAAATCACGCAGGACATCCGTCCACGGCACCTGGTACGTCTGCCTCAGATGGTCTAGTCTGAAAATAAATTCGCCAACTGGCATTCCAGATGGGCTGGCATCAAAGACGAGACCCCATCGACGCATCGGGATAACCTCTGGTCTTGTGCCGGCTATACTGAATGGCCTCCTTGTGTCCTGGTCACTCCTATCCTGGGCTTCGCCACGCGCTCCAAACATCCAGTGTTCGGCCTGTTCACGCTGCTCGGATTCCAACGCCCGGTTGTTAAACCAGTGCCCCTGCGCTGCTGGGGGCTTTTGCTGTTGAGCTGCGCTATGGTTAGCCTGTGGTGCTGCGTTTTATCCGGGTGATGGGCGTAGAGTTGGCGGCGCTTCTTTGGACCCTGACAGCTGTGTATACAGGCTGCTCTCTCGGATTGCCTTCACGTACTCGAGCATTTCGCGCCTGGTTTGGGTCTGGAGCTCGACCATTCCTGCCGGCATGACCGCCTGAAAGGTTTCCCGCGCCTCTGTCAGAGCTGAATTTATTGCGGCTCTCAGCTCATTTTGTCGATTCGAGGGGGCTGGCTGTTGTTGCGCCGTCGTCGAAGAGCTGCGTTTGGGCACTGCTCCTAGGCTGTTGGAATCTGCTTCCCCGCCTACTGCTCCTGCATCCGAAATATCCATCTCTTCTGGTGGCGAAGTATTGTCCAGTGGAGTGTTGGACTTATTCACCTGTGTCTGAGATGCTGAACGAGTGGTTGGAGCCATTAATTCGGCACCCCTACTTCGGTTGAAATCTGCGCTACGCCTATATTTTCTCTGTTCCTGAACGTATTCTTTTCCGCTACGCATTACTTTTCCTTTTTCTATTAATTAAAAATTTTCTTTCTTTCTCTCTTTTAGATAAATACACACAACATTTATAAACGGGGTGAGACGAACATGGAACATGATACGGGTACAGTAAGTGTTGAGTACATACATTGGTCCTAATCCTAAAGTTGTCCTATTCCTATATCACAGTTGGGCTCTTGAAACTACATGCTATACGTGGACATGGACTGACTGGAAACGCTATGCCGGTCCTGAAGGACATGACATGGACCATAAGCCAAGACACATGTACACATATACGGTATGAAACAATTAATTACATATGTTCACAAATTTACATTTACCTACTACTCCCCAGATCTCTGAGCTGCGCTACAGCAGGACATGGTGGTCCACGCTTGGGTTGCTCCGGCCCTAAAAAATGTGGCTTGGTCAATACTATTTCTCCCCCTTTCTCCAGCTACTTCCGCATCAGCCCAGGCATTAAACCTCGCTGTGGTCTAGTATTATTGGCTAAAGAGTTAAAACTAGTAAACTAACACAACATGTAAACTGAAACAATAAATTTAACATATACTGCGACTTCACTAGCTTCCTATTATTGGGTTTTCCTTTGGGCGCCACTTGTTATGAACCGGCCTTTGCTTACCAACACTGTGTCGATAGCCAGCTAGCAAATCGGTGACCCAGGGATGAGTACGACCTCGATACAGTGTGGGCCGGTGTAACAAAAATTTATATTTTTACAAAAAAAACTAACAACAATCAAACTAGCAGCGATAATTCGCACAATCGGACAACTAAGGACATACAAGGAAAAAAGATCTTAATATTCACCCACAATGAGCCCTCCCAACCTATGAATTGGCTTTCTCTTCATTTTACGCCAATTCCCTAATACTACACTAACAACACAAACAACTTACCCCGACATCACACACTCGTCCCACCCACACATAAATCACTACTCAAACATGTTTTTACATTAACGATAACGACACATTCATTTATTTATATATATAATTATGATAAACATTTGTTTTTCTTAAAATTAAATTTACGTTAAATAAACATAATAAAGAAAAAAATGAAAAAGAAAAATATAATTAAATGAATAAACGAATAAACAAATACTAATAACGTAAAACAAATTAAACAATAAACATAAACACAGAAAGAAATAATAAATTAAATAAATAATAAATTAAAGAAATAATAAATTAAAGAAATAATGAATTAAATAATAAATTAAATAAATAAGGGCAGAGGCGAGTAATGCGAATAAATAAATTCAGTTCTGTTGACGGCCGATTGCTGGTCTTGGCCCACTGTGCCTGGGGCAGCAACTGATTTGGTGTATGTTGTGTGGCTGGCAGCCGGCACACGGAATTAAGCGCTTGGACAGAGATTTTTCAGGGGCGATATTAAACTACACAAACTTGTTTGACCACCCAGACGGGTTGGCCAATCCTCGTCCGGTGGTCGGTAGCGATTGTGTGGCCGCGCCGGGCGTGTTGGACTGGCTGGACGTGGTGCACTACCGGAATGAAATAAAACTCTTTTTTAAAACCAAAACAAAGACCTACACCACCTCGACTATTTCACTCCTACCTTTCACACGCCAGCACTAAGTTTATTCCCTTAAGCTTTTTCGCTTTTATCACACGCGCTTTGCGATCTGGCTTTTCTATTTATGCTGAAATTTCGCCTACTCACGGCCACTCTGCTTCTTATAGCCGTGTGCCCATTCCCCTATTCCGCAGACAACAATCGATTATTGGGAGCCAGCACGACTCTCCACCCCTCGTTCAACACCCAACCATCGATTGCATACAAGCCGACCATAACAATGGTATGACGTAATAAGTGTTTTATTACCGGGTCAAAAACAGCATGATCGTCACGATATTATAGCTCGAGATTTTAATTTAAAAGTTAAAGCTTTACTGTCACTATTGACAAAAGGTTCTTTGTTTGGAAGTTTGTAATGTTTCATGTACTCTGTGGAATGGCAAAAGCGGGGCTTACCACATATACATATTCTACTTTGGTTAGAAAATAAAATAAGACCAGATAAAATCGATCAAATTATCTGTGCCGAAATACCAAACGCAGTTGAGGATCCTTTGTTATTTAACATTGTTTAGTCAAATATGATTCATGGTCCTTGCGGTGCATTTAACAATAAATCACCATGCATGAAAAATAGAAAATGTACCAATAGGTTTCCTCGAGAATTACTTAAAGAAACTGTGACAGGAAAAGATAGTTACCCTCTACATCGTAGAAGAGCGATAGAAGATGGTGGTAATTTATTTATTATACTCGATACCGAAGGTAACTAGTATATTGGTTTTGTGCAATGTCCGTCATGGTGTCTGTCCGTCTGTCCGTCTGTCCGTCCGTATGTATGCAAGTTTTTTCCACACCCTTCAAGCTAGAGACTTGAAACTTTCCAATTCTCTTTATCTATGGGATAGTAAATTAAAGTGTCAAGATGGGGGTTCTACGATAACTGGGGGGCTGGCAAATCGATAAATTCGATAACTCAAAACCGATAAATCCACATATTTCGCACATCCTTACAGCTAGAACTACCAAATTTGGTAAGAAGATAGCTACTAGCAACCCCCAAAAAACTGCATCAATAATTTTGGAGCCACGCCCCCCATTCCGCCCCCAGCCCCCCCCCGAATTTTAAAGTCAAAAAAGCATATATCTCCCTCAGTTTTTGAGCTATAGCCACCAAATTTGGTGCCAAGATAGGTGATGATGACCCCCTAAAAACTGCAAAATTTGGATGCCACGCCCACCGATACTGCCCTAGCTACCCCCATCCACCCCAACGCTTCGTCAAAAACGGGAATGCGTGTATCTTCCAGAGTTGTGGAGCTAGAGCTTCCAAATTTGATGGGAAGATAGCTAGTAGCGATCCCCAAAAAACTGCATCAAAGTTTTGGAGCCACGCCCACCCTTATTTACCCATTTTATGGGTTAAGGGTATAAAAAGGCCGGCTCCATCACCAATTATGTTAACAACTTAATGCGGCACCAAAACACCACTTATATCTATAGTTTCAATAGACATATTTTATTTTGGCTGTGAGTCAATTGACTTCACTGTAAAACGATTGTTACAACGTTACAGTGTCTATACGTAAGTATAGAATTCAATAAAATTGAATATACCAACTTATATTAATTTAATAGAATATTCAGACTGATAAGTTTTATTTGATTTTTAAATGCACTAAAGCAGCGTCTATATAACTAATCTATAATAAGCAAAATAGAAGACAACTATATATAATGTTGCTTCAATTATTAAGTCGAAAATCGACTTAATTTTCTTGTGTTTAAAATAACAACAAAAGAAATTAAAATACGTTGATCGTTATTTAAAATTCACTGAAACGAAAAGTTACTTTCTTTGTTCACATTAAATATAAAGAAAAATGCATAACCAATTCCCTTACCGTTGTATGTAAAAACATAATGTTGGAAAGAGCACTACAGTTATTCCTCTAAGCAGCAGATCCCGAGCTCATACATACAACGCTTGCACTTAAGAGCTAGGTATAGGTGGTGCAAATTAGGCAATGCAATTCCTTAAACAGCAGCCTCTTAGTTATGGTTAGCTTAGCTGAGTGAGTGCGGAGGAGATAGGGATATTAAGATTTATGTTTGAAAATAAAATAGAGAGTGAACGTAAATGAGCAACAACAAAGGAGCATGATCGGAGCGAGATTTCAAATTATCTGATTATCATAAGAGCAACACACGCGCTTATGTGAACGCCCTTTGCTTATTCGAAATTTTATATCAATAATATATCAATAATGTTAGTGTGTTACGTTTTGTCTAAGTTATATAAGCAGAAAGTAGGCGAATCCACCCCCATAACATATTCTGGTGTGGGAAATTTTTCTAGACGAAACAAGTTTTGTTATGTTGTTGTTGTTTTTTTAAAATCAATGACACCAACAAAAAGTAGCAGTGCGGGCCCAACAATAACACTGACAACAACAACAACAACAAACGCTACTTGGGTCGTAAATCAATTATCAAAGGCACACAAATTTGAAAGAAAAAAACAAGTAAGAAGGCTCTAGTCGGGAGAGCCCGACTAGAAGATACCCTGAACCCAGTTGCAATAAATATTTTTAATTTATATAAGACTTTGGTATACTGGCTTAGCTTCCATCGATTAAGTTCAATATCTCCGGTGTTTCTCAACCGATTTGGACGAAATTTTCAGAAAAGTTCTATCATTATCCATTACTTCAACCCTCATTTTTAAATTTTCCAAATTCGATATTTTATTGTTATCGATATTATGTGTATATCGGAAACCAGAATAGTTATCGATAATTTGAAGCAAACTTGTTCTGCTCATGGTATAGGAGAACTTAAATACAAAATCTGAAGTCTCTAGCTCTTGTAGTCTTTGAGATCCACGCGTTCATACAGACAGACAGACAGACAGACGGACAGACAGACAGACAGACGGACAGACAGACAGACAGACGGACATGGCTATATCGTCTCGGCTGTTGATGCTGATCAAGAATATATATACTTTATAGGGTCGGAGATGCTTCCTTCTGCCTGTTACATACTTTTGCACAAAACCATTATACCCTTATTTACCCATTTTATGGGTTAAGGGTATAAAAATGTGCACTGTGCGAAGTAATACATGTACATAAAATTATGAAAATTATTTTCAAGCGCATTGTTCACTTAATTGTGTATGCTCTTATTCATTAAGAAGCGGAAATCCGTTTCTTTTTTGCAAGTGTCGAACCTTTTTATACTCGATACCGAAGGTAAAGAGTATATTGGGTTTGTGCAATGTCCGTCATGGTGTCAGTCCGTCCGTCCGTCCGTCCGTCCGTCCGTCCGTCCGTCCGTCCGTCCGTCCGTCCATCCGTCTGTATGTTCGCAACTTTTTTCCACACCCTTCAAGCTAGAGACTTCAAACTTGCCAATTCTCTTTATCTATGGGATAGTAAATTAAAGTGTCAAGATGGGGGTTCTACGTTAACTGGGGGGCTGGCAAATCGATAAATTCGATAACTCAAAACCGATAAATCCACATATTTCGCACATCCTTACAGCTAGAACTACCAAATTTGGAGGGAAGATAGCTAATAGCAACCCCAAAATATATAGATATATTTGTTTTTATTATTTAATTTTGTTATTGAAATAAATATTTTCTATCTTAAAAATATTTTTCCTTATTTTTTTTTTTTTGATTGTGTCAAATTGACACACCAGGAACTGATTTGAATATTGAATATTTAAATATATACACCTGTAAAAAAATAAAAATATCATAAAAACTGAGACAGGTTCTTGTCTTGATGGGTAGTGTCAACTGTCGTCGAATGCAGACGTGTTTTCTCATCGTGGTCCGGTTAATTAATTCCCAAACGCAAAAGTGCAGTGATATAGAAGCTTATAAAATATATATTTTATGCGAAAAGACGCTAAGTGCAATGTATCTGCACAAATTGCTTTTTAAAAATCTGCAATTCAAACAAAACAATTGACTTTTAACAAATAATAACATATAAAACAAAAGGCATTAACAAATTCTTCACCTCGCTTAAGACAATGAGTCAACGCGAGAATTGTGGCCAGCGACAACGCGAGCAAGACGAGCGTCGTCGGCTGAGCAACGCTTACTTTTCCGTAGTTTCAGAGCAGCCCGAACGGTCAATTACCCCCAACCCGCAAATCGAACTCTCTTACACAGCGCGTGCCAGAGAACGTTCTTGCTCACCGTCTCCGTCCCTGTTACCCAACAAATGAAGTATTGCACACAGCACGCGACCGAAAACTTTCGTGCTCCCCGTCTCTCTAAGCAACGACTGCAAGTGCTGCGCCCTCTCTAGGTACCGCAACAGCGACTACAACCACAACTGCACCGATACCTACTTCCCGTTCAACAAGCACAACGACTGCTGCGGCGTCAGCAAATCAAACTGCAAACAGCAAACATGTTAAGCCGGCTACGCAGACTGGTATGGATCGCTACATTTATATCAAAAGAAAGCTAAGTCCGCAAAATTCTACGAATAAACCAAAAATGACCCGTAGCAATTTAAATATACCCTCGAATGATACTACATACAATAGCAATAGATTTCACATCCTGGCAGAAAACACAGATGATCTGCCTTCTGAAGCCGTTGGGGTTGTCACGAAAAAGCCGAGGCCACCCCCAATATATATACGCGAGAAAAGCTCCAGTGCTTTTGTAAACAAAGTTATCGAGCTCATAGGCAAAGATAGTTTCTACATAGTTTCTCTCGTACAGGGTAAAATTCAAGAAATTAAAGTCCAGACAAAGTCGGAAGATAATTACAGAGTTCTCATAAAGTATCTAAACGAAAAAAAATGAATTATTATACGTATCAATTAAAAAGCTGCAAGGGCCTGCAGGCCGTAATAAAAGGCATAGAACCTGATGTAACACCAGAAGAAATAAAACAGGCGCTGCAGGAGAAAGGATTTCAAGCAAAAACCGTCATAAACATCTTAAACAGGAACAGGATGCCGCAACCACTTTTTATACCCTTAACCCATAAAATGGGTAAATAAGGGTAAAATGGTTTTGTGCAAAAGTATGTAACAGGCAGAAGGAAGCATCTCCGACCCCATAAAGTATATATATTCTTGATCAGCATCAACAGCCGAGACGATATAGCCATGTCCGTCTGTCCGTCTGTCTGTCTGTCTGTCCGTCTGTCTGTCTGTCTGTCCGTCTGTCTGTCTGTATGAACGCGTGGATCTCAAAGACTACAAGAGCTAGAGACTTCAGATTTTGTGTATAAGTTCTCTTATACCATGAGCAGAACAAGTTTGCTTCAAATTATCGATAACTATTCTGGTTTCCGATATACACATAATATCGATAACAATAAAATATTGAATTTGGAAAATCTAAAAATGAGGGTTAAAATAATGGGTAACGATAGAAATTTTCTGAAAAATTCGTCCAAATCGGTTAAGAAACACCGGAGATATCTAATTTTATAGATTGAAGTTAAGTCAGTATACCAAAGTCAATTATAAATTTAATTTACATATTTATTGCAACTGGGTTCAGGGTATCTTCTAGTCGGGCTCTCCCGACTAGAGCCTTCTTACTTGTTAAAATAGAACTTGAACCAGAAACAAAGATGCTTAAAAAAAACGAGGTGCACTCAATATACAAACTTCAGCTTTTACTTCGCCGAAGAATCACCGTAGAAGAACCGCACAAACGAAACGGTCCGGTACAATGTATGAACTGCCAAGAGTACGGCCATACAAAAGCCTACTGTACACTGCGCTCGGTATGCGTATACTGTGGGGAACTGCATAGCTCCGGAAGTTGCCCAGTAAGCAAAGAAGACTCTAGCACAAAATTCTGCAACAACTGCGAAGGCAAGCATACAGCCAACTACAGAGGCTGCCAAGTCTACTTAAACTTAAAAAAAACTTAAAAATCGTATCCATCAGCGCTGTACCATTGTACGCTCGCAACACGCACCGACTACCTTCACTCCATCGAAACACAACCCAGACGTCTTCTTTTCATCTGCAGCCAGATCCTCACTTGGCCCCGAGTTCTCAACCAATAACGCAACTTATGCAAGCGCCCTAAGATCTGGACTGGCTCTTCCTGCCTCTAACACACCGTACTTACAACCAAAACAAGTGAGCACAAACGCTGCACAGGTGCAGCAACAAAGTAACCTCGAAGCACTCGTATGTACCCTGCAGCAGAGCATGAACGAGTTTATGTCATTCATGAAAACAACTTTGCAGGAACTAATGCGTAATCAAAATCTCTTGATACAAATGCTTGTATCACAACAGTCAAAATAATCAATGGCTGAGATACGAATATCTACGTGGAACGCTAATGGCGTCTCACAGCATAAACTTGAATTAGCTCAATTCCTACTCGATAAGCACATCGACGTAATGCTACATTCCGAAACACACCATACAAACAAATATAACTTTAACATAAGTGGATACTTATTCTATGGTACAAATCATCCCGATGGTAAAGCACACGGTGGAACTGGTATTTTGATCAGAAGCCGCCTCAAGCACCACTACTATAAAGAGTTTGCTGAAAACTTTCTACAGGCCACATCTCTAAAAATACATTTGGACAGTGGGAAACAACTTACTCTTGCAGCTGTATACTGCCCTCCGCGTTATACCATATCTACAGACCAATTCATGGAATTTTTTAACTCACTAGGAGAATGCTTTATAGCAGCAGGAGACTACAATGCCAAGCACACACACTGGGGATCTCGTCTAGTGAATCCAAAAGGAAAGCAGCTCTACAATGCAATTATAAAAGCTAACAACAAGCTCGACCACGTTTCTCCTGGCAGACCAACATACTGGCCGACAGATCCCAAAAAACTACCCGATTTGATTGACTTTGCAGTTACTAAAAACATTTCGCGTAGACTGATAAGTGCAGAGTGCCTTTCGGATCTATCATCCGATCACTCGCCAGTCCTAATAAATCTGCAACGACACCCTGAATTCATAAATCGACCCGGTAAGTTAACTTCACATAAAACTAACTGGCTCAGATACAAAAAATATATAAGCTCACACATTGAGCTTAAGCCACGTCTCGTTGATGTAGCTGACATTGATAGTTTTGTTAACACTCTGGAGACTGTCTTCGTCGCCGCAGCTCGCGCCGCTACGCCTCAAATACCAAAAACAATACACAACCAAAGGACAACAAATCTACAAATTGAACAGCTCGTTCTTGAAAAGCGGCGCTTACGACGTGACTGGCAATCGAACAGATCGCCATCGGCAAAGCGAAAACTAAAAGACGCCACACGTAAACTCACCAAAGCGTTAAAAATCGAGGACGAGCGCGCTCAACGCCGTTACATCGAGCAATTATCAACCACCAGTACGAAAAACTCATTGTGGAGAGCTCACCCAACTCTAAGCTCACCAACAGAAACAGTAATGCCTATAAGAAACTTCGCAGGCGGCTGGGCTCGCAGCGATGAAGAAAGAGCTAACACATTTGCTACTCATCTCCAAAAAGTGTTCCAACCTAACCCTGCAACAAATACGTTTGCACTACCGACTGCTTCAAACGGCTCTCAGCTTCAACATGATCCAATCAAGTTTCGCCCGAATGAAATTGTTAGAATCATTAAAGAGCAACTGAACCCAATAAAATCTCCAGGAGGTGACCAAATAACCCCAAAGATTATTATTGAGCTTCCTTACTGTGCAATCTGCATAATTGCCCAGCTCTTCAACGCTATCACCAAACTTGGCCACAATCCAGACAGATGGAAAAAGTCAATTATCATTATGATACCAAAGCCTGGAAAAGATCACACAGCTCCCACGTCGTATAGACCTATAAGCGTATTACCGTGTCTATCAAAACTTTTTGAAAAATGTTTGCTGTCCCGGATAAATCCATTCCTGAATCTTCATAACATAATCGCGTCACACCAATTTGGCTTTCGTGAAAAGCACGGAACAATTGAGCAGGCTAACAGAATAACATCAGAGATACGAAGCGCGTTCGAAAATAGAGAATACTGCACTGCAATATTTCTGGATGTTTCTCAGGCATTCGAAAAAGTTTGGTTGGAAGGTCTAATGCATAAGATCAAAACAATGCTCCCAAACAACACACATAAGCTGTTTAAGTTGTACCTATACGACAGGAAGTTCGCAGTAAGATGTAACACTGCAATGTCTGACGAACACAGTATCGAAGCTGGTGTTCCACAGGGCAGCGTACTTGGACCAACACTGTACGTGCTTTTCACAGCAGACATCCCAATAAGCAGCCGATTGACAACATCTACGTTTGCTGATGATAAAGCTATTCTCAGCCGCTCAAGATGCCCAATACAAGCAACAGCGCAACTAGCCCTTCATCTGGTCAACGTGGAAAAATGGTTATCAGATTGGCGAATTAAGGTAAACGAACAAAAATGTAAGCAAGTAACTTTCACCCTTAACAGGCAAGATTGTCCACCGCTCACGTTAAACAACACCACACTTCCAAAAGCAAACGATGTAACGTATCTGGGCGTACACTTAGACAGAAGACTAACATGGCGGCGACACATTGAAGCTAAAAGAACACATCTCAAACTGAAAGCCAATAGCCTCCATTGGCTCATCAATGCTCGCTCTTCCATTAGTTTAGACTACAAGGTCCTGCTTTACAACTCTGTTCTAAAACCAATCTGGACCTATGGTTCCCAGTTATGGGGGAACGCTAGCAACAGCAGCATTGACATTGCCCAGAGAGCCCAGTCAAAAATATTGAGAACCATTACCGGGGCACCGTGGTATGTTCGAAACGAAAACATTCATAAAGACTTAAACATCTCAACAGTCAAGGAGGAAATAGCGGAACAAAAAGTAAAATATCTTAGTAAGCTCTCATCGCACACAAATCATCTCCCGAGAGGACTCACAAGGCTGCGCAGCCGATCCCGTCTTCGTCGTAACGACTTACCAACCCAGCGATGATTTTTAGGGACGCGCACTCAGAATACAGTCAAAAAATAAAATGAACTGTTAGCTAAGATTTATTAATAAGATTTGTATACTTATTGTTAGTTTTCTAATTCACTAGAAAAGATTCAATAAGTAAGACCAGCAATTTAAAAAAAAAAAAAAAAAAAAGGTTCTTGTACACTTGACATGCATACAAATAACTATTAATGCATAAATTTGAGCGCAAACATTCATTCACTAATCAAATTTAAAAATCCCACCCCAAAAATTACATAAACATCACACGCAAAAATAACAAAACCATACACGCAAATAAACAGCAGAGCTGCGTGGACCGACCGTCTCATTCGGCTGCCTCTCTACATCTAAGCGCAAACAAAAATAATTCTGAGCAAGAACTCGAGAGCTTCCATTCGGCTCGACACCCGAAGTCAAGGCATACTTATATAGGTAGTCTCACTCCGCTCTCTCGTTGCCTCACGAAAATAAAACGCAAAAAAAAATAGTGCGCGTATGTGCGTCGCTCACAACGTTCGCAACAAGACTGAATCGTAAGGCAACAGAAAAAGAGAGCGAGCAAAAGACTTGGACTACCTATATAAGTATGCCTTGCCCGAAGTGCTATGGGAGCACTCAGAAAGTTTTTCACAAACATTCTTTTGTTGGCAAAGGGTGTAGAGCAGTGGTGGGCACACACAAATATTGTCACAGTTTTCACACGCATACAAGCACAATTTGCGTGCGCTGCAGCGAAAAAACGAAGTGTGATCAGTACAGTGCACGCTGCAAGTTAACGGTTACTCATTAAGCTTATTATTTATTAATAAATAATGCCATCTTGAAAAATATTTAACATTTCGAAAAACAATGTTATTGCAAATTAAGCATTTTGCTCTGCAATCTTTATTTTCTATGAAAAAAAATTCATTCTCCCATTCGGGCATAAACATTTTGGAGCGCACTGTAAAAAATTTGTTTTCTTGATAATGCGCTGCGTGGTGCCTGCCTGTCAATAGTTCGCCTTCAACTAAAAGTACAATGTTAAGTCTAATGCATGCTTCGGCACGACAACCGACGACGAACAAACAAACGTGTTCTAAAAATAGATTTCAATGCTTATAGCGTACGTGTGATTTCGTGCAGTCGGCAGCGAAAAACCTAACTCACACGAGGCAGCGCGCTGGCTGCGCGCTGCCAGCGCGCTGCCTCGTGTGAGTTAGAAATATTTTCGACGTCGACGTCTGCCCACCACTGGTGTAGAGGGGTTATAGCTGCAAGCAATGCTTCATGACTTGTGTAGCAATGATTTATTTTTCTCATTTTGCTTGCCTTATTCCGATTGCATGTAAACACAGAGTTGCACAGTGTTTGATGTGAATAATAAAGTTATCGATACGAAATATCGCACAAGCAAATATTAGAGCCAATAGTAAATACATTTAGGGTGTTCACATTGTGTTGCAAATGTGCAAAATTGTAACTTTGCAACACCGCTGTCGTGAACACCCAATTGTACAAAACTAGTCTGATAACTTTACACAATCAGCTTTTAGCTATCGTTTGAGCTGAGTTTGCCGTATGTGATACTTAATTTGCTGCTTGCAATATACAAATAAATTTTAAATTTCCATTTCCATTTAAAAGCGTGGAAGCATCACTCATAGAACGGACAGCATCCCATAAATTGGTTTAATTAAGAAAATTAGACAACCAACCCTAATTTACTTTTAGCGCCTTTTCACAATGAACAGCTGTTTGTTTTGATTTAGCAACTAAAGCACAAAATTATACCAAAAAAATACCAGAAAATTGCTTGTGTTGTGCAACACGTTTTCACTTTTGTATCATTTTTTAATACTGAAATCGTTGTAAAAGTACAACGATATTTTAGTCATAGGCAGGGGTCTAGCAAAAAGTGTAAACTCGATTCTGTACAAATTGTTGTTGGGATGCCTTGCACTTTTACACTTTTGCACTTTTCGAACACAAAGTGTACACCCTAATTGTTTTCGTTAAGAAATTATTAGTAGAAATGTTCACTGAATCCATTTTATTTACTTGTCACTTCTTAAATCAATTATATGTTAACAAATAAAACAATCGATGGCAAAGATATATTTTGATCGACCATACATTTAAATCAGAGTTGCATTTACAAACAAAATGTTGCATGAAAAAGCTTCATCGTGTAAATGCGACCAGATTTGCGAAAATGTTTTAAAACAGAATGAAAAAAAAACTTTATGAAAAAACTAAATCGTGTAAAAGGGGTCTGAGTGCTTAAATGTAAATACTAAGTTCGAGAATTCAATTTAGGAACGGTGTGATATTCTTGAGAATTTAAAAATTTTTCCTACTTATCAAATAAGTCAATTGTAAAAATCGGATTTGTGTAATCGAAAGCTGTGAGAAAGTATATCTAAAATTTGAATTATCTCTTGAAAATGTCCAAATAATATCCAATCTCAACAAGTTAATTTATTTTATAACATTACTACATAACATTAAATTTTAACCTTATTTTGAAAGAATCTTTTTGTTTAAGCTTAGTACGCAGGAACTAGAATTATTTCTGATAGGAATTTACACATTATTTATAATAGGTCTGTTTGATAGTAGAAAGTGTAGGGTAGTGCAGGGCAGAACAGAACACGAAAAATAAAACTCTGAAAATTTTAAGTGTAAAAAAGTGTAGAGCTACTATCGAACAAGAAAAGGTGTAAGTTAGAGCAAATGAAGCAACAGCTGACTGACATGACTAACATGAGTTTGAATAACAATGAAAATTTCACTACAAGTGAGTTAATTGATGACGACAGTGCACTGCAGTGGTGATGAAATTATTGCAAGCTGCACTTATCCAAGTGGCGATGAAGAGGATTTCTTAATGGTGCAATTGGTAGATTTCCCGATAGGAAAAAGAAATTGTGTGATGGACAATTTGAGACCAACTTTTCCAACCTACACGGATAAAGAATTTCAAACGCATTTCCCAGCTCCAAGAGGAATTTTGTGCTTGAATTCACCCAAATAGCCTTTTCTTTATTTTCATTGGGTGCGGCAGCTGCTGCATCCTACTCTGAATATACTTCAGGCTCTTCATATTGTATAAAAAGTTATAAAATAAACTCATTTGACATTTTTAATTATTTTTAAAACTTGCAATGTGAAACTGATTTCAAGAGCTCAAAACCGTAACTGACACAAAACAGCTGTTTTGTTGTTCTACACTTTTCTGCTCTTGATTTTTGGTGGTGTAGAAAAGTGTAAGTCAGGGCACACTAAAAAACACAGGGCAGAAAAGTTTAGTGTAAGAAAGTGCAGCTATCGAACACTAAGACCCTGTGTGCCCCTTAAAAATAAAGGAAAAATCCCAAAAACGCAAAAAAATGGCAAAACGAAAAGGTAAAAGAGTAATGCGGGCACACTTGTGTTAACATTTAATTGCCTGCATTTTAATTGCATTTATTTTTAAACATAAAAATGACTGATGCTCCAAAGTTTATACGTAACAATATTAAAAACTTTGTAAATTCTGAGGAAGGTTCCTTAGTTTTTCAAGAAGAGCTTGCTGGAGTTGCAAAATTTAAACAATAATAATAACTAATTATAATAACTTTATTTGCCACTTTTGCTGTTGCTTTCATTAATTTTTTTATACAGTATATCGCTCATCTCCATTTCCGCCTCAATTGATTGTTGTGGTGACAAATGAGCAAATAAATTGGCCCAGTAACTAAAAATGTGTCGAGTTTCCTCCCTTTCCTTCTCCTTCTTCCTTTCCTCCTCCCTCTTCCTCTCCGCCTTCTCTTCTTTTTCCTTCTGATTATCCTCCAAGTGGCTTCGCAGTATGTCCACTATCTGCTCCTCGGGGCTGATCACTTTATCGACCTTCCTTTTTTTGGCCTGGCGCGGCTGCTATGAAAAAAAAATTTAAGTAAATTTAATCTATAAATACCATAAGTACATTTAATACCCCGATTCCACTAGACCAAGATGCAAGTATGTTATTGGTATTCGAAGATGCCGCATCTTTTTGTATAAGAATCCCATTTGTACAATGGGAATCTTATTCAAATTTTCCCCGTTGGTCGGCTGCATTCCCAGTTGGTTCGAAACCGACCAACTGGGAATGTTAGAAGTTAACATGACAGAGCACTGAACAGAGCTTTAACATAGTCGATAGTATGAAATTTGTAATCGATACTTGGTTTAAAAAGTGCCAATTTGAGTAAAACAGCTTGTCATCAAGTGCATGTCCAAGCAAACTGGGATATTCGTTAAACCATGTTTGCATTTTGCGCAAAAATTAAAGCAATAATTTTTACTTTTTTGGCTTCACTAATTTTATTTGTGATCGAGCTCATATTTGCTTCCAATTAAATATAAACGTATAATACACAAGCAGCTGTCTGCTGTCTTTTAGCAGACCCTGTTAAATTAAGATGCAACTATGCAATTGGATTTATATAACAAGACGGAGAGCTGTACTCATGCTCTACATCTGCATCTACATCTTTTGACAGTTAAGGCCTGTACGCATGAGCCCCGTACATCTCCCTTACCGTATACATGAGTTTTACGGACCTTAACGAGCAGTGCTAAAAAATGCACATATTGTGGCGGTTGGTTGATAACTTTCTCTAAATTAATCGCAAGTGCAACTGTGTTTTGTGCACTTAAATTCAAAATAATGATTCACTTCTAAAGCGCGCTACTTTTGTGATTGAGTACAACCAATAACTATATACTTATTGGTACAGCTATCGCCCTGCTGCTGGCGGTTGTTAAAAAAAAAAAGGCAGGCTGCAAAACCAAGAAGCATTTTAGTGAACCCATATTTGATGCGCAGAGCTGAGATTACCAAAAATTATGCTAAACATAACTGAAACCACTCAAAAGACTCAAAGCAAATTCACCTTACTGATCTATACCCTATAATAGATCAGTGGCAGTACAATCCTGTTTATATGTTAGTTAAATTTTATCTTATTAATTAATTAATATATTTTTATTCAATACTTCTTGCGCAGCATTGTCTGCCAAAACAATAAGTATGGCTTTATTTTAACCTGAATAAGGCCAACTTTGTTAAAATTTTTCGAAAAATGTATATGCCAGCTCTTTAACGATTACGTGCAAACTTGCTCGTAATGCCCCACAAGACTGGCCGACGTTCCATAGCCTTTATTAAAGCAATTTTCTCCGAATCCCTATTAAAATTTTCGAATCTACTTTTGTTTGCCGACATCTTGTTTCACTTTTAAGGCCCGTAAACAATTGCTGAACATTGATTCCATCAGTAACAACAGCACAGGTTTTATTTAACATTTTCATTGTTCAACACTAAGCTACTGCTTGTGACTAACAGAGCTGCATACCAGTGTTTCGTAATACGGTACGGGCGCTGTACGAGACTGTTTTTTTTATATGAAGTTTTTACGGTACGGGCGATGTACTAGCATCTGCGTAGAGGCCTTTAACAATTATAAATTCAGCTAACAAGTGTGAAACATGGATCCAATTTTATTATCAATTTTGGAAAACAACGCTAGAGTGGAGGAGCAGTTATTGTTTAACTTGTGTGGATCGTCGAGCTGATCATTGATTGTTAATCAGAGCTTTCGTAGCGTTTGGAAATATGTAAGTAATATATATATTGCAATTTGATGCATTTAATTTAATGAAATATTATTTGGAAGTCTTTGGGAACGCGATGTGCCGCTGAACTCGGATAAATTTTTTAAGGAATGTTTTAGGTGCGAGAGGCACATACTCGAAATGCTGGTAGCTCAGTTGCCTGGGCTGGCAAAGATGGACACGACGTTTCGTCGGGCTATTCCCCTTGACAAGCGCATAGCCGTTGCGCTGTACACGCTGTTGTCGTCTGCAGAGTACGGAACAGTTGGAAGACTGTTCGGTATATCAAAAACGATGGTTGGAGCCATTTTGGTTGATTTTAGCATGGAAGTCATTTCCAAGTTGGCAGACGAGTACATGCCACCGGACTTCTTGACGCAAGAAAAATTGGTCGACTGCGTTAAGGGGTTCGAAAATCTGGGATTCCCACAATGCTTTGGAGCAATGGGTAAATAAACGCAAACTTTTTAGCATGAATTTCATAATGTGTATCATGTTATGTTATTTCTGGTTAAAGACGGCTGCCATATTGAAATCAAACCGCCGGCAGAGCACGCAGTTGACTACCGTATTTATAAGGGTTGGTACTCAACTGTACTGTTTGCTCTGGTCGACTATCGGTAAGTTTTTGCGCATTTTTTATTTCAATGAACAAGTGTAGCATTCTCAATTTACAGTTACAGATTCACATACATTAATGTTGGTGTACCTGGTAAAGTTCACGACTCCCAGATATTCGAGCAATCCTTTTTAAAGAGTGCGATAAGTGCTTCGACTTTGTTCGAAGGCAATTGAAAACAAATCTGTGGAGCCAACGTTCCAATTTTTATTTTGGGAGACTCGGCCTTCAGATTTACAACATCTGTAATGAAGCCGTACTCTTTTTATATGGAGGCATCCAAGGAGCAACGTGCCTTCAATTACAACCTCGCAAAAGTGAGACGAGTTGTGGAGAATGCATTTGGGCAACTGAAAGCGCGTTTTCGTCGCATAAGAAGGGGTTTGGAAAACTCAAAAACAATAACACATACATTATTATTTGTTGCTGTATCAACTTTTTCAACACACATAAGAAAAATATCCAGGAAAGTTGGGAAACGGATTTGCAGGTTAACCGACCGCCCTGATCAAGCTGCACAACTGGGAAACACAAATGATGCTGCTGAAAAAATTATAAGTGCACTTGCAACATATTTTAATAATAATAACTAAATAAAGACATAATCTAGTTCTTGAAAATATTCTTTTTATTTATTTATTACACTTCATAGAGTTTTAATATTTTTTCCTGAAATGCCCTGTTGGCTGCTGCCACTTGCTTGAACACAGCTAACTTTTCACGTTCCAAGTCAAGGAGCTACTGGCTTACATCCCTTTTGCGCTTTATGCCGCTACTTGTTGTTGCTTCTGGTTCCTTTTCTGGCACAGACTTTAAATCTGGAATATTTAAAAAAAATATATATTTCCATGCACGCTTATGTTAATGGTTATGTGTTCTTACTATTGCTCTGTACCATTTCATCCAGAAAATTCACCGATTGTGATGAGCCAAGTATGATTTTTATGTAATCAAAATATTTCCATTCCGATGGTGCTCCGCCAGACGGTCAAACCTTAGCAAGCTCTAGCCTGTATGCAAATTATGAATCATATGTTAACAAGTTGCTATGAAAGGCATTTATGCAATTTAACTTACCTATACTTTCTCATCAGGTTGTCCAATTTCGATTTTACTTCTTTCACAGATAGCCAAAACTTCTTCAATTTGTCAGCCATCTCCATATATATATGCTGGTTCTTTCTAATGCCTCTGAGACCACCGATATTTTCTTCTCAGAGGCTTAGCAACACCAGTGCCGCTTCTTCACTCCATACAAATCTAATATTTTCTGCAAAAAAAAGGTGCAATTAATTATTTTGTACATCTCTAGCACCCATACAATATGTATGCGAGATGTTCAACATCTTGGCTCAAGATGCGAAGATGTGAGATGCAGCCCTAATGAGGACAGGGCATAATGGAATCAGGGTATAATACTTACATAATCATATGTAGGTGTGGTGGGCGAAATTATTTCTAAATCTAAGCTCTCGTCAACGGAAGACTCAAAATTAAATGTTGAACTTGCTGACGGCGGCTCCTCCCCTAATATGTCATCTAAATTTGGTGTAGGGGGTCCAGTTGAAATGCTACTGGAGCTGCAGGAAGGGCCTTCAAAAATGCCCATGTTATACGTGCTGTGAGCATGCAAAACTTAGAACAAGAGTTAAAGTTAATTAAACGCAACCGTAGACATATTTGGAACGAACGCCATTAAATCAGCGTACTGCCAATTAATTGATTCCTTAACTTTTTCTGCGTCCAGCACAACGCCTTCAGAACTGCCACTTTTCTTGGCCTTGGCACGTTGGTATTTTAGGCTTTCTTTCAAAGAAAGCCATGCTCTCTTGCATTCCTCCGCTTATTAGCAAATTAAATATATGTATTATTTATGTAAATAACAACCAGATTAGTACTCACCGCTTTTCTTCAACTGCACGCCAATTGATTCCCAAGCAGCTCCAATAAAATTTGCATCCATATGCTTTTCGTGTGTAAGGTTCCAAATGCAATTGTTTTCCCTCAATGCGTTGATTAATTTTATCTTGTCGTCATGTAAAAATTTTTTAACACAACTTTCTTTTTTTTTGCCATTCAAAATTCCCTCCATTTCACAATTGACGCCTAGAAATAATGTGCTGCTCATTTTTTCTAGCAGAAATTCAGCAGTTCAATGCCATCCCCACGATCCACTTCAATGTAATCGATGTGGCAACTCTCAACATTTTTTGAGTATACATTTCTAGCTGCTGCATATACTCATTAGAAATGTCTCTAGAAATTATGTCCAGAAATTATTTCTAGCGTTTTTATACTTGATACCGAAGGTAAAGAGTATATTGAGTTTGTGCAATGTCCGTCATGGTGTCTGTCCGTCTGTATGAACGCAACTTTTTTCCACACCCTTCAAGCTAGAGACATTAAACTTTGCAATTCTCTTTATCTATGGGATAGTAAATTAAAGTGTCAAAATTGGGGTTCTACGATAACTAGGGGGCTGGCAAATCGATAAATTCGATAACTCAAAACCGATAAATCCACATATTTCGCACATCCTTACAGCTAGAACTACCAAATTTGGTAAAAAGATAGCTACTATCAACCCCCAAAAAACTGCGTCAAGAATTTTGGAGCCACGCCCACCCATTCCGCCCCCAGCCCCCCGCATTTGAAAGTCAAAAAAGCGTATATCTCCCACAGTTTTTTAGCTAGAGCCACCAAATTTGGTGCCAAGATAGGTGAGGATGACCCCCCAAAAACTGCATCAAAAGTTTGGATGCCACGCCCACCAATACTGCCCTAGCCGCCCCCATCCTCCTCAACGCTTCATCAAAAACGGAAATGCGTGTATCTTCCAGAGTTGTGAGGCCAGAGCCACCAAATTTGGTAGGAAGATAGCTGGCAACGACCCCCGAAAATCTGCATCAAAGTTTTGGAGCCACGCCTACCCATTTCGCCCCCTTTCGCAACATTTTACAAACATTTAGCTAGAGTCACCAAATTTGGTATGAAGATAGCAATTGACATTTCGCAAAGATCTGCATCAAAACTTTGGATGCCACGCCCAGCTATACTGCCCCCAGTCCCCCTTTCCCCACTTTTACAATTTTCGAGCTAGAGTCACCAAATTTGGTATGAAGATAGCAATTGACATTCCACACAGATCTGCATCAAAACTTTAGATGCCACGCCCACCCATACCGCCCACAGCCCCCCTTTCCACACTTTTTACAATTTTCGAGCTAGAGTCACCAAATTTGGTATGAAGATAGCAATTGACATTCCACAAAATTCTGCATCAAAAATTTGGATGCCACAGCCACCCATACCGCCCCCAGCCCCCCTTTCCCCGTTTTTTTACAATTTTCGAGATAGTCACCAAATTTGGTATGAAGATAGCAATTGACATTTCGCAAATATCTGCAGTAAAAATTTAGATGCCACACCCACCCATACCACCCCCAGCACCCCTTTCCACAGCTCTTACAAACTTTGAGCTAGAGTCACCAAATTTGGAAGGAAGATAGTTGGTGGCATCCCCATCTGCATCGGAGAATCTTTAAGGCAGCGTAAACCCCTGCCACATCCGTACTCCTTTGCAATCAGGCCTCTTTTTAAGCGGTTTTAATACTGGTATCGAGTATGCCGCAATCGGTTGCGTCCGACTGCAACGTTACCACTTGTTTTTACATGGAGTTTGACACAACTAGAAATATTCCTAGTTCCTGCGGTTAAAACACTTAAAAATATTTCAGTTTTGAACAAGCTTGTCCTTATATTATTCTTTAAATTTAGTTGTAAAGGTCATTGTGGATATTATTGCAAACATAGAAAAAACATATAAATATTCACATAACTTCAATAAATAGAATAACAAAAAAATATTAACATAGCTTCAATCAAAAGATCAATTGATTTGAGCTCAAATTTAAAACATTGTTGTATAATTTATTTATAATTATAATTAATAATTTATAATTTTTAGATGACTGTCCAGAACGTGTGGTATACGATTGTCATGTGTCATAGTCAAACAATTATAATATGTCTATATATCTTGTTGCCAATTAAATAAAGAGCCATTTAAATTCGAAAACCAAGTAACTAAGAAATACTAGATAAGCCAATAGGTCGCTGGCTATTAAAGTTAAGCCATAAAGTATGGCCTGGTACCGTTCAACTCGGCTCGACCGCCGCCCTCACTGCTATCATACATATGTCCGGCGAAAAAAAGTGCAGAGGGCGTTCGCATAAATAAAATCAATGTCGACTGGATCGGCATTCTTCTTTGCTAAATTAATTTACAGTGTGACTAAAGACGGCAATTTGTTTTTATTAACCGATTAATTAGTCAAATGATTAATTGCACACTGCAAAAAAATGTTTATTATTTGAACTATAAGTAATGTAATCAAATTTTTAAATTGATTTTTATGTATTTTAATACATTTTATTTTTATTAATTGATTGTAATCATATACAATAATAAGTATACCGATAAATTATTTTTTTTGCTTAAGGTAGATTCATACCAAGAACGATGAAACTCAGATCACGCAGTCCCGCACGTCACACGTGCCCAGTTGAGATTTGAATTGCATATTGCATACAGACATTGTAGTTAATTTGAGTAATAACGACTGTTAAAAGTGAATCTATTGATTGAAAATGCGCTGTGCAGTTTTAAGATGAAACAATAATAACAAATTGTTCTTAAAATTGTTTTGGCTATTAATTAAATATATGTATAATAAGAATAACAGCTTTTAATTTATTTTACTGTTTTAGGCCCAATATTTCAATGTCCGGTTAAATTTTCGTTTAGCTAACTGCCGCATTATTTTGCTGGTCGAGTTAAAACAATTTGGTTTTCTCAAAGCCAAAATAACCTTTCATCGATAAGTAACTATCGCCTTAACAGCGTTGCCACATATATACGCAGCGTTGTCATTTATAGCGAGCGGCTCAGCTGTTTTTATACCCTTAACCCATAAAATGGGTAAATGAGGGTATAATGGTTTTGTGCAAAAGTATGTAACAGGCAGAAGGAAGCATCTCCGACCCCATAAAGTATACATATTCTTGATCAGCATCAACAGCCGAGACGATATAGCCATGTCCGTCTGTCCATCTGTCTGACTGTCCGTCTGTCCGTCTGTATGAACGCGTGGATCTCAGAGACTACAAGAGCTAGAGACTTCTGATTTTGTATTTAAGTTCTCCTATACCATGAGCAGAACAAGTTTGCTTCAAATTATCGATAAATATTCTGGTTTCCGATATACACATAATATCGATAACAATAAAATATCGAATTTGGAAAATCTAAAAATGTGGGTTGACGTAATGGGTAATGTTATACTTTTTTTAAAATTTCGTCCAAATCGGTTGAGAAACACCGGAGATATTGAACTTAATCGATTGAAGCTAAGTCAGTATACCAAAGTCTTACATAAATTAAATTTATTTATTGCAACTGGGTTTAGGGTACATTCTAGTCGGGCCCTCCCGACTAGAGCCTTCTTACTTATTTGTTATTGTTTTGGTTGGTGACTGGCAAATTGTGCATATTTTAAATATATAAAATATAAAATTAAAATGAACACGCCTGATTGCAAACGGTTCAGTGGGAAAAACTTTTCGCTTTCTGAGGAGCATTTGTTGGTGGAACTAGTGGAGTCGAATCAGCATATTTTAGAGTGCAAGAAGAGCGACGCCGTTACGTGGGAGCAGAAGGACGAAGCCTGGCAGAAACTTGCTGCTCAGTTCACTGCGCAAACTGGTGTTAGTCGTTCGTGGAAAGCCTTGAAGGACAAATATGCTGTGCGATTATTATTATTAACACAAAATAACTATACAATTCAAGGGACAGCTGTTTGCTTTATCGATGATTCTTATCGATACATCGTGACTTCAACGCGCTATACATTTTAACCGAGACCCAGCCTTCTGGTTAGTTTGTTTCTCATATACTCCTAACCGAACATTGAGAGACTCAAATTCGACTAAACTTAGAATAAGTTGACTTACCGGACATTGAGATATTGGGCCTTATTCATTTTACGCTTACGTGATAATTCAAAATTATTATATGTAATTTTTTTTTTAATTTTCTTATGCGGAAATACATCATTGTTCGTAAACAAAGTTTTTTAATATTTTCGTCACAGTTTTTTTGTGTTGATGCTTCAAAATGGGTTGTCTTGTCTTCTTCAACCGTAATGCTTGGCTAAGCACCCTTTTTCAACAATCGCTTATTGCAAAATCATCTATATAAGTATATTTAATATTATGAATGACGATAATTGTTATACACAATCAAAAACAATTACCTGCTTCATATTGCTTATTATTTTCAAAATCTTCTGCCTTAAAATGCATACCACAAATTCGCGACTTTATATTAAATTTGTCTTGTCGCCGACAAAAATTTATCCATGTTTGTGGCTCATTTTTTGGGAATGGGTAATAACTCCACAAATTGCTCTTAAAATTGTTACTGCACAACTGCACAACGCACTTTCAATCAATTAGTTCACTCAATTCAAATTTGCTGTATGCAATATGTAATTCAAAACACGACTGGGCACGTGTGAAGGCACGCAAACAGCTGGAAAACAGCTGTTTATGCGCAATGCGTTATCTGTATTCTTTGAATCATGGATTCATACGTAAAAAACTACAAAAATCTCGATTATTTTCAATTTAGTCGGTTAATATTGCGATTAATTAAAACGAACGTTTCGAAACAATTAAATCGTTAAGTGAAAGAAACTAACCGATTAATACTAATCATATGATTAATGACTAGTTATGACCGGAAAGCGCATATGTGTAACTAATATACATACAAACATATATACTAATATTCATAAAAACGCATTTGCTAAAATGCTAAATGCTAACTTAATTTAATTACAATTATTGAGCGCATTTCGGTTTATCAGACCCACACAGAAAAAAACAAATAAATAAAAATAAAAAAAATCAAATGGCTAGTCGAAAAAACTCGACTATAAAATACCCTGAACATTGTTTGTATGTAAACATATGTAGCAATATTTTTTTGATTGATTTCAATAAAAGCAAAAATTTTTGCTTTCGTTTACTTTAATGTTAAAAGTGATAACTAAAAATGGATTTTGCAAACTGCTTTCAGCAAATGTGATAAAACTAAGATTACTATGGTAAGACAAATCTCAAAGTAAATTTATATGCAAGCTGATTAATAACGAGAGTAAAGGGATGTACATTTTGCTGCATGCCTAAGTTAGCTGATCCTTCTTAGCCTGGGTCGGGAAAGGATCCCGTTCAGTTGTAATGCGCAACTCAATCATTTTATTTCTATATAAAATTTATGTACTGTCTATTGAATATATTGATTGCTATAAAAGGAAACCAAGCGATCTTCAACATTTTTTGTTATTGCCATGCGCTTACAAATATACATATGTACATCCACTTAAGTTTATAAATCTGTATATTTTTGTGTGTTTGTATATACATACATATTTACGTCTTATCTGGCTTTGGATTCGCACTCGACGCTTATCAACAAACAAGCTGTATATATGTATGTATATATGTATGTATGCCCATATTCCGGCTATAAAAGGATTTATTGCCGGCCGCATACACTTCAGTTCGCGCACATTGTTCGTACGCGTAGTGTCCTATAATTGGCCAGCCATCTTGTTTTTTGTTAAAGCCTTACAGATATCACTATTCCGAAAGGTATGTACAAAAAATGCTCATCAAGAGTCCTGCTGGAAACGTGAACCCATAATTAAATAGAATATTTTACGCATTTACAAAATCTAGACGGAACATAATCTCTGGCTTTTCAAGTGTTTATAGGAATTCCTTTTTTGTGTTTTTCGTGAGAATTATCTAAATCACACAAATTAAGTGTGTGTGTGTGTGTTTTTATACCCTTTCAAACTTTCATTTTGTGAAAGATTACCTTTTCCTGCCTTGCAACAGATACCCATTTTTCCATTTTAAAGCATTACAATGTTTGCACATCAAATTCATACTATCAAGTTGAGTAATTTTATCTGACTTGTAAGCTATTTCAAAATCATTGTTTAAGCCAGACATGGCTTTAACAATCCATGCACGCAAACGCCTTTCTTGACGTGCATCAGGATTATTAGCCGGATGTCTTCTCACTGCAACTCTATGAGCTGCAGGATTATTAGCCTGATCTTTTCTCACTACAACTCTAATAACATCAGGATTATTAACACGATATCTTTTTGATGCTTCTATGCGCTTACCCCTATTGATATCACTTTTTTTTTCAAATGAACGTTTTTTTATACCCTTAACCCATAAAATGGGTAAATAAGGGTATAATGGTTTTGTGCAAAAGTATGTAACAGGCAGAAGGAAGCATCTCCGACCCCATAAAGTATATATATTGTTGATTAGCATCAACAGCCGAGACGATATAGCCATGTCCGTCTGTCCGTCTGTCCGTCTGTCTGTCTGTATGAACGCGTGGATCTCTACAAGAGCTAGAGACTTCTGATTTCATTTAAGTTCTCCTATACCATGAGCAGAACAAGTTTTCTTCAAATTATCGATAACTATTCTGGTTTCCGATAAACACATAATATCGATAAAATAAAATATCGAATTTGGAAAATGTAAAAATGAGGGTTGAAATAATGGGTAACGATAGAACTTTTCAGAAAAATTCGTCCAAATCGGTTTAGAAACACCGGAGATATCTAATTTTATCGATTGAAGTTAAGTCAGTATACCAAAGTCAATTATAAATTTAATGTACATATTTATTGCAACTGGGTTCAAGGTATCTTCTAGTCGGGATCTCCCGACTAGAGCCTTCTTACTTGTTTCTCTTTTTTAAAGATAACTAAATTTATAGATTTCGATTACTTTGACTAAACGATTTTAAAAGGATTGGCATACTTTTAAGCATTCAAAATGTTGTACATCAAAAATAGCTTGCACATTTTTTTTTAAGAAAAAAGCCAGCATACGTTGTTGTATGTTAAATAAATCATTTTTCTCATAATAGTTGCATAAGTTTTATTGCAAAATACTCTTGAACTTTTACTTAAAGGGAGAAAAAATGTTTAATGCCAGCCACAACAGAGACATAACACTTTAATTAAAATTCGATCATAACTCTGTTAGTCAAGCACCATGGTATTTACCTGATGACATTTCTAACGGTGTTCCTTGAGCGGCCAATGTGTGTGTTCTAACAAATCTTTCCCTGTGGCTTTTGTGTGGGCTAGTCGGAACACTGGCTAGTCCTTGGTTGGTTGTAATGGAGTGTCAAGTGTCAAGGTCTAGTCTAAGCGGGTGCAAAAAATTACATTGGTTGGGACAGTGTTTCGTTCAAGACTTGCCAACATGGATGACCACTGAACCATTCTATGTAGATGCAGAGGCGAACAAAAATCTATTTCCGTCATGGTGTCTGTCCGTTCGTATGGTTGCAAGTTTTTCCACACCCTTCATGCCAGAGACTTGAAACTTTACAAATCTCTTTATCTATAGGAAAGTAAATAAAAGTGTCAAGATGAGAGTTCTACGATAACTGGGGGGCTGGCAAATCGATAAATTCGATAACTCAAAACCGATAAATCCTCATATGTCGTACATCCTTACAGCTAGAACTACCAAATTTGGCAAGAAGATAGCTACTAGCAACCCCCAAAAAGCTGCAACCAAAAAATTTTTGAGCCAGCTTTTACAAGCTTCGAGCTAGAGTCACCAATTTTGGTATGACGATAGCAATAGACATTCCACAAAGATCTGCAGCAAAAATTTGGATGCAGCACTCACCCATATCATCCCTAGCCCCCCTCTCCCCACCTTTTACAAACTTTAACTAGAGTCACCAAATTTGGAATGAAGATATCAATTGACTTTCCACAAAGATCTGCAGCAAAAATTTGTATGCCACGCCCACCCAATCTGCCCCCAGCCCCCCTTTCTCTACCTATTACAAACTTTGAGCTAGAGTCATCAAATATGGTATGAAAATAGCAATTGACATTCCACAAAGATCTGCAGCAAAAATTTGGATGCCCCACCCACCCATACCACCCCGAGCCCCCCCCCCCCCCACCCTTTCCACACCTTTAAAAAACTTTGCGCTTGAGTCACCAAATTTGGATGGAAGATAGCTGGTGGCATCCCCATCTGCATCGGATAATCTTAAAGGCAGCGTACACCCCTGCCGCATCCCTTTGTAATCAGGCCTCTTTTTACCGGTTTTAAAACTGGTAACGAGTATACCAAAGTCGGTTGCGTCCGACTGCAATTTTCCACTTGTTTTGATTGATGCGTGTCAAAAAACTCTTGAAACTCGTGACTCGTGTTTGGTGAAGAGGGAGGGTTTGTACACAAAGTTACTAAATAAAGGAAACTTTTAAGTATTTACCAGAATATTTACCAATATATTTACTAACTTTATTTCGGGTAAAGCGGGTTGAACGGACTAACCCACAGTCGCCCGCAAACAACCCGATATATGATTTTTCTGCCCGTGCCCACGGGTACCCGAAAAAAGCCCGGTCCGTGCCCACCTCTAATGTGGACTAATTCTTGTATGCGTCCACGTAGATACAGTACGAAAACGTAAATTTTAAGAAGCATGAAAAACTAATAATATTTTGTATGTCGTTGATGTTCGTTGCAGCGGCAGAAAAAAACAACGAATGAAAACCAATTTTCAATTTACAAAATAACTTACTGCTTATGAAATATGTTTGGCAACAGCGCAATGGCTAAAGCATCTACTTAGTGAACGAGAGTTCCAGGTTCGAATCCCGTCGTAGACCATCATATTTCATAATCGGTAAGTTTAATCTAAATTTTTTGTATTATATTTTGAATTGAATTTGAATTTTAATTATAAGTAATATTTATAACAATAACTATTTTAACGTTTATATGATGAGCTTCGTGGGCATCTGTTTTCCCCAGATTCTTATAATACTAGTCCATTTAGTCTGTTTTTTGACAAGTCCATATGGTCTATTCTATAGACTAGTCCACATTGTAAGTTTTATAGACTAGTCCACTTAGCCTGTTTTTTTAGACTACGTCAACTCCAATGACATCCCCATGTTAAATGGAATAAGAGCAATGCATTGAAATGGACTAGTTGCGGACAAATGCTAGCCCATGTGGACTAGGCTATAGACTATGTTTGGCCCAGTCCACGAGACCGCAGGGTTGTTATTGTATTTACCGTAACCGAGCCGAGCTTTCTGAAGATCTAAAGCAACAGCAACAACAACAAAACATTACACAACAAATACCCACATAAAGCGATTACATTAAAAAAATAAAATAAACAAAACAAAAATGGTCGGCTCGTAGCTGGCCCAGCTGGCTTGCGAAGTCTAAGATCTCAGTCTGAGCGGCCTGAAAAAGTGAAGGGCATGACATCACAGCAGCAGCTGTCGCGGGATTTTGTAAAGACAAAAAAAAGTGGCTTGCTCATGTTTTAACGAATAATAATAAATAAAAAACACTTTGCGCCACTGTCGGCTGTTTCAGTGCACAGTTTTTTCTCGAGCGAGTCTGTTGAACTTCAGAAAACAAATTAACCAATACATACACATATCCGAAAATGCAGCCCAAATTAGCATCAAGTTTTGTTTTGGTTGCACTGTGCAATCTAACGGTATATTGTGCAAATCGAATGTCTAAGTATTTTTATACCCTTAACCCATAAAATGGGTAAATAAGGGTATAATGGTTTTGTGCAAAAGTATGTAACAGGCAGAAGGAAGCATCTCCGGCCCCATAAAGTATATATATTCTTGATCAGCATCTACAGCCGAGACGATATAGCCATGTCCGTCTGTCTGTCTGTCTCTATGAACGCGTGGATCTCAGAGACTACAAGAGCTAGAGACTTCTGATTTTGTATTTAAGTTCTCCTATACCATGAGCAGAACAAGTTAGCTTCAAATTATCGATAACTATTCTGGTTTCCGATATACGCATGATATCGATAACAAAAAATCGAATTTGGAAAATCTAAAAATGAGGTTTGAAGTAATGGGTAACGATAGAACTTTTCTGAAAATTTCGTCCAAATCGGTTGAGAAACACCGGAGATATCGAATTTAATCGATTGAAGCTAAGTCAGTATACCAAAGTCTATTATAAATTTAATTTACATATTTATTGCAACTGGGTTCAGGGTATCTTCTAGTCGGGCTCTCCCGACTAGAGCCTTCTTACTTGTTTTATTTGGTATTGGATTTTTTTTACAGATGTACAAAGTGGAGCCATTACCCGATTCGTATGCTGGTCTGGGCGAAGGACCGCATTGGGATGAGGCTAGGCAAAGCTTGTACATGGTTGACCTCGAGGCAGGATCTCTAATGCGTTATGACTACAAGCAAAACAAAATGTACAAAACCCAAATTGAGGGAGAAACTCTAGCTGGATTCGTGCTGCCCGTGGCTGGCAATACGAAGGAGTTTGCCGTCGGCTGCGGCAGACGTGTGGTAATTGTGAACTGGGATGGTGTCTCACCCATCGCAAAAGTGGTTCGCACTCTGTTTGAGGTGCAGCCCGATTATGAGGCGAATCGTTTCAATGATGCCAAGACCGATCCACATGGTCGTCTCTTTGCCGGCACAATGCGTTACATAGGTGATGAGTTTGTGCATCGACATGGCGAACTGTACATGTGGGAGGCTGGCGGCAACGTGTCGCTCGTAAAGAGTGATGTAGGCATATCCAATGGACTTGCCTGGGATGAGAAGCACCAGAAGTTTTACTATATCGATACCACCGATTATGAGGTTAAATCATATGATTATAATTTTGATACAGGCATCGCAAGCAATCCAAGGGTTATTTACAATTTGCGTAAAACCAGTCCCAAGGATCATTTGTTGCCCGATGGCATGACTATTGACACCGAGGGCAATATCTATGTAGCCACATTTAATGGTGCCACAATTTTTAAAGTTAATCCAAAGTATGGCGTGACATCTTAAATATATACATACAATATATAATAATAATTTAACCATTTTAGCACTGGCAAAGTACTTTTGGAGATCAAGATGCCCACCAAGCAGATTACATCCGTTGCATTTGGTGGTCCCAACCTGGATATACTGTATGTAACCACAGCGGCCAAATTTGATCAGCCAACACCAGCTGGCAACACCTTCAAGGTGACCGGTCTGAATGCCAAAGGCTATCCCGGCGTTAGTCTCAAGATCTAGAACACACACATATGTACATATTCATAGAAAAAAAAAGAAATATGTGTATGTAATTGTTTTTTTTTTTTACTAGCCCACAAAATTATTACCAATCTAAATGGATATGAGTATTTAAATGTTATAGTATTGCTGTTTTAAATACATATTCCACATTCCTGCAACTAAAACCAATATGATTGAATAAATGGAAAGAATAAGCATGTATAGATTGATACACAGTTGGAATCTGAAATTCTGGTTACCACTCTCTCAGAGAGCGCATTTGTGGGCTATTTTTGCTGGTCTGGCGAGTCATGAGTAAATGCAAGTTATTCTGCTTTCTGGCGCTGCTACGACATGTTTTATAGTAGCACAGCCAGCCAGCCATATTGTATTATATATATATATAGTAAGTGGCCCGCTTACTTCGCTGCGCGGATAGTTTACATAAATTTTAGCAATAGAAGATGGATACAAAATAAATAAATTAGAAAATATTTCACAAAATATTAAAGCAAAGTATTTAATATTCTATTTTCCATGCCACCATTGAGGTAGAGAATAAGGCGCGTAATTTTTTATTGTGGTTTCCCCAATTGAATTTGCAATTATTAACAACTTTTAAAAGCTTCTTTATAAACGATATTGGTTGTTTTTCCGTCAGGTGCTAATACAAATAAACTTTTTGGTGAACTGACTCTTGAGCAGGCTACATAAAATTGGCCATGAGAAAAACAATCGTGTCTTAAGTCTTGTCCAGCTAATTTCCCTGTAATTTAGCAATTGTTAAGGCAAAGCAAACTTTTAAAGGAATTTGCAATCTTTTATATTGAATTGGCAATTCAGAATCAGTATTAATAGAATTCTCGGTATAAAAACCGTTTCCCCTATACCATTGCCAGTAAAGATTATTGCTTCGACAACATTCTTATGAAGGACTTTAACTTGCAATCTTGTACCATTGCACAGTTTCGGCGGTTTCAAGTTGCGAATCAACATTACAGGTGAACCAATCTTTAAAGTTAATTTATGTTGAGGCAGACCATTTAAGAAACTCGACGGGGTAATGAACTGCATCTTCGATTTCAGTCACAGAATCAATAGAGCTATATGTCATTTCTTCACTTTGAAATGATTTTAATAAAAACTCGTTTATATCCAATGCATTGTCATATCTTGGCAAAGTTATTTTGCCATCATGGGTTGGAAAAAATTCATTTCCTATTTTAAGAAGAATTTCTGTAATCATCTTCTAGTAATCCTACAGCTTCACACGCCAATTGAAATGATGCGTATAAGTCTTAAATAGAAACATTCTGTATTATTGGGATGAACTCTTCCCAAAGCTGAATCTCTTTTAACTCCAGAAAAATTTAGCACATCATGCCTTCGGTTCGTTCTCTGAAATTCTTTATTGTTCATGTATGGGAAATGCAAGGATTCTCCATACCGCTTCTGAGATACTTATATAAAGGCCACTTTCGTACATATTAATTTCATTACGTTGGTCTTCAAGAGTAAATGATGCTTGATCGCTGCCCGTGTTAACATATTTACAAATGTATTTAATAGACTTTACAGAACTACAATACTCAACATCAATGTGAGCTTCAAATGTTCTCAATAGTACACATCTATAAGGCACAACCCAACGATTATCTATGCAATTACCATTTACATTAATTGCATTACCACCATCTTCTATCGCTCTTCTACGATATAGAGAGTAACTATGTTTTCCAGTCACAAATTCTTTAAGTAATTGTCGAGGAAACCTTTTGGTAAATTTTCCATTTTTCATGCATGATTTATTATTAAATGAACCGCAAGGACCATGAATCATATTTGACTTAACAATGTTAAATAACAAAGGATCCTCATCTGCCTTTGGTATTTCGGCACAGATAATTTTATCGATTTTATCTGGTCTTATTTTATTTTCTAACCAAAGCAGAATATATATGTGTGGTAAACCCTACTTTTGCCATTCCACAGAGTACATGAAACATTGCACGCTTCCAAACAAAGAACCTTTAGTCAATAGTGACATTAAAGCTTTAACTTTTAAATGAAAAACTCGAGCTATAATATCGTGACGATCATGCGATTTTTGACCCGGTAATAAAACACTTTTGATGTCATTCCATTGTGGATTGCATGTGAATGTTATGAAAAGATCTGGTCGCCCATAATGGCGAACATATGTCATAGCATCTTGAGTCTTTTCATGCATATATCGTGCACAGCTTGTAAAAGAAGATGGTAAAATTACCATCTGACCAAGTTGAGCTGCGACAACATCTTGTTGGCCTATTGCATCTTGTAGATGTATATAGCTATCTGCTCTGGGTTTCGCTTGATTGTAGCGAATATAATTTAACCTTTCTGTTTAAATTTTAGCATGCATATCAACCAAAAACTGACTTAAAAGGGAACGACAATAAAGTGAATGACTTATCTCAGATTGACGAATCATTATTTTATAGCTGTAAAAGCTTAACGCAGATATCTTTTTTTTTGGTTCCTCTTTTGTTAATAATGGATTCCATTGTGGTATATCCACTGAATAGCCATCTTCGCCATAAGGAAATAGCAAAGGGTACTGTAAGGCATCGTATGATCGATGCACCTCACTTATACGATGTAATTTATTATTCAAATTGCTGACCAACAATAACTAAAGCTACTTCGCTTGATTGAGATGCATTGTAAAGCCCTTTGTGAGCACCAGCAGGTGTTCGATCAGCATGTATAATCAATTTATAGTCTTTAGTACTTGTTGGTATTTTATTGAGAGCCATTTTTAGATCTTTAACATAACGATTACGATGATGAAACATACATTGAAGATCCTTTACTACGCTTAAATCAACATTTGAAATATTTTTGAAACGTAGTTGAGCTTCCTTTTCATCATCACCAACAAAATAAATTTGAAGAAACTGCATTTCTTCATTTGGCAAAGGTCGGACACTACCAATTAAGTGATACACTTGTCCTTGGACCTTAAAGGTTGACCAACTTTCATTTATAATTTTTGTACTTCCAAAAGAACTCATTTGAAAGCAGCTATTATACTTTCTTATACGATCAATGCAATGATCATGCTTTGGATGTCCACCAATTATTAAGCATTTAAGTGGATCAGGCAAACTTTCATTTTGTGAAAGTTTAACTTTTCCTGCCTTGCAACAGATACCCAAAGGCTCATTTTTCCATTTTAAAGCATTACAATGTTTGCATATCAAATTCATACTACCAAGTTGAGTAATTTTATCTGACTTGTAAGCTTTTTCAAAATCATAGTTTAAGCCAGACATGGCTTTAACACTCCATGCACGCAAACGCCTTTCTTGACGTGCATAAGGATTATTAGCCTGATGTCTTCTCACTGCAACTCTATGAGCCTAAGAATTATTAACCTGAAATCTTTTTGATGCTTCTATGCGCTTACCCCTATTGATATCACGATATTTTTCAAATGAATGTTTTAGTACCTTTTTTTTCTGTTTTTTCGGTGAACCGACTACGTCTTTTAACAGGATTTTTAACATTTTAGTTTTACATTCACTTGACGTATCAGAATCTTGAGTTAATACTTCCTCTAAGGGAATATAAACATTAAAATGTCCATTCATTAATGGACCGGTAAAACGCAATTTTTTAACAGGATGCATATTATTTCCGAATGCTTGTAATAAATTTCCATTCTGAAAAACTTGGAAATTTACAGCAAAAATTTCTGCTGCTGCTTGAAGCTCACATGCAGTACCATAAGTATTTGAATTTAACATATCGCACTCTTATTGTTCAGAAGAGCTATAGCACTCTCCATTTAAGTTTATGGTAAAGCAAGCAAAAATTTCCCAGTTGGTTACAACATGGGCTACAGTATGTTGGCGTTGGTGCCATGGAAGCCTTGCCTACCAAATAAAAGGTAGGAAATAGATCTAACAAGTAAGAAGGCTCAAGTCGGGAGAGCCCGACTAGAAGATACCCTGAACCCAGTTGCAATAAATATTTTTAATTTATATAAGACTTTGGTATACTGGCTTAGCTTCCATCGATTAAGTTCAATATCTCCGGTGTTTCTCAACCGATTTGGACGAAATTTTCAGAAAAGTTCTATCATTATCCATTACTTCAACCCTCATTTTTAGATTTTCCAAATTCGATATTTTATTGTTATCGATATTATGTGTATATCGGAAACCAGAATAGTTATCGATAATTTGAAGAAAACTTGTTCTGCTCATGGTATAGGAGAACTTAAATACAAAATCTGAAGTCTCTAGCTCTTGTAGTCTCTGAGATCCACGCGTTCATACAGACGGACAGACGGTCAGACGGACAGACGGACAGACAGACGGACAGACGGACATGGCTATATCGTCTCGGCTGTTGATGCTGATCAAGAATGTATATATACTTTATAGGGTCGGAGATGCTTCCTTCTGCCTGTTACATACTTTTGCACAAAACCATTATACCCTTATTTACCCATTTTATGTGTTAAGGGTTTAAAAAGGCCGGCTCCATCACCAATTATGTTAACAACTTAATGCGGCACCAAAACACCACTTATATCTATAGTTTCAATAGACATATTTTATTTTGGCTGTGAGTCAATTGACTTCACTGTAAAACGATTGTTACAACGTTACAGTGTCTATACGTAAGTATAGAATTCAATAAAATTGAATATACCAACTTATATTAATTTAATAGAATATTCAGACTGCTAAGTTTTATTTGATTTTTAAATGCACTAAAGCAGCGTCTATATAACTAATCTATAATAAGCAAAATAGAAGACAACTATATATAATGTTGCTTCAATTATTAAGTCGAAAATCGACTTAATTTTCTTGTGTTTAAAAAACAACAAAAGAAATTAAAATACGTTGATCGTATTTAAATATTTATATAATAGCAATTAAATTTTATTATAACTTATCATAAAATACGTATTTTAAGTGAATTTATATGTATACGTATTTTAAAGGAATGTATACATGTCTATATAATACGAAAATCAGAATATTGAAAAAATCACTGATTCAAAAAGTAACTTTCGATGTTATTATTATCTTTAATATAAACAATATTAAAAAATTCACTGAAACGAAAAGTTACTTTCTTTGTTCACATTAAATATGAACAAAAATGCATAACCAATTCTCTTACCATTGTATGTAAAAACATAATGTTATAGTTAGCTTAGCTTAGTGAAAGCGGAGGAGATAGGGATATTAAGATTTATGTTTGAAAATAAAAAAGAGAGTGAACGTAAATGAGCAACAACAAAGGAGCATGATCGGAGCGAGATTTCAAATTATCTGATTATCATAAGAGCAACACACGCGCTTATGTGAACGCCCTTTGCTTATTCGAAATTTTATATCAATAATATATCAATAATGTTAGTGTGTTACGTTTTGTTAAGTTATATAAGCAGCAAGTAGGCGAATCCACCCCCATAACATATTCTGGTGTGGGAAATTTTTCTGGACGCACCAAGTTTTGTTATGTTGTTGTTTTTTTTTTTAAATCAATGACACCAACAAAAAGTAGCAGTGCGGGCCCAACAACAACACTGACAACAACAACAAACGCTACTTGGATCGTAAATCAATTGTCAAAGGCACACAAATTTGAAAAAAAGAAAAAATGTGCACTGTGCGAAGTGATACATGTACATAAAATTATGAAAATTATTTTCAAGCGCATTGAAAAGCGGAAATCCGTTTATTTTTTGCAAGTGTCGAACCTTTTTTTATGACTTTGCTTGTGCGACGCGAAGGCGTCACTGCGCATTTGTTTTGTTTCTGTATTCTCGCTCGCGATCAAACTCTGAGCTTGTGCGACAATCAGGCGACAGCAGTGGAAGGGGTAATTGTTGTAATTGTAATTATACCCTTAACCCATAAAATGGGTAAATAAGGGTATAATGGTTTTGTGCAAAAGTATGTAACAGGCAGAAGGGAGCATCTCCGACCCTATAAAGTATATATATTCTTGATCAGCATCAACAGCCGAGACGATATAGCCATGTCCGTCTGTCTGTCCGTCTGTCCGTCTGTCTGTCTGTATGAACGCGTGGATCTTATAGACTACAAGAGCTAGAGACTTCTGATTTTGTATTTAAGTTCTCCTATACCATGAGCAGAACAAGTTTGCTTCAAATTATCGATAACTATTCTGGTTTCCGATATACACATAATATCGATAACAATAAAATATCGAATTTGGAAAATCTATGTGGGTTGAAGTAATGGATAATGATAGAACTTTTCTGAAAATTTCGTCCAAATCGGTTGAGAAACACCGGAGATATTGAACTTAATCGATGGAAGCTCATATACATATATATATATATATATATATATAGATATATATATATATTATTATCTCATGCTTATGAGCGTGAGTATTCTTCATATGTTCATTTGGTATGCCTCCTTCCTTTTCGTTTTTTGTGTATCTAGCTGTATAGCTGCATACCACTAGAGCATATTCATATCAACTTAAATACATATATGCATACATATGTATAACTATAAATACATATTTGTGAAAGTGCGTTTGCATATGTTTGCAGTTTTGCTGGGATCTAGGCTTTGTAATGATTTTTGATAGTTTGTTCCGGCTAGGTCCCATTAGCATGTGTGTGTGTCCCTATATATCTACATGTGCATATTTAAATGTAGGCGTAGCATTTGCCTTGAAATTCATTGACCTGTCTCTATTATGAATTTCGACAAACCCTAAACAGCCAATATTTATATTACATTTGGTGCATATTTGTATTTGCCTACAGATTGCTGCAGATCTTTATGGTGTGTCAATTGCTATCTTCACACCAAATTTGGTGACTCAAGGTCGAAGTTTGTAAAAGGTGGGGAAAGGGGGGCTGGGGGCAGTATGGGTGGGCGTGGCATCCAAATTGTTGCTGAAGATCCTTACGGGATGTCAGCTGCCATCTTCCTTCCAAATTTGGTGACTCTAGCTCAAAGTTTGTAAAAGGTGTGGAAAGAGGGCAGGAATAGGTGGGTGTGGCTCAAAAACATTGATGCAGTTCTTTGGGGGTCGTGACCAGCTATCTTCCTACCAAATTTTGTGACACGCATTCTCGTTTTTGATGAAGCGTTGGCGTGGTTGGGGGCGGCTAGTGCAGATCTTTGGGTGGTCATCATTACCTATCTTGGCATTAAATTTGGTGGCTCTAGCTCAAAAACTGTGGTAGATAATATCTACTAGATATAGGCTTTTTTTCTTAAAAATGCGGGGGAGGGGGTGGAATGGGTGGGCGTGGCTCAAAAATTTTTAATGCAGTTTTTTGCGGGCTGTTAGTAGCTATCTTCTTACCAAATTTGGATGCAAGAATGTGCGAAATTTTTGGATTTATCGGTTTTGAGCTATCGAATTTATTGATTTGCCAGCCTCCCAGTTGTCGTAGAACCCCAATCTTGACACTTGAATTTAATATGGCATAGATAAAGAGAATTGGAAAGTTTCAAGTCTCTAACTTGAAGGGTGTAGAAAAAAGTTGCGTTCATAAAGACGGACAGACACCATGACGGACATTTCACAAACCCAATATGCTCTTTACCTTAGTTAGTTAGTTTAAAGCGAAAATCGAAAAAAGTATTTATTTTTATGCTCAACGAATAATCGGACACCTCCAAAAAGTTTGTAAAAAAAATTAGGTAATTGTATAATTAATATTTGGATACGTATGCTTTTGTGTTAAGAATAGTCAGCAAGCGATTTGGATGGATTGCACCAAATTCAGGCATACCTGGGGCTCTATAGTTCATGATTCTACTAAAGCCTCTTTGTGTTGATTTAGCGTGCTAAATTAATTTTTTGATACACCCGCCTGGCAAGTTCTTTCCAAATATGTATGTTGAATAACATTAAGATCTGGGCTCTGTGCAGACGTTAGCATGGATTATGGATTAACCAAAGCTTTGCAACGCCTGATGTGTTCTTCGGGTCTTTGCTTGTTAGACCCCTTTTACACGATGAAGTTTTTTCATGAAGTTTTTTTTCATTCTGTTTTAAAACATCTTCGCAAATCTGGTCGCATTTACACGATGAAGTTTTTTCATGAAGCATTTTCTTTGTAAATGCAACTCTGATTTAAATTTATGGTCGATAAACATATATCTTTGCCATCGATTGTTTTATTTGTTAACATATAATTGATTTAAGAAGTAACAAGTAAACAAAAAGGATTCAGTGAACATTTCTACAAATAATTTCTTAACCATAACAATGTATTTAATATTGGCGCTAATATTTGCTTGTGCGATATTTCGTATCGATAACTTTATTATTCACATCAAACACTGTGCAACTCTGTGTTTACATGCAATCAGAATAAGGCAAAGCAAAATGAGAAAAATAAATCATTGCTTCACAAGTCATGAAGCATTGCTTGCAGCTGTAACCCCTCTACACCCTTTGCCAACAAACGAATGCTTCAGACGCAAAAACTTCATCGTGTAAAAGGGGTCTTAGAATGCAAAGTTGCTCGCGATACCAATCGCACACACTAGAGCGAATTATTCGCAGCGGCAGCGACACGAATATTTAATTACGTTGCGTCTTACGAACGCACGCACACCAAAGCGGGGCGAATTCGTCCTGACAGCGAATGTGCAGCTTTTTTTTGCTGAATATTGCGAACTGTGCTTGCAGCGTTTTTTTCGCTTTCCGCCAAGAACGATGAAACTCAGATTAAGCTTAGTACGCTGGAACTAGAATTATTTCTGATAGAAATTTACACATTATTTATAATAGGTCTGTTTGATAGTAGAAAGTGTAGGGTAGTGCAGGGCAGAACAGAACACGAAAAATAAAACTCTGAAAATTTTAAGTGTAAAAAAGTGTAGAGCTACTATCGAACAAGAAAAGGTGTAAGTTAGAGCAAATGAAGCAACAGCTGACTGACATGACACATACTACGTTTATGCTTGCAAAAAAGCATGAATTCAGATCATGCTTTTTTAAAAAAATGCTAGCATAAACACAAAATCGTGATTTTTTCTACACACGTATTTTGACTATGATTTTTTGGAAATATCATGATTTTTTGTGTAAGATGTCTGGCAACGCTACTGTGTGAAATCAGCTGTTCCGCACTAATTAAATTGCTGCAAACAGCAGCTTCATTCTTGACTTTAAAAGACAACGAACCATCTCTGATGTTCGCGTTTGCCGTTGAATTAAAAAAATTTGCATTTTCATTGAACATTTTGAAGATTTAATTCGTTTAACGTTTTGGCTTTCGGTTTATCAGCTGTTTGTGCTGATGTGCTGCCACCTTTTTCATATGAAGCTGCATAGGTGGCTCCACCCTTCAGAAAAATCATGATTTTTATAAAATAGCATAAACAGGCGTATTTTAAAAAGCGTGATTTTAAAAAATCATGAAACAGCAAGCATAAACGTAGTATAACATGAGTTTGAATAACAATGAAAATTTCACTTCAAGTGAGTTAATTGATGATGACAGTGCACTGCAGTGGTGATGAAATTATTGCAAGCTGCACTTATCCAAGTGGCGATGAAGAGGATTTCTTAATGGTGCAATTGGTAGATTTCCCGATAGGAAAAATAAATTGTGTGATGGACAATTTGAGACAAACTTTTCCAACCTACACGGATAAAGAATTTCAAACGCATTTCCCAGCTCCAAGAGGAATTTTGTGCTTGAATTCACCCAAATAGCCTTTTCTTTATTTTCATTGGGTGCGGCAGCTGCTGCATCCTGCTCTGAATATATTTCAGGCTCTTCATATTGTATAAAAAGTTATAAAATAAACTCATTTGACATTTTTAATTATTTTTAAAACTTGCAATGTGAAACTGATTTCAAGAGCTCAAAACCGTAACTGACACAAAACAGCTGTTTTGTTGTTCTACACTTTTCTGCTCTTGATTTTTGGTGGTGTAGAAAAGTGTAAGTCAGGGCACCCTAAAAAACACAGGGCAGAACAGTTTAGTGTAAGAAAGTGCAGCTATCGAACACTAAGACCCTGTGTGCCCCTTAAAAATAAAGGAAAAATCCCAAAAACGCAAAAAAATGGCAAAACGAAAAGGTAAAAGAGTAATGCGGGCACACTTGTGTTAACATTTAATTGTCTGCATTTTAATTGCATTTATTTTTAAACATAAAAATGACTGATGCTCCAAAGTTTATACGTAACAATATTAAAAACTTTGTAAATTCTGAGGAAGGTTCCTTAGTTTTTCAAGAAGAGTTTGCTGGAGTTGCAAAATTTAAAAAATAATAATAACTAATTATAATAACTTTATTTGCCACTTTTGCTGTTGCTTTCATTATTTTTTTTATACAGTATATCGCTCATCTCCATTTCCGCCTCAATTGATTGTTGTGGTGACAAATGAGCAAATAAATTGGCCCAGTAACTAAAAATGTGTCGAGTTTCCTCCCTTTCCTTCTTCTTCTTCCTTTCCTCCTCCCTCTTCCTCTCCGCCTTCTCTTCTTTTTCCTTCTGATTATCCTCCAAGTGGCTTCGCAGTATGTCAACTATCTGCTCCTTGGGGCTGATCACTTTATCGACCTTACGTTTTTTGGCCTGGCGCGGCTGCTATGAAAAAAAAATTTAAGTAAATTTAATCTATAAATACCATAAGTACATTTAATACCCCGATTCCACTAGACCAAGACGCAAGTATGTTATTGGTATTCGAAGATGCCGCATCTTTTTGTATAAGAATCCCATTTGTACAATGGGAATCTTATTCAAATTTTCCCCGTTGGTCGGCTGCATTCCCAGTTGGTTCGAAACCGACCGCAAGTATGAAATTTGTAATCGATACTTGGTTTAAAAAGTGCCAATTTGAGTAAAACAGCTTGTCATCAAGTGCATGTCCAAGCAAACTGGGATATTCGTTAAACCATGTTTGCATTTTGCGCAAAAATTAAAGCAATAATTTTTACTTTTTTGGCTTCACTGATTTTATTTGTGATCGAGCTCATATTTGCTTCCAATTAAATATAAACGTATAATACACAAGCAGCTGTCTGCTGTCTTTTAACAGACCCTGTTAAATTAAGATGCAACTATGCAATTAGATTTATAGTGGAATCACCTACATCTTCCACTCGCTGTTAATGAAAGATGCAGCCTAATGCCCTTTCCTCACTAGCACTTTACATCTGCATTTACAGCAATTATCGATAACAAGACGGAGAGCTGTACTCATGCTCTACATCTGCATCTACATCTTTTGACAGTAAAGTTTTACGGACCTTAACGAGCAGTGCTAAAAAATGCACATATTGTGGCGGTTGGTTGATAACTTTCTCTAAATTAATCGCAAGTGCAACTGTGTTTTGTGCACTTAAATTCAAAATAATGATTCACTTCTAAAGCGCGCTACTTTTGTGATTGAGTACAACCAATAACTATATACTTATTGGTACAGCTATCGCCCTGCTGCTGGCGGTTGTTAAAAAAAAAAGGCAGGCTGCAAAACCAAGAAGCATTTTAGTGAACCCATATTTGATGCGCAGAGCTGAGATTACCAAAAATTATGCTAAACATAACTGAAACCACTCCAAAGACTCAAAGCAAATTCACCTTACTGATCTATACGCTATAATAGATCAGTGGCAGTACAATCCTGTTTATATGTTATTTAAATTTTATCTTATTAATTAATTAATATATTTTATTCAATACTTCTTGCGCAGCATTGTCTGCCAAAACAATAAGTATGGCTTTATTTTAACCTGAATAAGGCCAACTTTGTTAAAATTTTTCGAAAAATGTATATGCCAGCTCTTGCCCGACAATTTCCAATTTTCTCCCACGCGCATTTAACGATTACGTGCAAACTTGCTCGTAATGCCCCACAAGACTGGCCGACGTTCCATAGCCTTTATTAAAGCAATTTTCTCCGAATCCCTATTAAAATTTTCGAATCTACTTTTGTTTGCCGACATCTTGTTTCACTTTTAAGGCCCGTAAACAATTGTTGAACATTGATTCCATCAGTAATAACAGCACAGCTTTTATTTAACATTTTCATTGTTCAACACTAAGCTACTGCTTACGCAGATGACAATTCAGCTCTCGTACCGTACTGCACCAATTTAACGAGCCGTATCGACCAGTTCTAAACAACGCACATATTGTGGCGGTCGGTTGACTACTTTCTCGAAATAAATCGGAAGTGCAACTGTGTTTTGGTGTTTTGTTTACATTTGGTGAAAATAACTAAATTGAATGAAATGGATTACGAAAAGCTTAAGCTACTCGCAATATCAACCAACACCTTGCTGTTGGCGTTATTGAAAAAAAAAAGGGACGGTAAGAAAGCAAAGCGTCAGAGACGTTGTTGGGTGAATCCATATATGATGGGCAGGGCTGAGCATGGTCGATTTACAAGAGATGTAAGTATTTTTAATACATGTACAAACAATGCAAAATTTGCATTGCAAATATATTATTTTCGCCTCCTTATTTTAGTTTGATAATTTATGCAAGGAGCCGGCTGCATTTCATGAAAATTTTCATATGTCGTCCAACAATTTTACGGATTTGTTTGGACTGGTGGAACAGTACTTGGTACCGAACCGGCTCACACGGCCAGATTCGATACCGACTAAAGCCAAGTTTGCAATTGTGCTGGAGTAAGTATATTGAAATATGCTTTGCATTATTGTATTTAATTTAAATTAATTTATTATTTGCCTTACAGATATTTAGCTTCAGGCGATCTGCAACGGCACATAGGGTCAACCTACCGTGTGAGCAAGCAGCACATGGGGACAACCATTGATTTGGTTTGCAATGCAATTGTGCAGGCCTTATCTGGCGAGATTCCTAAATGGAACAAGGGAGATATGCTGCTGTTTGCTCACGATTTTGAAGAGAAATGGAATCTTCCAAACTGCATTGGAGCAATAGATGGCAAGCATGTTGCACTTCGCGCACCTCCCAATAGTGGCAGCGCCTTTTATAATTACAAGGTATGCATATGTTAATAGTGTTGCCCTTTGCTAAACTAATTTAATTATTTCTGTTTTGTTTTGTAGGCCTTTTTTTCACTTATCCTTCTCGGCATATGCGATGCATCATATGCGTTTACGTATATTGATGTTGGCGCTTATGGAAGTGAAGGCGACATGAATGCGTTCTCACATTCGAAGTTTGGAAAAGCTCTGTTCGCCGACACGTTCCAATTTCCCAACGACAGCATGTTAAATGGTGTGCTCACTCCATACTACCTAGTTGGAGATGACGCATTCCCTTTACATGAACATGTCATGAAGCCGTTCGGGTCGCGGACTTTGACTAGGGAGGAAAGAATATTCAACTATCGGTTGAGTAGAGCCCGCCGGTGCATCGAAAATGCGTTTGGGATTCTGACGGCTAGATGGATTGCGGTGCAACGGACGCTCTTGTGCTCCCCAAGCAGAGCTCAAAAAATTGTGTATGCATGCTGCCTGCTGCACAATTTTTAATCAAGAGAAGTCCACATGTATATGGCAACACAGCGGACATAATCATAACGGAGAGTGCTTTTGACGTAAATGCGTCGTCCACACGTGGAAGACGCAGGGACTACGCAAAGCAGATAAGGAACCACTTGAAAGATTATGTCAATTCATCAAGTGGATCTGTACCATGGCAGTACGAGGCAGCCGGTGTTCCTGAATAAAAGCATATAAAATAAAAAAAATCCAATGTGTAATTTTTTCATGTTTTTTTATTTATTTGCATCTTTATATTCTTGATGCTCTTGCAACAAAATGTTTGTCAGTTTTGCCACAGCTTTTTCACTTGCTTCCTTGTCCATTTTACTTAAATGGACCGCCAAAACACAAAGTGCGGTTCTAATGGCTCCAATGGCTCAACTGGAGTAGGCTTCGAAATATTATCGAGCAAGTTTTGATGCGACACCATTATGTTGTGCAACAGTTGGTCGTCATCCGAATTCTTCCTTTTCTTTCCTCTCTTTTGTTGCTATAAAAATATATGCTTTTAGTATGCTGTAGTAGTTGCTTTGTTCTATTACTTACATATGAATACTGCGGTTGTTGAGTAGCCGAGCTTGTGGACGCATTCAAATCTACATCACCATCCAAATCCACATCGACACCCACCTCGAACAGCACCGGCTCCATAACGATATCATTGTTGCAGCTTTCAGCACCACTGCAAGACGATGCCATCGATCTGAAATATAAATACTTAAATTGTTAATAATATGTAATTAAAATTATATAAATTTAAAATTACTTACGTTCTCAACTCGGACATATCGTTTAAAAAACTCATATACGGGGTCAACTCCCAGTCCCCAATTAATGGGCCACTGAGCGCACAGCCGCCAGCACTCCCGCTCTTTGACCGTTTGGCACGCTGTTTCAGATTTTGTCTATATTTGTCGCGTAGACCCGCCCATGCCGTCTTGCAATCATTTGCTGCAATATAAATAAGCATATATAGTATGCATATACATATATATGGTTATGTTGGCTATTTTTTTCAAATTACTCACAACTTTTTCCCAATTCGGCGCCAATTTCATCCCACGCGCATTTTATTACGATTATATTGAAGTGCAACTTGCTGGTCAAATCCCACAAGACTGGCCGACGCTCCACAGCCTTTATAAGCTCGATTTTCTCAAAATCGTTTACAAAATTTGCGAATCGACTCTTTCGTGCAGCCATGTTGTTTACTTTTTGCAACATTTAACGAGCCGTGAAGATATGCTCAGCATTGTTCACTGGCCGTACACAGCCACACTGTTAATTAACATTTTCATTGTTCAACACTTATTAAAGGCCAGTACTTAACATACTCCGTACCATGCTTTCGTAGAACTGAACGGGCGCTGAACGAGACCATTTTTTTTATATGAAGTTTCTACGGTACGAGAGCTTAACGGCCGTCTGCATATGGGGCTTGTGTATAAATACTTAAATTGTTAATAATATGTAATTAAAATTATATAAATTTAAAATTACTTACGTTCTCAACTCGGACATATCGTTTAAAAAACTCATATACGGGGTCAACTCCCAGTCCCCAATTAATGGGCCACTGAGCGCACAGCCGCCAGCACTCCCGCTCTTTGACCGTTTGGCACGCTGTTTCAGATTTTGTCTATATTTGTCGCGTAGACCCGCCCATGCCGTCTTGCAATCATTTGCTGCAATATAAATAAGCATATATAGTATGCATATACATTATATATGGTTATGTTGGCTATTTTTTTCAAATTACTCACAACTTTTCCCAATTCGGCGCCAATTTCATCCCACGCGCATTTATTACGATTATATTGAAGTGCAACTTGCTGGTCAAATCCCACAAGACTGGCCGACGCTCCACAGCCTTTATAAGCTCGATTTTCTCAAAATCGTTTACAAAATTTGCGAATCGACTCTTTCGTGCAGCCATGTTGTTTACTTTTTGCAACATTTAACGAGCCGTGAAGATATGCTCAGCATTGTTCACTGGCCGTACACAGCCACACTGTTAATTAACATTTTCATTGTTCAACACTTATTAAAGGCCAGTACTTAACATACTCCGTACCATGCTTTCGTAGAACTGAACGGGCGCTGTACGAGACCATTTTTTTTATATGAAGTTTCTACGGTACGAGAGCTTAACGGCCGTCTGCATATGGGGCTTAACAGAGCTGCATACCAGTGTTTCGTAATATGGTACGGGCGCTGTACGAGACTGTTTTTTTTATATGAAGTTTTTACGGTACGGGCGATGTACTAGCATCTGCGAAGAGGCCTTTAACAATTATAAATTCAGCTAACAAGTGTGAAACATGGATCCAATTTTATTATCAATTTTGGAAAACAACGCTAGAGTGGAGGAGCAGTTATTGTTTAACTTGTGTGGGATCGTCGAGCTGATCATTGATTGTTAATCAGAGTTTTCGTAGCGTTTGGAAATATGTAAGTAATATATATATTGCAATTTGATGCATTTAATTTAATGAAATATTATTTGGAAGTCTTTGGGAACGCGATGTGCCGCTGAACTCGGATGAATTTTTTAAGGAATGTTTTAGGTGCGAGAGGCACATACTCGAAATGCTGGTAGCTCAGTTGCCTGGGCTGGCAAAGATGGACACGACGTTTCGTCGGGCTATTCCCCTTGACAAGCGCATAGCCGTTGCGCTGTACACGCTGTTGTCGTCTGCAGAGTACGGAACAGTTGGAAGACTGTTCGGTATATCAAAAACGATGGTTGGAGCCATTTTGGTTGATTTTAGCATGGAAGTCATTTCCAAGTTGGCAGACGAGTACATGCCACCGGACTTCTTGACGCAAGAAAAATTGGTCGACTGCGTTAAGGGGTTCGAAAATCTGGGATTCCCACAATGCTTTGGAGCAATGGGTAAATAAACGCAAACTTTTTAGCATGAATTTCATAATGTGTATCATGTTATGTTATTTCTGGTTAAAGACGGCTGCCATATTGAAATCAAACCGCCGGCAGAGCACGCAGTTGACTACCGTATTTATAAGGGTTGGTACTCAACTGTACTGTTTGCTCTGGTCGACTATCGGTAAGTTTTTGCGCATTTTTTATTTCAATGAACAAGTGTAGCATTCTCAATTTACAGTTACAGATTCACATACATTAATGTTGGTGTACCTGGTAAAGTTCACGACTCCCAGATATTCGAGCAATCCTTTTTAAAGAGTGCGATAAGTGCGTCGACTTTGTTCGAAGGCAATTGAAAACAAATCTGTGGAGCCAACGTTCCAATTTTTATTTTGGGAGACTCGGCCTTCAGATTTACAACATCTGTAATGAAGCCGTACTCTTTTTATGTGGAGGCATCCAAGGAGCAACGTGCCTTCAATTACAACCTCGCAAAAGTGAGACGAGTTGTGGAGAATGCATTTGGGCAACTGAAAGCGCGTTTTCGTCGCATAAGAAGGGGTTTGGAAAACTCAAAAAACAATAACACATACATTATTATTTGTTGCTGTATCAACTTTTTCAACACACATAAGAACAATATCCAGGAAAGTTGGGAAACGGATTTGCAGGTTAACCGACCGCCCTGATCAAGCTGCACAACTGGGAAACACAAATGATGCTGCTGAAAAAAATTATAAGTGCACTTGCAACATATTTTAATAATAATAACTAAATAAAGACATAATCTAGTTCTTGAAAATATTCTTTTTATTTATTTATTACACTTCATAGAGTTTTAATATTTTTTCCTGAAATGCCCTGTTGGCTGCTGCCACTTGCTTGAACACAGCTAACTTTTCACGTTCCAAGTCAAGGAGCTACTGGCTTACATCCCTTTTGCGCTTTATGCCGCTACTTGTTGTTGCTTCTGGTTCCTTTTCTGGCACAGACTTTAAATCTGGAATATTTAAAAAAAATATATATTTCCATGCACGCTTATGTTAATGGTTATGTGTTCTTACTATTGCTCTGTACCATTTCATCCAGAAAATTCACCGATTGTGATGAGCCAAGTATGATTTTTATGTAATCAAAATATTTCCATTCCGATGGTGCTCCGCCAGACGGTCAAACCTTAGCAAGCTCTAGCCTGTATGCAAAATATGAATCATATGTTAACAAGTTGCTATGAAAGGCATTTATGCAATTTAACTTACCTATACTTTCTCATCAGGTTGTCCAATTTCGATTTTACTTCTTTCACAGATAGCCAAAACTTCTTCAATTTGTCAGCCATCTCCATATATATATGCTGGTTCTTTCTAATGCCTCTGAGACCACCGATATTTTCTTCTCAGAGGCTTAGCAACACCAGTGCCGCTTCTTCACTCCATACAAATCTAATATTTTCTGCAAAAAAAAGGTGCAATTAATTATTTTGTACATCTCTAGCACCCATACAATATGTATGCGAGATGTTCAACATCTTGGCTCAAGATGCGAAGATGTGAGATGCAGCCCTAATGAGGACAGGGCATAATGGAATCAGGGTATAATACTTACATAATCATATGTAGGTGTGGTGGGCGAAATTATTTCTAAATCTAAGCTCTCGTCAACGGAAGACTCAAAATTATATGTCGAACTGGCTGACGGCGGCTCCTCCCCTAATATGTCATCTAAATTTGGTGTAGGGGGTCCAGTTGAAATGCTACTGGAGCTGCAGGAAGGGCCTTCAAAAATGCCCATGTTATACGTGCTGTGAGCATGCAAAACTTAGAACAAGAGTTAAAGTTAATTAAACGCAACCGTAGACATATTTGGAACGAACGCCATTAAATCAGCGTACTGCCAATTAATTGATTCCTTAACTTTTTCTGCGTCCAGCACAACGCCTTCAGAACTGCCACTTTTCTTGGCCTTGGCACGTTGGTATTTTAGGCTTTCTTTCAAAGAAAGCCATGCTCTCTTGCATTCCTCCGCTTATTAGCAAATTAAATATATGTATTATTTATGTAAATAACAACCAGATTAGTACTCACCGCTTTTCTTCAACTGCACGCCAATTGATTCCCAAGCAGCTCCAATAAAATTTGCATCCATATGCTTTTCGTGTGTAAGGTTCCAATGCAATTGTTTTCCCTCAATGCGTTGATTAATTTTATCTTGTCGTCATGTAAAAATTTTTTAACACAACTTTCTTTTTTTTGCCATTCAAAATTCCCTCCATTTCACAATTGACGCCTAGAAATAATGTGCTGCTCATTTTTTCTAGCAGAAATTCAGCAGTTCAATGCCATCCCCACGATCCACTTCAATGTAATCGATGTGGCAACTCTCAACATTTTTTGAGTATACATTTCTAGCTGCTGCATATACTCATTAGAAATGTCTCTAGAAATTATGTCCAGAAATTATTTCTAGCGTTTTTATACTTGATACCGAAGGTAAAGAGTATATTGAGTTTGTGCAATGTCCGTCATGGTGTCTGTCCGTCTGTATGAACGCAACTTTTTTCCACACCCTTCAAGCTAGAGACATTAAACTTTGCAATTCTCTTTATCTATGGGATAGTAAATTAAAGTGTCAAAATTGGGGTTCTACGATAACTAGGGGGCTGGCAAATCGATAAATTCGATAACTCAAAACCGATAAATCCACATATTTCGCACATCCTTACAGCTAAAACTACCAAATTTGGTAAAAAGATAGCTACTATCAACCCCCAAAAAACTGCGTCAAGAATTTTGGAGCCACGCCCACCCATTCCGCCCCCAGCCCCCCGCATTTGAAAGTCAAAAAAGCGTATATCTCCCACAGTTTTTTAGCTAGAGCCACCAAATTTGGTGCCAAGATAGGCGAGGATGACCCCCCAAAAACTGCATCAAAAGTTTGGATGCCACGCTTACCAATACTGCCCTAGCCGCCCCCATCCTCCCCAACCATTCATCAAAAACGGAAATGCGTGTATCTTCCAGAGTTGTGAGGCTAGAGCAACCAAATTTGGTAGGAAGATAGCTGGCAACGACCCCCAAAAATCTGCATCAAAGTTTTGGAGCCACGCCTACCCATTTCGCCCCCCTTTCCCCACATTTTACAAACATTTAGCTAGAGTCACCAAATTTGGTATGAAGATAGATCTGCATCAAAACTTTGGATGCCACGCCCACCCATACCACCCCCAGCCCCCTTTCCCCACTTTTAACAATTTTCGAGCTAGAGTCATCAAAATTGGTATGAAGATAGCAATTGACATTCCACACAGATCTGCATCAAAACTTTGGATGCCACGCCCACCAATACCGCCCCCCTTTCCACACTTTTTACAATTTTCGATCTAGAGTCACCAAATTTGATATGAAGATAGCAATTGAAATTTCACAAAGATCTGCATCAAAAATTTGGATGTCACAACCACCCATACCGCCCCCAGCCCCTTTCCACAGCTCTTACAAACTTTGCGCAAGAGTCACCAAATTTGGAAGGAAGATAGTTAATGGCATCCCCATCTGCATCGGAGAATCTTTAAGGCAGCGTACACCCCTGCCCCATCCGTACCCCTTTGCAATCAGGCCTCTTTTTACCTGCTTTAATACTGGTATCGAGTATGCCGCAGTCGGTTGCGTCCGACTGCAACGTTTCCACTTGTTTTTCATTTCTTCTCTGTCGAGAAATATTAACTGGGGAATCCCACTCATGATGAGTTTATCAATGAACAGTGGATAATATTAATATTCGGTTTTTTTTTTTCAATCGGTTGGTTCACTCATGCTGCGTTCAATATGTCAGTAATTTAACATGTAAATAAATAAAATAGCCCAAATATGTGGAATCCTACAAAAATTGACAGTGGCATTGCTATTAAATTGATATGCCAGGAATATCAAGGACATAAATCCTCAATAACTAGGATTAAAAGTAATGACACTGCACTAAGAATGTTTATCACAAATATAGAAATCGGGCCAGCAAAGCGTGTTGCAATAAGATCTTGCGAATATGATTATATGGAGGAATCATTGAACGCGCGGTTTCTAAAAAGAGAGCCTATTTCTATAGAAATTGTATAAAAGTACAGACCCCAATTTCTCAATTTTTCATAAAATAAATAAAACAATATGAAATCCTTGCTTTAAACACAGTTTTATTCGATTAAGTTTCATTTTAAAGGTAAGCGAAGGATTCTTTATTTTAAAAAAGGTATCGTGGCCACCAGAAAATTTCACCTCAGTTTTCGCAACCACCTCAGTTTTCGCAACTGGCCAAATTTTAATAGGTTGCGTTATCCGAGGTCTTACTGTATTTACATGGTTTATTAGTTTTCTTCTTAATTGCGTGTTAAAAATTTTTTGTATGCATGAAATGTTATTGTTTTATGTATGTTAAGGTATAGGTTAGAGTTTTTGATATATTTTAGAACAAATAAACGTCTAACAAATTAACACCAATAAGATCTATATTGGAATGCAAGAACATGATTTGATTGACCATATCATCTTGTTGTGCAATTTTACAGCGTTTGTCTGTTATTACATTTTTTGCGACTGATGATTCGTTTTATTTCGTATGCACTTTATTTAAGTCCATGTACACCACGCCTTAAATGCTATACATGAATTTTGGTGTATAGCAAAATCTAGTACACCACACGCATAGTGTTCCCATTTTAGGGTTGCTATTCCCTTTTCATACTCGATACCGAAGGAAAGAGTATATTGGTTTTGTGCAATGTCCGTCAGGGTGTCTGTTCGTCTGTCCGTCCGTATGAACGCAACTTTTTTCGACACTTTTCAAGTAGCAAAAGTCTCCTAGTTGCTTGCATCACGCAATAAGGTGCCTCTGGATAACAAAATCAGAATTTACAAGAGTGCCATACAGGTCTACGCAATTGCGGCCAAGAGTCACCTTAAAAAACTTCGAGTTCTTCAGGCTAAATCGTTGAGAAGATAACTGGAGCTCCTTGGTACATTAGGACCAGACAAATCGAGCGTGACCTTAAGGTGACAAAAATTGGAGATAAAATCCAGGAGGAAAGGCTGGAATCACATCCGAACAGCCTGGCTAGACGCCTTAGTTTAGAAGCCAAAGAGCTGCTCCCCCCGCAAGAAGAAGAAGAAGGCTCAAACGACATCACCCTCAAGACCTGCTGGACAGGGCCTTGAAATCGTGCTTATTTTGATTCTAACTAATCTAACTAATAACTTTTAATTTCCTGAAATTCTCTTAACATGTGTTCTTTGTCATTTGACATAGCCGTTTATTTAAATTTACATAAGAGATGGGCGCGTGAGTAATTTTTCGCTCACTTCACGCACGCTCACGCAATCTATACGCATATGTTCAATTGATTAATATAAAACTAATTCCAATAAGAACAATTAAGAAGGCTCTAGTCGAGAGAGCCTGACTTGAAGATACCCTGAACCCAGTTGCAATAAATACACTGCCCGACAACCGATTAGCACACCCTATGCTCTCCGTCTTAGGAGCTTAATATCAGGAAAACGAATAAAGCTTTTAAGATGCATTTTTTCCCATTAAAAGAATATAAAATTTCACGCGAAAATAAATAGAAGATAGGATTTTAACTTTACTAATAACATTTCAAATTGATTTAAACAAAGACCCCTTTTACACGATGAAGTTTTTTCATGAAGTTTTTTTTTTTCATTCTATTTTAAAACATCTTCGCAAATCAGGTCGCATTTACACGATGAAGTTTTTTCATGAAGCATTTTCTTTGTAAATGCAACTCTGATTTAAATTTATGGTCGATAAACATATATCTTTGCCATCGATTGTTTTATTTGGTAACATATAATTGATTTAAGAAGTAACAAGTAAATCAAATGGATTCAGTGAACATTTTTACTTATAATTTCTTAACCAAAACAATGTATTTACTATTGGCGCTAATATTTGCTTGTGCGATATTTCGTATCGATAACTTTATTATTCACATCAAACACTGTGCAGCTCTGTGTTTACATGCAATCGGAATAAGACATAGCAAAATGAGAAAAATAAATCATTGCTTCACAAGTCATGAAGCATTGCTTGCAGCTGTAACCCCTCTACACCCTTTGCCTACAAACGAATGCTTCCGACGCAAAAACTTCATCGTGTAAAAGGGGTCAAACTTAACATACAAAATTCACTTTTATTTTTGCGACTTTTGATTAACACAGTCACTTAAAAACTTAATATTACAAAAGGAAATGGGTTCAAACTTCATTCAAATTATATTTTAAGTTTAATTTCAATATTTTGGATCTTATTTGTAAACAAACTAATAATGTGTTGAGCCTCCTCGGTTAAGTATGACTTCGTACATCCGCTTGGGTAAGGAGTCATATAATTTTTTTCAATAATTCAGTGAGACAGCCTCCCAGGACCTTTTTATTCCTTTAATGAGCTCTGCTTCAGTTGAATATTGCCTACCGGACTCGTACACCTTCCGTGCCAGCCATCTCCAAACATTTTCTATAATGTTTAGGTCAGGCGAGTATGTCGGCCAAGTTAGCAATTTTACGTTTTGACCCTCAAACCAGGACTTTACAATCCTGGCTGTGTGGATAGGTGCGTTATCCTGCTGGAACTTCAATGTCAAGGATCCAAAAATATCCTTGATTGCAGGGAAAGCCGTATTCAGTACACCTTTGTACGCAATGGCATTCATACGGCTGGTTAGAAACTGCAGTTCTATAGTGCCAAAGTAAGTAATAGCTCCCCACACCATGACGCCAACCGCACGGCTGTGCAATCGATCTAAAGTATGCTCTTCCTTTTTGAGATCATGAAAGTAGTAGGCATAGCCATCAGGACCCTCTTTTTTTCATCAGAAAAGACAACCCGCTCCCACTCCTTGGTCCAGGTCATATTCGATCGAAAGAAATCGAGCCGTTGCATCTTTCTAAGTTGGTTTAGAGGTGGTTTTTTTTTTTTAATTTTAGACGTTTTATATGTTTAGCATTCGAAATAACTCTTTACACAGTCCGAACGCACGCTTTAACACCAGTTTTTTCTTTTATTTTGGAGGCTGAGTCGTAGGAATTAGACGCGTGCCTTAATATGATTCGCTTGTCAGCTGCTGTTATTACTGATGAGAACCGACCATTCATGTTTTTCCAATAGATATCCTCATTCTTTAAATATGAGGTAATAACTTTACGGCTGCGTTTAATATTTTTCGATATTTGAAGAATCGAGAGGCCGCACTCCCTGTAAGCCTTTATTTTGCCTTTTTCGGACTCATCCAACGGTTTTCCTTTTCCCACTATTACTTTATTTTATTGATAATTGGTCCCAATAAATAAATAATTAACTTAAACACCCAAACAAGACAGCTTACACGCAAAAATTGACACGAAAACGAAAATGTTCTAATCGGCTGTCCCAAAAAAAATGCATGAATTTTTGTCGCACTTCAAAGAAAAATGCAAAGCCAAATAACGGTACACTTACAGAGCTCACAGTTATGCTTAGAATGAGTGAAAATGATGAAGAATAAAAGAAAAAAAAAATGAACATGAAACATATTCAGAGTAGGGAGTTATTTGCCTTTAAACTGATAAGTTACAGAGTGTGCTAATCGGCTTTCGGGCAGTGTATATTAAATTTATAAAAGACTTTGGTATACTGACTTTACTTCATTAGATTAAATTCGATATCTCCGGTGTTTCTTAACCAATTTGGACGAAATTTTGAGAAAAGTTCTATCGTTACACATTATTTCAACCCTCATTTTTTCATTTTACAAATTCGATATTTTTATGTAATTGATTCCATGTGTATATCGGAAACCAGAATAGTTATCGATAATTTGAAACAAACTTGTTCTGCTTATGGTATAGGAGAACTTATATCCAAAATCTGAAGTCTCTAGCTTTTGTAGTCTATAAGATCCACGCGTTAATACAGACGGACGGACAGGCGGACATGGCTACATCTTCTCGGATGTTGATGCTAATCAAGAATATAAATACTTAACGGGGTCGGAGATGCTTCCTTCTGCCTGTTACATACTTTTGCACAAAATTATTCTACCATTTTTACCCATTTTATGAGTAAAGGGTACAAAAATGCACTACTCTTTCGCTCTCACTCTCGTTCTCTTTTGCTCTCATTATACGTAAGGCAACGAGAGAGCGGAGCGAAACTACCTTATTAAATGTAATGTACGAGGGTTGATTCAACATCCTCCTCACAGAATTTACAAGTTCTGTTGCTAACAAGGCCCATCTTATGTAGATGTTCGTTGCAGGGAAAGTGGCCTGTTAACGCCCCACAAAGTGACCTAAGTTGTGATCTGTTTAAAGATAGAGCTACTTTTGCTCTTGCTGCATCAGGGCAAACATATCTTTTTGAGTGCCTGAGACCCTCTAGATTGTTCCAGTGCATTATTTTCTTGTTTTCTAGCCAGTTATATATGTCAGATTTGAGTTTGTTGTTTGAATAACCAAACATCGGACTTGGGCCTATAAACGGGGCGTCCGCTCCTAATTTAGCTCTTACATCCGCGGCCTCATTTCTTGAGTGACCTTCATGTCCTGGGACCCATACCAGAGAGACTATTATTGGTTGCCAGTACATTTAGCTCACGGTGGCATTCATACATGAAATTTGAGCTATAGCTATAGCTGTTTAGTGCTTTAAGAGCTGCTTGACTGTCGGAGAGTATACGAATGTTAACTCCTACCAACCGTCTGCTATTCAGTCTATACCGCCTGTAAAATAGCGATGAGCTCCGCCTGAAATACGGTACATTCAGCCTCAAGTGAGAGAGAGATGTGTGTGCGAGGACCCACTATGCCTGCTCCTACCCCTGATGCTGTCTTGGATCCATCTGTGAACCAGTTTTGTGCATCGTCATTTAGCCAAGATGGATTAGAAGTCCATTGCTCTCTTGTTGGAAAATGACCTTGTAGTTTTTCGTGAAAATATGGATAGTTTGTCTTTTGTCTAGGGTTTTTGTTTTGTCAAGGATGTCCCCTACCCTATTCAATATACCTAGGTGTCCTCTAAGGTTGCCCTTCTGGTATTTGTTACCTACATAGAGTCCCAGAGCCTGCTTTACAGCCTCTTCCTCTATAGCTATATGTAAGGGAGTTAGGCTTAGAATTGCTTCCAGTCCTGATGTCGGGGTCGTCCTCAATGCCCCTGTGATACTTAGGCAAGCTAGCCTTTGTACCTTGTTGAGTTTGTTGATAGCGGTGCTTTGTGTGGCTTTTTCCCACCATACTGCCGCCTACAGAATCATCGGTCTAACCATTTGGGTGTACGCCCAGTGGGCCATTCGTGGAGAAAGCCCCCATTATTTGCCAAGCATCTGCTTGACAGCCCAGAGAGATGGAGTTGATTTTGTGGTTACTGCTCTCAGGTGTGCATTCCAAGTGAGTTTGCTATCCAGAGTTACCCCTAGATATTTTACTCCCCAGAAGAGAGAGCCTCAGTCGGCTGATGGCGGGACACTCCTCAAGCAGGTGCTCTGGAGTCTCATCCCCCTCCAGACACAGTCTGCAAAGACTGTCTTCCCCTAACCTGAGATTATGCAGATGCTTGCGCAGTCTGCAGCGCCCGGTCAAGAAGCCCGTGACTATCCGAAGAGATCCTTTGCTTAGCTGACAGTCGTCAGTTCTCTTCTTGTTGTAACTACCTAACAGTCGCTTGCTCTGTCTTGCCCCATGTGAAAACCGCCAAGCGTCCACACATGCGTTAAGCAGATCGATGCGACTGCTCTGACTGATAAACCCTGGTCCTAGCCCACAGAAAGGTTCAGGGCCCTGGAAAGAAGTGCTAGCTCCTCTCCTGGCCAAAATATCGGCGACCTCATTACCGGGAACACCCGCATGTCCCGGTACCCAATAGATGGTGACTTTGTTATTACTGCCCAACCTATTGAGTGCTTCAATACATTGCCAAACCAGTTTGGAGACGATTTTATAAGCACTAAGTGCTTTGATCGCTGCCTGGCTGTCGGAGAAAATGGCTATGTCTCTATGAACGTATCCCCTCTCGAAGTTGAAGGTTGCACATCTTTCAATCGCGTGCACTTCCGCTTGGAAAATGCTGGCGAATTTGCCCAGGGCTCATGATACTTAAGTCGGGGTCCGCAGACTCCAGCTCCAGCACCCTCATCTGTTAATGATCCGTCCGTGTACCATATAAAAGCATGTGATTTCACATTATAGGTTTTAGACAGACAAGTCCATTCTGCTTTAGTGCTAAACTTCGTTTCAAAGAGCTTCTCGAAACTAAAAAGGGCCATCTGCGCATCTTGCGGAAAGGCCAACAGTGTGCCAGTTGCGCTAGTGACAGAGGTGATTGCGTTCGCTCCTGCCACTCTCATAATAGACCTGTTCGCACTGTGTTTAATGTAGACATACAAAGGCGGAAGTCCTAGCAGTACGTCCAGTGCAGAAGATGGGCACGTACGCATTGCGCCCGAGATGCACATGCAGGCAAGTCTCTGGAGTTTGCCCAGTTGCCGTTTAGTGACATCCAGGTCAACACGTCCCGCCCATACCCCAGCGCCGTAGCTGACTATGGGCCTCACCATTGCTGTGTACATCCACAGAAGGATTTTTGGGGACACACCCCAATTTTTCCCTGCGAGAGATCTACAGCACATTAGGGCTATTGTAGCCTTGCGTACCGCGTGCTCAATATTCTGTCTCCACAGTAGTCTCTTGTCCAAGATAACCCTCAGATGCTTTATCTCCGTAGAGAGTGGGATTACCGTACCCCCAATAGATATGGGTCTTATGGACTTTAACTTGTAACGATTGGTGAAGGCGACAATTGTGGTTTTTGCTGGATTGATATTCAGCCCCACGTCTTTGCACCAGTCCAAGCAAAGTTTAAGACCCAGAGTTATTCTATCACATAGCGTGTTCTCGAAGTTGCCTTTACAGACAATGGTAATGTCATCAGCGTAGCCTTGGCATTCAAATCCATTATCTGTAAGTTTGACTAGTAGCTCGTCCACCACGAGACTCCAGAGGAGAGGTGATAGGACACCCCCCTGTGGACAACCTCTGGTGATTTGGGCCCTGACCGTCAAATTGTTGACAGTGACTTCCGCAATTCTAGTGTCAAGGAGCTTGCCTAGCCAGAGAGTAAATCCTGGCTCAACCCCTTTTCCCTGAAGCGCCCTAACCACAACATCATGTGCTGTGTTATCAAAAGCACCCTCTATGTCCATGAAGGCGCAAAGAGCAACGCCTTTGGCCTTCACTGAGCATTGAAGACTGTTTACTAGGTCTAAGAAAGCCGATTCTGTCGACTTTCCTTCTCTATAGGCATGTTGGTGATCATGCAGGGGACTGGACACTAGGTACGAGATCCTGATGTGATTATCAACTATCTTTTCAAGGGTTTTTAGCAAGAAGGAGGTAAGGCTGATCGGCTTGAAAGATTTTGGGTGAAAGGGGTCCTTTTTTCCCACTTTCGAGATAAAGATCACCCTGGCCGTCCTCCATGCCCTAGGTATGTAGCCCATAGCTAGGCTACCCCGGAAAATACGAATGAGGAACACCATAAGCTGTTCCATCCCCTTCTGTAGATGGACGGGTAGGATACCGTCCGTACCTGGGGCCTTGTAGGGACTAAGCGTACCAATGGCCCATCTTATTCTTTCCTCTGTTACTATGGCTGCAGCCAGGCTCCAGTCCGGTCTCCTGATGGGAACCGTTTCGTAACAGCTGTCAGTGTTGGTGATGGTTTTACAAAGTGGAAAGTGAGTTTGCAGGAGAAGTTCTGCCTTTTCCACCTCATTTTCCGTGAAGGAACCATCCGGCCTCTTTAAGCACAGTTCGGACAACACTTTGCCTTTCGAGATCGACTTAAAGACTCTCACAGCAGGTGTGGCCTGCTCTAGGTTGGAGCAAAATCTCCGGAAATGAGCACATTTGCTGTACCTGATTTCTTTATTATATTCTGTTAGTTTCTTGGTGTATAAATCCCATCTGTCACTATTCTTTTTGGCTGTATTAAACAGCCTCCAGACCTCTGCTCGAAGCATCCCAAGCTTTTTATTCCACCAAGGGTTGTCCCTGTTGGACTCTATGGAGTTGGTTGGACAACTTGCATGATAGGCATGCATAATCGTCTCGCCAACTTCTGTCGAGAGTTGCTCTAGCTCTTCCTGAGAAGAGACCCTCCTACTATGGTTAAGTCTGCTCAGATTTAACCCCAGGTGTGACTGGTAGAGCGGCCAGTCAGTCCGCCGGGGATTCCTGATGACTTTACTAATCCTGAAATTTTTACTAATGTCGAAGAGGATGATCCTGTGATCCGACATTGACGGTTCTGCTGAGAAATTTGGAGAGACAAAGAAAGTTAGTGTTCTTTCGGACCAAGATGCATGCTCTTGGCGATGTCTCCCTCATATCTACAACTAGTTGCGAACTTACTTTGTCAAGGCCGCAGATCCTACCTCTGACGACCCATGGCTCCTGGATGAGCACCAGCCCCAGGTCATACCTGGAGATCAACCTGCTGATGACAGCCGAAGCTGCCCTCGCGTTATGCAGGTTGATCTGTGCCACGCTGGTGGCCAGCATCCTTAGAGCTCAGGTTCCCCTTCCGAGAGCGTCAGATATGCCTCTGACAACGTCCCGGTGGGTGTCTGCTCATCATCGGACGGCTTCTCTTCGCTCCCAGAGCCTACTTCGCTGCGCACGTGTAGCCGTGACAAGTCCGAGTCCAACTCGGCTTCCCAGGCTGCAATCGCTTCGGCTTCGACTGCCTCATCGGTGGGTGCTGCAGCAGAAGAGGTGCCAGGCACTTCGTCTGCTTGCACCTTCACAGCCATCGTTGTCGCAGCTTGCTTTTTGTGCAGGCGGTACCTCAGCTGACCAAATCTGAAGCTCACCATTATTCCCCTATTACTGAGGAGCGACAGAGCTTCATCCTCCAAACCAAAGGTCAGCACCTTTCCGCCCTTGGTTTCAAGGCGCCTGAGGATGCACCACGTCTCGGTGAGAAGACCCTTGTTCTGCTCAATGAGCAGTCCAAGTGATTTTTCCACCGTCTCACCAGCCGTGCGTTGCAGGTACACCGTGACGATGTTTGACTCCGGCATCTCACCTTGCGGGCATGTGCGGAGTTCCACACCCACTGCGGCACTGATGCTGGGCACTTTCAGCTACAGCCACTTCCTGGCATCCTTGTCCAGACAGTCCACTAGGACCAGACCATCCCGGAATAGGATGCCATTAAAGTTGAGGCTGGCGGTCCAGCCCTTTCTCATCTCCTCTACCAGGGCTGACTCCACCGCCGACAACTCCTCCTTCAGCCGCTTCCTCGGGAATTCACGAGCCAATATAGCAAGGTTAGTGCCCTTAGCTACACTGGCATACGTGGCCGCCTTCGGTCGCTTCGAACCGCTTGAGGTACCTTGGCCCTCCGGAGTTGCGTTACCTCTACTTTTCGGCCCCTTGGGGTCTATGGGGAGCTCAGTAGGCGACGTGTGTTGAAGGGGTCGCTTCTTCCCCGCCACGGCCTGGCCGTCGATACGCCCAATTGGAGATGCGGTCGGGGCCCGATGCTCCAGCGCTCTCTTGCGAGCCTCTTCCGGCTTCAAGCCACGCTCGAGGTACCGGAGGTACCATTTGCGACCGGCTCCGCTGAGGCCTTGCCTTAGCGGGTCGCCAGAGCCGCCAGGCTGACCCGGTGCCGGTAGAGGCGGCTTCTTTTGCAGCCTCTTCTGTGGAACAGAAGAGGGTGTTGCGGCGTCTCCCCCGCTTGCTACGTTAGCCCGCAGGGCAGCCGCCGGCGCAGTGCCAGGCACTGCAGACCCACCCCCTACGTCCGTCCGTGTAGCGGCCTGCTTGGCCGTGCTTTTGGGGGCCTGGCCCCCGCGCGGCGTCAGCTTGCCGCCTTTGTCCAGAGCCACCTCTTCCATCCGCTCTGCTGCCTGGGTTGCGGTTAAGCCCCGCATGTTTTTTAAAAATTTATAGTTATCCATATAAATCCCACGAGTGTAGGGGAAAGTAGTACCGGCGTGTCATAGCCCCCACTAACACGCCGGGGCCAGGTATACTCACCGAGGCGGCCAGGTATCGGTGAGGCTCCGTTCAAATACAGTTTGTTACCCCTGACTGTAAACCATCCAATGAGCACGGACCACGTAACACTCTGGCTTCGGGGGGTCAAATGGCACCCTTGCCCCAGGACGTCACCACTGCCAGTTGTGAGATGTAGGGGGTTGGAATTGGGTAGGAAAACATGTGTAGGAGAAGGGTGTGTGTAAGACTATGTTAAGAAGGCGGTCAGACAAGCGCCTTGTCGGTCCCACATACGGAGTGGTACCCGCTGTTGTCCGGGACTGCTTATTCACGACAAGTCGCTATTCGCAGCTAACCTCAACTAGAGGCCTTGCGCTATCCGCAACCTGCGACCCGTCCGGTGGCCTCAGCTTGCCCACCTCAGAACCATCTCACTAGTTCCTCGGCACCAGGCGACCTTTATGTCACTAACCTTTGTGTCTGGGAATTTAAGAATCCTTTTATTGGTGAACGGGATTATGATGGTCTTACTAGGGTTAATAGAGAGCCCCTCTGAAGTGCACCAATTTACTGTTTGTTCGAGTGCAAGTTGCATGAGGTCTGCTAGGATCCTTTCATCTTTGCCCCTGATGATTACGGATATATCATCTGCTTATCCTATCGTTTTGCATCCGTTTGCATTGAGAGACAGAACTAAGTTGTCTACTAGGAGTGACCACTACTAACTACCTTATTAAGTATGCCTTGAGGCTACCTAGTTAAGTACAGTGCTGCCAATTTTTGTTGAGCAAAAGAAGCTTGATAGGCGAAAAAATATAGCAAAAAAAGCTATTTACATACAGATGATACCAAATGACTCATACAGAAAAAAGCTGTCCCACACAAAATTTGAAAATGTTTCCCGCAATCGCATTTTGAAAAACGGCAGATCTGACGGGAAAAAAGCGGAATTAGCAACACTGGTTAAGTATGCCTTGCTTAAGTAGGTAGTCGCACTCTTTAATCGCCCTCTTTACTATTGCCTTCTAGTTCAGTCTCGAGCCGAGTGTTGTGTGCGACGCATTTTTTTACGGTCTGTTTTGCGCTTGTGTTCGAGATTTTCGTTATGCTTCCTTCAACAAGAACGTAAAGAAGTAGAGACTTAAAAGTGCGAAATTCCATCAGGCAGTTGGAACACGAAAGCGAGGTTACCGCACTCTCATAGAGCGCATTTGTAGGCTATTTCTGGTGGATTCGCGAGTCGTGAGAGAAATACAAGTCATCCTGCTTGCTGAATCCGCTCCGACATGTTCATTCGTATCACAGCCAGTCAGCCATACTATGTGTATGCGCTCGTATGCCAGTGATTTTGTAGCGCGTTGACACTTGATTATTGGGCTGATCGCCTTTTATCTCATGCTTATGAGCATGTGTATTCTTCATATGTTCATATGGTATGCCTCCTTCCTTTTCTTTTTTTGTGTGTCTAGCTTTATAACTGCAAAACACTAGAGCATATTCATACCAATATAAATATATATATAGAGTAAGATCCAGCTTAACGCTGTTTTGTTTAGTTCTATTTCGGCTTAGCTCTCTTTTTTATCAACCCAGGAAACCCCCGAAATTAGCGAAACAAAACGGCTTAGATGAGGTTAATGCAGAAGATGTCGAAGAAATAGTCAAAGAAACAGCTGCTAGTCTTTCTAATGATCAACCCAAGGAATTAACTGAGAAAAAAGACAACAAAAATACTGATAGTAGTGATTCCGAAGAAGAGAAAAAATAACTTTCGACGACGTGCGTCAAAAGCAGTTTTACCAAAATAACCAAAATTATGCACAAATTTGTTGAAAATTATCAACATTTTGACAGAAGCTCAAAAGCAAGACAGTGTTATAGATGTTTGAAATATAAAGATGTTGAAATTGGTAAGAGCGAGCAAAAGAGCTTTTTCGTCTCAGGCACCCGCTAACAGAAACAAACTTTGCAATAAGTGTGAGCGAGCGTGATAGTGGATAGCATGGTTTTGTTTAAGTTACGCTAGCACTCAGCGGCATTTGGCTTGACATTCATTGACTTTTCTCTCTTCAGCACGTGTTGTTCTTGCGTTTTGCCTATTATCGAATGGCAAACACACATGCTTACACACAAAGATAAATTTGACCTACATTTTTTTTGCAGTCAGCTGTAGCCGTTTTGCCGACGGCAAATTAAAAATATTTTTTGCATGTTAATATCTTATTATAAGTGTATTTATATTCAAAATTGAAATGTATAAGCAAATATATCATTAATTACTTTTAAGAAAAAATGTAAAACAAATAATAAAAAACTAAAATTTAAGAAATTTTAGTTTTATTATGACGATTTTCATCATGCATTGAAATTGTTTGCATAAAATTATAAATATAAGTGCTTCAGTTTGGCAAAATAACACGAATAAAAGAATTGACTTTGTGTTTATATAGCAACAAAACAACAAGCAAAAAAAAAAACATGGCGGCATGTGTATTGTAAACAAAGAAGCAATAATCAAAACAAGCGCAGCTGTTTGTCGTTAAGGGAAACTGACTTTTTACTCGTCAGTTTTTCCGCTTCGTGGTTGCTACTTGGTTTACAGCATGTTAACATGAACAATTCTTAAAACCCGTCTTTCTGTTAAATGGTCATTTAGCATGGACGAATAATGTAATAAGACAGGAAAACAGAGATGGTATGTTTGGTTAGTTTACATTCTGCGTGATGTAAGCATACAACTGGGGAAACGGCGAAAAGCCAGTATTTCTTATCACTTGTTTACCTACTTCACTCGCTACAATGTCAGCTGGTGCGAAGTTGGCCATCATTGTTTAGCTTTTTGTTGTGACTGCAAAGTGTGCGAAGCGCAAGGCATAATTAATTGTTGCTGTTGTTAGTAAACATTAGCGAAAGGCATTTACATTTAATACTATTTTCATTAAAGAGTTTAATTTAAAGTTCTGCTCACACATATAGTTTATTTTCGATGCATGAATAAAAAATGAGAACATAAATAATATTAAAGTATCTCAAGTTTTGCTATTAATTTTGACAAAGTTCATATTTGCTTCTGCTTATGCTTCTGAGAACAAACGAAAGTCGCAGTCGAAGCGACAGCAGAAAGCGATCGCCGACGACAAGCGAAGCAGCAGCAGCAGCAGTCGCCGTTTAAGAATTTTTGATTTTGCTTTGCTGCTGCTTTCGATCAGAAACGCAAGTTGAAGCAGCAGCAACGGTTCGACTTCTGCAAATCGCCGCAAGTCGCAGTCGCGACTGACTTTTTGCTGCTTATTCTGTTTGCTGCTTATGCTGTTTGCTTGAATCCTAATAAATTTGACCGTTTGATAATTTTTTTGTGCGTAATATTTTAATTCATTATTTTTTTTCTATACGGAAATTAAAACATAGAAAATAAGAAATTAACAATATTATTCAAAATTAAAAAATACAAAATTTATGGAAATCACACTTAAAATTATAAGAATGAAAAAATAAAATAACATTTTAAATGTTAATAATTAATATTATATTATGTAATTAATAATCAGTAAGTACTATAATTAATATAATATAATTAAAGTTTATATTATATTATAATATTAATATTTTAATAATTGTTAAGTCACAGACTCTCAAAGTCTTCGTCATCTTGAAAGAGAGATAAGTTGTCAATCGCTGAGTCCAGAAAGCTTGGATTTAATTTAACCAGCAGTATATTCTCTTGTACTTCCTGACTTAGTCGATTGCGGTAATCAGTAAGTACAAGTCTTAACGTCGAAAACGCTCGTTCAATCGTCACCTGTTAGAAAACATATTTATGAAACTATGAACATTAATTTATTTAAACATTCGTATTTACCTGAGTTGGTGGTACAGCAAAGCAAACATTTCTTATTGCGTATAGCTCCTGGTCAGTGCACTGCTTTCCTTTCCAAAATGTGAGAACGTCTACATCGATTCTTTGGAAAGGAAGTTGAAGATTTTCAATCTTTGAGTAGACGTTGAATGTGCTATTGACTTCCGTTTGGATCCCTTGCACTAAGTAAGCGTTTAACAACTCATCTTCTTTATCAAAAAAAAAAAAAACGGTTCAGAGATTGCGATGAGCCCGAATTTGGTGTTGAGCATAAATTTCCAGTAGGATTTATGTCGCATATTCTATACCATATCGATTTTAAATGACACACTGCATCAGTTCTTTGTTGTGGTGTTAGTGTATGTTGGAAACGAGGATCCAAAAACAAACACGATATGAGAAATTTATTATTTAATAATGTTTTGGATCGCACTTCTATAGAACTAAGAATTTTTTCGCCAATCGTTTTTGTCATTTCGTGACTTGCATTATTTACAATTTTTTCAGTGCAAGTTTTTAGTTTTAGCCATTGGGCGTAGAAATTTCCATAATGCAGTTGCTCCTTTTGGCATTTTTTTATTGTTTTCTGCAATGGACTAAAAACTAAGCAATAGTTTTCAATAAAGTCCCAAAACGATGCATCCACTTCAAAATTGTCTTCTTCAACTTTGTTTTTAGTTGACTCAATTCAAGTTAACACATCTTTAGCCACTAACAAATCCTTTAGCATCGTGTAGGTGGATCCCCATCTGGTTGGACAATCTAGTTGCGGCATTTTTGGCTTTTTCAGCTCAAATATTTCGCGAAACCCATTTGAGGTTTTTCTTATAAATTTCGTCATGTTACGACAGTTAAATAGATATTTCAACATATCCGACGATTTAGTTACGTCGAGAGCAACCTGGTGAGCTGTATGTACAGCACAACGACAAACTTGAATATTGCCTATTAGCACGCTTGGCACTTTTTCTATACTTTACATTTTTTTTAAATATTCCTCGTTAGAACAAAATTCGTCTTCCTCGTCAATATTCTCATCGAAAACAAATGATAAAATATTTGTTGCCTTAAGCATGCTGGCACCATTTTCAGATGTAATTGACACTATTTGGTTTAAGTTTATATTATATTTATTTAGAACTTTAAGGACTTCAGCGGCGAGATTTTTGGCTGTGCCATATCCAACACCTTTAAGCTCTAACATGCCCAATATAAGGGATTTTATTTGAGCTGAACTTATGTATTGTGCACTTATGCCAAAAATGTTTCTGTTCAGCCGCGTGGCACTGTCTATTTTTAGAGACAGTAAATTATTTCTCACTTCAGTGGTTATATGCGCTTTTATATTGTTTGCCACTGTTTGCAAAGTTTTTTTTTACAGTTTGATGCATTTAATGTAATTTTTTTCCGTCGGCGGCTTTAAGTCCATCACAGTTGGGTCAACGATATTTATTAATTTTGCTGAACAATTTAACGACGACGTTTTAAACTGTTCAACACTTGCGGCATTTCAAGTTATTTTGTGCAATTTAGGCAAATGAGTTTTTAAATTTGAAAGTCTATTATTTTTTAGCTTATTTTTACATGTTTTACATGTATCTATGCCATCATCTACATTATTTTCAAAATACATCCAAATTTCACTTTGCGCCATAGTTAAACAATTAAGCTCCTGTTTCAATGTTGCTTCAATTGAAACTGATGCATAATACACATGAAATAAAAAATGAAATGATCAGGAATCAAACAGCATAAGCAGCAAAAAGTCAGTCGCGACAGTAGTCGAGACAGCAGTCGCGACTGCGACTTGCAGAAGTCGAACAGTTGCTGCTGCTTCAACTTGCGTTTCTGATCGAAAGCAGCAGCAAAGCAAAATCAAAAATTCTTAAACGGCGACTGCTGCTGCTGCTGCTTCGCTTGTCGTCGGCGATCGCTTTCTGCTGTTGCTTCGACTGCGACTTTCGTTTGTTCTCAGAAGCATAAGCAGAAGCAGCAGCTCATATTAAAAAGTTGCAAACAAGTCGATAGTCGATATTTTTTATGTTTTGCTGCTTCGACTGAAGCATTTTAAACACTGGTTTTCCCCAGTAGGCCTTATACACTTATTGAATTTAATTTGCAATTATTAACAACTTTTAAGAGCTTCTTTATAAACGACATTGGTTGTTTTTTCGTCAGGTGCTAATACAAATAAACTTTTTGGTGAACTGACTCATGAGCAGGCTACATAAAATTGGCCATGAGAAAAACAATCGTGTCTTAAGTCTTGTCCGGCTAATTTAAGAGTTTGTCCCTGTGATTTATTAATTGTAAAGGCAAAGCAAACTTTTAAAGGAAATTGCGATCTTTTAATTTGCATTGGCAATTCAGAATCAGAAGGTATTAATAGAATTCTCGGTATAAAAACCGTTTCCCCTATACCATTGCCAGTAAAGATAATTGCTTCGACAACATTCTTATGAAGGACTTTAACTTGCAATCTTGTACTATTGCACAGTTTCGGCAGTTTCAAGTTGCGAATCAACATTACAGGTGAACCAATCTTTAAAGTTAATTTATGTTGAGGCAGGCCAGCCGGATTTAATGAATTAAGAAACTCGACGGGGTAATGAACTGCATCTTCGATTTCAGTCACAGAATCAATAGAGTTGTATGTAATTTTTTCACTTTGAAATGATTTTAATAAAAACTCGTTTATTTCCAATTCATTGTCATTTCTCGCAATCAAAACAGCACGTTCTGAAAACCATTCGAGTGATTTTTGAGAGATTTTTGTAATATCCGGATATATTTTGAGAGTTAGCTCTTCAATACTTTTCACAACATGACACAAAGTTGATGGTAAAGTTATTTTGCCATCATGGGTTGGAAATAATCCATTTCCTATTTGAAGAAGCATTTCTGCAAATTCACCAGCTATGCTATCACCTTTTAAGTGCACTCGCATATTCTTCGTTAGTGAAATTTTCTGTATTTTGGGCCACAAAATTGAAGTCTTTAAGCACTCATTTATTTCATCTGCTCTTGTTCCTCTGGGGATCACTGGAACACTTTGTCGAAAATCACCAGCTAAGAGAACAGTTATGCCACCCATTAAGTATTCACTATCTCGAATCGATCTACAACTTCAAAAGCACCTTTATGGCCCATAGAACACTCACAAGCAATAAGCTTGCAATCTTTGAGCACAGCAGCAATATTAGATTGCTTTGAAATTGAGCAATGTGGTGTTTCTAAATGAATCAAATTAATGGAATCTTAAGTGTAGAATGCGCTGTGCGACCACCATTAAGTAAAGTGGCAGCGATACAGGAAGAAGCAACGGCCAATGCAAGTTTTTTATTTTGCCGTACCTTTGCCAATAATAAATTTAAAAGATACGTTTTACCTGTTCCACCAGGTGCATCTAAAAAATAGATTTCTCCCTCTTCTGATTCAACGCTATGTAGTATCTTTTCGTATACTTGTTTTTGCTCAGCAGTAAGGAGTAGCTCATTATTAACAACAAAAGTATCGCAATTTTCATAATTTGTTTCTCTATGATATTCAATATTTCGAACAATTTCCTCGGATCTAATCGGTAGTGGAAGTCCATAATAAGTCAAGTTTTGACCACCAATAGACAGTACAATATCTTCAATGTAAATAAGACATTTATTTAATACATTATTCACAATACTCTCATCAATATTTCTGTCTTGTGAAAAATGAAAGGCTCTTAAAATATCTTCTGAGAAACTCTCTTTATAAGCATTCCAAAGTTTAAGAGCATCCGAAATTTGACAAAATACTAACATTATTGCAAAAAGTTCTCTAAGTTTTGTAGGATTTTGACATATGACAGCTTCGGCTATAGTTGAATCCCAGTGCTTATCATCTTCTAGTAATCCTAGAGCTTTACACACCAATTGAAATGATGCGTATGCTATACCATTAACGGTTTTTAAATTTAGTCTTAAAAAAAACATTCTGTATTATTGGGATGAATAGTGTAAACTCTTCCCAAAGCTGAATCTCTTTTAACTCCAGGAAAATTTGGCACATCATGCCCTTGTTTTCTTCTTTGAAATTCTTTATTGTTCCATGTAAAATACGATGGAACTTCAAAATATAGAAGCGTTCTTGCAAACTCATCACGTGTGCATAGCTCAAAGAAGGCTAGCAAAGTGGTTTTGGGTTTAGTGCTTAATCTGTCATGTAATTGTTGCGGATTATTGGGGTTAACATGACCATTTTCTAAATGAACAGCTAAGTGTGTAATAGCCGGAAAATGTTCATGTATGGGAAATGCAAGGATTCTCCATACCGCTTCTGAGCTACTTATATAACGGCCACTTTCGTAAATATTAATTTCATTACGTTGGTCCTCAAGAGTAAATGATGCTTGATCACTGCCCTTGTTAACATATTTACAAATGTATTTAATAGACTTTACAGAACTACAATACTCAACATTTATGTGAGCTTCAAATTTTCTCAATAGTACTCAGTTATAAGGCACAACCCAACGATTATCTATGCAATTACCATTTATATTAATTGCATTACCACCATCTTCTATCGCTCTTCTACGATACAGAGGGTAACTATCTATTCCAGTCACAGTTTCTTTAAGTAATTGTCGAGGTAACCTTTTGGTACATTTTCCATTTTTCATGCATGACGATTTATTATTAAATGCACCGCAAGGACCATGAATCATAATTGACTTAACAATGTTAAATAACAAAGGATCCTCATATGCGTTTTGTATTTCGGCACAGATAATTTGATCGATTTTATCTGGTCTTATTTTATTTTCTAACCAAAGTAGAATAAACATATGTGTTAAGCCCCGCTTTTGCCATTCCACAGAGTACATGAAACATTGCACGCTTCCAAACAAAGAACCTTTTGTCAATAGTGACAGTAAAGCTTTAACTTTTAAATGAAAAACTCGAGCTTTAATATCGTGACGATCATGCTGTTTTGATGTCATACCATTGTGGATTGAATGTGAATGTTATGAAAAGAGCTGGTCGCCCATAATGGCGAACATATGTCATAGCATCTTGAGTCTTTTCATGCATATATCGTGCAGAGCTTGTAAAAGAAGATGGTAAAATTACCATCTGACCAAGTTGAGCTGCGACAACATCTTGTTGGCCTATTGCATCTTGTAGATGTATATAGCTATCTGCTCTGTTCTTTCTGTTTCAATTTTAGTATACATATCAACCAAAATCTGACTAAAAAGGGAACGACAGTAAATTAAATGATTTATCTCAGATTGACGAATCATTATTTTATAGCTGTAAAAGCTTAACGCAGACATCATTTTTTTTGGTTCCTCCTTTTTATACCCTTAACCCATAAAATGGGTAAATAAGGGTATAATGGTTTTGTGCAAAAGTATGTAACAGGCAGAAGGAAGCATCTCCGACCCTATAAAGTATATATATTCTTGATCAGCATCAACAGCCGAGACGATATAGCCATGTCCGTCTGTCTGTCCGTCTGTCCGTCTGACCGTCTGTCCGTCTGTATGAACGCGTGGATCTCAGAGACTACAAGAGCTAGAGACTTCTGATTTTGTATTTAAGTTCTCCTATACCATGAGCAGAACAAGTTTGCTTCAAATTATCGATAACTATTCTGGTTTCCGATATACACATAATATCGATAACAATAAAATATCGAATTTGGAAAATTTAAAAATGAGGGTTGAAGTAATGGATAATGATAGAACTTTTCTGAAAATTTCGTCCAAATCGGTTGAGAAACACCGGAGATATTGAACTTAATCGATGGAAGCTAAGCCAGTATACCAAAGTCTTACATAAATTAAATATATTTATTGCAACTGGGTTCATCTTCTACTCGGGCTCTCCCGACTTGAGCCTTCTTACTTGTTTAATAATGGATTCCATTGTGGTATATCCACTGAATAGCCATCTTCGCCATAAGGAAATAGGAAAGGGCATCGAATGATCGATGCACCTCACTTATACGATGTAATTTATTATTATGGCTTTCAATAATAATATCGCGCTTTTCAAATTGCTGACCAAAAATAACTAAAGCTATTTCGCTTGATCGAGGTGCATTGTAAAGCCCTTTGTGGGCACCAGCGGGTGTTCGATCAGCATGTATAACCAATTTATAATCTTTAGTACTTATTGGTATTTTATTGAGAGCCATTTTTAGATCTTTAATATAACGATTATGCTGATGAAACATACATTGAAGATCTTTTACTACGCTACAATGAACATTTGAAATATTTTTGCAACGTAGTTGAGCTTCCTTTTCATCATCACCAACAAAATAAATTTGAAGAAACTGCATTTCTTCATTTGGCAAAGGTCGGACACTACCAATTAAGTGATACACTTGTCCTTGGACCTTAAAGGTTGACCAACTTTCATTTATAGTTTTTGTACTTCCAAAAGAAGTCATTTGAAAGCAGCTGTTATACTTTCTTATACGATCAATGCAATGATCATGCTTTGGATGTCCACCAATTATTGAGCTTTTAAGTGGATCGGGCAAACTTTCATTTTGTGAAAGATTACCTTTTCCTGCCTTGCAACAGATACCCATTTTTCCATTTTAAAGCATTACAATGTTTGCACATCAAATTCATACTACCAAGTTGAGTAATTTTATCTGACTTGTAAGCTATTTCAAAATCATTGTTTAAGCCAGACATGGCTTTAACAGTCCATGCACGCAAACGCCTTTCTTGACGTGCATCAGGATTATTAGCCGGATGTCTTCTCACTGCAACTCTATGAGCTGCAGGATTATTAGCCTGATCTTTTCTCACTACAACTCTAATAACATCAGGATTATTAACACGATATCTTTTAGATGCTTCTATGCGCTTACCCCTATTGATATCACTTTTTTTTCAAATGAACGTTTTTTTATACCCTTAACCCATAAAATGGGTAAATAAGGGTATAATGGTTTTGTGCAAAAGTATGTAACAGGCAGAAGGAAGCATCTCCGACCCTATAAAGTATATATATTGTCATCAACAGCCGAGACGATATAGCCATGTCCGTCTGTCCGTCTGTCTGTCCGTCTGTCTGTCTGTATGAACGCGTGGATCTCAGAGACTACAAGAGCTAGAGACTTCTGATTTTGTATTTAAGTTCTCCTATACCATGAGCAGAACAAGTTTGCTTCAAATTATCGATAACTATTCTGGTTTCCGATATACACATAATATCGATAACAATAAAATATCGAATTTGGAAAATCTAAAAACGAGGGTTGAAGTAATGGATAATGATAGAACTTTTCTGAAAATTTCGTCCAAATCGGTTGAGAAACACCGAACTTAATCGATGGAAGCTAAGCCAGTATACCAAAGTCTTATAAAAATTAAATATATTTATTGCAACTGGGTTCAGGGTATCTTCTAGTCGGGCTCTCCCGACTAGAGCCTTCTTACTTGTTTTTACCTGTTTTTTCTGTTTTGCCGGTGAATCGACTACGTCTTTTAACAGGATTTTTAACATTTTCAGTTATACTGTATAACTTATACATTTACTTGACGTATCAGAATCTTGAGTTAATACTTCCTGTAAAGGAATATAAACATCAAAATGTCCATTCATTAATGGACCGGTAAAACGAAATCTTTTTACAGGATGCATATTATTTCCGAATGCTTGTAATAAATTTCCATTCTGAAAAACTTGAAAATTTACAGCATAAATTTCTGCTGCTGCTTGAAGCTCACATGCAGTACCATAAGTATTTGAATTTAACATATCGCACTCTTATTGTTCAGAAGAGCTATAGCACTCTCCATTTAAGTTTATGGTAAAGCAAGCAAAAATTTCCCAGTTGGTTACAACATGGGCTACAGTATGTTGGCGTATGGTGCCATGGAAGCCTTGCCTACCAAATAAAAGGTAGGAAATAGATCTAAAAAGGCCGGCTCCATCACCAATTATGTTAACAACTTAATGCGGCACCAAAAGACCACTAATATCTATAGTTTTAATAGACATATTTTATTTTGGCTGTGTGTCAATTGACTTCACTGTAAAACGATTGTTACAACGTTACAGTGTCTATACGTAAGTATAGAATTCAATAAAATTGAATATACCAACTTATATTAATTTAATAGAATATTCAGACTGCTAAGTTTTATTTGATTTTTAAATGCACTAAAGCAGCGTCTATATAACTAATCTATAATATGCAAAATAGAAGACAACTATATATAATGTTGCTTCAATTATTAAGTCGAAAATCGACTTAATTTTCTTGTGTTTAAAAAAACAACAAAAGAAATTAAAATACATTGATCGTTATTTAAATTCACTGAAACGAAAAGTTACTTTCTTTGTTCACATTAAATATAAAGAAAAATGCATAACCAATTCCCTTACCGTTGTATGTAAAACCATAATGTTGGAAAGAGCACTACAGTTATTCCTCTAAGCAGCAGATCCCGAGCTCATACATACAACGCTTGCACTTAAGAGCTAGGTATGGGTGGTGCAAATTAGGCAATGCAATTCCTTAAACAGCAGCCTCTTAGTTATGGTAAGCTTAGCTTAGTGAGTGCGGAGGAGATAGGGATATAAAGATTTATGTTTGAAAATAAAATAGAGAGTGAACGTAAATGAGCAACAACAAAGGAGCATGCTCGGAGCGAGGTTTCAAATTATCTGATTATCATAAGAGCAACACGCGCGCTTGTGTGAACGCCCTTTGCTTATTCGAATTTGTATATCAATAATATATCAATAATGTTAGCGTGTTACGTTTTGTCTAAGATATATAAGCAGCAAGTAGGCGAATCCACCCCCATAACATATTCTGGTGTGGGAAATTTTTCCAGATGCACCAAGTTTTGTTATGTTGTTGTTTTTTTTTTTTAAATCAATGACACCAACAAAAAGTAGCAGTGCGGGCCCAACAACAACACTGACAACAACAACAAACGCTACTCGGGTCGTAAATCAATTGTCAAAGGCACACAAATTTGAAAAAAAAATGTGCACTGTGCGAAGTTATACATGTACATAAAATTATGAAAATTATTTTCAAGCGCATTGTTAACTTAATTGTGTATGCACTTATTCATTAAGAAGCGGAAATCCGTTTCGTTTTTGCAAGTGTCGAACCTTTTCTTATGACTTTGCTTGTGCGACGCGAAGGCGTCACTGCGCATTTGTTTTGTTTCTGTATTCTCGCTCGCGATCAAACTCTGAGCTTTTGCGACAATCAGGCGACAGTAGTGGAATGGGTATGTTTAGTCATTTCAATTAAGATAAAAAACTAAATGAATTCTAGTATTATTTCAATATCGTAATGTTAAGTCAATTGAAAATCTGTTAATTAAGTATGCACCAATGACAATTTAACAGAAAGACGTCATTACAGAATTGTTGATGTTAAGGTGCCTTGGACTTTTTGCAGTTTCGAAGCGGACACATAACGAGTAAAAAAGTCGGTTTCCCCTAACGACAAACAGCCGCGCATGTTTTGATTATTGCTTCTTTGTTTACAATACACATGCCGCCATGTTTTTTTTGGCTTGTTTTTGTTTTGCACTGCTATCTTGTTGGTGTGCAGTGTAAGGCAACTAAGTCAATTCTTTTATGCGTGCCAAACTGAAACAAGCAATTTAATCAATCAGTATAATATTTCAGTAAATTTATTAAAATTAATGACAATGTATAGAAGTTCATAGTTTAAATTATATAATTCAAAATATATTTATAATCTATAATAATCTAATGCATTCGCGTTTTATAATTACACAAGTAACTTAAATAAATACGAAAATTAAACTTGCATTTCTGCAGTACAATGATTTAAATATAACAATTAGTTTAAAATGTTATCAAAATAAGCAGCTTTAATTTGTGTGCGTTTCTGGTCAGCCGTAAAATTGGATTCATTTCCTGAAAGTATACAAAAAACGCATTTATAGTATACTTTATAAAGTATACAAATATGTAAAAACTTATCTTTTTGTATGCTTCTTCTTCTGGCTCTTACATTTAGGGTCATCCTTCCAGCTTAGATCTTTGTAAACATTAATCCAGTGAATCCAGTTCGCTCGCAGTATGAAAAAAATAAATGAATATAATAGTAATATTAAAATCATGGAAATTCAAAATATATTATTTTTCATACTTACAGAGCTGCATAGCAGCTCAGCTCGCCTTTGCACATCTTTCCGGTGTCATCCCTCTGGCACATCCTTCTTGGGGCTTGTTCCAGGGGCACATCCATCCATCCATGAGTGGCGCATCCATCTAGGGTCATCCTTCTAAGCGCATGCCTCCAAAGTAATCCTTCTGTTCCAGGGTTATTTATTAAGCCTCAGGATCATTTAGCCCGGGCAATTCCTCAGGGTCAACAATCCTGGGTGAACAAATCTGTAACTATAAATTTAAAGATATTGTATTTATAAAAAAAAAAACATTTATTATTTACCCCTTAGCGCATGTATGCTGTTAGCCATATACATATGTGGGGGACCAATGCAAGGGCTGCCTAGAGTTGAAATTAGAATTAGAATTTTTGCATTTATTAATTCGTTGAATACTTACCATTCTTATGTGGGCACCCGGTCAAATGCTGGCCAACCCCTTCGGAAACCACGCTATATTGTGTAAGACCTATTAAAATTATAATTTTTCAAAGATATTTTCTTAATGCTTTTCAAAGAGTTTACTTACCAAATGTATCGGAGTGGCATGGCTCTTCCGATACCAATTCTGAAGAAATCTGAGCCTGGCCTATAAAAAAGCAATAATATTAATTATAATTTTTTATTAATGTACATTTAATTTGCAAACTTACGTGATGAATTAATGCTTTAAAATTCTTTTTTTTTTTCGCCATGGGCTTACGCTTTTTGGATGTCTTATCCAACCGCTTTTCCTGAAACATCCACTTTGCTCTTTTTCTTGTTAATATGACTAACAATCTTTTCAGCAATTCCAGGCGGTGGTTGTAGCAGCTGTTTTTTTTTGTCAAACCAATCTGGATATAGTGTGTTGGTTCGACGAAGACATTCTTCAGTTATGGTCTTGCACAGGTTCCTTGAGTGCGGCGACCTTTCGAAAATTTCGGCAAAGGACTCGTAATGCAAGTTGCACACGTGGAAGAATTTGTCTGATGGGGTTGTGAGGCACATTTTGTCCATAGCAAAATTCCGTGCCTTTATCAGGTCTTCATAACTCTTACATGCAAATGAGTCCATATGGCTGAGGGCAATATCACATTTTAGGCAGTTAAACTTCTTCTTAGCTATCAAGTAGCCGTCAAAATATCTGCGCGACACTAACTCTCCTACAGATACTTGAGGCGTATTTGATGCTACTTCCTCACCATTCAGATCGATGTCAATGCCAGGCTGTTGATTTGTGGGATGCGGAGCCTCGTTGTCCTCCGTTGCGTCTAGAGGCTGATCGGGGTCACAAATCCAATTCATGTGCAGATCTTCATCATCATCCTCACAATTGGCATTACTCAAGTATGATGTCGTTATTATTTTCATGGACATCAATCTGGCCGTCAAGTACTGCATTTCGCGTACTGAGGGGTTTGTGTTGTTCCCCAGTTTTGAGCGCACAGCAGCGAAGTAGTTCTCCAAACTGTCCTGGTTGAACCTTGTTGCATGCACGTACTCGATTGTTTTGTCGCTGAATAGCTCGTCCGTTACGCTAATAATGTTGCCAAGAGTCATTAACAAACCAGCATGCCAACTGTTTGATGAGTACACTTCTATGCTTTTGACATATCTCACAAACTCGATCATTTTATCTTTATCTGCTAATTTGTAGGGATTTTTGTAGCCCTGCTTGTATGATTTGCAGTTCAGCATGTCGAATCCATCATTGATTTTTACGACAAAATCTGCTGTGGCCAATGCAAGTTTCATGTTTTTGGCGGAAAATAGTTTGTTTTGATGGCAAACTTTTATTGCATTCCCTACCGACCTTGACAATACCTGGACAGCATATTTAACACACATTTTTTCATGAAATTGTGGACAGATGTGTTTTTTAGTGAGCTTGGGTACCATGCGAGTTGTTCTACTTCTTGCGTCAATTTTATACAACTCCGCAATCACACTCCAGCTAACCATGCCCTTTGGAGTCATGTAGATATTAGATATAAGGCCGTTCCTCAGGCATTTGAATAAATGAACATAATCATACATCCAGTATATTTTATTTCCTTTGGAATCAACAAGTTCGCCAAGTCGCTTATAGACGCTTCTGTTCACTCCTGATTGGTCGCATATTACGGCTTTAACTCTAAGGCCCATTTTGACAAGTATATCAATATTCTCTTTCAAGCTTTGAGTCGTTACATGACACTTACCCAATCGAAGTGTGGGCACGGATCCAGATTTAAGATTTCGGATACCGATGCATTCCTCCTCGAAGTGCAGATTGCATACGCGTGTGCAGGTATTGACACTTAAAATATCAATTTTAAGGTTTGCACACCACTCCTCCTCCATCTCCTTTGGCACACGAAACAGCTTGTTGCCGCCTAGGCAGCTTTTTACAATGCAGCTGTAACGCACTCGTTTCGGATTGTTTTCCATGTTAAAATATAAATTCATTAATCAATTAATAATAAAAATAATAGTTATGGTTGTGTAGTTTTTATAAAAACTTATTTAAATTTCACTTTTAAGAATCGCTTATAAACCTCACCGTATCGTTAGAAGGGTCAGCACAAAAGCGAGGCAAACGCATGTAAAAGCGCGCGAAGCTATTTTTTGTTTTTGTTTCTACTTGCCGCTCTTTTTGTAACGCACGTCACTTATGTACATGTGTTTTTGATTTGTTTTGTTTTGTACACTAATGCATTGATTAAGAAACAATGCCAAACAATACAAGTCAAACCAATTAATACCAATAAAGATTCATTATTAAAAGAAAATTTTTTATTAAAAGAAAATCGACATAATAAAATTACAATTTCTTAAATATATTTTTTTTACATTTTTTCTTAAAAGTAATTAATGATATATTTGATTATACATTTCAAATTTGAATATAAATACATTTATAATAACATATTAACATGCAAAAAATATTTTAAATTTGCCGCCGGCAAAACGGATACAGCTGACTGCAAAAAAATGTAGGTCAAGTTCATCTTTGTCTGTATGCATGTGCGTGTGCCATCCGATAATAGGCAAAACGCAACAACAACACGTGCTGGCTCGTCGTAGCCACGCATACATACATTTGAACGTACTTCATACACATATTTTTATATAAATGTGCGTTTTCATATGTTTGCAGTTTTGGTGGGCCTGGGCTATTCACTTGTCCAAAGCATTTGCCGAAAACACGAAAGGCCCAGCAAGAATAAAGCAAACGCACATGCATTCACATACTAACACATTTTTACCGTCTTTGCTTTCCGCTGTCGCTCCGCCTCTCCTTTAATATACAGGCCGGTGAACTCAAAGCAGAACTGAAACAAACCAAGCAACGTGCTGGCTTGTCGTAGATGAGACGCACAAGCTGAACAAAATAAAAATAACCTTTGTCCCAATATTCAATTAAAGTCAATAAAACTCAAATACATAATTTTAATATACAGATAGTTTATTTTCAGTAGATGAATACAAAATACGCTTACTATAGTGTTAGTTAAATTAATTATAAACAACTTGTTTTTTTTAGTTGTGAATGCCCTTACTTACAGGCATAATATAAATAAACGTATAGAACAGACATTATATTTAAGTATATCATGTTTTGCTATACAATTACACAAAGTTCATATAAAGTCTATATCACCCTTTCTTGTTGAGCAGCAGCAATCGGGTTGAAGCAAAAGTCTAAATTGCAGATCTAAAATTTTGTGACAACAACAAGAGAACTGAAAAGCGGCAACAATTAATTATGCCTTGCGCTTTGCACACTTTGCAGTCACAACAAAAAGCTAAACAATGATGGCCGACTTCGCACCAGCTGACAATGTAGCGAGTGAAGTAGGTAAACAAGTGATAAGAAATACTGGCTTTTCGCCGTTTCCCCAGTTGTATGCTTGCATCACGCAGAATGTAAACTAACATAACATACCATCTCTGTTTTCCCGTCTTATTACATTATTAGTCTATGGTATGCACATGTAATGTAACTCTGTAATTAACATAGTTAAATATTGGCACTCTACCGCTGAGCGGAGAGAAAATATAAAATCACTTCTGATATATCATATGAAAAGAGCGCACGTATTTTCTTTAACCTGTCTGTCCGTCCGCAATAAAGTCGAAGTCGACTAATAGCCCACGTTGCTTTCTTGCCGTACATATATGTGTACGAGCAAGTTCTAAGTTGCCACTAGCTGCTGCAACATTTTTTGGCGCCCCCGGGTGGACCCTTTGAATTGGGATTTCACATTTGTTACTGGATTGGATTATTGGATTTGACTGGAGATTGTACGAAACATCGCTGGAGTCACTGGAAATTGGTTTATTGGATTTACTGGAGTGGATCTCAAAGCGCAGTATGGACTGCCAGGTCACGTAACTACCAAATAAATCAATTAAATACATAAGCATTCGTGAATAAATCATATTCAGTGCTTATAAAGGTGACATATGTATGTATGTACATATTAATAACGCTGCTGCAAATTGACAGCTGCTCTACACACATACACATGTACATAGTTCTCAGCAATTTACCGCAATCGTTTGTGTGCCGCTCTTTGTCGTTTTTCGTCTTGACCTTCGCTCACTTTGATCGGTCATTAACTTGTGCCTAATTTGCTCTCACTGCACTTTCGCGCGTGTGTTATACATAGAAAGAGTGCCAGCTTAGACAAAATTCGGTTGTCAAGCGGCTCTTTCACCTTTTTTTGCAATTTCTTGCGCGGTAATTCGTACCGGCTGCATTGTGCTACACACATACACACACACGCATTTCGTTTTGGTTATTCGCTTTATATGTTCGCATGTTGGTTGAACATTAAACACAATTAAATACATTCGCTTGCATGCTTATTCGGCACAGTGGGACAAATTTATTAAAAATCAAATTCCTCTGCGCATTTATAAATTTAATTCGACACTAGTGAAATAAAGCGCGTTCACATAAACAATTATTTGACTCAAACTTGTTGAGTAAATTAATTTAATTAACTTCGGTAAACATATTGCGCATTTTTTCAAATTTCTATTACCACTGCACAACAAAACTGCAGCCATGGGTGGTAAGAAAAATAAAAGCAAGTCGATGTCTGATTCAGATTCAAGTGATTTAGATAACTTGTTGCATCGTAACAAGATAGTTACGGCTGATATTGCTCGTGTTAAAAAACAAATAAGACTTATAACTATTCCCATTGAGCCGTGTGAAGTTGAATGTCGATTAGAAATCTTGAATCGTTACATACAAAGTGCATTCGATATTCAGCAGGAGCTGGATATGATTAGTCCTGACATGGTTTCTCGTTCTGACTTGGAAGACTTGTGTATCTCAACGAAAGCATTGTTGATGAGCAAACGTAAACAATCAGTTACTCATCGCGATGGCCCAGCTAATTCTACTATGATAGCACAAGCATCTCACTCTAGGCAGCTGCCGCAAATGAAGCTGCCACGATTTGGAGGGGAGTATTCCGAGTTCAAAAATTTAACTGGCCTTTTCGAAAACTTGGTGGATAGTGATTTAAGCATGTCTAACATAGAAAAGTTTAATCATTTGCTGTCATGCTTAGAGCGCGAAGCTTTGGGCACCGTCAAAGCATATCAAGTATCGGACGCCAATTATCCAAAGGCTTTAGCTGCATTAAAAAATGTTTATGATAACAGCTGTTTAATTGTTTTTAGCAGCGTGTCTAAATTATTCGAATTACCACACATAAAGTTGCCATCGCCTTCTGCATTACGCAATCTCATAGATACTGTAAAGGCAATCTATGAATCACTATTATCATTGGGATCGCAAACCGAGATTTTAAATATGCTGATTATTTATTTAGTGATGAGTAAGGTTGATTCAGTTACTAAAGCCAAATGGGAAGAAGATCTAGATTACTCAAAGCTACCGTCGTGGAACGATTGTGAGGTTGCATTAAATAGGCGATACCAGCATTTGTCTGCTGAACATTCTAGTAGCAAGAGCATCACTCAAGACATTCACAAAAGAAATGGTAAAACATCGCTATCTGTCTCACAACCTGCGGTTACTGGGAAATGTGCCTTTTGCAAATCATGTGACCACTATATACAGTCATGTACTTCTTTCGCGGCAGTTCCCTGCCTAAAGCGTTTTAAATTTGTCAAGGCTTTCCCACTTTGTATAAACTGTTTGCGCCCGGGACACTCGGTCTCATCGTGCAAATCCAGCCACTGCAGAGTGTGCCAAAAGCCGCACAATACCTTATTGCATAAATATACAACTGAATCCCAGCAACCAACGAATAATCTGCCTATGGTGGCACAAACTTCAACTTCGACTCGAGTGTCTACGGCTAATCATGCTACTAGTGGTGCCGATCAAGTTATATTAGCTACGGCAATTGTTAAGATTAAGGATCAGTGTGGTACAGATCAAGTAGCTAGAGCTCTCTTAGATTCAGGTTCACAAATTAACTTTATCACAGAAGATGTTGCTACGAAACTTAATTTGAAAAGACATCGAAAAGAAATCAGCCTTTTAGGAATAGGGAAGCGTCAATCTACAGTTCATTATGCGGTCCAAACTTCGATTGGATCAAGAATTAATTCTTTCGAAATGCTTACTGAATTTAGTGTCTTAAAGTCGATCTCGTCGCATCAGCCTGAAAGACTTATTGATGCAAGAGTTCCCAATGACATCGAGTTGGCTGATCCGTTGTTTTTTAAGCCCCAGCGAATTGATATGCTGCTTGGTGCAGATACATTCTTTGAACTGCTCGAAAACGGACAGTTGAAAACTAGCGCAGATTCGCCTACATTCAGGCGCACCGCCTTTGGCTGGATTGCATCTGGGAAATGCAAATCCACCTCTGAGAATTGTTCGCGGCAGACTTCTCTCATCAGCACTTCTGAAGAGAATTTATCCATTGACACATTCATTAGAAAATTTTGGGAGCTGGAAGAAACGCTCAATTGAAGCTGAATACCCCAGAACAAGAGCTTTGTGAGACATCTTTCACAGAAAACGTTACTCGTTTACCCTCGGGACACCTCAGTGTGACATTGCCCTTTAAGACCAGTCCACACTGTTTGGGATTGTCTTATGAAAACGCCAAGCGACGTTTTTTAGCACTTGAGAGAAGATTAAGTAAGCAACCAGAGATTTGCGATATGTACATTGCTTTCATGAAAGAGTACATTTCTCTTAATCATATGAGCATCACTGAGAACAGAATCCCGAGAGAGCCGCATTATTTTATTCCGTATCAATGCGTGCTGAGACCGCAAAGCACATCTACAAAACTGAGAGTCGTATTCGATGCCTCCAGTAAAACTTCGTCGCAAATGTCGCTAAACGACATTCTAATGGTTGGTCCTACCATCCAACCCACATTGTATTCCATTCTGCTAAGGTTTCGAATGCATCCATTTGCAATTACCGCAGATATAGCTAAGATGTACCGTCAAGTCGAAATTGACGAGACCCAGCGTAACTTTCAGTTAATTGTCTGGAGGGAAAGGCCTACAGAATCATTAAAAATTTACCGTTTAAACACCGTAACTTACGGCACAGCTTCAGCCCCATTTCTAGCCATTAGATGCTTAAAATATTTAAGTGATCTGCATGCTACAACACATCCTTTAGCCTCAAAGTCGTTGGCTAAAGACTTTTATGTAGATGATTTGCTATCTGGTGCAAATTCATTGGAAGAACTACGGTTGTTGAAAAACGAGTTGATTTCTGTTCTAAGTTCTTTTGGCTTTACGCTTACAAAATGGTCTTCTAATTGCGAGCAAATCAATACGGAAGATGATACTATTGCAATTGCGCACGAAGAGACAAAGACGCTCGGATTGCTTTGGCATCCTAGACAAGACGTCTTTAAATACACAATGGAAAATTTGCCATTAGACGTACAGCCAACAAAGCGATCGATACTCTCACTCGTATCGCGACTGTATGACCCTTTAGGGCTTTTATGTCCGCTTATTACTCGTGCAAAGATTTTTCTACAAGAACTGTGGCTTCAAAACCTCGGTTGGGACGATACAATACCCACCGACTTGCAAAATTATCTGCATGCCGTTGTACATTGTTTTGACGAACTGAATTCAATTTCAATCCCTCGTTATGTAGGCATTGCACCAAATGTATCTTGCCAAGTTCACGGCTTTTCTGATGCCTCATCACGAGCATTTGGGTGTTGCATTTATTTAAGAATTGCTGATCAAAATAGTGTGTCTGTCAGATTACTAACAGCAAAATCTAAAGTAGCCCCACTTAAAACAAAATCGATACCGCGCTTAGAGCTATGCGCTGCTCAGCTGCTCGCCAAGCTTTGGGCAAATGTCAAGGATCTGATCGAAATTCCAATAGAGAAAGTCGTGCTTTGGTCAGATTCAGAAGTAGTTCTTCACTGGCTGCAAATGCATGCATCAAAGTTAAATACGTTTGTTGCTAATCGTGTGGCCGACATACAGGAGTTGAGCATAGGTGCGACGTGGCATCATGTTCCCACTAAAGACAACCCAGCAGATATAGTATCTCGAGGTTGCTCTGCAATCGAGCTCCGAGAATCAATTTGGTTCAATGGTCCACAATTCTTGTTGAATGCGCAGTCGCATTGGCCAATTAATTCGCACATTAAATTGACAGCTAATGACTTGCAGTTAGAATTTAGTAGTTCAGCCACGGTGTTAATCGCGGCCGATGCGCCACCTAATTATATTTTAGAGCTGATCGACAAGACATCGTCATATCAAAAACTTCTTCGAATTGTCTGTTACATGCTGCGTTTTACCCATGGAAAAGGAAAGACTTACACTACACTGGTACCTTCCGCTGAAGAGATGAATAGGGCATTCCTCACTATTATTCACATTATTCAACATACTGTTTTTGAAAAGGAAATAGCAAATGTAAGAAGTTTTAAGACGCTTCTGCCATCCTTTCAGAAGCTTACACCGTTTTTACATCCTCATCAAGATGGAAAGCGTGTTATTTGGCTGCTACGAGTGGGTGGTCGTTTGGTAAAAGCGCCACTTCCACATAATGCAAAGTTTCCCTTACTTATGCCGAAAAGCAATCGGTTTATCGAAACATATCTAAACTACTTGCATCGTTCGAACTGTCATGCCAATCCTCGCGATTTACTGAGCATTCTCCGCCAGCAAGTGTGGTTGATCAACGCTCGCCAAGAATGCAACGCAATAGTTAGACGTTGTGTCTACTGCATTCGGTATAAGCCAGTTCTCGCCTCACAAATAATGGGAAATTTGCCCGCTGATCGCCTGCATGGCAACAGGCCTTTTAAAATCAGCGGCGTGGATTTTTTTGGACCATTTCTTGTGTCGCTAGGTATTCGTGGAAAACGACCTGTTAAAATGTATATAGCTGTGTTTGTATGCTTTACATCTAAGGCTGTCCACATGGAACTTGTAGCTGATTTAACCTCCACCTCATTCATTATGTGTTTATCCAGGTTTGTTGGACGTCGGGGCGTTGCAGCAAAGATATATTGCGACAATGCAACGAATTTCGTCGGTGCTGCGCGAATAATCTCGGAGTTAGAAATGAACATCAACACGCATCGGGATGCTATAGCGGCCTATGCTGCCGAGCGCGGCATAACGTTCACCTTCATACCCCCCCGAGCACCGCATTTTGGCGGTCTCTGGGAAGCGGCAGTCAAATCTGCCAAGGGACTGATGCTCAAGGCCATTGGCAGCGCCGTGCTTCGCCAGGACGAACTGGAGACAGTAATGGTCGACGCGGAAGCAATTTTGAATTCTCGTCCGCTCATAGCTTTGAGCACCAACCCTAACGCCAGCCCATCTGTTGGTAGGCGAAACGCTAGGAACGCTGCCATGCGCATCAAATCAGGTGATGCCAGACGAAAGGCTATCGTTCTTGAAAAGATGGCAGCTGATCTCAGCCATCAAGCAGCGCTTTTGGGCGGATTGGTCACGCGACTATCTGCTGGGGCTGCAACAGCGTCAACGATGGAACAAAGAGGAGCGCAACATGGCAATAGGAGACGTCGTAATAATCCACGAAGACAACAGTCCAACACAGCAGTGGCTGCTCGGGGTCATCGAGGAGGTTGTCAAGGGAGCAGACAGCAAAGTCCGCGTCGCAGTCGTTCGAACCAAGAACGGCGTGTATAAACGAGCTATCCATCGACTAGCACCGCTGCCGTTTAATATAGATTAACTTGTTACCAAATGAAGCTTGGATTTTTTAAATGAAATGTATACAATTGTTGAAGTATATAATATTTGTAACTTGTTTGAAGCCCTCTGGCCATTCAACGCGGCCGATGTTTAGTCATTTCAATTAAGATAAAAAACTAAATGAATTCTAGTATTATTTCAATATCGTAATGTTAAGTCAATTGAAAATCTGTTAATTAAGTATGCACATGTAATGTAACTCTGTAATTAACATAGTTAAATATTGGCACTCTACCGCTGAGCGGAGAGAAAATATAAAATCACTTCTGAAATATCATATGAAAAGAGCGCACGTATTTTCTTTAACCTGTCTGTCCGTCCGCAATAAAGTCGAAGTCGACTAATAGCCCACGTTGCTTTCTTGCAGTACATATATGTGTACGAGCAAGTTCTAAGTTGCCACTAGCTGCTGCAACAGGGTACTTGTTGTAATTGTAATTTGTTTTTTAAAATGGCTAAAAAGTGCTCCAAATCGTATGGGAGGTACTTGAAGGAGTTGTCCAAATAAAAATTCCCTTCTTAGTGCTCACTTACTACCTGCATGGAAAATTGTGTGAAAATTTCAGCCTTCTAGCTCGTTTCGTTTAGGCTGTGGCTCTTCCATTCTCATCAGGACAAACTCTTTTATATATATAGAAGATGTAAGTGCTATTGTTGATATGTAATTTAATAATATATTTGTTATAGCTGAATATTTTGATTAGAATAAGTTGGCACTAAGCTAACAATTGAGAAATTCATAAAAATAGTCTAATAAAATAACAAATTTTAATGTGATTTACTCTTTGAGCGGCAAACTTGATAATGTAGCAAATAAGTTTGTTCGGAATAGCATATTCTTGTGTTGCTGTTTGTGGGCATACAAAAAGGAATTCATAGATTTCTGGGCGTTTACACATTTTTGTTGCTGCTTGTAAAAAATGCTTTATCTTAAATGTATTGTTTTGATATGACTTAATTATATGTTAATAGAAAAGAAATCTATTATGTAATCATCAATCATAGATATAATTAAATATATATAAATAATATGGCAAAATTTTAAAAATTATTTCATAAGTGCTTTTTAATAAACAAAATAACAAAGTCTTAAATATATATACCTGTAAAAAAAATAAAAATATCATAAAAACTGAGACAGGTTCTTGTACACTTAAAATAATAACAATATTTTCTCATATATTCTGCGACGAAAATTAGGAACTTCAGTTTATTATTTTAAATTCAAGAGCTGAAGGCCTGGACGCTAGCGCTCTATAACTTACTTAGCTTTAGCATTCTTTGTGTATTATAGCTAATATTAAAAAATAAAATATTTTAAATTCAGCATTCAATGCTCATGAAACTAAAAATAATAAAAATATAAGGAATAAAATATATGTGAAAACTAAAAACTAATTGATTTAAATTATTCCTTCCCTTAAATGTTGCGGACCAAAGATATCTTGCCATTGGCAGGCAATTCGTCTTAGCTGTAAAATAAAATATGTAATCTAAAGACTTACAATTCATCATCTTTTACATTTTATTATGCAAAAACGTGAGATTGTTCACCTGCGTTGGCTTTAAAAGTGTTTGCCTCTTTGTAATTGTCTGTGAGGCACCGGAAAATGTTCGTTCGCTTGGCACTGATGTGGCCAATAAACATAGGCGTTTCATCATAAATGAGTATAAGTGTGGATATTGCCCCTTTTTTTGCTCCCACCATTTTAAAGCATCTTCCTTCCGATTTAAATACTCTTCGGAGAGGTATTTGTCCATTTCTCGAATGGATGCCACTGTGTTGTTTGACGGCTTGCTCACTTGTTGAAAGGTTTCGTCGTATTCCTTCCAAATATCGTCTTTTGTTGTTTGTTTAACGATTTCTTCTTCAACGGATACTGGAGGCGTGTCATTGGCATGGCGATGGATGTTTTTTTTTAATACTAGAAACCGCGGTTTTAAAAGCGTTCGGGTTTCTAAAAACTCGCCCTTTAAATCAGGGATCCAACACAGTGCTTTCAGCGAACAATGGATTTAAGTCCAAGTCCTTGAAGCGGTGCTCCATCTCCCTCATAAGGACAGTTCCCACTGCAGTGGCTGACTCGCTTAGCCCAAAACTTAGACTACCGATCTTTCTTTGCAGAATTCCTGCCAACACTATCGCTTTTGATAGAGTAACATTTTTCTCTGCCGAAAATTCGGTTGTCACCTGCAAAAACGGTTAAAGAATGGGTTGTACTTCTTCTATAGCTTCGAAGTCCTGATTGGCTAAGCCCAGATCGGGTCGCAGAAGCGAAACCACCAGCATAACCGCCTCCTTCAATGTTATTAGTCGCTCAAACATTTTAAAAGTTGAGTTCCAGCGAGTTGGTACATCCTGAACAAGCTTAACATCCGGGAGTCTTAGTTGAGCTTGGGTGTCCTTAAGCTTTTTATACGCCGTTGTACTTCGGTGAAAAATTTGAACAATTGCAACTGAATTTCATGCGAATTGTGTTCATTTTTTCTAACCTTTTTTGCACAATAAGGTTTAAAGTATGTGCGAAGCACGGTATGTGACGCCAGTTGCCTATTTTTATAGCACCAACAATGTTGAAAGCACTGTCGGAGGCAATAGCAGCAACTTTATTTTCAATGCTCCATTCAATTACAACCTTCCGCAATCTTTCTGCCAAATTTTGATATGTGTGGCTTTCCTCAACATGCTCGCAGGACAGCATAAACGATTTCAATGTTTTCGACTGCTTTCCAATAAAATAGGCATATTACTTTCATGTGCCAGAGAAGTCCAACAGTCCGTTGTCAGGCAAACCGCCGTCGCATCAAGCATTTCCTCTTATGTAATGGCCGTCTGCTCTTCACAGTTTGCGGCATCTAAACATTTAAAACTGTTTTCCGTGTAGGAAGCTTATATCCGGTGCAGTGAGAGACATCCACAATCAACTGATCAAACTCCGGCTCTTCCACCATCCGAAGCGCATGATGCCTTTTAGCTATCATTTTCACAACATGCCGATCAATCTTCTGACTTCCGTTGAATTACCGGCCTTTCAAAAAACGCCGTCATGCGTTGCTGTCCATTACATTCATCAATATTAGCAGTCACATCGTCTTGCCGTTCAACCGGCTCCATTGCGGTTTGGTGTTTGCTAGAAAGGTGCCGCCCCAAGTTGCTCTTCGACTTGCTGCTCAGCACATTGCGACAATATTTACATTTCGCCTCTTTATTTCCCAAATCTGTAAAAAGCTTCCAAATAGCACTTTGGGGTCGAGACATTTTATGTTTTTTATATGCGTATTATAAATTTTAAACGAACGGGAATTTAGACGCTTTCAACCAATGTGACCAAACGATATTACGAAAAACGGCTGAAAAGCCTTATAATCACAGAAACATCTGTTTCGATCTTCAGTAAATTATGTTTTATTTGAAAAAAATTACAAATTGACAGGCATAATCAACATAATATCTATATACATATAGGAGAAGCCCTTTTCCAACGGATAACGCCCAGGCCAAGCTACTGGACCGATTTTAATAAAATTTTGCAGGGATGTAGATTTGATAGCAAGGATGTGCACTAGGACGGGATTTTTGCAAAGCGCTATATCTCAGCCAGATTTGAACGAAGAGAAAAAATATGAAATTCAATTCTAGATTTTAGCTTTTAAAACATTTCCTCATTTCTTTATTTTGTATAAGAGTTTGCAAAACCAATATACTATGTGCCATTTTAGCACGTTTTCCCAAATTTCAAAAACAGATTTCTTCGCATTTGCTGTCAAATCAATATTTATTTCAAATAAACTGAAACTTCTATTGTCATTGTTAAATCTACTGAATTGTGGAAAACATCAAAGAAAAAAAAAATTGGTTTTTTTTTTGGAACGTTTTCCCAATTTTCAATTGTGAAGTAAACTGAAATTTTTATTGCTATTGAAGCTAAAAAAAATTGAATTTTTTAGAACGTTTTCCCAATTTTCAAAAAAAGATTTATTTGCATTTGCTGTCAAATCAATATTTATTTTAAATAAACTGAAATTTCTATTGTCATTGTTAAATCTACTGAATTGTGGAAATCATAAAAAAAAAAACAAATTTTTAAATAAACTGAAATTTGTATTGAAGCTAATCTTGCTATCGAAAGGTAATGTGCGTCAAGTTAGCAACGACTATCGCCAGCAACGAATATCGGATGCTTACTCACGAGTTGGGACCACCGATTAATTTCATGTTTTATACTACGTTTATGCTTGCTGTTTCATGATTTTTTAAAATCACGCTTTTTAAAATACGCCTGTTTATGCCATTTTATAAAAATCATGATTTTTCTGAAGGGTGGAGCCACCTATGCAGCTTCATATGAAAAAGGTGGCAGCACAGCAGCACAAACAGCTGATAAACCGAAAGCCAAAACGTTAAACGAATTAAATCTTCAAAATGTTAAATGAAAATGCAAATTTTTTTTAATTCAACGGCAAACGCGAACATCAGAGATGGTTCGTTGTCTTTTAAAGTCAAGAATGGAGCTGCTGTTCGCAGCAATTTAATTAGTGCGGAACAGCTGATTTCACACAGTAGCGTTGCCAGACTGCTTACACAAAAAATCATGATTTTTCCAAAAAATCCTAGTCAAAATACGTGCGTAGAAAAAATCACGATTTTGTGTTTATGCTAGTATTTTTTTAAAAAAGCATGATCTGAATTCATGCTTTTTTGCAAGCATAAACGTAGTATTAGACGTTTTTCAGCATGGAATAAAATAAAAATTGATGCAGTAATGTTAAAAAATAAATTATTTATTGTTTTCATGCACCGTTTGGCATATTTCAGCTTTTAAAATGGGTGAAACAAGTGATTAAAATATCGCAAATCCAGCATATCTTAAATATCTCAACTCAGAAAGGATGGCCCCGAATATGACATATATACGTTTGAAGCCTACAATTTCACCTGTTTAATAAAAAAAATTAACAAAATTAATCAGCCAGTTTTTAAGCAATTTGTGAAAGAGTGCAGCTACCTCAGTACCTGCCCCATACAAAATGACAGCAAAAATACATGCATGGTTCTCAAGCCTTAATAACTTTTCTCACAGAACATGGCCCCGAATGAGGCATATACTAAATTAAAGCTACATGCATGGAGAAGCTATAACAATTAAATTTAGAAAAATCAATCAGCCAGTTTTTGAGAAAATTAAATAAATGTTAAGTAACCTCAAAAACTTCATGCAAAAGGCCTATCGAACTTGTAGTTCCTGCATAAACTGAACTATTGCGCAACAGAAAGCTGGCTGCTATAACGCGAGCTACAGCTGACTGTCACGAAGACTGCCATATTGACCAAAACATTTCCTTAAAACTAACTTTCTCCCATTAAAATTACTTAATATTGCATATTATTATGCATAAATGTCATAACTTTGACATTCTTTAGCCATTAATCAAGCATTCCCTATGTAAATAGCATTATGTACATTTTGACTTTTCAGCCAAAGCAACATATGTGCATATATGCAACTAGGTGGCAATTTTTTAATCGAAAAACAAAAGTCGTTGCTAACTATTATTATTTTTCCCAGAACATGGCCCCAGTTGCACGGTAGTTGGGGAAATAGGCCCTATTTTTCTCATTCTTTTGCCGTTTAAATCATGAAAATTAATCAGCACGTTATTGAGAAAATCGCATTTATGTGTTTTTTCTCATTTTAGGTGAAACATCCATATATACATCGCTAGACGCGCCATCGCAAACAAGAGCTGCCATACTAACAAAAAATTTACTAATTATTGACTTTTAGCAATTATTATTATTATTATAATTGGGGTAAAGTGCTCTGCGACCTTAAAGATCTATTGTGCCCCCTTCTTTGCTTAAAGCTCTTCCATCAGACCCAGTCCTTGTACGAAGGCAAGTATATTTACTGGATCGATGGTCTTCAGGTCAGTGAACTGAATAACATGTTTTCCTAGAAACCTGCTCCTCTTCCTCACTAAGGCTACACATTCTGCTATGATATGCAAGGAGGATTCCCTTTCCATATCGCAGAATCTACATGTATCATTACTAGCGATTCCTAGCTTGGCTAGGTGACCCCTTAGTCTGCAGTGTCCTGTCAAAAGAACGGTGATTATCCTGAGTCTATTCTTTCCCATATTTATAATCTGCTTGAATCTTTTCAGATTGTAAGTTCCAAGAAGACACTTAGCTTGTCTGAGTCCTGGGGACTGCACCCAGCTCATTTCGCGCAAGAGTTTCTCTTCACTCCTAAGTTCCTGCCGTATTGTGCTTCTTCCTATCCCACAGTACGGCTCGGGCCCTATGAGGGGTGTCGCTGCCCCCAGCCTTGCTTGCTTGTCTGCCTCTTCGTTCCCAGCAATGTTAACATGTCCTGGGACCCATCTTAGGGTTAGCCTATTATGTAGTCCCAGAGTGTTTAGCTTGGTTCGCACCTCGCGAACTACCTTCGACCTAATTTCGATCTTGCTGAGTGCCATAATGGCTGCTTGACTATCTGATAATATAGCTATATCGCTATTCCGATAGTTACGCTTCAGATCAAAGTCCACACACCTCCCTATTGCACATACCTCAGCCTGGAAGATGCTGGTGCGCTTACCTAGGGACTCATGGTATTTTAGCCGAGGGCCTACCACTCCAAGACCGGAGCCTTGGCTGGTAAGGGATCCATCGGTCTACCATTTGATGGTGTGGGATTTCATTTGGTGGACCTCTTCAAGATATGTCCAATCCCTTATGCTGCTCAGGTGAACTTGAAATTTTTGCTCGAACATGTGCTCGGCTTTCATTTCGTCCCTAGGCTGTGCCAATAGGGGAAGTTCACCTGACAGCATATCTGCATCTAGTTGGCTCAGAATATGCTCTTTGCCAACTCCCTCGACCGACATTCTTAATAATGCAGCTTTCTGCTGTAGCCTAATTATGTGATGTAGTGGGGTAATCTCCAACAGAATCTCTAGCGCCGATGTGGGACAGGTCCTCATCGCTCCAGTGATTCCTACACAGGCCATTCTTTGCAATTTATGTAATTGCCTCTGCACAGTGATTTGCTGTGCCTTGTCCCCCCATGCAAATGCTCCGTATGTGAGCATGGGCCTTACTACCATGAGGTATAGCCATCTCAACATTTTTGGAGAGGTTCCCCATTATTCCCCGCTATTCTACGACATGTGTAGAGTGCTCTGCAGCACTTTAGAATCGTATTCTGAATATGGGTCCCAAAGTTCAATTTACTGTCAAATGTGACCCCAAGGTATTTGACTTCCTTGCTTGTTACTATTCGACTCCCCGCGAGCCTAATATCTCTCATCCTCTGCAACTTATACCTCCTGGTGAACGGAACTATGACGGTTTTTGTAGGGTTTAGGTTGAGTCCAACCTCGCTACACCAGTCATTCGTGATCCTAAGTCCCAGTTGGATAATTTCACACAGAGTTTCCTCATACTTGCCCCGCGCTATTATCACAATGTCATCGGCATAGCCCTGGCATTGGATACCCCTGCTGGCAAGTCTACTTAACAATTCGTCTACTAAGATACTCCATAAGAGCGGTGATAAAACCCCCCCTTGTGGACAGCCTCTTGTGGTTGTCACTGTTACGGTACTATCTTGTATAGTTGCCGTAGCTTGTCTGGACCTGAGTAGCGATGAGATCCATCTGCTAGTTGTCATGTCCAGACCCCTTCTATTTAGGGCAGCCCTGACAGCATCGTGTGAGGTGTTGTCAAAGGCGCCCTCAATATCTAAAAATGCACATATTGCTACTTCTTTGTTTAAAACTGCAGAGCGCAAAGTGCGGTGCAGTTTATAAAGTGCCGTATCCGTAGATCGGCCTGCTCTGTATGCGTGCTGCGTAGCTTGCAGCGTACTCCGTGTCAACAGAGTACTCCTAATGTAGTTGTCCACTAGCTTTTCCAACGTTTTCAACAAAAACGATGTTAAGCTAATGGGTCTGAAGGACTTTGGGTTGGTGATATCTGTCTTCCCTACTTTGGGGATGAAGACCACCCTAGCTCTACTCCAAATGCTCGGTATATGACCGAGTGCTAGGCTACTGACTAATATTTTCCTCAGGGTGGGTAGGAGTATGTCCTGCCCCTGCTGAAGGAATACTGGCGATATACTGTCCAGACCGGGAGATTTATAGGGCTGGAAAGTTCCAATTGCCCATTGTGTCTTCTCCATTGTGACTACTGACTTGGCTAGTGCCCATTCTAGAGCAGTCGGTCTGTGTCTGTCTTCCGTTTCGAGTGTTTCGCATGGGCCACAGGGAATACTTCCTGGGAAGTGCGTCTCGAATAGAAGCTCTAGCTTGTCCATGTTACTGGTCGTAAAGGTGTTGTCCCTACGTTTCAGGGCTAGATTTGCCTCCGGTGCCTGTTTGGATAATGCTCTATGGAGCCGTGCACCTTCAGTCGTACTAGCTATGCTTTCGCAGAAGTCCCTATAGTTCCTACGTTTGGCCTTTCGGATTTCCCTGCTGTACAGGGTGAGGCTTCCCCGATAGTTATCCCATGATCCGTCACTCTTGGCTCTGTTGAAGAGATGACGGGTGGATGTTCGTAGTCTCTCTAGACTATCGTTCCAACATGGGGCATCTATTTCTCTGCGCGTTTTGCCTAGTGGGCAGCTTTCTTCAAATGCGTTACTGATGCATTTGCTTAAATTCCGTACAACTCTATTTAGCTCACCTGTGCGTTTGGCTATTCCAAAACTTTCGGAGGCTAGGTTAAGTTTTAGGGTTGACCTAAACTTTTCCCAGTTGGTTTTTCTGGGGTTGCGAGTTGTAACGTTACTTTCCGTATTAAACTGAAGCTTAAAAAGGATGATCTTATGATCAGACATAGATTCTTCTGAGGAGACATGCCATTCTCTGAGATGTGGCCGTAAAGACCGACTGGTCAGGGTGATGTCTAAAACTTCCTCTCTTATTCTAGTCACGAATGTCGGTGTTGACCCGACATTTAAAATTTCTAAGTTATTTTTGAATATAAAGTCAGTGAGGCACTCACCCCGTGTGTTGATGTCGCTGCTGCCCCATATTGTGTGGTGCGCATTAGCATCGCAGCCGATTAAAATTGGCAGCTTCTCTCTCCTGCAGTAATCCACCAGCTTTTCCACTTCCGGTGGAGGGCATGCCTCATCACCCGCGAAGTAGGCGGATACCACTACTATAGGGGGGGCGCTTCCTTTGCCTTTAACGGCAATGGGCACGCAGTCCCTAGAAAGGAATTCTGAAAGAATAGTAAAGTTAATGCCTTTTCTTACCATGATACATGTCCTAGGTATCGGATCTCTTTGGTCCCAGATTACCTTCGAATTAGAAGTGTACAGGCCTTTGACGCCATCGTTCACCCATGGCTCCTGTACAAGGGCCAACCCAAGCCAGCCAGCCAAGCAGCCAGCTCCTGCGACGATATTGGCGCCTGCTCGTCTAGCCCATCCTCCAGCATTTCTGGGCTGAGCGTCGCGTCCGCCAGCTCATCGTCTTCCGCCAGATACAGGCACACCTCCGAGGCAGTGGGAGGGGGGGGGGGGGGGTATCACCTCTGGTGAGGGGGACGGTACCATCTCTGCTGGTTTGGGTGCCGGTACTGGGGCGGGGGCATTTTGGCCGGCGGTCGACTTCTTGAGGCCACTAACGGGGATGGTCCCGAAGCGGAAAGAGACCTGGTGGCCCTTCTCCACAATGGCATCCTTGGAGGCTTCATCGATGCCGATCACCATCAGCGCACCACCACCCTCCGTTCTTCTTGAAATTACTTTCCACGCCTCGGTCTCGATCATGTTCTGATTCCTCAGCAAAATCAGTAGTGACTCGGTAGACCGATCAGCGCTCCTTGGACAAAAAATGGTAATGGTATGTGGCGAGGGGATATCCTCACCTACCCTACAGTCAAGGGGTACTCCCTTCCACGTCTGCAACCTCGATGTCATGGTCCTCAGCCAATCTGCGGAGCATTCGTCAGAGCATTCGATCACCAGGTGTCCCACCCTGAAATGAATGCCCGCGAATGCAACCGCGGTGCCCCATCCCGAGAGAATAATCTCATCGAGGATGGCCTCCTCCAATGCGGACAAGTCCCCGTGACTGAGCAGTACCTGGGGATATTCCACAGGTAACACGGCCACTTTGACCCTTTTTGCCATCGTCGCGTAGGACGGGCGAGCCGCAGTGGGCACTGGAGGAGAAGGTTTCCTCACAGCCGTAGGGACGGAAGCAGCAGCAGCAGCCTTCGACGTGCTTGGACGCTCCTCCTGACACACCCTTTTGGGGGCATCAGTAGGGGGCGTCAAAGTGTGATTCAGGCGTTTGGGAGTTAGTCCCCTTGCCTGCTGCACCGTCTCTCTGCCGGTGGTCGCCTTTTTCAACGCCTCAGCAGGGGATAGTCCCTGCTGCAGATACCGACACTGGCGGCAGGGATATCCTGCCGTACTCTATAGTTGTTGTTGTTACTTTTCTTCATTATTTGTTCCCACGAGTTGCGGAGAAATTATTTTCCGCCGGGGCAGAGATCCGCCATACCCGGGTAAGGCTGGATAGAACAGGCCGTCGCCATCTGCCTGAGCCCACCGTTAGAGACTGGGCTAGTTTTTAATCCGGGCCCCCAGCCAGGCTGACTCTCAGCACGGTCCGATTGACACCTTAGCCTAGCCCGGAGTGAGATGTGAGGGAAGGGATGTAGATGGGTATTTGTGGGGGAGTTGGGAGTGTGTGAGGCTATGATTGAAAGACGGCGACACAAGCGTCTTGTCAGTGCGATAAAACCTACCGCACCCGCTGTTTGTCCGGGACTGCTTATTCACGAGGATTTCTCGCTATTTTCAGCTAACCCCGAAGGGCCGTTCGCTATCCGCAACCCGCGACCCGCCTGAAGGCCTCAGCTTAGCCCCCTCCAAACCATCCCACAAGTTCATCAGACCGTGCAATAGCAGCAGAATGAAATTAAGGGTAAAGATCCGTTATTCCAAGAAAATATGCACGCACAAGGCTGCCACCTTGGATGCATATGAATGAACAATATAAAATGAGAAAATCACATAATTGCGATTTTCTCAATAACGTGCTGATTAATTTTCATGATTTAAACGGCAAAAGAATGAGAAAAATAGGGCCTATTTCCCCAACTACCGTGCAACTGGGGCCATGTTCTGGGAAAAATAATAATAGTTAGCAACGACTTTTGTTTTTCGATTAAAAAATTGCCACCTAGTTGCATATATGCACATAAGTTGCTTTGGCTGAAAAGTCAAAATGTACATAATGCTATTTACATAGAGAATGCGTGATAAATAGCTAAAGAATGTTTAAGTAATGACAATTATGCATCACTATGGTTAATATTAAGTAATTTTAATTGCTAAAAGTCAATAATTAGTAAATTTTTTGTTAGTATGGCAGCTCTTGTTTGCGATGGCGCGTCTAGCGATGTATATATGGATGTTTCACCTAAAATGAGAAAAACACATAAATGCGATTTTCTCAATAACGTGCTGATTAATTTTCATGATTTAAACGGCAAAAGAATGAGAAAAATAGGGCCTATTTCCCCAACTACCTTGCAACTGGGGCCATGTTCTGGGGATAAATATAGTTTAAAAAAAACTAAAAACACGCTTATATAATACATCGAACTAAAAAGTGAAAAATAAATATAGTTAAAAAAACTAAAAAACACGTTTTTAGAGCATATCAAACTAAAAAGTTAAAAATAATTTTTCAAATAAGCTTAAAACAATAATAAATGATAAATAGCATTATTGTACAAAAAGCGTTGGGCGCTCGATGTACGAGAAATATGGACAAAGCGCCCCACGCTTTTTTTTACAAAAATACTATTTATCATTTATTATTGTTTTAAGCTAATTTGAAAAATTATTTTTAACTTTTAGTTTTATATGCTCTAAAAGCGTGTTTTTTAGTTTTTTTAACTATATTTATTTTTCACTTTTTAGTTCGATGTATTATATAAGCGTGTTTTTTAGTTTTTTTAAACTATATTTATTTTTTAATTTTTAGTTCTATTAATTATTGAAAATTTGTAAGTTCTAGTGAACATGAATATGGTGCAGATTTTAAAAAAAAAAAAATATATTTTTTCGGCCGTGGACGGGATTAGAACCCACGATCGGTGAGTCCGGGAGCGAAGACCCGCGCCTTAGACCGCTCGGCCAACGAACGAACTTGAGGTAGTGGGATATACTGACAGTAATAAGCCACTTGCTTTTAGTCCAAAGAAGAGTTACATACATACAAACAAACATACATACAAGTGAAGCTAATATAAGCGTGTTAAAAATAATAGTAGTTTGCAACGACTTTGGTTTTTCAATTGAAAAATTGCCACCTAGTTGCATATATGCACATATGTTGCTTTGGCTGAAAAGTCAAAATGTAGATAATGCTATTTACATAGGGAATGCTTGATTAATGGCTAAAGAATGTCAAAGTTATGACATTTATGCATAATTATATGCAATATTAAGTTATTTCAATGGGAGAAAGTTAGTTTTAAGGAAATGTTTTGGTCAATATGGCAGTCTTCGTGACAGTCAGCTGTAGCTCGCGTTATAGCAGCCAGCTTTCTGTTGCGCAATAGTTCAGTTTATGCAGGAACTACAAGTTCGATAGGCCTTTTGCATGAAGTTTTTGAGGTTACTTAACATTTATTTAATTTTCTCAAAAACTGGCTGAGTGATTTTTCTAAATTTAATTGTTATAGCTTCTCCATGCATGTAGCTTTAATTTGGTATATGGTTCATTCGGGGCCATGTTCTGTGAGAAAAGTTATTAACTCGTTCGTTGCTGGCGGAACCGTTGCTAACTTGACGCACATCGAAAGGTAAGTGGTTTTACTGCTTTATGAATATGGCATCTCATTTGCTGAATGTAGAGGGTATATTGGTACCACAGTGTAGTGTTGGGTAAACGGTGCTCATTTTGAAGAACATGTTCACTTGTTCTATTTTTTAAGTGAGTCAACTCGCTCACATTGCTCTTTGATCACTCAAGTTGCTCAATCGCTGTTTCGTTCATTCAAGTTGCTCTGTTGCTCCCCTGTTCAGTCTTTTTGCTTTTGCTGTTGTTCATTTGCTTTAAGCCGGCCGTTGTTCTTTTGGATCTTAAGTTTTCTCCATTTTCTCCTTTTCCTCATCCATTTCCTTTAAATAACGTGCTTATTTCTCAGGTGCCGAGACAAGTTGCTTTGCGACTTATAGCTTAAAGTTGAGTTGCAGTACTTGCATTTTGCTTGCGCATTGCCCAAATCATTTAAGTGAATCCATATATCAGTATGATTGCGTATCAGAGACATTTTAAATAGTATTTACATATTAATTTGCATTCAAATAATTTGTCCTTGGCGCTAAGATATAACAGACGGAAATTAACTTTAATCTTCATATGAACGGTGAAAAAGACCCTCAGTGGAAAAATTAGCAAACGAATAAATGAACAGCTGAACAAGTAGAACAAATGAGCTATAGGGAGCAAGTGAGCTGTGAGGAAATGTAGGAACAAGAACAGTAGGAACAAGAACAAGAACAAAAGAGCAAGTTAGAAAAAAATAACAATTAGTACGGAATATTGTTTACTTGTTAAGATCGATGAACAACTCTTTTTTGGTCACTCACTCATGAACAACCCAACACTACCACACACTGTCATTCCAATTATTGGCGATGAAGCGTGTTTATTCCGGTCTGTTTCACTCTGTGTGGGGAGTATGATATACTCGCGAGTGAAGTTCGAAAGCTCATCGTGGAGCATGCTTAATTGGGCTAACTGGGGGTCGGTGAGCGAAGCGAGCAGGGGGCGGAGCCCCTTAGTATAATATAAATCAAAATAATACATTTTTCCACAAAATCACCAACGGCTAAAATAAAAGTAGTGCTGGAATGTGTTTGGTAGCTCATTGCTCAGTTGAGCTGAACAGTGAGTATGTGAACAAATGAACAGTGAACGGCTGAACAGTGTGCAACTGAACAGTGAACAACTGAACATTAAACAACTGAACAATGAGCCAGTGAACAGTGAGCAACTCTTTTTTGTTCACTCACTCATGAGCAACCCAACACTATATAATACAAAGAAGTGAAGTTTATTTTTATAGTTTAATTTTCAATAACTTTGAATTAGCTAATAGTCTTTGTTTTTGGTTTTGTATGCAAAGTTTTTTGTTTAAGCTCTTAATTCTAAAATATATTCTTATTTTGAAATAAAAAGTTTTTAAAGTAGCTAGTTTTTTGGTTGCGCTTAAGTGTTAACTGCTCAGAAAAAAAATCGTCCGCACACATCCTTTCTCTTCAACAAGCACGAACGCACTGAAGTTAAGGCCTTTACTCGTCTAGCGTCGGCTGCCGACGAGCCCACCTTATACTTATTTCATCATGGTTGCGTCCATGATACAATCATGTCATGTGAGGAAGCGCCCTCTATATTGAAGTACCAGTCTTCAGTCGTAAAGTGCTTGTCGTTTGGGTAAGACGTTGATGCGGACGAATTTTGTACTGTGTGTTATCTTTGTTGATGTGATTTGTTGTTGCACAAGCAACACGGATTGTATCATGCATGATACAATTACACAAGGTAGTGTCATGCGAGGAAGCCAGTACCAGTGTATATGACCGCGTGAGTGCGACTGAGACCGCTATATGAATCTCAGTTATTTTACTCTCTTGCCTCTGTTAGGGAGTTTTTTCTGTAAGTGCGAGTGAGTAAGGTATAAGAACCGTGTTGCTTGTGCAACAACAGCAACAAACAACAACAAAGAGGACACACAGTACAAAATTCGTCCGCATCAACGTCTTACCCAAACGACAAGCACTTTACGACTGACGATTGGTACTTAAATATAGAGGGCGCTTGCTCGCATGACACTACCTTGTGTAATTGTATCATGGTATCATGGTTCCGTGTATGATACAATCATGGTTCCGCCCATGTTACAACCAACAAGGTAGTGTCATGCGAGGAAACCAGTACCAGTGTATATGACCGCCCAAACAACCAACAGCCAAATTATCATCAAGGCCGAGATCCGCTTTGCCTTCGCGATGAAATAGAACATGTTGGCTTTCACTACGATCCTGACTGCTACTGCATCCTGCGATGACCATCAACAAATCGCAAGGGCAAAAGTTCGAGTTTTGCGGCCAATTGTTTGTCGCATGCTCGAGAGTGGGAACACCAAGGTGCTTATTCATTTACGCGCCAGGTGGAGAAACCAAAAATGTATACCAAAATGTTCTATAAATAAGTAACAGTATGCGCTCGTATGCCAGTGATTTTGTAGCGCGTTGACACTTGATTGTTGGGCTGATCGCCTTTTATCTCATGCTTATGAGCATGTGTATTCTTCATATGTTCATATGGTATGCCTCCTTCCTTTTCTTTTTTTGTGTATCTATCTTTATAACTGCAAAACACTAGAGCATATTCATACCAACATAAATATATATATAGAGTAAGATCCAGCTTAACGCTGTTTTGTTTAGTTCTATTTCAGTTTAGCTCTCTTTTTTATCAACCCAGGAAACCCCCGAAATTAGCGAAACAAAACGGCTTAGATGAGGTTAATGCAGGAGATGTCGAAGAAATAGTCAAAGAAACAGCTGCTAGTCTTTCTAATGATCAACCCAAGGAATTAACTGAGAAAAAAGACAACAAAAATACTGATAGTAGTGATTCCGAAGAAGAGAAAAAATAACTTTCGACGACGTGCGTCAAAAGCAGTTTTACCAAAATAACCAAAATTATGCACAAATTTGTTGAAAATTATCAACATTTTGACAGAAGCTCAAAAGCAAGACAGTGTTATAGATGTTTGAAATATAAAGATGTTGTAATTGGTTAGAGCGCGCAAAAGAGCTTTTCCGTCTCAGGCACCCGCTTACAGAAACAAACTTTGCAATAAGTGTGAGCGAGCGTGATAGTGGATAGCATGGTTTTGTTTAAGTTACCCTAGCACTCAGGAACATTTGGCTTTTTTTTTAATTTTTAATTTATTTAATAAACAAGCATTGAGCTACCGAAGTGGAATTTAATCTAGTTTTACATTTAGGAAAGGAACAATAGATCTAAGATGACACATTGGACTAGTGGATATGTTATGTATTAAATTACTTTTACATTATTTAACTTATAACTCTCGTTGGGAGATCCTCCGGATGGCACCTTTTTAAACTTCTTATCCTAGTTTTATAGTGAGGCGTCTGGCTAATTGATTGGGGTGATCACCTAAGCGTTGCTGATAGCTCGATGCAAGCTTCTGCACTACGTCCCCAACTTTTGGAACCTTTAAATCGTTTTCTTTGTTACTGCTTCGGATGTACTAAGGTGCATTACTTATTAGCCTAAGTATTTGCGACTGGGCTACTCTAATTTTGTTTAAATTTGTTTTTGCCGCAGCGCCGTAAATTTGTAGCGCATATTTCCAAATTGGGCTTAAGATGGACTTATAAATTGTAACTTTGTTGTTCAGTGACATCTTATTCTTGGGAGCAAGAAGCCACTCCATTTTTTTGGCCTTTCCCATCACCGACAGCTTAACCATGGTAGTATGGGCTTTAAAGTTTAGCTTCCTATCCAGTAATACACCCAAGTACTTGTGGGAACTCTTGTGCGTTATTGTATTTCCAAGCAACGAAATCCCTATGCTTGTCAATCGTCTTGTAGTGAATGTAACATTTGCACATTTGCTGCTGTTGATGCCTATATTCCATTTAATAGCCCAGTCCTCGAAACTGCATACGTATTGTTGCAGGGCTTCAGTTGCTATTTGAATACAGCTACTTCTGGTCAGTACTGCAGTATCATCCGCGTAGGTTGCTATTAGTACGTCGTTCCCGTCAATCCTCGCCACTATATTCGATGAAGGCATATCGGCTGTGAATAGATTATAGAGCGTTGGCCCAAGGACGCTACCTTGAGGGACACCTGCGCAGATTGGACGCTTCGAGGATTTTGCACCATCGACGACAACTCTAAAGCTTCTGTCTATTAAAAAGCTACGTACGAGCTGAAATAGCTGCGGGGTTAGTATGCCTTTCAGTTTGTAGAGCAGGCCGTCGTGCCACACCCTGTCGAAGGCTTGCTGTATGTCCATGAACACAGCTACTGTGTACATTTTTTGCTCCATTGCATTAAGAGCGAAGTTGACCACTCGATGAAGCTGTTCAGGCGTGCCATGACCTTGTCGAAATCCAAACTGCCACTTCGGAATTCTTTGGGTCACCGTCTCGAGTTGCAGGATGTGGTTGAGGATTACCCTTTCCGTCATCTTCCCTAGCGCTGTGAGCAGACTAATGGGTCTGTATCCATCAACTTCAGTGTGTTGCTTCCCTGGCTTTGGTATCATGGTTACAAGGGCGGTTTTCCAGCTGTTAGGAAAATGGCCTACTCTAAGAATGCTGTTGAGAAGCAGAGCAATGAATAGCATGGCTTTTTTAGGAAGCAGTTTTAACGTCCTGTTGTCCAGAAGGTCCTCACCAGGGGATTTTTTGACCTTTACCTTTTTGATTTAAAGCTCCACCTCTTCCAGTGTGACTGGGCTAGCTGGCAGTGACATTTGAAACGGCATTTCCAATTCATGCTTAACCGCCTTTTGAGTAGCAGATGTGAAGTTAAATGGCTTAAATCTTTCTTGTAGGCTATTTGCAAAGACTTCCGATTTCTGCTGACTGGAGTAACACCACCCGCCTGCTGGATCTTTTAGTGGAGATTTCCGAATGACAACTCTTTTAAATCGGCTTGTAAGCTTCCAGAGAGTATAGTCAAAGGATGCTTCAGGACCAGCACTTTCTAGAATTTCATCAATTCTCCTTTGCTTAACTTTAGCAAGAACCTTTTGCAATCTGTTTGATAATCTTACGTAGATTTGATGTATACGAGTATCACCCGTTCTTGTACATTCCTTTCTCACTCTTCTTTTCAGACGAAGGAGTGCATCGGCACTTGGGGGGAGAACAGATTTTCTTCGTTGGTTTGGTGAGCGTTGAAATATCGGCGTAGCGTAAGATGCGGCTAGCAGAATGTTTTTCAAAAATATTGTGTTTGCATCTTCCATATCGTCTGGGCTGTTTATTTCCATGTTAAGGTTTACTCTTCTCTCCAGATCAGTTGGGAAATCTTCAACGCGGGAGCCTCGTGGGAGGATATGCAGCTTCCTGGGTTTTTGTTGCGGTACTTGGTGCAATGTTGCTACCATTGGCAGGTGATCTGAGGAGAGCTCGTAATTTGTTTCTATTGAGAGCATGTTTATAGCAACTCCGTTAACAATAAAAAGGTCTAGAGCAGAAGGTGTTAGCCGAGTGTTATATGAGAAAAACGTTGGCTCTCCAGTGGCTAGAATTTCACATGTACTACTGGTGATGGCTTCTTGTAGTCGCTTTCCTCGAAGGCATGATATTACATTGCCCCACCATTGGTGCTTTGCGTTAAAGTCCCCACCTGCAATGAATTTGTCGCCTAAGCTTTGGATGAGTTGCTCAAAGTCAGTTTTTGACCAAAGCAATCTTGGAAGCAGGTATATGGACGATATTTTGATTCACCCGCCATTTGTCTGCACACTCACACTGGCAGCTTGTATATCCAGTCTTGACGTTGGTTCGTTTTGGGTGTGAACAATAGATGTTCGAATAAAAATAGCAGATCCACCCTTTGATGTTCCACTTGGATGATTGGTATAATATTGGTCGTATCCTGGTATGAATGCTTTCAGGCCAGGGCGCATATGTGTTTCAGTTATTGACATTACATCAATATCATTAGCACTAAAGAAAAGTCGGAGCTCTTCAATGTTTTTAACTAATCCTCGTGCGTTCCATAAGCCGATTTTTAGTTGCAGATTGATCATTTAGAGATTAGTTTCTGCACCAGTTCACAAAAGGCTTTGTTTGCCTCCATCGTATCCTGTATAAGTTTGAACATTTGGTCCATTCTGCTTTTTAGCTCGCTACAGCTTTTTCCAATATTTGAAACTTGTTACTGAAGTGCTGATCTTCAGCGTTATCAAACAAGCGATAGCTATCCTGTGCTGTGTACGCCGTTGTATATCTTTCGCGTGGTCTTGCCATGTCTGCATAGGAGAAGCCACTCCTGACTGCTGCATTCGAAATAAATTGTGTTTTGGCTGAATGATTTTTGTTTTTAGTACTGCTTGGCATTCCATCTTCTGGTAGTCTTGCTGCTGGCTTAAGCTTCTTGCTCAGCGCAATTCTGACTGTACAGCTTTTATTGCTAGCTTCATGCTCCCCGCCGCAATTTGCACATTCTGGTACCTTTACAGCGCACGTTTTTGTAAAGTGTTCCCCTGAACATATACCACAGACTGGCTTTTTAAGGCAGTAGTTACGCGAATGCCCGAAATCTTGGCATCTGAAGCATTGGACCAATTCCTTCCTTTGATATGCCTTCATCACCGAGCCTCTGTGTCTACCGATTTGGGTTATTTTAAGTGCCTCTACTACATTTGGTGTCTTCTCCAGATTTACATAAAACATGTTCTGTCTTGTTTTTATATTAATTATTTCTGGATCATCCCCTTCACTGATTTCAATACTGCGCCAGTTTGGTTTCCTGGGGCAGTATATGTTCATGACTTTCAAGCCCTTACTAGTGAACGTGCGTTCAATTAAATCTTTTCGAACGTTCGGATGGATATCGCGAATCACTAACTTGTAAGGTGTATTCTCCCGCAACTGGTGGTGCCAGAATTCACAATTTTGGTTTCGTCAGCATATCCACAACTGCTCTGAAATCGCTAAAAATTTTTGTATATATTCGCGAGATCCCATATCGGGATGTGCGAATGTCATACTCATCTAGTCATCATCAAGTTTGTCTATTTTGTTGACTTGCGGCACGCAAATAGCTGGAGGTTTATGCACTACGTTATTCTGCTCGTCATTGACAGCTGCACTTTGGGTATAAGCTTCTGCTTGCTCATGTTGTTCTTCATCATCCAGATCCATTACAGAGTTAGCTTCGTCAGCCAGGGCTGCGAGGCGATTATTAAGAAGTGCTACCGACGATGTGGTAGCAGGTGTGTTGCTCTGTCGACCTTGGTTGAGCTGATTTTTTTGAAAAGCTTGATGCGTACTTTTTTGGACATTTGGCTTGACATTCATTGACTTTTCTCTCTTCAGCACGTGTTGTTGTTGCGTTTTGCGTTTTTATCGAATGGTAAACGCACATGCTTACACACAAAGATAAATTTGACCTACATTTTTTTTGCAGTCAGCTGTAGCCGTTTTGCCGGCGGCAAATTAAAAATATTTTTTTTGGTTGTTAATATCTTATTATAAGTGTATTTATATTCAAAATTGAAATGTATAAGCAAATATAGCATTAATTACTTTTAAGAAAAAATGTAAAACAAATAATAAAAAACTAAAATTTAAGAAATTTTAGTTTTATTATGACGATTTTTATCATGCATTGAAATTGTTTGTATAAAATGATAAATATAAGTGCTTCAGTTTGGCAAAATAACACGAATAAAAGAATTGACTTTGTGTTTATATAGCAACAAAACAACAAGCAAAAAAAAAAACATGGCGGCATGGGTATTGTAAACAAAGAAGCAATAATCAAAACAAGCGCAGCTGTTTGTCGTTAAGGGAAACTGACTTTTTACTTGTCAGTTTTTCCGCTTCGTGGTTGCTACTTGGTGTACAGCATGTTAACATGAACAATTCTTAAAACCCGTCTTTCTGTTAAATGGTCATTTAGCATAGACGAATAATGTAATAAGACAGGAAAACAGAGATGGTATGTTGTGTTAGTTTACATTCTGCGTGATGTAAGCATACAACTGGGGAAACGGCGAAAAGCCAGTATTTCTTATCACTTGTTTACCTACTTCACTCGCTACAATGTCAGCTGGTGCGAAGTTGGCCATCATTGTTTAGCTTTTTGTTGTGACTGCAAACTGTGCAAAGCGCAAGGCATAATTAATTGTTGCCGCACTTCAGTTCTCTTGTTGTTGTCAGAAAATTTGAAATCGGCAATTTAGACTTTTGCTTCAACCGGGTTGCAGCTGCTTGTGGAGGCCATTGCTAACAAAATACTTTATGGCGTCGGAGATGCTTCTTTCTGCCTGTTACATACTGTTGAACAAATACATTATACCCTTTTTACGGGCTTAGGATATAAAAAGAACTTAGCATTTCAAGTTTTGCTACTTTTAGATAATGCGCCATCTCGTTCGACTGATTTAAGTCAACATAATGTTTAAATCGAATTTTTACCGCCCAACACCACATCGCTATTACAGCCTTTAGATCAGGGAATAATAGCAGCGTTCAAAGCTTACTGCATTCGGAAATCCTTTGAGTTAATACTAGAGAAGATGGAGTAAATATTTCGGTATAAGAAGTTTGGAAACAATTCACAATTTTAAATTGCGTTGAAATTTTTGACACGTCACTTAAAAAAATTCGTCGTTCAACACTAAAAGCTTCCTGGAAAGCACTATTACCGGAAAAAGACGTTCTGGGCACTGTTTCTACACCAATATAAGATGAATATAGGAACATAGAGAGATTGGCGCATGCAGTAGAAAGTGATGGATTTGATGAAATAACAATGGCTGATATTCATGAATTAATTGCGGACGACAATATAAACAAAGCAGATTTAGTGGCAATTACAAATGAAGAATCTGTTGGACGATATTTCCCATAATTAAAATAAAAACTTTTCACAAAAAAATATCGAGAAAGCTTTGAATATGCCAAAGCAGTTGGAAGAGTACATTTTGGAGAACGACCCTTTAAGTGATAGAGCAGAAATATTTAAACGAAATCTCCAAAACAATTTATATCCCTATCAAGAAATTTATAAAAATATGCGAAATAAGAGCAAACAAACTTCAATGGACGACTTTTTCAAAGCAATAATCGTCGAAAGGTTGACCGAATCTGACAGTGGTTCAAACTTGAGATGGCCGCGGGCCGTGTGTTTTTTCGTGGCACGCGCAAACACGACGTGCCATGTCGTGTTCGTGTTTAAAAACAAATTTCATGCGTGTTCCGTTCGTGTTCGTGTCTTGCTCTAGACATGAGAATACACGACAGCAAAAATGCTTCTCTGACCGACTTAAAATAACCTTAGCGCTTTTTTGTCTGAACGTTACGCTCGCTTAAATTTGGTCAGCTGAGGTGCCGCCTGCACAAAAAGCAAGCTGCGACAACGATGGCTGTGAAGGTGCAAGCAGACGAAGTGCCTGGCACCTCTTCTGCTGCAGCACCCACCGATGAGGCAGTCGAAGCCGAAGCGATTGCAGCCTGGGAAGCCGAGTTGGACTCGGACTTGTCACGGCTACACGTGCGCAGCGAAGTAGGCTCTGGGAGCGAAGAGAAGCCGTCCGATGATGAGCAGACACCCACCGGGACGTTGTCAGAGGCATATATGACGCTCTCGGAAGGGGAACCTGAGCTCTAAGGATGCTGGCCACCAGCGTGGCACAGATCAACCTGCATCACGCGAGGGCAGCTTCGGCTGTCATCAGCAGGTTGATCTCCAGGTCTGACCTGGGGCTGGTGCTCATCCAGGAGCCATGGGTCGTCAGAGGTAGGATCTGCGGCCTTGACAAAGTAAGTTCGCAACTAGTTGTAGATATGAGGGAGACATCGCCAAGAGCATGCATCTTGGTCCGAAAGAACACTAACTTTCTTTGTCTCTCCAAATTTCTCAGCAGGGATCTCGTAGCAGTGCTAATCACTGGCGTGTTCGGGAGTATGGTGATGGCGTCAGCCTACTTCCCGGGTGATACTGCGGAAGCCCCCCCAACAGAGGTTCAGGATCTGGTGGCATACTGCAGCAGCAATAGACTCCCATTGCTGCTGGGATGCGACGCAAACGCGCATAGCGTAGCGTGGGGCAGCACGGACAACAACAGTAGAGGTGAGTGTTTGCTTGACTATCTTGTAGCTAATGACCTTATGGTGTTCAATATGAGGGCTGAACCCACTTTTATCACCAAAAATAGAGCCGAAGTACTTGATATTACTTTCGGCAATGGGAGAGCCTCTGGGCTGGTTTACAACTGGAGGGTCTCAACAGAACAGTCAATGTCGGATCACAGGATCATCCTCTTCGACATTAGTAAAAATTTCAGGAGTAGTAAAGTCATCAGGAATCCCCGGCGGACTGACTGGCCGCTCTACCAGTCACACCTGGGGTTAAATCTGAGCAGACTTAACCATAGTAGGAGGGTCTCTTCTCAGGAAGAGCTAGAGCAACTCTCGACAGAAGTTGGCGAGACGATTATGCATGCCTATCATGCAAGTTGTCCAACCAACTCCATAGAGTCCAACAGGGACAACCCTTGGTGGAATAAAAAGCTTGGGATGCTTCGAGCAGAGGTCAGGAGGCTGTTTAATACAGCCAAAAAGAATAGTGACAGATGGGATTTATACACCAAGAAACTAACAGAATATAATAAAGAAATCAGGTACAGCAAACGTGCTCATTTCCGGAGATTTTGCTCCAACCTAGAGCAGGCCACACCTGCTGTGAGAGTCTTTAAGTCGATCTCGAAAGGCAAAGTGTTGTCCGAACTGTGCTTAAAGAGGCCGGATGGTTCCTTCACGGAAAATGAGGTGGAAAAGCAGAACTTCTCCTGCAAACTCACTTTCCACTTTGTAAAACCATCACCAACACTGACAGCTGTTACGAAACGGTTCCCATCAGGAGACCGGACTGGAGCCTGGCTGCAGCCATAGTAACAGAGGAAAGAATAAGATGGGCCATTGGTACGCTTAGTCCCTACAAGGGTAGCCTAGCTATGGGCTACATACCTAGGGCATGGAGGACGGCCAGGGTGATCTTTATCTCGAAAGTGGGGAAAAAGGACCTCTTTCACCCCAAATCTTTCAAGCCGATCAGCCTAACCTCCTTCTTGCTAAAAACCCTTGAAAAGATAGTTGATAATCACATCAGGATCTCGTACCTAGTGTCCAGTCCCCTGCATGATCACCAACATGCCTATAGAGAAGGAAAGTCGACAGAATCGGCTCTCCTAGACCTAGTAAACAGTCTTCAATGCTCAGTGAAGGCCAAAGGCGTTGCTCTTTGTGCCTTCATGGACATAGAGGGTGCTTTTGATAACACAGCACATGATGTTGTGGTTAGGGCGCTTCAGGTAAAAGGGGTTGAGCCAGGACTTACTCTCTGGCTAGGCAAGCTCCTTGACACTAGAATTGCGGAAGTCACTGTCAACAATTTGACGGTCAGGGCCCAAACCACCAGAGGTTGTCCACAGGGGGGTGTCCTATCACCTCTCCTCTGGAGTCTCGTGGTGGACGAGCTACTAGTCAAACTTACAGATAATGGATTTGAATGCCAAGGCTACGCTGATGACATTACCATTGTCTGTAAAGGCAACTTCGAGAACACGCTATGTGATAAAATAACTCTAGGTCTTAAACTTTGCTTGGACTGGTGCAAAGACGTGGGGCTGAATATCAATCCAGCAAAAACCACAATTGTCGCCTTCACCAATCGTTACAAGTTAAAGTCCATAAGACCCATATCGGTTGGGGGTACGGTAATCCCACTCTCTACGGAGATAAAGTATCTGGGGGTTATCTTGGACAAGAGACTACTGTGGAGACAGAATATTGAGCACGCGGTACTCAAGGCTACAATAGCCCTAATGTGCTGTAGATCTCTCGCAGGGAAAAATTGGGGTGTGTCCCCAAAAATCCTTCTGTGGATGTACACAGCAATGGTGAGGCCCATAGTCAGCAACGGCGCTGTGGTATGGGCGGGACGTGTTGACCTGGATGTCACTAAACGGCAACTGGGCAAACTCCAGAGACTTGCCTGCACGTGCATCTCGGGCGCAATTCGTACGTGCCCATCCTCTGCACTGGACGTACTGCTAGGACTTTCGCCTTTGTATGTCTACATCAAACACAGTGCGAACAGGTCTATTATGAGAGTGGCAGGAGCGAACGCAATCACCTCTGTCACTAGCGCAACTGGCACACTGTTGGCCTTTCCGCAAGATGCGCAGATGGCCCTTTTTAGTTTCGAGAAGCTCTTTAAAACGGAGTTTAGCAATAAAGCAGAATGGACTAGTCTGTCTACCACCTATAATGTGAAACCACATGCTATTAGATGGTACACGGACGGCTCATTAACAGATGAGGGTGCTGGAGCTGGAGTCTGCGGACCCCGACTTAAGTATCATGAGCCCCTGGGCAAATCCGCCAGCATTTTTCAAGCGAAAGTGCACGCGATTGAAAGATGTGCAACCTTCAACTTCGAGAGGGGATACGTTCATAGAGACATAGCCATTTTCTCCGACAGCCAGGCAGCGATCAAAGCACTTAGTGCCTATAAAATCGTCTCCAAACTGGTTTGGCAATGTATTGAAGCACTCAATAGGTTGGGCAGTAATAACAAAGTCACCATCTGTTGGGTACCGGAACATGCGGGTGTTCCCGGTAATGAGGTCGCCGATATTTTGGCCAGGAGAGGAGCTAGCACTCCTTTCCAGGGCCCTGAACCATTCTGTGGGCTAGGACCAGGGTTTATCAGTCAGAGTAGTCGTATCGATCTGCTTAACGCATGTGAGGACGCTTGGCGGTTTTCACATGGGGCAAGACAGAGCAAGCGACTGTTAGGTAGTTACAACAAGAAGAGAACTGAGGACTGTCTGAAGCTGAGCAAAGGATCTCTTCGGATAGTCACGGGCTTCTTGACCGGGCATTGCAGACTGCGCAAGCATCTGCATAAACTCAGGTTAGGGGAAGACAGTCTTTGCAGACTGTGTCTGGAGGGGGATGAGACTCCAGAGCACCTGCTTGAGGAGTGTCCCGCCATCAGCCGACTGAGGCTTTCTCTTCTGGGGAGCCTCTTTCTGTCTACAGAGAAGATGAGGGCTCTTCGACCATGCCACATCGTCGCGTTCTTGCGATCGATCGGGCTGTTCGGGGAGTTGTAACCCACAACAGTTAGAGGGCACAATAGATCCTAGTGGTCGCAGTGCATGATCCTCGTTCCAAATAATAATAAATAATACGCTCGCTTAGTTTTCAAACAGCACATGGTCCAATCACTATTGACAACTTATCGATAAATTATGTTCACTCACTCAGGAAATACAACGAGTATATACTTAACAGAGAGGAATACAGAGCCCGCCACTTTAACAGAAAACGTTCAGACCTATACTCGTTTGAGTATACAAATAATTTTGCTCTCTGCCTTGCCAACTTATTCTGCCAGCAATTTGAAAATCAGCTGGTACATAGGGAAATAGCGAAGAATCAAAGTCGGCCATCATTGTTTAGACTTTTGTTTTGATCGCAAAGTGCACGATGCGATTGCCGAAAATAATATGTTGCCGTACTTCGTTTCTCTTGACTTGCTAAAGAACTTGAGTTTGGCAATTTAAGACTTTTGCTTGAATCTACTTGCTGCTGCCCAACATGGAAGGGTAGTATAGACTTAATATGAACTTTGCGCAATTGTGATGCTAAACGTGAGATACTTCAGCTCAATCTCTATTTTATATGTTTATTTATATTTTGGTAATATAGGTATGGCATTCACAAATAATTTATAATACATCTAAACTAACACTTGAATAAACATATTCTGTATTTATATACCTAATATAAGTTATTTATATATATTAAAATTATATATTTGTTATAATTTTGACTATAAATGTACATATATTGGGACAAAGGGTATTTTTACTTTGTGCATTTGTGCGTCTTAGTTACGGGAAGCCAGCACGTTGTTGTTTTGTTTCAATTGCGCTTTGCGTTTAGTTGTCTGTGTATTAAAGGAGAGGCGGCGCACAGTGGGGCCTTTTCTCGGATAGCTTATCAAAAATCATTTTTTTCATGGACGCGTTTGGCAAAAGTGAAATATGTAATCGATAGAGAATACTTCAAAGATTATGGATCCAAAAGATTTTTTAAATCGGTTAATAATTATGGGTGGTAGAGCTCCTCAAAGTTGAGAAAGTTAAAAGCACGCGGCAGGTATAAGGAAGAAGAAGAGCGCATACAAATTTGGCTGTAGCGTGTGTGCTGTTTATTGACAACATTTCTAAATGTTGTATTATAAGTACTACCTGTCTATATATATCCCTTCTTATCCTTTTTTTCTTCCTATCCTTTATAATTACCTGAATGGAAAAGGTCTGAGGAGGCAGGTAAATATAATTGTAGTTGATGGAAAGTTGCGGTACTACAGGTTATTTTTTTTTTAATTTCTGTATTTCCCGTTTACCTATTTTTAATGTAAATCAATATCTTAGGTGTATATTGTTTTTTACCTAGCTAATTGGAAAAGGGTTATACCAATTTTGCTTGCTTACCTAGCTAACTCAAAAATATGGTATAAAGTGCAAAATATGTCACTTGATGGCAACAGTTATTTCATAACTTCATAAGAGGAAACACTTGTTGTTTATTGCTGCGAACAATAAGAAATTTTCAGATTGAATAGTATTTTTCAATATAATTCACGAAATTTTGATAAATAAGCGCAATAATGGATTTAACAAATTCAAAGATTTTTGAACTTTTTCGTGCTTCTGAAAATATTAACGATTTTCAAGTGGCATTGCTTAAAGAGATTGGCGTACTCGAAAACGCTAGTTGTGCGCTTCAGACACAAATTAAATTCATTCACGCTAACTTGAAGCGAAAATGGAACTTGGTCCATAGAACCATTTCGGCTTTCATAAAAAAGCATGAAAATTGGTTGGAGGAATGTACAACATTCGGATATTCAGAACAGGAAGAAGTTTACCCATCGACTAGCCGAGGAAGAGGAAGGCCGCAAAAAAGTATGGAGGAGTGTTCATGTGTTACAAGGAAACGTAAGCTTGAGGATGCTACGCATAGCTTAACAGCTGAGCATCTGTCGGAAGCACTTTCATCCAAGTATATGAAGGAACAAGAGAGGACAAGAGCGACAATTACGAAAGCTGTGCAGGTCGCCAGTCCTTTACGGCTGTACAGGATTAAGGAAAGTATTCCCACGCCTCCAAACTCAGTCGGAATTAAGTACACTCACGAAGAAGCGTTTTCCCTATTTATGGACTTGGGACTGACTAAGGAGAAATATGATATTTTACGCAGCTCCTTAAAAAAACATAACGTCAAAGTTCTTCCCGGATATAAAAAAATTGTATTTGCCAAAAAGGAAGCAGTGCCACCTAATACAATAATAACAGAGACATCTGTAGAAGTAAAACTCCAGGATTTAATGGATGAAAATATGTTTATGGCTTCTGTAGTGCCCTTACGCCTTAGGAGTGAAACTTCTGAACATTGGAAAAATCGCCGACCATCATCGATTCATTATTGTCGCCCTATTTTCTTCAAATATGCGAAGGAGTCGTCTGAATTGATTAAATCAACTGTAACCGACATACAAAATCAAATTAGCCAACTGAAGCCTACTGTTTTTCAAACCAAGAGTGGAAAAACATTCACGGTGAAGTTTGATTTCTTCCTGACAATGATTGATTGAAAAGTCTTAAATGAAATTACAAACACCTCCTCAACATTGAGGTGTCCCATTTGTAAAAAAACTCAAAAAGACTTTCACAGTTTAGACGACTCAACGGGTGAGGAGAACTGCTACGAATATGGAATTTCTCCGTTGCATTGCAGAATAAAGTGTATGGAGTTTATTCTGAAGCTCGCGTACACACTTCCTCGGCCAGGAGAAACAAAAACGGATAATACGCCTCGTGAGGATATACAGAGAAGAAAGGAAGTTATACAAGCTGAGTTCTCTCGGAAGCTAGGAATAAAAGTTGACTGTCCAAAGCACGGATACGGGAATACGAATTATGGAAATACTTCGAGGAGATTTTTTGAAAATGATCAAATAACAACTTTGATAACAGTTGTTCATAATGAGATCATTAAAAGGTTTGCTGTTATCCTAAATGTTATAAACTGCAAAGAAATGATAGATGGTGCAAAATTTGGCGAATACGCATCAAAAACAGCTCAACTTTTGACTGGATTGTATCCTCAGAAAAAACTAACCCCCACGGTACATAGGATTTTGGCTCATGGAAAGGACTTAATAGAATATCAGTGCTTACCGTCCGAAGAAGCACAGGAATGTAAAAACAAGGACTACAAGAGGTTCAGATACACTAATACGTGCAAAATTTCTCGGGTGGAGACCTTTTCAACATGCTGGCAGCCTCATCGGATCCACTTCTTGCATCGCTGAGACATGTGCGATCACGAAAGGATTTGGAAGATAGCAACTATAGTTCCGAAATGTTGAGTTTATTAGATGTTAACCTTACTAGCATTAATGTTGATGATTATTTGGTTGAAAATCAGCCATCGATAGCAAATATTAAAAATTAACCTCAAAAAATCACCCAAAAATAAGAATTTAAATTTTATGTATTTATGTTAGAAAATCGAATAAAAACAACAAAAAATGCGAAATAGTCATTGAAGTTATAAAAAATTTTCAGTTATGATTAAAAACAAACGTTTTTAATTGGAATTTTACAGGTAAAATGTGCTGGAAATATTTCTTGACTTTGACTTTGAATATTTAAGCACCACGGATACCTAGCACTCTTGGCGAACATTCATTTTAAAGCTTGAAAAGTCATCTATTAATTGCTTTTTAAATTTTTTAAATCGCTTCATTAGTTTAGAAGATATGATTTTTGATAAGCTAAATGAGCAAAGGCCCCACTGTGCGGCGGGCCAAACGGTAAAAATTTGTTAGTATTTGTATGCATGTGCGTTTGTTTCATTTTTGCTGGGCCTGCTGCACTATGGGTCAGAATATCTTCACGGGTAGATGAATGCCACAAAAAGTGGTCAAATTACCCATTGCGTGCTGTGTCGAGATTTTCATGATACACAAATTTTGTCTTTTTCAGCGCCCTGCATTTGCATGTGTGTATGTATGCATATGAAGCATGTTCAAATGTATGGGTGGCTATTGTATTTTCATTCATTGACTTGCCCAAATATTATAATCTGACAATTTCAATTACTGAAATAAATAATACAAACATCAAAAATATGTTCATGTCCTACAAACAAAAACTCAGCGCACACAAGCATTGTACGAAGCAAAAAAAACAGCGTCGCTACATGATCAAAACAAACCATTTTAAATATGGCGGCTTCCCTGAAAAGTAAACAAAGAAGAAATAATCAAAACACAAGCAGCTGTTCGCTCTCGTTTTGTATATGTGCCCAAACGTAGGTCTGGTGATGCACCACTAAAATTGAGTTGGCAGCTCTGAGTTCCGCTCTAATAGGTATATACTAGAGGTCTGCATGAATGGCACAAATAACATGTTCGAAAGAACAATGCGCAAAATGAGTTGAGTGAATTTAAATGCAAGACCGAACAAATTTGAGTGAATGAATGAACGAAAAAAGACGAATTGAATGAGTGGGTATGCGTGAGAATAAGAGTTTGCGTTTCGAATGCATTCGAATGCCACGCCGGCTTGTGGTTGTTTTGTTTTCGTGCGTAAGAAAATAAAAGAATGGAAAAAACGAAAGTCAATGTAGAGATATAAACCAAAATACATATATTATATGCATAAAAACAACAGCGAAACACAAACAACATATAATTTCGTCCGCTTTTTTACCCCCGTCCATTTTTGATGATCGCGTGCTTCACAATATTACAACTCGAGTAACTCGAGTAACTCGAATGTCTTCGGCTTTGCCAAATTGTTCATTCCGTTTTACGCGACATTTATTCTAGTTCATTTTTACTGAGTGCCGTATGGAATGAAGCAAAACGCATCGATGTTCATATTTACTCGATTCGTTTTGTGCTTCGCACTCACTCAACTCAATTCCATTCTAATTCATTCAACTTGGCGTATGTTGTGAATGCAGCCATGCAGACCTCTAGTATACACTCATGATACAAAGAATACAGATAACGAATTGTGCATAAACAGCTGTTTTCCAGCTGTTTGCGTGAGGTCACATGTGCCCAGTTGAGTTTTGAATTGCATATTGCATGCAGCGAATTTGAATTGAGTGAACTAATTGATTGAAAATGCGTTGTGCACATTGGTCACATGTGACGTCAATAACAATTTTAAGAACAATTTGTTATTTTTGTTTCATCTTAAAACTGCACAGCGCATTTTCAATCAATTTACAGTAGACGTTCACAAATTAGAACCTTCGGAATTAGAATAAGAATTGTCCAGAAATTAGAATTAGTTTTTGCTACACATAACACGCTCTAAAAGTAGAATTGAAAATTCTAATATGAAAAAATCAAATGGCAGGAAGGAATTCCGCCCTCTTTCGAGTGTATGCAAAAGGTGCAAAGGTGCTAAAAGTAAATTAGGGTTTATGGGATGCTGTCCGTTCTAGGAGTGATGCTCTCACGCTTTTAAAGGACAATTTTAAATTTATTTATATATTGCAAGCAGCAAATTAAATACAACAAATGGCATAATCAGCTCAAACGATAGCGAATAGCTGATTGTGTAAAGTTATCAGACTTGTTTTGTTTAATTGGGTGTTCACGACAGCGGTGTTGCAAAGTTACACTTTTGCACATTTGCAACACAAAGTGAACACCCTAAATATGAAAAGATTCGAAAATTTTCATCTTTGTTAAAGTACTTCGAGTTGATCTTGGATAATCTTGAATTTTGCAAATCCGACCTCGGATTCGTGCAACGTAGTCAGCTTTAGAACGCCATATTGCAGCCACAATACTCACACCCACCCTACAAATTTCCAGCAGTCCGGCAGTCTTACTATAAAACAACTAAACAAAAAAAAATAAACAAAAAATTATTTCGTATTGGGTCGTGCTGGGCCGTGTTTCCAGAAATTTTTCGTCGTTTGTGTTCGTGTTTTGAAAAAAGGTTTCGTGGTCGTGTTGGGCCGTGCCGAAAAAATTCGACACGTGCCCATCTCTAGTTCAAACTCAGATTTACTAGATTTACTAATACAAACAAAACGCTCGAGACAAATCATACTAAGTGATGAGGAGGAGTAGAATGTCATCGATCTTTTTTGGCTTTAATTTGTTAAATCTTTCAACTTGAATATTTTATGTAGTATTGAAATTTTATTTTGATATTTTTTGTTTTAATAAATGAAGAGTTATTAAATTATATAATATGTATGTTCTTATGACTCAACAAATAAATATGTGCACAAAAATATGCATGAAGCACATATTTTTACTACACAAATTCCAATATTTTATTGACAAATTTTTTACTTTGGAACCAAACCCTGATTTTCGTATGGAGTTCATATCTCCTACAACGCGACTTCTTACAACGCGGCATTTTTTTGGGAACCTATTCCCCGCGTTGTAGGAGGGCTAGCTGTATATACTTTATGGGGTCGGAAATATTTCCTTCTGCCTGTTACATACTTTTGCACAAAACCATTATACCCTTTAACCCATTTTATGGGTTAAGGGTATAAAAACAAATAAGTATTTAAAAATTTTATCCAAATAACTGAACGCAGAAAAACCTTTACGTACCTGTATCGTTATTAAAAAATTTTCTAATATTTATATTACTATTCCCAATAAAACTTTATTAAACTTATTCCCAATCTTTTTCTCTCAATAATGCCAAATATGATAATATTATTAATATTAAATATGAACTAGTAGGCTGTTTCCACTACGGTCGCATCCACGTCCACGTCTGAAAATCAATGAACTCGCTTTAAGAAGCATAGCCAGTTAGGCATGGGGAAAAAGTCACGTTCATGTTGGACGCAAAACGCAATGGAAATACCATTGCAAATTTTCGATAAACAGGAAACAGGCTGTAAGAAGATTGGGAATAAGTTAAAAAAAAAGTTTGATTGGGAATAGTAATATGGATATTATAAACTTATATATTATAAACATGTTATAAACTCAACCCATAAAATGGGTAAAAAGGGTGTAATAGTTTTGTGCAAAAGTATGTAACAGGCAGAAGGAAGCACCTCCGACCCCATAAAGTATGTATATTCTTGATCAGCATCAACAGCCAAGACGATATAGCCATGTCCGTCGGTCCTTCCGCTTGTCCGTCTGTATGTACGCGTGGATCTCAGAGACTACAAGAGCTAGGGACTTCAGATTTTGTATATAAGTTCTCCTATACCATAAGCAGAACAAGTTTGCTTCAAATTATCGATAACTTTGCTGGTTTCCGATATACACATGCAATCGATTTAAAAAAAATATTGAATTTGGAATATGTAAAAATTAGGGTTGAAGTAATGGGTAATGATTGAACTTTTCTGAAAATTTCGTCCAAATCAGAGAAACACCGGAGATATTGAACTTAATCGATTGAAGCTAAGTCAGTATACCAAAGTCTTACATAAATTTAATTTATTTATTGCAACTGGGTTCAGGGTATCTTCTAGTCGGGCTCTCCCGACTAGAGCCTTCTTACTTGCTATAATTTGGAAAGTTTTGAAAATGAGCTTGAACTTTGGCATATATATTGGAATGAAGAAAGAGAAAACGACGTACATAGATTTGATATTTGTTTATAACAAAATAGATTTTTATCCGAATATTAGAGAAACATATTCAATTTTGTTAGCCATGCCCTCTACAATTGCAACGGTGGAACGATCTTTCAGTACTTACTCTTAGACCCCATTTACACGGTGAAGTTTTTTCATGAAGTTTTTTTTTCATTCCGTTTTAAAACTTCTTCGCAATTCAGGTCGCATTTACACGCTGAAGTTTTTCAGTGAATTTTTTCCTTTGAAAATGCAACTCTGGTTTAAATTTATGGTCGATAAACAGACACAGTTAACACCAGTTCAATTAATTCTTTCTTCCATAACATTTCTATTAATAATTTATAAACCACAACAATATATTTACTACTTGCGCTAATATTAGCTTGTGCGATATTTCGTATCAATAACTTTATTTTTCACATCAAACACTGTGCAACTCTGTGTTTACATTCTATCGGAATAAGGCAAAGCAAAATAAGAAGAAAAATTCACGACTTAACAAGTAGTGAATTTTTGCTTGAATTTTTACACCTCTACTCCCCTTGCCATCAAACAAAAGATTCAGAGAGAAAATTCACGAAAAAACTTCATTGTGTAAATGGGGTCTAAGACCCCTTTTATACGATGAAGTTTTTTCATGAAGTTTTTTTTTCATTCCGTTTTAAAACATCTTCGCAAATCTGGTCGCATTTACACGATGAAGTTTTTTCATGCAGCATTTTCTGTGTAAATGCAACTCTGATTTAAATTTATGGTCGATCAACATATATCTTTGCCATCGATTTTTTTATTTGTTAACATATAATTGATTTAAGAAGTAACAAGTAAATAAAATGGATTCAGTGAATATTTCTACTAATAATTTCTTAACCAAAACAATGTATTTACTATTGGCGCTAATATTTGCTTGTGCGATATTTCGTATCGATAACTTTATTATTCACATCAAACACTGTGCAACTCTGTGTTTACATGCAATCGGAATAAGGCAAAGCAAAATGAGAAAAATAAATCATTGCTTCACAAGTAATGAAGCATTGCTTGCAGCTGTAACCCCTCTACACCCTTTGCCAATAAACGAATGCTTCAGACGCAAAACCTTCATCGTGTAAAAGGGGTCTTAGAAGAGTTAAGACGTAGCTGAGAACTACTATGGTAGAAAATCGTTTTAAAGGTTATAAAATAATAAAATATATATTTCATTTTATTACATATATTTTGTTTTTCCAAGATAAGGACTAAGTAAAGGAGAAAATGATCTGGAGGACAGAATTATGGAGGAGTTTTCAGCAAGTCCAAGGCCATTAAGTCATTTAAAAAAAATGTTGGCCCCACCGTACTTTAGGACCTAGCTACGCCCTTTAACCCAAATTAAAAAAAAAAAATACACCCAAATTCAATAAAATATTATTTTTGTTTAAGAATACGTGCTCATAGTAATAATACATTTACAAACACACCAACAAACAGGTGTTAACACATCGCCAGTGTTTTCCAACACTCATTGATTTTTTTAATTACGATAGCAGACAGTAGTTTTAAATAACCACATAAACATTTTTATATTAACATAAATCAGAGTTGTTGCGCATTTATTCGTCATCTAAATCAGTGGAGGAGCCAGTTTCATAGTCCTCTTCGCTGGCGCTGGAACGATTCAGGCGCAGCATTTCTAGGAACTCGTGCACTCGGATCTTTTCGGGCACGATTTGTAGCAGAAACTCCAGATTTTTGCTCTTGTTAACCAGTTGCGATAAATGTTCGTATTTTAGTGTTTCGCTGTTTTGCTCGGCAAAGGAAGCCTTGTACGCCTCCCGGGCCAAGTACTGAACAAATAGCTCTGTGGACTTGGTCATCAGAAAGAGTACTTCGTTGGTGATTAGGCCCGTGTCCAATGAGCTCTTTATAATGGTACGCACTCGGCTTTGTGGCAGTTGCAGCTGCTGCTGTTGCGTTTTGTTGAAATCAGACATTTTTATTTATTAAATTGAATTGTTATGTGTATTTAGCCCCTCTCCTTTTTGGCGCTGAATACTCGATGCCTCTCAGCGCGTTCTTATTAACATATTTATAATCGACAAAAAATAGCAGATGGCATATCGGAAAGTGGTTACTATCGATATAAACATAAACTAAGCCACAGTTGCTGTGCAGCCCTGTGATCAATTATATCAACACTGCGACTTCTTTTAGCCTCCTTTTTGGCTAGCGTTTTGTGTGTTGACCAATAAAATTTTCGTACGGAGCATATTTTTTTTGACACTTCTCAATTACAAAAGCCCCAAATACGTATATAAAACGCATTAGTTGCCTGCGGGCTGGCTTAGCGAATATCACTGGGCAACGCACACAATAACATTGAATGCAGCTCCCGTAAGACGCGTACACGCATTAACAAAACAAGACGGTCAGTTGAGGAAAGGCAACTCCGACTGCGACAAGGAAGTGCAACACACAAGCGCAGCTATATACTACACAACAAAGCAAAGCAAAATATGTGTTGTAATAAACAAAAAGAACTGGAATCACTTTTCATGCTTAATTAATATAAAATTACATATACAGCGAACCACATCAACAAAAGTGTTACGAGCATTAATTGTAGCTTGATTTCAATTGCAATTCTCCGATCCATACAGCCTTTTACATATACATATAGACCTTAGACATTAATATATCTTGTGTTTTCAATAACATCATATCGGAAGTCGTTTAAGCGAGAGCGATAATTAAAAATGGCCACCGCTGCTAGCACCGACGTGGGAAATGCTGTAAACGACTGCTTCAGTATCGGCTCCACAGTGCTCTGTACGAATTGTTTTAAGGAGGAAGTAGAGGGAGAAGTGATCGCGTTCGATCATAACACAAAAATGCTTATATTGAGTATCCTTTAAAAAAATTTAATTACAAAAATTAGAACAAATCTCTATTCGCCCCATTAACAACAATATCAACTGCCACTTGAGCTCTCGAAGTGAAAGTTAAATTGTGTTGTCAGCTGCTTAATAAGTAGTTACGTATTATTATGGACCGTTTTTCTTAAGCTTGGTCAACCTACATCAATCCTGAAATCCTTTGCCTTGCTTTTCTTCTTTTTTCTTTTTCTTCGTTCAAACAGAATGTCATTCGAAAACGACAGAGGATCTGAGTGATGTATATGTGATGAATTTATCTCTTTGCAGTAACGTGCAGGTAATCAAAGAATGCAATGGCAATTTCATTGATGATCCCCAAAAGCTCAACCTCGAACAGGTACTTAAATACATATGATCATACTTCAGAATTTTTACCTTTCTAGTTTATTGTTAATTTTGCAGGTTAAAATGCGTCTTCGCAAAACATTGGAGAGACGGCAAGATTATATCAAGTCGAAAAATTCCGATGTCAGTCAAGAAGCACAAGAGCTCTATAGAGCGATAGCCAAACAACTTGGGGTTAGCAAAAATTCAACAGAATGGCTGAATTTTGATTTGTAAAACATGTGCTTTGTTTTTTGCTCTTTTTTTGTAGTCCCATGAAGTATCCTGGCAAGGGCAGAACATACAAATATTAAGCGAAGTAACCGTCTCGCCGCCATACAGGGTGGAAAATGTTGTATCCAGTTCGGATAATGAGACTGCGTGCAACTACATCAAAAGAATCGTAAGAGCGCAATCAATAAATGTGTGCTATGTACAAAAGCAAGTGTATCTTTAATTGCAGATAAAACAGTTTTTCATCACTAGACCTTCGGCGGCCCTGGAAAATACGCATGGTACGGCCAGCTCATCGTCGGCTTCCGTGTCGCCATCGTCCTCATCTCTATCATCGAGTAATGCAGCTTCAGGATCGCCGGTTTCCGCTAACTAATAATAAACAGAACATAAAAAAAACTGATTTGCTTTAGAAATGTATAAAATTATCATTGTGATTGATTGGATATTGTACGCGACGTGAGAAACAGCTGGGGCTCTCGGAAAAGAGAAGTTTTTACTGTACATATGCATTAAATATTTTTTTTTTATTTGCAAATCGGATGGCTCGATAACAATAATGAATATTTTAATATGTGGGCTCGTCGTTCTATCGGCACCTTCTTGTATAGCAGAAAACAAGTTAGTTTCTTTACAATCTGGCTTTCTCAGTCACAAATTGAAAAAATAAAGCTAATAAACCTAATAGGTCTGTTTAATAGTAGAAAGTGTAGGGCAGTGCAGAACAGAACACGAAAAATACAACCCTGAAAATTTTAAGTGTAAAAGAGCGTAGAGCTACTGTACAAAAAAAGGTGTAAGTTAGAGCAAACGAGGCAACAGCTGACTGACATGACTAACATGAGTTTGAATAACAATAAAAATTTCATTATAAGCAAGCTTCACTGATCCAAGTGGCGATGAAGAAAAGGATTTATTAATTTCCGGATAGGAAAAAGAAATTGTGTGATGGACTATTTGACAAAAACTATTCCAACCTACACGGATAAAGAATTTCAAACGCATTTGCGAGCTACAAGTGGAATTTTGTGCTTGAATTCACCCAAATAGCCTTTTCTTTATTTTAATTGGGTGCGGCAGCTGCTGCTTCCTGCTCTGAATATATTTCAGGCTCTGCATATTGTATAAAAATTATAAAATAAACTCATTTCATATTTTGTATTATTGTTAAAACTTGCAATGTTAAACAGATTTGAAGAGGTAAGAACCGCAACTGACACAAAACAGCTGTTTTGTTCTACACTTTTCTGCTCTTGATTTTTGGTGGGGTAGAAAAGTGTAAGTCAGGGGACACTAAAAAACTCAGGGTAGAACAGTTTAGTGTAAAAAAGTGCAGCTATCGAACACTTTTTGTGAACTAGTGTACACTAGGGCAGCGATCGGCACATTTACATTTACATTTTCATTTTACACTGTACGCTATAAAAACTAATAAAAGCGCACGCTGTACGGCTTTCGGCAGTTGTGTTGCTCCCACTTCGGCAAAGCAAATCAAGTCAGTTGCTGTTCAGCATTCACAAAGGCAAGGCCTCGCTGCGCAATTTTTCTGAATGCTAAATATTTAACACTGCAAAAAAACTGAATAATGAATGAATTTTTTTTCAATGAAAATATGTTCCACAATGTTTAATTTGCCACCAAATTTTAAATTATAATAAAATATATTTTTTTATTTTTTATACTCGATATTCCCCACAACTTCGAATTGCGAAACAACGTTCTCTACATTAAAAAACATAAAAATACAAATAAAATTTCCAATAAACATTTAGATGACCTACTTAGAATAAAATGCAATGATGAAGAAATAGACCTGGACCAAATAGTTAAAAAGTTAGAATTAAAAATAACGTGAACTTTTTTTTGATTTGCCAACTTATTAATTTTTCTCAGTGCACTGTTTTCTTCGTGCGCAAACATAGTTTTCAAGACAAGCACAGAGCAATAAAAGTATAGCTGTGTGAGTTTGCCGGTCGCTGAGCTAGAGTCACCGAATTTGGAAGGAAGATAGCTGGTGGCATCACCATTTGCATCGGAGAATCTTTAAGGCAGCGTACACCCCTGCCGCATCCGTACCCCTTTGCAATCAGGCCTTTTTTTACCGGTTTTAAAACTGGTAACGAGTATACTGCAGTCGGTTGCGTCCGACTGCAACATTTCTACTTGTTGTACTTCTTTTTAGCCAACACATTGGCCCGTGTTCGTCTGCTGGAGCATACTGTTTGCTTATCCGCCCTAGAAGCCCTCAAGATCGAGCACGATGAATCTGAAACAGTTAATGCAATGGCTGGCCTCTCAATGCAATCGCTGCACAGGTAAGTAAATGACATAATACACAGTTTCTATATTTACTGAACGGTTTTTTCTATGTTTTTAGAACACTTTCGCGTGATGTATCCGAGGAGCCCATGGATCAGGATGAAACCAAATAGACGTTGTGTCATACGTCGACGCATGCTCAACGCATTCTATTATTGTTGTTGTTGTAGAGTAAAAAGAAAAAAAATATTTTTGTTTATTTTGTTGATGGATTTCCCATTTGTTGTCGCTTTCGTCATTGCTGTTGCTGTCGTTAAGCGAAAGTTATTGTCTGATCCTCTCTCTCTCTTTCTCACGTGCACTGTGTCTCTGTCAGTTCTTAACCACACCGTGCAGTAGCTTATCATGCCTCCCCACCATGCCTCAATAAATGAACAAAATCACACACGCACAAAAAATAAATAACATAATATGAAAAAATATGACAAGTTGAAGAGAAAACCATTGAACGAAAACAAAAAAAATGAAAAGGATGAGTGAGAGAGTATGAAAGAGTTGAAACAGGAAGGCCTAAAGTTTTAAGTTTAAAACAAGAAAAACGCTTTAAAAATTGTAAAGTTAAGAAAACTGAATAACTAATTTTTATTATTTTTTTTTTATTTTTTTTTATTAATTCTAAATTTTTCTCTCACTTTTTCTTACATTCTTGCTGTTCGAGTTTTGCTCTTGAAAGAGAACATTTTGCTTTCTTGTTATTGCGTTGTGCGTGTGTTTCTTTAACGTTGCACAACTCTTATACGATAGATTAAAGTAATTTGCATTGGTGTATACTAAGTTTCAGAGTTGATTCCAATCTAAAAACATTCAAAATAAATATAAAGAAAAAATTAATTATTTGCTTAAGATTTAACATTTATTAAATAGATGCAAGTTAATTAAGACTATACTTGATCAGGTTGAAATCAGGGGAAACCCTGATGGAAGACACAAAAAGGGTTCTGACGTGCAAGTCAATTGTCAGAATTGAGTATAGGGGCGAAAGTCCAATCGAACCATCTAGTAGCTGGTTCCTTCCGAAGTTTCCCTCAGGATAGCTGGTGCATTGAAATATTATATAAAATAATCTTCTCTGGTAAAGCGAATGATTAGAGGCCTTAGGGTCGAAACGATTTTAACCTATTCTCAAACTTTAAGTGGGTAAGAACCTTAACTTTCTTGATATGTAGTTTAAGGTTATAGTATAATGTGCCCAGTGGGCCACTTTTGGTAAGCTGAACTGGCGCTGTGGGATGAACCAAACGTAATGTTACGGTGCCCAAATTAACAACTCGTACAGAAACCATGAAAGGCGTTGGTTGCTTAAAACAACAGGACGGTGATCATGGAAGTCTAAATCCGCTAAGGAGTGTGTAACAACTCACCTGCCGAAGCAACTAGCCCTTAAAATGGATGGCGCTTAAGTTGTATACCTATACATTACCGTTAAAGTAGATGATTTATATTACTTGTAATATAAATTTTGAAACTTTAGTGAGTAGGAAGGTACAATGGTGTGCTTAGAATTGTTTGGCGTAAGCCTGCATGGAGCCGCCATTGGTACAGATCTTGGTGGTAGTAGCAAATAATCGAATGAGACCTTGGAGGACTGAAGTGGAGAAGGGTTTCGTGTGAACAGTGGTTGATCACGAGTTAGTCGGTCCTAAGTTCAAGGCGAAAGCCGAAAATTTTCAAGTATAAAAATATCAAATATTGTTGTCTTAAAATTTATACATGTAAACGATTTTTATACACTTGAATAATTTTGAACGAAAGGGAATACGGTTCTAATTCCGTAACCTGTTGAGTATCCGTTTGTTATTAAATATGGGCCTCGTGCTCATCCTGGCAACAGGAACGACCATAAAAAAGCCGTCGAGAGATATCGGAAGAGTTTTATTTTCTGTTTTATAGCCGTACTACTCTGGAAGTCTTTCGCAGAGAGATATGGTAGATGGGCTAGAAGAGCATGACATATACTGTTGTGTCGATATTTTCTCCTCGGACCTTGAAAATTTATGGTGGGGATACGCAAACTTCTCAACAGGCCGTACCAATATCCGCAGCTGGTCTCCAAGGTGAAGAGTCTCTAGTCGATAGAATAATGTAGGTAAGGGAAGTCGGCAAATTAGATCCGAAACTTCGGGATAAGGATTGGCTCTGAAGATTGAGATAGTCGGGCTTGATTGGGAAACAATAACATGGTTTATGTGCTCGTTCTGGGTAAATAGAGTTTCTATCATTTATGGTAGTTTCTTGTTCCACGGATAGTTTAGTTACGTAGCCAATTGTGGAACTTTCTTGGTAAAATTTTTAAGACCTAGTGCAGCTATCAAACAGACTAAAGGCCCAACCAAACGATGCATTCGTGCATGCATGTAAAGCAAAACACCGAAATTTATCGACATAATAATGCTCCTTATCGTTATCGATTCTCTACACTGAATCGCAAAAAAAAAACGATCCGCTGTGAATGGCAAATTAAATAATAAAAGTAGATGCCGCGTTTAATTTAGAGGTTTTCGTTTTGTTTTGATAAAATAAAAAATTTTACTGGCTGACATATAAATATGGAAGATGTGCAGAAGCATAGCGTGCACACGCTTATTTTTCGATCACTTAAACGCACCCACGATCTGTTTGTATCGAATCAGGGCAACTTGCCGGATATTGATGACCGTCTGTAAGTTTAAACTAGCAATTTTATGTAAGTTTACATATACTTAATGGCACATTTTCAATTATAGAGAAAAAATGAGGCGCGCAGTTAAAACGAGGGACACCTATGGATTAGTGCTTGACCGCGCCGTAAAATCAATGGAAGCCAAAAAATTGGCTGGCGACAAAATGCTGGCCATCACAGATGGCAGCTCCTTCGACTTGGCCACAATAGCCTCAATGGAGCGTGGAAGTTTGATTCGTTACAATCGCGAGAAGGCATCGGTTATTAGCAACATCTCATTAGTGCGTGCTTCCATGCCCAACAACAGCAGTGGTGCCGGCGGTGCTAGGAACGTCCAACTGATTCCAAAGAAAGCACCTACAATACCGAAGCCCAGGTGGCATGCGCCATGGAAACTATCGCGCGTCATCTCTGGCCATTTGGGCTGGGTGCGCTGTATTGCCGTTGAGCCGGGCAACGAATGGTTCGCCACCGGGGCTGGGGATCGTGTCATCAAGATTTGGGATTTGGCCAGCGGCAAGCTAAAGCTTTCGCTAACCGGTCATGTGAGCACCGTGCGCGGCGTGGCTATCAGTGCCAAGCATCCGTACTTGTTCAGTTGCGGCGAGGATCGTCAGGTTAAATGCTGGGATCTCGAGTACAACAAAGTGATACGACACTATCATGGTCATCTATCTGCCGTCTACTCACTGGCACTGCATCCCACTATCGATGTTCTGGCCACCTCCGGACGTGACTCAACGGCTCGTATCTGGGATATGCGGACCAAAGCGAATATCCACACATTAACGGGCCACACGAACACAGTGGCCAGTGTTGTTGCCCAGGCAACTAATCCACAGATTATAACCGGATCTCATGACTCCACCGTACGTTTGTGGGATCTGTCTGCCGGCAAGAGCGTTTGCACGCTAACCAATCACAAGAAGTCCGTGCGCAGCATTGTGCTCCATCCATCGCTGTATATGTTCGCCTCCGCCTCGCCAGACAACATCAAACAGTGGCGCTGTCCGGAGGGTGACTTTGTGCAAAATATCTCTGGCCACACGGCCATTGTCAATTGCATGGCAGCCAATACGGATGGCGTGCTTGTCTCTGGTGGCGATAACGGTACCATGTTTTTCTGGGATTGGCGTACCGGCTACAATTTTCAACGCTTTCAGGCGCCCGTCCAGCCCGGCTCAATGGACAGCGAGGCGGGCATATTTGCCATGTGCTTCGATCAATCTGGGAAGCGTCTTATCACCGCCGAGGCGGACAAAACTATAAAGGTGTACAAAGAGGATGACGAGGCCAGCGAGGAAACGCATCCAATTAACTGGCGGCCTGAGCTGCTCAAGCGTCGTAAATTCTAAGATATAAAGCAGTTTTTATGTAATCAACTATAAAAAAACAATGTACCCCGTACTATGAAATGAGTGGTTAGTTAATGGTATCGATGTAATGGTATTTCTGCTATGGACAAGATGTAGAAGAGGAGATGAATGATGAAAGGATTGTCTTAATACTACCCCAATTAACAAGAAAAATACATGAGATTTTTATTTTTTGTATTTTACAAACATATTATGTAACGTATAGAAGACGTACATACAGATGCATATACATGTATCTACAGCTCCGATCAACATTTTAAATATACCTGCTGCAAGTTCTTTAGTAATAAATCTCGGAAAAAACTGTTTAATTTCTTGGTATTTTTTTTTTTTTTTGTAAGTACTAATGTACTTTGTTTAAATATTTCCTGTATTTTTTCATCAAATTACATTTTAGTGATCGTTTGTTTTTGATGCTATATAGTTAACAACTGTTAATTAAATTGTTTCATTCTTCATGTTTGTGTTTTATAGTGTTTTATTATTAACATTAGTGTTTATTATAAGTTGGGCTCTCTAGTCATTTGCATAAACTTTATTATTAGTATTAATCGTTATCATTTCATGCAATAAAATCGCAAATAATTGTTGTTTGAAACAAATCCTTTGTTTTATTTATTTTTATTTTTTAAATTAACCACACTTTGGTTGAGTGTTTTTTGTTTTCTTTCTTCAATGTTAGATTTTTGTTTTCGTTATATATTTAGGTAGTTTTTATATATGTACATATGTATCATTTATCGTTATACAATTAAATATGCATATGGACGTTTATACATACATATACATATGTATGTATATTTAGTTGTATAACATATGTATGTATAAACGTCCATATGCAGAACTCCTTTCTACAAAATCTCTTGTTCTTTCTACATGGTGTGAACTGCAAAAAAATAAGTGGAAATGTTGCAGTCGGACGCAACCGACTGCGGTATACTCGTAACCAGTATTAAAACCGCTTAAAAGAGGCCTGATTGCAAAGGGGTACGGATGCGGCAGGGGTGTACGCTGCCCTAAAGATTCTCCGATGAGATGGGGTGCTATATTCCTTCCAAATTTGGTGACTCTAGCTCAAAGTTTGTAAAAGCTGCGGAAAGGGGGGCTGGGGGCGGAATGGGTGGGTGTGGCATCCAAATTTGTGATGCAGATCTTTGTGGAATGTCAATTTCTTCATACCAAATTTGGTGACTCTAGCTCACAGTGAGTAAACGGTGGGGAAAGGGGGCGAAATGGGTGGGCATGGCTCCAAAAGTTTGATGCAGATTTTTGGTGGTCGTTGCCAGCTATCTTCCTACCAAATTTTGTGACACGCATTCTCGTTTTTGATGAAGCGTTGGCGTGGTTGGGGGCGGCTAGGGCTGTATTGGTGGGCGTGGCATCCAAAATTTTGATGCAGTTTTTGGGTGGTCATCATCACCCATCTTGGCACCAAATTTGGTGGCTTTAGCCCAAAAACTGTGGGATATAGGCTTTTTAGACTTTCAAATGCGGGGGGGGGGGGGGGGGCTGGGTCGGAATTGATGCAGTTTTTTTGGGGTTTCTAGTAGCTATCTTCTTACCAAATTTGGTACTTCTAGCTGTAAGGATGTGCGAAATATGTGGATTTATCGGTTTTGAGTTATCGAATTTATCGATTTGCCAGCCCCCAGTTATCGTAGAACTCAATCTTGACACTTAAATTTACTATCCCATAGATAAAGAGAGTTGGAAAGTTTCAAGTCTCTACGGACAGACAGACGGACAGACACCATGACGGACATTGCACAAACCCAATATACTCTTTACCTTCGGTATCGAGTATAAATATGTCTAATTAAACCAGCCTGGACCTTTATTTTTAATTCTAGCTCTAAAGGCGGCAAACAATTTTCGACACTGCCTGTCTATTTAGATGACTCTGTTTTATATTTATAAATCTTTAATTGTTTTGTATTTGTTTTCGCACCCACTCTTGTGGAGTACATATTAATGTGTAATATGCAAAGACTGCAACTCGTATTTACAGTAAGCCAGGACTTATTAACATTCTAGCAACAGTTTTCTTGATAAGATTAACATACATACGTGTTTAATATAGCTTTAATAGTAGTACAAAAAAAAAAAAAAACACACGCACCATAACACTCCAACATATACAGGCACACGTACACATGAAAAAAAAATTTCAGGCTTAAATGTTGCGTGGATATCTATGTGTGTGTACACACGCGGTATATATATCGAGGACATTAATTTGTATGTGTATGTGCGCGTGTGCGTTGTAGATAAAGGAGAATATGCATACGAAAGCTATAAACAAAATATAAGTTATATTTATTTACTTTTTTTTTGTTGCTGCGTCTTGCATATTATTTCTAGGGCTGACATTTAGGTTGAACGTAGAACAAGAAATTAAATATTCATTTTATTGTATTGGATGACTAAGATGTTACTGCATATTTGAAGACAAAGTTGCAAAATTAAAATATTTGATTGTGTGTGTGTGTGTAAAAACAAATAAGAGAAATATTATAAAATGTATTAAATATTTAAAATATGGGAAAAATGTAATATTTTCAACTTTGCTGATTATAAAAAAAAAAGTTTTTAAGTGCAGAGCTCATGATTTTTTTAATTTTGCCGACTGCCTTTGGAAGTGTTGTTGTTGCTGTGTCGTTGAAGTTGTGGAAGGTTCGTTTTTTCTTAACTACGCCTTTGTTTGGCACGTCGAACCACCGTTCGCCGACACACATATACACACACAACATATACACAAACACATATGCACACACATATATATACACACAAAAGCAAACATACATACATACAAAATATCACCTTAATATTTTGCTGTCGTTGTTTTTATATTACGTTGGCTATCATTGTTTGTTTTTTTTTAGTTTGTTTGCAGTTTATCTCATAATTTAATTGTAGATTTTGATTGCCTTTTCGGAAAAGTTGAGTGAGCTACGCTTGCGCGACTTATTAATATGATCGAGACCAAAGAACGGCATCTGTCCGCCCGTCCATGTGCGATACAACTCCAGATCGATCAGTGAATTATCATTGATATCATTGGTGTGTCCATTGGCAATAACAGCAAACTTATAATTCTCCCATTCCTTATCCGGAACATTAAGGCGCTTCTGTATTCGCTGCTTGAGTGCACCGTATGGTTCGTTGTGGCGTGCCTTGGTGAGGAATGGAACACCGAACGAATTGTAGAGATCTTTGCTGTAATGCGCTACTGGGATGAGTAGTTCATTCTCAGCCAGCTGTGTCTCCTCATTCGGTATCTCTTCGATGCGATAGATTTTCTGTGTGCCCTGTGTTGTTGTTATGGACTCGTTCATTTTCATCAACGTATCTAACGGTATATCATCCTTGCAAATGGCAACAATCTTATGATTACCGACCTTCATGAGACGCAGCTTCTTGCGGCTATTCTCAGCAACTGTGATCGATTTGGCCGCCTCATCCAGCAGACCCTTAACCGTACCATTTTTATTTGGATATAGCACAAGCTCTTTCTCCTCCTTCAGGTCGTTGGATACCCAAATGCATTTGAATAACTTTTTGTTATCCAGCTCGTGAATGCTTAGCGATAGTCTCTGATAAAAAATACGCTTGGGCATGCTCTGCTTTGTATATGCTAGCAGATCCTTGATGTTACCCTGTAAACGAAATTGTTTAATATTTATATACATAAAGTATATGGCAAGTTCTTGATAATAGGCATACCTTGTAAGTGTAGGGCACCGCATTGCCGGCTGTTTCCTTGAAGTTGCTGATGCACAGAAAGAACTGAAGCTTTTGAGGATCTGTATTGAGGCGTTCGGCAACGGCGTTAGTCAACTGATCGTAATTGTAGCGATTCGATAGCTCAAGCGTAAAGTCTGGCTCATTGGGATTGCATTTGTCGCTGAAGATGATCTCGATGCGATAGACCAGATCCAAAAAGTAATCCTCAACGGTGGGCAAATCCAGTTTAACATCAACATTCTCGCGCTCAAATATTAAAATGGGACCCTGCAAATGATCCTGCGGCATATACAGCACGTTCTCAATGGGATCATTAATGATGGGAATCTTCTTATCGGCATATTCATCAAACACTGTCAATTCAGTGTCCAACTCAAAGCCAAGCTTGCGATTGATCTCCGGCACCAGTTCGCACAAGCGACGACTTAACGGCTGCTGTGTGCATCCAATATAATTGAGACGCTTATTGGGCGCATCGTAATACTTGAGAAACAGTAGGACATCGATTTTGGGATTAAACGGCAGCAGCGGCCCAGTGCTCTCGGGTGGCGCCAATTCAAGAAATATTACCCAAGGCTTTTGCGATGTGGGTATCTGTTCAATGGTGCGCGTTGCCTCCGCCTCGAAGTCAAAATAAAGGAACTTTTGGGTTTGGGCCGTGCACATGTTCCACATGCGCATGCGATCGCGCGGCACACCAATTGCCTTAACAAACATTTCGACCATCTCGTTAACAGTTTGGTTTTGCTTAAGCTTGAAGGGTCGCTGGTGTGTCTTTTCCAGATCGAATAGACGACGCTTCTGTTGCGCCTCAAAGTACTCCTCGAGTATAACATGTATGGGCACATAAAGATTGGCTTCACTGCGCTCCTTGCGACGCGCCAATTCGATGCGCTTTTCTAAATCGAGACGCTCCACCAGATCGCAAGATATCTCACTCTCTGGTATATCTTCGAGTACGCGATCCAATTCCGATTGCCGTATGTAAACGAGCATATAGGCATTGCTGCATTTGGCATGAAACGAAATCTCATCATCCATGCCGCCATAGTTTTGTTCGATAGCTTCGTGTTTGCGGCAACTGGAGACTACATCGTCATCGAACTTATACCAACGTCCATCAGCCTTTGGATTGATGTATACGACATAGTGACCGCCGTGATTGTCACCTGAGTGGACGAGCACGGCGTGCAGCACATAATCAGCTGGTGCCTTCTCCGGTTCCGCCAAAAAACGATCCAAATTGATTTGCTCGTAAAACTCAAAGCGATCGTTATACTTGATGGAGCTATCCGTAATTGGATCATATTGGAAACGCATCAAATGTAAATGCAACACTGGCGGGAATGATGTGAATATGACGCCCTTGCTTGCCTCCTGTATACACATAAAAAGGAAAAAAAAGGAAAGAAAATTTAAAGAAACAAATTAATGTTTTAAAATAAGTTAATATACTATTATCGTGCGAAACACAGTTTTGCTATGTGTATATGTATATGTATGTATGTGTATCAAGCATGGCGTCTTAATAACGAAATAATTCCATCAAAGCAATTTCATCATTTCAGGGGCAATGTGGCACTTATTGTGGAAGCTAAGAGACTAGAATGATAATCAAAATGGGCCACTTACGATATGCATGTACACATTAAAAAAGTATGTACACACATATGTACATGCCAAACATTTTTGTTTTCTATCTACTAATGAATGTATGTACAGTACATATGTACATATATAGAATAAGTAAGATTTTGCACTCTAGAGCCACGTGCAAAGAAAATCAAAGGGCAACGGGTAATTAACATACCTGAAGACCATGAACACCAGCATCGTATTTGTTGTCACCCTCAAGCGTCTCGGAGGCGACATAGTCCTGAAATGAATCGTAAATGTTTTTCTTGTCTTTGATATTTAGCTGAATATCGTAGAAGGTCTCGTAGCGTGTGCTATTGTAATCGACATTTTTGCATTTAATGTACGATGACATTTTGCCCTCGAATAGACCAGGAATGGTGCCCTCAAGGCATGTGCCCTTCATCTTCGACTCGAGTTTGTCGAGCAGCACACGAAGAAATTCTTGAACATCGTGTTGCATGAACGAATCAAGCGTTTCCCATCCGAACGATTTGGTTAGCTTCTTGGTGCCCACGGGGCGATCAGAAAACTGCAGCTCATGAAAGACGCGCTGCAATGATAAGCCCACTGATTTGGTGCTGTCATCCGCCTCCGTCGGTATGCGATAGACGCTCAAACGCAACGAATTTGTAAAATACAGCGTCTGCAGCAGAGAGTTCATATAGCATGTGGCACCCTGATTCTTCAGGCCCACGTAACCGGTATGCTTCTTGGAGTCCCACAATACGCCATGTGGTGCATCGGCAATGACATGCACTTCGAGCGTAATGCTGCCGTTATGCACATAGTATTTATCGGGATCTTGCAGCTCCTGCCAGGTTATGAAATTCGAATAGCCATAATCATTCTCCTTTGAGTAGAATAAATGTTTTATTCGCGCGCGCGTAAATGGCGGCGAATCGGGCTTGTGGCATTTGAGACGCAGTTCGGCAATGGCATTGCATGACCAGGTGGGTGAATCATTCTCACCATTGCACTGCAGAAAGAAGCCCAATGCCCGGTCGTTCGGTATGACCATTATCTTCCATGGCAGCATACGCACATAGACCGGCTGTGACAGATGCTGTTGCTTTATTTGGCCAACATTCTCCACGGTATAGGAGAATGTGGTTTCTGAACGGAATTGATCCTCCTTTGTCTCGTCGTCCATTGTCATCTCTTGCTCGTTGCCAAACGATGTCGAGCTGCTTTCCGCTAATAGTTGCTGTGGCGGTACGTTACCGTTTTCACTGGGGAGTTGCTGCTGCTGTTGTTGTGGCTGCTGTTGATGTGGTTGTTGTTGCAGCTGTGGATGAATTAGATTCTTAAATTTCGGCAATTGTGGCAGTGAGTCTGTCTGTAGTTGTTGCTGCTGCTGCTGCTGTAGGTCACTTGTAATTATTTCGACCTCTTGCGTATCTTGGGTGTCCATTGCTTCGATAGACTGATCTGTTTCAATGTCCATTGTATTTTGAACTAGAATTTTGATGTTAGTCGACTACCGCAATCGCCGCCGCTGCTGCTGCTGTCACCACCGTTTCTGATCGTTTTGTCTTTCTTCAATTATGGCGTTATGAGCGTTTTAGTATTGTTGTTATCGTATTGACATTCGATTTCGATAGTGTCTTGTTGAATGCTGCAACAGCCGCCTGAATGGAAAATGGAAGGGGGAGAATCATCGATAAATAAACATACAAAAACGCACATATGTATATGTATGTTAATACATAAATGTGTATATAAGTTTACGTATGCGTGCAATATTCACAAGCTTGCAATTTTTAAATGTGAACGCATTAATGCAGTTTATGTACACAAATATACTTGCTGACATCCATACACAAACACATACATATGTTTGTACATATGCGTATGTTATATCTTCTTATTGCGCGCGTACGTATGCTTGTTTTATGCAACCACTTACATTATCTTAATAATGCTAAAATGAAGTGCGCCGCATCGCTTTGTCTCGTCATACACACACACAAACACATTCGCACGCACGCACGCATTAAAGCTCAAACGCTCTATAAATCCCCCCCCCCCCCTCTCCTGATATTAAACTGACATCAACACAACTAAGTGTGAGCTGCCCGCACACACAAATGCAATGAAATTTTATTTATTTTGCTTACCTTCGAAATCGTCAAGAAATTTTCGAATATTGAGGCCTTGGCCGCAGACTGGTTGGATGGCAGGCAGCTGAAGGCTCAAAATCGCGAACGAACACAACCGTCAAGAAAAAAAACTTTGCAATTTTTTTCGTATTTGTCTTTCCAACCTACACACTTACTTATGGCGTTCTCTTCATCGATAGTGTGTGTGCAGCACTACGCTTTTTCTTTACGGTATCAAAAAAAAGTCGGAAACATAAATTTTAATGAATCTGTCTAAATAATTTGTTCTACACTTCTGACTTATTTCACTCGGCACAGCTGCATTGGCGTTTCCGATTAATTTAAGGAAAGGTGCAAAAATTTTACTTTAGTCTGTCAAGCAAATGTTACAGTTCTACTCAAAATGGCACTGCAAAGCTCAACTGGAGCTTCTCTCGAAGCTGTTATATCAACAAATGTGGCACAAACCGAAATACTAGAAAATGTGGTCGCGATAGTTTGAAATTTATTGTTGCCATCTATGCAATTTATACTATCGATACGATTTGATACATAATAAATCATTTTTTCGTTTTATTTAAGTTTTAAGCGGCATTTGGAAAATGAGATTGGAAAATGTTTTGCTTCTGTCTGACACACATATTTTTCACATAAGTTCGTCTCACTGACTCTCAATATAAAACCGCTTTCGGTTGCAACGAGTATATACTCGTTGTTCGCTTGCATCTCAGCATGGAGTGGAAAAAAGCTATTCGAAAATTTAGTTTTAAAAGTTGTCAAGAGATGTCGTAATTTCGATATTACCCAGCAAACATTTACCCTTGACGTAAAGTTGATATCAAGTTGCCGTCAAGGGTTATATCTAGCGCTTGCTATTGATTTTATGCTTGATATAACCTTGACGGCAACTTGATAATGATAGCGAAATCAATTTAAATTGACCCTTGATGTAAAGTGTTGATATGCCCTGAAAGCAAGCCAATATCAAGCCGATATCAACTATTGAAAACAATTCAAAATCAAGGGTTGATATCAATAAAGGGTGCCATTTTATTTATTTATATTTATTTAATATTTATATATTTGACCTTAAAACTACAATAACAAGTTTAAGATAGCACTGGCTAATTAGGCCTTCGGCTATATTTATTTACCACAACATTAGATGATTGAAACACGTGTTTCCCAACTTCCTTTTTTATTTTATAAAATCGCTTCATCTTAAAAAAATCACTCAATATAAATATAATATACAATATAAACTTTATTTAACCGTTAAACAACAATTATAATTTTTCACTCACGATTGCAACCTGCTCGATTTGTTCTTAAATCACAATTGAAGTGAGTTTAAATTTTTCTACAAGAGAGAGAGCTGAAGAATAACTGTAAATTTACCAGATGAAACCGTTGACTGAGTAAATAAGTTCTTATGCTCGCTAAACTATTTTACTAGACGTTTTATTGTGCTGTGCGCCTGTTCCTGCAAATTATCGACCAGCACCAAAAATACCTTGGAAGTATTGTTTTTTTTTTTTCTTGTTTTTCTTAGGTTTTGTACTAATATGCACCAAATTTAATCTAAATATTGGCTGTTTAGCGTTTGCCGAAATTCATAATAGTAGAGAAAGGTCAATGAATTCCATGCCAAATACATTTAATTCCCAATGGTTAACTTAGTGCCAACTTATTCTAATCAAAATATACAACTATAACAAATATATTATAAAATTATATATGCATATACAATAGCACTTATATTATATAAGGCATAAACGAAAAATGTAACAAGACTGGAAAACAGAGATGGTATGTTATGTTAGTATGGTATGTTATGTTAGTTTACATTCTGCGAGGTGCAAGCGGACAACTGGGAAACTTGTTTACCTACTACACTCGCTACAATGTCAGATGGTGCGAAGTCGGCCATCATTGTTTAGCTTTTTGTTGTGACTGCAAAGTGTGCAAAGCGCAAGGCATAATTAATTGTTGCCGCACTTCGTTTCGCTTGTTGTTGTCACAAATTTAAAATCGGAAATTTAGGCTTCTGCTACAATCTACTTGTTGCTGCTCAACAAGAAAGGGTGGTATAGACTTTATATGAACTTTGTGCAATTGTTGAGCAAAAAATGAGATACTTTAATATAATGTCTGCTTTATATGTATATTGATATTATGCGAGTAAGTAAAGGCATTCATAACTAATAAAAACAAGTTGTTTATAATTAATTTAACTAACTAAAATTAAAGTAAACGTATTTTGTATATCAAAATTATGTATTTGAGTTTTATTGACTTTAATTGAATATTAGGACAAGGGGTATATTTATTTGTTCAGTTTGTGCGTCTCATCTACGACAAGCTAGCACGTTGCTTGGTTTGGTTCAGTTCTGCTTTGCGTTCAGCGGCCTGTTTATTAAAGGAGAGGCGGCGGGCCAGCGGAAAGAAAGAACGATAAAAATGTGTAAGTATGTGTATGCGTGTGCGTTTGCTTCATTCTTGCTGAACCTGCTCGTTGAGATTTTTATTTTTATGTTTCTTCGAAAAATGCATGTTTGAATACACTTTTAGCATTTGTGCGCATCGCTGCATAACTGGTAGTTGCGATGGCAAAATTGTTGGAAAGTGTCATATAGCTAAAAACATGAAAGAGTATGAATGACGAGCAATGCAAAACTGACATTTGTCTGCCTATTTTACTAGACGCTTGTTTTTTGTGTTGTGCGCCTGATCAGCAAATTATCGACCAGCACCAAAAATGCCTTGGAAGTATTGTTTTTTTCTTGTTTCTTAGGTTTTTGTAGGCAAAATACTAATATGCACCAAATTTAATCTAAATATTGGCTGTTTAGCGTTTGCCGAAATTCATAATAGTAGAGAAAGGTCAATGAATTCCATGGCACATACATTTAAATATGCACATGTAGATATGCAGGGACGCTCACACAATCTCACGGGAGCAAGCCTATGCAAAATAAATATCAAAAATTATTACAAAGCAAAGGCCCACCAAAACTGCGTGGCTACGACGAGCCAGCACGTGTTGTTGTTGCGACTTGCCTATTCTCGAATGGCACACGCACATGCATACACACAAAAAACGCATAGAATAATTGACTTAGTTGCCTAGACAGCTAGCTATAGCTACCACTGCACACCAACAAGACTGCAGTGCATTGTAAACAAAAAAGCTATAATCAAAACAAGCGCAGCTGTTTGTAATTGGGGGAAAGCAACTTTTCTACTCGTTAGTCTATCCGCTTCGTGGTTGCGACTTGTTTCACGGCATGTTAACTTGAACAATTCTTAAAACCCGCTTTATGTTGAATGGTCGTTGTTCATACTCTTATTCAATAGTTTCGCTATATATAAAAGAAGCAAACCAGAACTGCCGCGCAATATATAAAATCGACAATTTCAGACTTCTGCTTGAATCTGCTTTATGTAGTCCAACTTGGAAGGGTAGTATAAACTTAATATGAACTTTGTCAAAATAAATAGCAAAACGTAAGATACTTTAATATTATTAATGTTCATATTTTTTATTTATGTATCGTAAATAAACTATAGGCACGTCTACGACTCCTTAGGCCAGGGGTTCCCAAACTTTTCTCACCGCGGCATCCTTGTTGCGCGAAAAAAAATTCGCGGCACACCTACTCTTAAAAAGGTTTGACTACTTAGGAATACAAGAAAACACAATGCAGTTTTGCGCTCATTTATCTTTAATGGGAAGAATGAAACTGTTTAAATGAATTTTTCATTATTTCTTTTAAGTTGATAGGAAGTTTTTTCAATTTTACCCTTAAATCACTTGAAGCTGAAAGTTTGCTCCTATATCTGTTTTTTATGTAAGCATACGTTGAGAATGCAGACTCACATAGATAGGTTGAAGTAAAACGGACAAGTTTTTTTACTGCAATTTTGCCAATAGAATTATTTTCTGTTTATACTTGCATCCAGAACTGTTCTTGGTTCCCGTCGTGGTATTTTTGTTTTAAAGTGTTGTCTTCACTGATTTCCAGCAGATTTTGAAAATCTTCATTTGCCATCCCAATAGGTTTACGTGTTGGGTTGCACGAAAACGGGTTTATCATCCAGCTGTAGACATCCTCAGAATCAATATCCGGAAAATACTCAATACTCACTTTACTTAATGGTGGTCGCACAGCGCATTCTACACTTAAGATTCCATTTAATTTGATTCATTTAGAAACACCACATTGCTCAATTTCAAAGCAATCTAATATTGCTGCTGTGCTCAAAGATTGCAAGCTTATTGTTTGGGATGAGTGTACTATGGCCCACAAAGGTGCTTTTGAAGCTGTAGATCGATCTTTGAAAGACATTCGAGAAAGTGAATACTTAGCTGGTGATTTTCGACAAACTCTTCCAGTGATCCCCAGAGGAACAAGAGCAGATGAAATAAATGCGTGCTTAAAGTCTTCAATTTTGTGGCCCAAAATACAGAAAATTGCATTAACAAAAAATATGCAAGTGCACTTAAAAGGTGATAGCATAGCTGGTGAATTTGCAGAAACGCTTCTTCAAATAGGAAATGGATTATTTCCAACCCATGATGGCAAAATAACTTTAAGAAGAACTAACTCTAAAAATATTTCCGGATATTAAAAATATCTCTAAAAAATCACTCGAATGGTTTTCAGAACGTGCTATTTTGACTGCGAGATATGACGATGCATTGGAAATAAACGAGTTTTTATTAAAATCATTTCAAAGTGAAGAAATGACACATAGCTCTATTGATTCTGTGACTGAAATCGAAGATGCAGTTCATTACCCCGTCTTCTTCCGTCCGCTTCTTAATTCATTAAATCCGGCTGGCCTGCCTCAACATAAATTAACTTTTAAGATTGGTTCACCTGTAATGTTGATTCGCAACTTGAAACCGCTAAAACTGTGCAATGGTACAAGATTGCAAGTTAAAGTCCTTCATAAGAATGTTGTCGAAGCAATGGTCTTTACTGGCAATGGTATAGGGGAAACGATTTTTATACCGAGAATTCCATTAATACCTTTTGATTCTGTATTGCCAGCTCAATTTAAAAGATTGCAATTTCCTTTAAAAGTTTGCTTTGCCTTAACAATTAATAAATCACAGGGACAAACTCTTAAACTAGCCGGACTAGACTTAAGGCACGATTGTTTTTCTCATGCCCAATTTTATGTAGCCTGCTCAAGAGTCAGTTCACCAAAAAGTTTATTTGTATTAGCACCTGACGAAAAAACAACCAATGTCGTTTATAAAGAAGCTCTTAAAAGTTGTTAATAATTGCAAATTAAACTCAATAAGTGGATAAGGCCTACTGGGGAAACCACAATAAAATATGACGCGCCTGATTCTCTACCTCATTGGTGGCGTGGAAAAGAGAATATTAAATACTTTGCTTTAATACTTTGTGAAATATTTTCTAATTTATTTATTTTGTACCTATCTTCTATTGTTAAAATTTATATAAACTATCTGCGCAGCGAAGTAAGCGGGCCACTTACTAGTAATTGATATTTTACATGTTTATTTGTATTTTGGCAATAAGAGAGGGTACTCAAAACAAATAAAGCAAGTTGTGTATATATATGTATATACATAAATAAACTAACACTTATTACACGTATTTTGTATATATACTATACTTGAAATAATCTATCAATATATTAAAATTGTGTATTTGAATTTTATTGACAATAATTGCATATTAGGACAAGGGGTATTTTTACTTTGCGCAGTTTGTGCGTCTCATATACGACCAGCCAGCACGTTGCTTGCTTTGTTTCAGTTCTGCTTGGGTTCAGCGGCCTGTGCATTAAAGGAGAGGCGGCGGGTTAGAGGAAAGCAAGAACGGTAAAAATGTGTTAGTATGTGTATGCATGTGCGTTTGCTTAATTCTTGCTGGGCCTGCTTGTTGAGATTTTTGTTAGTTTTTCTTTTTACGTTTCTTCGACAAATCCACTATTGAATACACTTATGGCATTTGTGCGCATCACTGCATAACTGTATGATAGATGCGATGGCAAAATTGTTGGAAAGTGTCATATAGCTAAAAACATGAAAGAGTATGAATGACCAGCAATGCAAAGCTGATATTTGCCTGCCTATCTTAATAGACTCTTGTTTTTTGTGCTGTGCGCCTGATCAGCAAATTATCGACCAGCACCAAAAATGCCTTGGAATAATGGTTTTTCTTAGGTTTATTGTAGGCAAAATCCTAATATGCACCAAATTTAATCTAAAAATTGGCTGTTTAGGGTTTGCCGAAATTTATAATAGTAGAGAAAGGTCAATGAATGCCATGGCAAATGCTAAGCATACATTTAAATATGCACAAGTAGATACCCTGCAGTCACGTTGACTATGCCAAACATAGTGATTAGACTAGCCCACATGGGCTACTACTAGCCCACGCCTATGCCATTTCAATGTATTTCTCCTATTCCATTTAACACGGGGATGTCATTGGAGGTGACGTATCGGCCGCCTCTGCAGCCACGTGGACTAGTCTATAAAACAGGCCACGTAGACTAGTCCATAAAACAGGCCATCAGGACTAGTCAAAAAACAGACCAAATGTACTAGTATTTGGTATCTGGGGTAAAAAGATGCCAACGAAGCCAATCATATAAACGTTAAATTAGCTGTTGTTATAAATATTACTTAAATGTAATTTGATTTTAAATTATCATTTATTATTTTTTTAAGCTTATTTGACAAATTATTTTTAGCTTTTTAGTTTGATATGCTCTAAAAGCGTGTTTTTTAGTTTTTTTAAACTATTTTTATTTTTCACTTTCTAGTTCGATGCATTATAAAAGCGTTTTTTTTTAGTTTTTTTAAACTATATTTATTTTTTAATTTTTATTTATATTAATTATTGAAAAAAAAAATTTGTAAGTTCTAGTGAACATGAACATGGTGCAGATTTTAAAAATAAAACAATTTTTTTTTTTCGGCAGTGGACGGGATTAGAACCCACGATCGGTGAGTCCGGGAGCGAAGATCCGCGCCTTAGACCGCTCGGCCAACGAACGAACTTGAGGTAGTGGGATATACTGACAGTAATAAGCCACTTGCTTTTAGTCCAAAGGAGAGTTACATACAAACATACATACAAACATACAAACATACATACATACATACAAGTGAAGCTAATATAAGCGTGTTAAAAAAACTCATATTTTCTGAAGAGAACAGTTAGTTTACAGCGAAAAACGAAAATAAAGTCAATTTTTGAGGCTCAACGAATAATGGGACACCTCCAAAAATTGTATGAAAAAATTAACTAATTAAGTAATTAATTTTCGGTTTCGTATCATTTTGTTTTTAAAACAGCCGGCAAGTGATTTGCAATGGATTGCACCGAATTCAGGCATACCTGGGGCTCTATAGAGTTCCATAATACTCCTAAAGCCTCTTTAAGTGAATTTAGCGTGTTAAATTGGTTTTTGATACACCTGCCTGGCTTTTTCTTCCCAAAAATGTTCAATAACAATAAAGTCTGGGCTCTGTGCAGGCGTTTGAAAAAGTTTTGCGTTAAATGGCAACAAGCAGCTTCTTGCCCATACAAATAGCATAGGGGCCTAGTGGTGACAAAAAGTTGAGTTAAGTTTGGACGTAGTTGCGTTTATTCAATTTATGCCCTGTCCTCATTAGGGCTGCATCTTGCATCTTCGCATCTTGAGCCAAGATGTTGAACATCTCCCATGCAAATTGTATGGGTGCTAGATATGGCAGATGCTGGCGTCTAGCCAAGATGTGAGTACATCTGGTGTTAACAGTACTCGATACTCTAAAAAAATACCTGTTATGCTCGATAATTTCTTTTATCGGCATGGTGACACCACTAGTCAAATAATTACTGGAAAGTGAGACTCAAAATGGCAAACGGTAAAAATCAAATTAATTTTGTTTTTATTATATTATAAAAAATAATTCATTGCAACTGTTTTAGCAGATATTATTCGATTTGTATGGAGTGAAGAGGCCACACACGTATACATGGAGATGGCGGAAAAAATGAAAATGAAAAATGAAAATGAAAATCTGTGCGTTATTTGTTTGGGAATTTTCCAATCCCCTTCCTATGCGACGAAAGCGCGCTTTTAGTTGGCCGAAAGCACGACGACCCACACAAATTTAACCAAATTTGCGCATCCATCTTAGCGTCGTTCGCCAAAATAGTTATTAAAACAGAATCCATATACGCACGTGTTAGCTCAATTTATAATTGTAAACTGTCAACAAGATGCAGATGCTGATGTTGTTTATGAGGACAGCTCTCCGTCTTGTTATCGATAATTGCTGTAAATGCTGATGTAAAGTGCTAGTGAGGAAAGGGCATTAAGTAAGTAATATATTCGATTGACTCAAAAGGAACTGCCTACTTTTGTGTATCGTTCTCAACTATCACCACTGATTTAATTTAGCAGTTTGCCGGCAAAAATAATAATTCACTGTTTAGATGTCGCAATAAAATGGTAAGCAATTGGTTTTTTTTAAATATTATATGTAAATGGGTTAAACAAAACTTTACCTTAATTATAGGGTATGACAAGAGATTTTTGTGGTCGACTGCCGCCACAAAAGCTCTAATAGAATTTTGGCAGGAAAACATTGATGGGGAGCCAGGAAGAACTCCCATATTTATAAAGAAATAGCAGAGAAGATGAAGGACTATGGACCATCGCACATGGAAATTAAAAATTAACTGGAAAACCTTATGAAAAGGTACAGGCAAGTCAGATAAGACAGGTTTTTGATTAACTTATGTTACTTACTTATTTACATAAATGTATTTATAGGGCTGAGGCCCAATATCTCAATGTCCGGTTAGTCAACTTATTCTAAGTTAAGTCGAATTTGAGTCTCTCAATGTTCGGTTAGGAGTATGTGAGAAACAAACTAACCGGAGGGCTGGGTCTCGGTTAAAATTTATAGCGCGTTGAAGTCATGATATATCGATAAGAATCATCGATAAAGCAAACAGATGTCCCTTGAATTGTATATTTATTTTGTTATTAAAGAAAAATGGCATCGCACAGCATATTTGTCCTTCAAGGCTTTCCACGAACGACTAACACCAATTTGCGCAGTTAACTGAGCAGCAAGTTTCTGCCAGGCTTCGTCCTTCTGCTTCCACGTAACGGCGTCGCTCTTCTTGCACTCTAAAATATGCTGATTCGACTCCACTAGTTCCACCAACAAATGCTCCTCAGAAAGCGAAAAGTTTTTCCCACGGAACCGTTTGCAATCAGGCGTGTTCATTTTAATTTTTATATTTTATATATTTAAAATATGCAAAATTTGCCAGTCACCAACCAAAACAATAACAAGAAACAGCTGAGCCGCTCGCTAAAAATGGCAACGCTGAGTATATGTGTGGCAACGCTGTTAAGGCGATAGTTACTTATCGATGAAAGGTTATTTTGGCTTTGAGAAAACCAAATTGTTTTAACTCGACCAGCAAAATAATGCGGCAGTTAGCTAGAGGTGCAGAAACATCGATGTGTGTGTCCATCGATGTTTTGAAAAAAACCATCGAGTGAAACATCGATGTTTAAAAAAAAAACACTGCAATTCAAACAATAAAAAAGCTTAAGTCTTTATTATAAACTTATGTATATAAGTATACATAATAAATATATATATAATAATATATATATATATATATATATATATTATTATATATATATATATACATATATATATCCATATTGAAATTCCTATTCTTATTTAAAAACAGAAGCATATCAACAGCTTCGGGATTCAGTCTTGTTCTGCGGGCTGAAACAGTCTGTCCAGCTTTGCTGAACACTCTCTCTGATTCGCACGAAGAGGCTTGGATGCAAAAATATTTTTTTGCAACGGTTTTCAACGGCTTGTCATCTGTACTCATCTATAAAAAATATCGTTACTTAACATATTTCTCATAATATTTTAAAGTCTCACCTCCCAATATTTAAGAGGGTCGCAATTTTCTGGATAGTTTTCTTTTTCTTTGTTGCAAGATTCTGTAAAAAATATTTGCAGGCTGGCTGGTCTGTTGTTGCTGATAGTTGATCTGTGGTTGGTGTTGGTTGATGTCGTGGAGCTGTGGACATTACAGAAACCAATTCCTGCTCGAATGCTTTGGCTGCGAGATCTGCATTTGAACATTTTAGGAAGCCATCTTTTTTGCATCGAGGATCAATAAGTGTTGCGATGCGAGGAATTGTACGAGTTTCAAAGCTGTCCAATCTTTCGATTAAACGTTTCTTAATAAAACCGTGTACCACAATTCCTTCCTGTGTTTGTAAGGTTGTATGCAATTGATTAATTTTATGATGAATCTCGGTAATAACCGGAATGATCAGCGATACGGAAACTTTGGTGCTGGTTGAAATAGATAAAGTCGCTTCCTCGAAAGGTGACAGCAATTCTGACAGATAATGTAAAATTTCGAGTTCTTCTGCTGAGATCGGTGAAGGGGCATTACGCAATGTTATCAATGTTAATGTAACATATTCATGAATTTTTAAAATTCTTTTTCTCATTTCATATGCACTGTTCCAGCGTGTTGTTACTTCTTGTAATAATGTAAGGGGCTTTTCAGTATTCTGTGTAGAGGTGGGCACGGGCCGGGACGGGCCTGGGGCCCGGCGGGCCTCGGCCCAAAATATCGGGCCCCGGGCCTAAAAATCATTTTCGGGCTTTTTTCGTGCGGGCCCGGGCCTTAACTCAAAAGCACGACAGGCCCGGCGGGCCTAAAATGCCCGTCAGGCCCGACAAGGCCGGCCGGCCGCCTCGACCTACGCACATTTAAACGATAAGCGCGCTATATTTGTCAACAGTGTGCCCATCCTTACCTAAAAGTAGTACGCAACACTGAACTTCTTATAGATTAAATATCGCACTTGCGTAAATCATCGCAACTGTTGATATTCTATCGATCATTGTGAGTAATCGTGCTCACATTCAACCGAGTCTACAAAACGCCAACATTTAATTTGCCAAAACGTCAAAGTGAAAATTCAAGAAGCTGTGAACAGCAAGGACAAAAAGGTTGAATTAGTGGTAAAATCAGACAGTAAAAGCGATGTGTGGAAAAAGTTCCAATTGATTAAATATGAGAACAAATTAGTTGATTATGTTTGCTGCATGGAATGCAAAACAGTGCTGGTGTTTCAAAGTAAAAATGGCACAGGGACACTAAGTCGCCACAAATGTGTACTGCAGGCTGTGCAAGAGTCTGGCCGCCAGCCAAAAATTTATGATTTTGCCAGGAAACAAGTTCCACAAAATGTTTTGGAGAAACTGGCACGTAATCAGCTTGCCCTAGTGGCTAAGGACATACACCCATTTAATGTAACTGAAGGTAAGTTAAGCTCAAGTTTTAGTGGAGTTTTTGCTTACTTTGACTTATAATATATTTTTAACTTCTGTTTTAGGAAGAGGTTTCCAGGATTATGCTCAAGCTCTGATAAATCTTGGTGCTGATTTTGGCAAACACAGGTTCACCGACGTCGTTGTCTCCCGGAAAAAACTCAGTTCATGCAGGAGGAATATGACAAGCTGAAGCAGAAAATTGCATTGGAGATTGCTGAGCAGCACTTGTCATTCACCACGGACATGTGGACTGAGGAGTACACGACAAGAAGTTTCATATCCCTGACCGCCCACTACATTGATGCAAACTTTGAACTGAAATTTGCTTTATTGGGAGTTAGGGAGTTCGAAGAAGAGCGAAAGACAGGAGAAAATATAATTTGCCAAGTTAAGAGCATACTAGCAGAGTTTAATGTACTCGATAAAATTACCTCCTCTGTTTTTATACCCTTAACCCATAAAATGGGTAAATAAGGGTATAATGGTTTTGTGCAAAAGCATGTAACAGGCAGAAGGAAGCATCTCCGACCCTATAAAGTATATATATTCTTGATCAGCATCAACAGCCGAGACGATATAGCCATGTCCGTCTGTCCGTCTGTCTGTCCGTCTGTCCGTCTGACCGTCTGTCCGTCTGTATGAACGCGTGGATCTCAGAGACTACAAGAGCTAGAGACTTCTGATTTTGTATTTAAGTTCTCCTATACCATGAGCAGAACAAGTTTGCTTCAAATTATCGATAACTATTCTGGTTTCCGATATACACATAATATCGATAACAATAAAATATCGAATTTGGAAAATCTAAAAATGAGGGTTGAAGTAATGGATAATGATAGAACTTTGCTGAAAATTTCGTCCAAATCGGTTGAGAAACACCGGAGATATTGAACTTAATCGATGGAAGCTAAGCCAGTATACCAAAGTCTTACATAAACTAAATATATTTATTGCAACTGGGTTCAGGGTATCTTCTAGTCGGGCTCTCCCGACTAGAGCCTTCTTACTTGTTGTAACTGACAATGGAGCAAATGTAGTCTCCGCATTTAAACAGTTTAAAAGACTATCTTGTGCTTGTCACAACCTTAACCTGGTTATGGATGATGTCATTGAAAAAAACCCCCTTCCGGACATTAAAAGTATGATAGATTGCTCAAAGAAGCTAGTGAAATACTTCAAGCACTCAGGACTTAATAGCAAGCTGACTAAAACATTGAAACAAGACATTAGAACCAGATGGAACTCAACATACACCATGCTTGAAAGTATTAATAGTGTTCAACACGAAGTCAAAAGCTTATTAGTAGAAAAAAATGAACTACACCGCATTGTCGAACTAAATTTTACGCTTTTGGACTCCCTTTTACAATTCCTCAAAGTATTTAAAGAGTGTTCAGAAAAATTGAGCTCCGACAAAGAGCCTACAATGAGTATATATCCGTTGTGGTATGAAAAATTGATACAAATGTGCAGTGCGAATCAAATTGACTCGGCAGTAATGCTTGAGTTCAAGGAGCAAACCTTGAAATCGTTAATGGTCCGATTTGTACCTACTACTGCTCACTTGGTTGGTCTTTTTCTAAATCCCCCATTCAGGGAGATGCTTTTTTTGTCCGTTGAGAAACGAGAAAACATTGAGTCCACGGTGCGATCAATGCTCACCCAAATTTATAATGAAAATGGAACATCAGCACCTGACAATTTTAATGCGCCCGCTCGCAGTGAACACGAATTTTCACAATTCCTCGACTCCAGTTTTCGCAAGAAGAGAAAAGTTGAGCTGAGTGTTGTTGACAGGGAAATAGACATTTATTTAAAAACACCTGTAAACGAGAAGTGCGTTCTTACGTTTTGGAAGCATGCCAAGGAACTAAAATGCCTACAAATTTTAGCAAGAACAATTCTTAATATTCCTGTAAGTTCAGCTACAAGCGAACGGCTTTTTTCTGCATCAGGGCAAATTTTAAATGAAAAAAGAACCAGATTGAAAAGCCAAAACCTAGACAAACTTATGTTTTTGTACAAAAATATGTAAATTTTTTATTATACTCGATACCGAAGGTAAAGAGTATATTGAGTTTGTGCAATGTCCGTCATGGTGTCCGTCCGTCCGTCCGTCTGTCCGTCTGTATGAACGCAACTTTTTTCCACACCCTTCAAGCTAGAGACTTGAAACTTTCCAATTCTTTAAATCCACATATTTCGCACATCCTTACAACTAGAACTACCAAATTTGGTGAGAAGATAGCTACTAGCAACCCCCAAAAAGCTGCATCAAAAATTTTGCAGCCACGCCCACCCATTCCGCCCCCAGCCTCCCTTTCTCCACTTATTACAAATTTCGAGCTAAAGTTACCAAATTTGAAAGGAATATAGCTGGTGGCATCCCCATCTGCATCGGAGAATCTTTAAGGCAGCGTACACCCCTGCCGCATCCGTACCCCTTTGCAATCAGGCCTCTTTTTACCGGTTTTAATACTGGTATCGAGTAACCGCAGTCGGTTGCGTCCGACTGAAACGTTTCCACTTGTTTAAATTTAAGCTTGTTAAAAAAAAACATAAAAATATACTAAATTGGAAGAAAAAAAATTTATCAGCTTATTGCCCTTTTTAATATTATTATCTGATGTTTTTATGCCGGGCCGGGCCCGGGCCGGGCCGGGCCGGGCTTTTTTGGAAATAACCCGGGCCGGGCCGGGCCGGGCCGGGCCTAAAATATTTTCTTCGGGCCCGGGCCGGGCCGGCCTCTTTTTTGAGGCCCGTGCCCATCTCTAATTCTGTGCTTCCTTTAACTTCGCAGCTGCTATTGTGCTTTGTTTAAAATAAGTAACTATTCCCCTGCATTGGGAGCGTATTACATTGACGACTTCCAGTTTTAAAATATCCTGAAACAGCAGGTTAATTGAATTTGCCAAGCAGGGCAAATGTTTCAATTGCAAAATCTCGCACGCTTTTTTCATTGTACTGTCATTGTCTGTTGTGACGGTGACCACCTTAGATGAAAGACCCCACTTATCTAACACTTCTCTGATTGAGTCGGCAATATTTTGTGCCTTGTGATTTGTGGGGGTTATTAATGGAGCTGTAGATAGCAATGCAGAGATCAATTTAAAGTTGTGCGTTACGAAATACCATGTTATAGTTATATAACCTTCGCTTGCTGCAGATTTCCAAAGATCAGTGGTTAAACAAACATGCTCAACAGTGTCTAAAACTGAACGCACTTTAAGCTGTAACTGATCATATTCGCTGGGTAACATTACATCATGAAAATAGGTTCTGCTCGGCAACTTATAGCGCGGGACTGCCTCTTGCATAAGTTCCACAAAACCTTTATCATGAACACAACTGAAAGGTCGAACGTCTTTAGCAATCATGTTCATGACTTTTTGATCAAGTCTCTTTTTTATCTGAGAATCATTACTATAGAACGTTTCCTTGTTCAAAAAAATTTTCATTGCTTTCGGCGTTTGACCTGTTTCAGTAATCAAGCGACTCGGATGCATGCGCTTTAGGTGATCATGAAGGTTTGAAGTATTGCCACCTGTCTTCAGTCATTTACCACAGTAGTGGCAAACACCATGCGTGTTGTTACTGCTTTTTTTGAAGTAGTCCCATACGACTGAACGCTCTCTTTTCCGTTTTGGTGCTAACTCCATCTCCAATTCTTCTGACGGTTCCGCTTCTCTTAAATTAATTAATAAATAATGCATGTTAGTAAACTGTATGTAATACACAAAATTAATTAAATAACATAATAAAACAGTTATTTGCAGTCTTGCTTAATGCTTGATAGCTGACCGCCAATTTGTTGCGGCAATAGTTAATTTCGCGCCAAATTTATGAATGTATGGAGGAAGCTTGGTCTGCTAATGATTAAAAACTTACTTTTCAGGTATTTATCCATCCTGCATTTGTCATCCACGACATCCACCAACACCACCAACAAGAAATCCTAAATACTATAAAAGATTTTGTTAATTATTAGAAAAAAATGTAAGAAATGCCTTTTACTTACAATTTAAACGTCTAATGTCACCGAAATTAAAGTTGCTTGTGTAATCATCGATGGTGGCCTACAAACATCGATGGTTCCGATGTTTTGAAAACATCGATAGCCTCGATTTTTCACTCGATACTTCTGCATCTCTACAGTTAGCTAAACGAAAATTTAACCGGACATTGAGATATTGCGCCTGAATGTGCAAAGATGGGACCTTCTGGGGGCACGCCTTCTCTTCGTGGGAGTACTTTGAAAGCGTTGCCAGTACACTAAACATGTCGAACATTGTGGGCTACCATCCCATAGCCGATAGCCTAGTTAATATATTTAGGGTATTCAGTAGCTATGCTATGTGCGTAAAGCAGTGGTGGGCACACACAAATATTGTCACAGTTTTAACACGCATACAAGCACAATTTGCGTGCGCTGCAGCGAAAAAACGAAGTGTGATCAGTACAGTGCACGCTGCAAGTTAACGGTTACTCATTGTGCTTATTATTTATTGATAAATAATGCCATCTTGAAAAATATTTAACATTTCGAAAAACAATGTTATTGCAAATTAAGCATTTTGCTGTGCAATCTCTATTTTCTATGAAAAAAAATTCATTCTCCCATTCGGGCATAAACATTTTGGAGCGCACTGTAAAAAATTTGTTTTCTTGCTTATGCGCTGCGTGGTGCCTGCCTGTCAATAGTTCGCCTTCAACTAAAAGTACAATGTTAAGTCAAATCAGTGTTGCCAACTTTTTCTTAAAAAAAAAAAGCTGATTTTGACGGGACGGATGATGAAAAAAAGCTTAAAAATTTAAAGAAAAAAGCCAGAAAAAAGCGGAGTTTTCAATAACTATGAAGTGTTTGTTTTTATTTATATGATTTAAATGCAACTGTTATTTTGGTGTACATTTTATATAAACATAATTAACATTTCATAGTACGTCCAATATGTCGTCTAATTCAACGCTTTCCTCCTGAGACTCGTTGCTATACGCCGATAACGTTCCTATCATCCGAAGGAAATTTATTGGTACATCGTACGTATAGCAGCATTTTTCATTTCTGCGCAGGCCATACCAGTAAATTTTGTATTAAAAATAAATTGAAATTATTTTTACTAGAAAACAAGAAAGTCAGTTACCTTATATGCATAATGCTGTTAAGCGTGCTCAGATGTAATTTGTTCCTGAGTTTCGACTTAACAATGTTGACCTGGCTAAATATCCGTTCCACTTCGGCGTTGGACCAGGGTAATGATAAAACATCAATAGCTACCGTGGACAGCTCTGCAAATGTATTGTTGCCACCAGAGTCCTTGTATGAATTTACTTCTATCCAAAAATTTGGCGTGTCGCTGGTGTTCTGCCATCTTACCAAATGAATATTTTTGTATTGGTTTTCAATTTCTCCAATATTTTTATAGTTAAGGCCCTCCAACAGATTAACAATATCTTGTTTTTTGTTTGCCCGTAAAACATTGTCGACTGAAAAATATCGACCTGCTTTAGGATGCTATAATTATCTGGAAGCCTGAGAATAATATGAAAATTACATGTTTGTTTATACGGTTAGATTATTTACCTCTGTTTCAGTTGCTTAATAAGTTGTACCAAAAATTTTGAGCAGCAGTCCCGAATGTCTTTTTCTGAATTTGGATCCAACTTCGCCAGCTTAATACATTTTTCAAACTCATATCCCTTGTATATTTCTCTATCAATATATTCTTCGATGTCGTCTGTTGTGAATACATCCACATCTGGCTCAGGAGGAATTATGCCTTTTTTTAAAGAATTAATGGCAAATGTCAAATCCTTTAAAAGTTCTGTGGCATTTGTGTTGTTGCTTTGAAAAGCTTTGTTAACTTTTTGCAAGTCAGACAAAATTGGTCTCAGAAACAGCAAGTATAGATAATTGACTTGACTTTTATACATTTCGTACAAGAGCTCAGCTTTATGGCATTTCGATACAGTCTCAATACCATCCCATTTAAAGATGGCATTGGTAAGTATCGATCAAACGAAAACCAGAAATATCGTCTACTTTCATACTGTGTGCTTGTACGAAAAAAAAGCGGAAAAAAGCTTAAGTTAAAATGAAAATAGCCAGAATTCCCGCTGCCCGCTGTTTTCGAATTTTTCTAGCAAATGACTTTTACAAAAAGCCAGATTTGACGGGAAAAAAGCGGAGTTGGCAACACTGAGTCTAATGCATGCTTCGGCACGACAACCGACGACGAACGAACAATCGTGTTCTAAAAATAGATTTCAATGCTTATAGCGTACGTGTGATTTCGTGCAGTCGGCAGCGAACTCAGCGTGTGAGTTAGAAATATTTTCGACGTCGACGTCTGCCCACCACTGCTTTACGCCAGTAATATATTTACTCGTTGATTTTGCTCAGCTTATTTAGCTAAAATATGTAGATTGTTTGCGTGATAAGCAACGAAAGTGCATAAAAAGTGCAAGACAACAAATATGTTTATAAAAACTCAATTGGTTTACCGAAGACGCAACAGCAATACTTACGGAAATGTTCACCAGTGAAACAACAACGCAATCATCATCAGCTGTGCCAACAGTTTGGAGCTGTGACACGCACAGGCGCACCCATTATCAACAACAACAACTGAAAATACAACAACACCTGCTTTCCACCCTGCAGTCGGAGTTGCAGCGAGCCACTTACCACTGGTTTCAGACTAAAAACGATTATAGCTTCCAGCTGCTCGTGCAGACATGCCAACAGATCCTGCAGCACGGTCTGCTCCAACCAAGTAGCACAGAAACGCTGGTGAGATATACATACATACATATAGGTTAATTCTGATAAGCAGATATTACTGATGCCCTAAAATACATTTTAAAACAAAGAACAGTTGCTTTCGTTTCCCTATGATTTGTTTGAAGATTATTATTATTATTATTATTGCTTTTAAAAAATGTACTATGGTAAAAAATAAAAATTAAAAAAAAAAACAAATAAATACATCTTATTTATTATATTTTTAGCGTCTATTCGAAGACTTTGAGTTTCTGCGTTTCGGGGAGCAGCAATTAACGCCATTACCGGCTACCTCGTCAAAAGTTGCAACTGCAACCAGCGTGCCGCACTTTCTGCAGCAATGGATTGCGAGATGCCTGTGTGAACGTTGTTTGTCGCGTTGCATGCAATCGCTGGTATCAGACAGGAAGGTGCTCGATCTTTACTATCAGCGGGATGTTGCTTATTTGCATCAAAGCGGCCATGCGGCAGGGCTTATTGTGTGCCTGACGGCCATCGAGCTGAATCAGAGTAGCCTGCTCAGTCACCTGGAGCCAGTGAATAGACGTGGCCGGCATCGACGCACCAGTTCGCAGCCAAACTTTAGTATAACGCACAGATTGCAAGATGATCCAGAGGATCCACACCAACAGCAGCAGAATCATCAGTATGAACAGCAGCGTAAGCATCGAACGCTTCTACATCATCACGACGCCCAGTCATCCTATCTGTTGCGACGCTTCAAAAGTTTACCCTGTCTCTATCAAGGCAATGACACTGCCAATGGCAGTGGCAGTGTGTTGACGAGACCACGTTGCCAAACGCTTAGCGGGAATCTGCGCTGCTTCAACACTGTCAGCAGCTGCAGTCAGGTGTCGGCTGCGACTATATCTTCGCCACGTCATATACAGCTGATCAATTGCGATGACATCAAGATTTGGACAGATCAAACGAAAAGCAATAATAGCTGTCTAGAAGCAACAACCGCAACTGGAGAAAGAGCAGCTACAGCACCAACAAAGACGCGTCCATTTAAAAGCTTTTTAAGCCATATGTTTGGCTCGCCGCCCCTTTATACCAGCTGGTACATACGTGGTCTTGGCCAGGATGGTATGCCCGGTAGCGTGCTGGACAACTTTTTGCCTATCAACGGTCGCAAGCTGGACAAACGGCAACATCAATCGCTTTTCGAAGGTATCAGCATGCTGGATGACAATAATCAATGCCAGGCAGATACGAATAGTAGTGGACCGACAGCTCCATTAGATATTGTGGGCTCGAGCACATCAACAGGGGGCACAACATCGTGCAGTTTGGGTAGCGATAACCAGCACAGCAGCGGTAATAATAAATTGGACAGTCAGAGCTTTGCTGCATTTCTACAAATGTCACGGTATACGCACAACAATACGGAATTGGAAAAGGAGAATGCCCACTTTCGCATCTCGGAGGCATGCATTGCGGCCATTGAGCATGTAAAGTGGAGTCGACATGCAACGACTGCAACGACAAGTCAGATAAGCAGCAGTGCGTTCGATATTGATGCTCTGCTCATGCCTTATGTGGAGCAGCATAATACAAATTATAAAAGTTTCAATAATAAAAACAACAACAACAGCGCTGAGGCAGTGGGACTGCAATTAATATCGCGCTTTGATGATCATCAGCTGCCCAAATTGGATGATCTTAAATGGCTTGTGTCCGAGCAGAATACACCGCAACAATTGCTGCCCATGCCCAAGTTTGAGGGGAAGCATCAGCAAAAGCTGCTGCTTGCGTGCGATGAGGCACAAGCGGTTTTAACACGTGGCACCAAAACCTGGGCGCCACCACGCCAACAAATCATCTTCACGGAGCATGCTACTGCCAGTCGCACACAGCTGCTGATGCGACAACAATATCGCTGCGCCGGCTGCGGCATGCATGTGACGAGACAGCATCAGCATCATTTTCGTTATTGCAATTATTTAGGCAAATACTTGTGCACCGGCTGCCATCGGAATCAGTTGTCGGCGTTGCCAGCTAAAATCTTACAATCCTGGGATTTTAGCTGCTATGCGGTTTGCTCCTTTGCATATCGCTTGATCGAACAGATGTACACATTTCCGCTCTTCCATGTGCAAGACCTGAATGCTAAGCTCTATATTAAGCAAAAAGCGTTGGCGCGGGCGCGACGACGTCGCCAACAATTAAAATATGTGCGCGACTTTATTGCCACTTGTCGTTTTGCCACCAGGTAAGTGGGTTCATTCCTAGATGTTTTCACTCATTTATTTATGTAATTACTAAACTTTTGAATAGGGAGCAGGCGTTTTTTAATGCGATACCGGCGCACATTACCAATGATCCGGACATGTGGTCATTTTGTGATTTTGTTGATGTGGAAAACAATAGCATGAGTCGTTCTATCGAGGAGTTTATTGCACTTAACGAACAACATGTGTATAGCTGTGTGGTTAGCGGAGTTTCCTTTACCCAATCCAGTTCAATCAATCAACAAAATCAATTTTGTATATCTCTTGCAGCTATGCACGGGTCGCGCCTTTGTTTGTGAACTGTGTAAGAGTCGCCAGCTTATTTATCCATGGCAGCGAAAGGTTCAACGTTGCGATCAATGTGGGTCTTTTGTCCATTATATTTGCCGGAAGTCCAACAGGACTGGAAACTGTTTGCGTTGTGAACGGCTGCAGGGACGCAAGCAGCTTGCCACCTAAAATCTATAAATTTCTATAAAAAAAAACCTTAAAACTGTGTATACAGTGTACCAATAATGTCTTCGTACAGCAACTATATTTTTCTTTGTTATCGAAAAAAACATACTTATAAATGTCATATAAAAAAAGTTTTGATGCAGTTTTTTTTTATTAATATTTAACTTTATAAATCATAAGAAAATAAATCCGATATGTTTGCTAACAAAAAAGTTATAAACAAAAAACAAAAAAAAGGTACGTTTTTGGCTCCAATAAAGTCTTCGTACACCGTACTGGCCTCAGACTTTAGCTGCAGACCAAATGCGAAATAATAACGGTTGTTTTTGAATGTATGCAAATGAATGTCTAGACAACCGTTCGTAGCAAATTATAGAGATTTTGGTGTTTATTAAGCTAAAAGTAGACAGATCTTGCTTCAAAATGCCAGGAAAATATTTGAGCAGAAATTGCTAAGATTTTATGCCGCAGCCGTTCCACTATCCAATCCGTCATTGGGAGGTTCAAATACGAAGGACGGGTGGAGAATATGCCCAAATATGGACGGCCAAAAAGTTTGACAAGCAGGGATGTGTTGGCTATTAAGCGAATGGTGGTCTCGGACATTAAATGAAATCAAAATTTAACTTAAATTTAATATAGTTAGAATATTTAAATTAAGTAAAATATAGAATAATATAATAATCTGAAAATATTTAAAAGTTAACGTTAAAGCTCTGGGAAATTCAATAAAAAATTGAGTAGTCCAACATTTGTTGCGAGGATTGGGAATAACCCAGAAAAACCCAATCAGACCAGCGATAGATTAGTAATTAGTGGTTACGATTAGATAAAGCAAAAAGAATCGATATTTTTAGTACTGGAGTTGAGGCCTCCAAGGAGACTAGAGAATAAAGTTTTTTATACTCAAAACATATAACACGAAATGGTACATGAATTCAATAGTTGCTCAAGCAAAGATCAAGGCTGACGGGTAAAAACTTACGTGAAGATCTAATTGGGACATTAAATTTAATTCGACTCAAAAGAATTGATGAGTCGATTTTACCATTAAGTAGGTTAGTAATAAATAATGCGCCATGCATACGCCATAGGAGGGAAGATTTATTAAAAGGAGTCTACTAGAATACGGGGGTAAGTCAACTCCAGCAACCCAGTTAAAACTTCTAAGGGCAAATAGAAGAAATTTCTTCTGCACAGATTCAATTCTGTACTGGTGAATCGAGTATTGTGGGGACCACACACAAAATCCATACTCCAGAATGGGAGGTTCTAAGGATGTATAAAGCGCTTTAGTGGTGTACGGATCATTAAACTCTTTCGACCACCGCTTGATGAAGCCAAGGAAATATGAGCGTCAAACTTTAACTTAGGATCAAGAATAATGCCTAAATTTTAAATTTCAAACACGCGGTCAAGTGGTGAAGCATCAAGCAAGTAGTGAGCAGTATGAGGGGTACTTCTACAAAAAGACATGACTTTATATTTTGAACAATTTAAATTTAGTAAGTTAGTACGGCAACAGGCTGACAAAGCACCCAAATCCGACTGTAGTAAATTACACAGGGAAGCGTCATTATAGGTGAAACATAGCTTTACATCATCAGCAAACATATACACAAAAGAGTTAGTAATAACAGCTGGAAGATCGTTAATAAACAAATTAAATAGCAAAGGTCCTAGGTGACTACCCTGGGGAACACCAGAGGTAACAAAAATAGGTTTAGACACAGACGATTTAAAAACAACTTTTTGTGTTCGGCCACACAAGAACTCCGAAAGCCACAATAAAAGTTTTGATGGAAATCCAATAATATTTAATTTATGAAGCAACTGAGAATGACTTACAGAATCAAATGCCTTACTAAAATCGGTGTAAACAACGTCAGTTTGCATTTTTTCCTGAAACCCTTTGATAACAAGCGAATATTAGTGCAGAGATTGTTCGATCAAGTCAAAAGCAAGTGCACCCTGAGACTGTTCGAAAGGCTATAGTAGATGCCGGGTATGTTTATATGACATTTATTAGTATGTTTTTTCGATAGCAAAGAAAAATATAATTGCTGTACACAGGCATTATTGGAGCACTGTATATAATCCTTTTAGTAACCAAAATTGTTAGCTAATTTGTACCTTCAGCGAATGACGACAGAAACGTGTTGACTTTTATAACTTATAACTATTTAATAACTTTAAGTAACCCATTCAGTTTTCGCTAATTTTTAGGGTCAATGAGGGTTTAAAATGAGAGCTTAGCTTGGATTGAAGCTTTTAAAAAATCTGAAATGTACACTGATAGTTTACAATGTCAGTGTGAACAACATGTTAGAATTTTCGAAATTGTAAAACAGCTGTCTATGAGCTATGAACAGCTGTTTGTGTCAATAATTTATAAAGTGAATCAAAATTGAGAAAAAACAAGCAATATATTAGCTTATAATTCAATGATTACGCAGGCAGTTCTTGCTGCTGCTGCTGTAGTTGAAGAGGAAAAGCCGCAGAGAATTGCTCGACGGAGTTGAGCGCGAGAGCATTTGTTGAAGCGGGAACACAGCAATCAGCTGTTTCGTACTCAGCTAACACATGTGAAATGACGCAAAAAATAACGATTTGTTTATTTACTTAACAATGATATTATTGTTATATATTTTTTTTTTAAATATAGTTGCCCACCCAAGAGCCCTGCTCAAGCATGCAAATGTACATTTAAAAATCATATTGTTCAGAAAGGTCAGGTTTTGCTATTGACGGCCACCAGCAGATCAACAAAGCGTACACATGCATACGCAAAAAATCCCAGCAAGCATTTTGAATCACAAGCGAGTCTTTTTCGAGTCACCATATGATTAAAAGTAAACATTTATGCGCTCTTTTTCCGATCAAAAATGATACTTTCGTTGGGAGAAAACGGTTCCCGAAGGCGACTCTTCTTGAGGAGTCGTTTGTGACCGTAGTTTTGACTCATTTTCGAGTCGTTTTTCGAATCAAAAGCGAGTTTTTTTCGAGACGTATTTTTTTGAAGCTGGTCAAAATTTTTTGTTGTTGTGTTTACCCTTTATGTATCATAATTGTTTTAATGTTAATTTTAATGTTAACAGTTAATGTTAATGTAAGTGCTTATTATAGATTACGCAATTTAAACAAACCTTTTTTTTACCCAACGAGGATTTGAACCGGGGACTTTCGTTTTGGCGGCGTCTTAGGCAGCTCGACCATCAGGCGTCATTGACTAGCAAAGCCTAATTGCCCATAAGTTATATATATGATATAAAGCATATTTTACTCATGTTCATGCTCAATTTCTGATTGCTTTACATTTGAAGCATTTAATCATATTTTGAGCATGCAAGCGAGTTGTTTTTGAGTAGCCAAGCTGTTCAAAGTAATCGATTTTACTGACGTCACGACAAAGTAAGCATATTTCAATCGCTGGCATGCTCAATTATTGATTGCTTCAAATTTTAGGCGATTTATCATACTATGTACATATGTACATGCGAGTCGTTTTCGAGTAGCGCCTTAATCGCATAAGCGATTAATCGTTTCTAAAGCAAGAAAATGACTCGAACTGGACTCGTAACAATCATCAAATACCCTGCAGGGAATACATATAAATATATATTCATGTGCACGCACACAACAAACAAAATTCTTTCTTGTCTGCCTCTACCAAAATGACAAAGCCAGTGCAATTCTGTTTTGCTTCAACGTACAAAATGCACGAAGTAAAAATACCCTTTGTACCAATATTGAATAATAGCCAATTAAAACTCAAATATTTAGTTTTATATATAGTTTGGGGATTCTGATAACTCGCTTTGCTATCGAGATATAGTTATTAAAACATTGAAAAAATATCGAAAAACTACAATTTTTCTTGAAGTTTAATATATTTCCGAAAAATACGAAAATACTTAACACAATTTATATATGCATCGATATTTATCGAGATATCGATAAACATGTAACAAATTTTTTGTATGATGAAGTTTAATAGATTTCTAAAACATAAGACGAAAATATAAAATACATTTTATCGATATCTAACTTAGTAATCGATATATAGATACTTAAAAATCGACAAATTAACATATTTAATGTGCGTCAAGTTAGCAACGACTATCGCCAGCAACGAATATCGGATATTGACTCACGAGTTGGGACCACCGATTAATTTCGTGTTTTTGTACGTTTTTCAGCATGGAATCAAATAAAAATTGATGCAGAAATGTTAAAAAATGAATTATTTATTGTTTTCATGCACCGTTTGGCATATATCAGCTTTTGAAATGGGTAAAATTAGCTATAAAAAAATTGCATATCCAGCATGTCTTAAATATCTCAACTCAGAAATAATGGCCCCGAATACGGCTTATACACGATAAAAGCCTACAATTTCACCTATTTTATGGTAAAAATTGTAGGAAAATCGTCCATTCAGTTTTTGAGTAATTTGCGAATGAGTGCAGCTACCTCGAAACCAGCCCCATAAAAATAACCGCCAAAATCAATGCTTGGTTTTCAAGCCTTAATAACTTTTTTCAGAGATAATGGCCCTGAATGCACGCTATACCAAATTAAAGCTACATGTTTCAGGAAGCTATAACAATTAAGTTTAGAGAGATCATACATACAGATTTTGAGAAAATTAATTATATGTAAGTCAACCATTTTTGTTCATTAAAAAGGCCTATCGAGTTAGTAGTTCCAGCATGAGCTGAACTACTGCGCAACAGAAAGCTGGATGATATGGCGGGGGTTATATGCCAAAGCAACTATATGCAACTAGGTGGCACTTTTTTTGCTCAAAAACTAAAATCGTTGCTAACTTTTATCTTTTTTCCAAGATAATGGCCCAAGTTGCACGGTAGTTAAGGATAAAGGCCCTATTTTTCTCATTCTTTTGCTGTTTAAATCATAAAAATTGACCATTCAGTTTTTGAGAAGAGGGCATTTATGTGTTTTTTTTCTCATTTTATGTGAAACATCCATATATACATCGCTAGACGCGCCATCGCAAACAAGAGCTGCCATACTAACAAAAAACTTACTAATTATTGACTTTTATCAATTAAAATTACTTAATACTAACTATAGTGATGCATAATTGTCATAACTTAAACATTCTTCAGCTATTTATCACGCATTATCTATGTAAATACCATTATGTACGTTTTGACTTTTCAGCCAAAGCAACATAAGTCCCTATATGCAACTAGGTGGCACTTTTTTGCTCAAAAACTAAAATCGTTGCTAACTTAAACAGCAAAAGAATGGGAAAAATATGGCCTTTATTCTCAACTACCGTGCAACTTGGGCCATTATCTTGGAAAAAAGATAAAAAGATATAGTTGCTTTGGCATATAACCCCCGCCATTCAGCTCATGCTGGAACTACTAACTCGATAGGCCTTTTTAATGAACAAAAAAGGTTGACTTACATTTAATTAATTTTCTCAAAATCTGTATGTATGATCTCTCTAAACTTAATTGTCATAGCTTCCTGAAACATGTAGCTTTAATTTGGTATAGCGTGCATTCAGGGCCATTATCTCTGAAAAAAGTTATTAAGGCTTGAGAACCAAGCATTGATTTTGGCGGTTATTTTTATGGGGCTGGTTTCGAGGTAGCTGCACTCATTCGCAAATTACTCAAAAACTGAATGGACGATTTTCATACAATTTTTACCATAAAATAGGTGAAATTGTAGGCTTTTATCGTGTATAAGCCGTATTCGGGGCCATTATTTCTGATATATGCCAAACGGTGCATGAAAACAATAAATAATTCATTTTTTAACATTTCTGCATCAATTTTTATTGGATTCCATGCTGAAAAACTTGTAAAAACACTAAAGTTCATTGGTAGTTCCGACTCATGAACTAAGTTCCGATATTCGTTGCTGGCGGAACCGTTGCTAACTTGACGCACATACATATTTATGTATGCGTACTTGAGACAACAAATTATAAGTAATACAAATCATTAAAATGTCGCAGGCAAAAAAAATTTTCCCTGCGGCACTCTTTTTTTTGACAACTTATAACTCTTTTGCGCGCTCATCCCTACATACAAATTCTTGGAATCAAGCCACTACCTAGTGACACAAAATGGCAGAACATCCTCCAAAGTTGCATCCCAAATTAAAAGCTTTAAATATTATTAGTTCTTTAAATGAATAAGTTGGAACTGAGGTAAAAGCTATTTCGTTTTAGAGGAAATGTTTTTAATTCCGTCGCGTGAATCAACTCCACCACAATGTTGTGAACTTCAAGAAGGTAGCCGACAAAGTATCTGCAGCTGGAGTGCTGGAATATGGGACATAAGCTTCCAAACCGGGATGGAATCTTTGTAAATGATCGCGTAAATTGTATGTGTTTCCGCTGGTTTAATACTCCTTCCGCAGTTAAGGCACTTTGCAAGTTTTTTGTCCAGACCTTTTAAAATACTTCTAGACTTGGGAGATGTTACCTAGTTTTTTTATATGATTGAATTTCGACAAGCAAATCTTTCTCCGAGTCCATGCTGCTGCAATTGCACGCCTGCCATTAAGCACTCGACACACTTAGACCCCATTTAGACGCTGAAGTTTTTTCGTGAATTTTCTCTCTGGATCTTTTGTTAGTTGGCAAGGGGAGTAGAGGGATAAAACTTCAAGCAAAAATTCACTACTTGTTAAGTCGTGAATTTTTCTTCTAATTTTGCTTTGCCTTATTCCGATAGAATGTAAACACAGAGTGGCACAGTGTTTGATGTGAAAATAAAGTTATTGATACGAAATATCGCACAAGCAAATATTAGCGCAAATAGTAAATATATTATTGTGGTTTATAAATTATTAAAAGCAATGTTATGGACGAAAGAATTAATTGAACTGGTGTTAACTGTGTATGTTTATCGACCATAAATTTAAACCAGAGTTGCATTTTCAAAGGAAAAATTTCACTGAAAAACTTCAGCGTGTAAATTCGACCTGAATTCCGAATAAGTTTTAAAACAGAATGAAAAAAAAACTTCATGAAAAAACTTCAGCGTGTAAATGGGGTCTAAGTTTAAAGGAAATCGATGATGTCTCCACTTGAAATGGAAAATAATATTGATTTTTGTATCGAAAACGCATTATTTAATAATGACGAAAATAATGATTCTAAACTGTTGTAAATAAAATGTTAAAAAAATATATATATTTTCGTTAATTTACCGACTTTTAAGTATCTATATATCGATAACTAAGTGAGATATCGATTAATTGTATATAACATTTTCGTCTTTTTTAAAAATCTATTAAACTTCATCATACAAAAAAATGTTGTTACATTTTTATCCATAACTCGATACATATAGATAAATCGATAAATTGTGTTTAGTATTTTCGTATTTTTTTCGGAAATCTATTAAACTTCCAAAAAATTTAATTTTTCGAAAAAATTTTTGATTTTGTAATAACTATATCTCGATAACTAAGCGAGTAATCGATAAATTTATACATCACATTTTCGTGTTATTTTTTCGAGTTCTACAAAAATAAATTTTCAGACATTGTCGCCTAAGGCAGGGTTTCGCAAAGTGGATGCCGCGGCACCCTGGGGTGCCGCTAGCACAAGCCAGGGGTGCCGCCAGCGTATGCCAGCGATGCCAAAACATTACATAATTTTCACAATAAAATTGAGGTTAAATGTCCGGTTCCAGTACAATAAAAAATTCCTGGCAGGAATTTGTGGTATATTTTGGAAGCGTGGGCACAAGATTTTATAGTGTGACCATAGCTCACTAATTTGTGTTAAAAATATGGCATTTTGCCTTATATAGCTTAGGAGTTACATGGTCACACTGAGGCATCAAATTTAAAAAGTAAACAAACCCACAAACACAAAATTAAAAAGAAAAGATGAATAGTGCGATGATGCGAACGGACGCGACAGAGTACTCAAATATTTAGTGGCAGTCATTTTCCACCCGTTTTTTAGTTTTCCTTTCCATGATTATTTGTAGCTTGTCGTTTTACAAATGTTGGTTGAATACATACATGAATACATTTTTCCTGCGCCCAGCGCCAGTGTGTACATATTGTATAAAATCGATACTATCGTAAGCAGTTTAGTATATTTTGCTACGTAGCTGGATACCGAGAACACACGCAGACAAAATAAAACCATTCCAAAGAGCACAAAGAGAATATGTACATATTGAGTGCATAAAGGTGAAGAAATCTTTAAGCGCCGCGCTTTATCTCTTCAGGCAGGGTCATCTATGATGGAGAGAATTTCTAAAAATGAAAATGAAAATGCAACTGAGGCTTCATTTATTGTTAGTTTACATATTGCAAAAACTGGAAAACCTCATACTGTTGCCGAGACATTAATTAAACCTTGTCTGAAGGATGTTGTTAGTTGTATTTTAGATCCAGATAATGCCAAGAAGATTGATGCTGTGCAGCTATCAAATAATACGATAAGCAAGCGAATTAGCTCAATTTCAGAGACAGTCGAGAACGAACTTATAAAAAGATTAAAATCTTGTGAATTTTTTAGTTTACAGCTTGATGAAAGTACCGACGTAAGGTGACTTGCTGTACTTCTTGTATTTGTGAGGTACCCATTCGCAATGCAAATAGAAGAGGAACTCTTGATAAGCGAAGCGCTTGAGACTTACACCACTGGCGACGAGATTTTCAAAGTTATCGACCAATTCATACAGAAAAATTGTTCGGAATGGAGCAAGTGCGTGGATGTTTGCAGTGATGGAGCGGCCGCAATGGTTGGAAAAACGAAGGGAGCGGTGGCTAAGATTAAGCAAGTGGCAAAAAACGCCACCAGCAGCCACTGTATTATCCATCGGCATTCTCTGGCGACAAGAAAGATGCCACAAGAATTAAAAGTCGTACTAGATGATGCTGTCAAGATAATTAATCATGTTAAGAGCCGCCCACTTCAAGCACGCCTTTTAAAACTTACCACCGAAGATATGGGTAAGGAACACTTTCACCTCTTGCTGCACACAGAAGTGCGGTGGCTTTCAAGGGGTAAGGCTTTAGCCAGACTGTTTGAACTAAAAGATGCACTGGTGGTCACATTTACAGAGCAATCTTTCATTCAAAAATTAACTGATATCGATTGGCTGCTTAAATTGGTATCCCAATATTAATCCGATATATTCGAAAAATTAAATGAAACCACCACATCTCTTCAAGGCAAAGAAGGAGCACAATTAGCTAAAATTAAAGGACTGCGCAAAAAAATTATATTTTTTGACACGTGTGTTAAGAGCAAAGATATCTCCAACTTTCCTCGGTTACAAGAATTTGTCAAAACAAATGAGATCCATCTTCAATCAAAATTCCTCGAAATTATTACCACCCACTTGGTAGGTTTGGAAAAAACCATTGTTGAGTATTTTCCGGATATTGATTCTGAGGATGTCTACAGCTGGATGAGAAACCCGTTTTCGTGCAACCCAACACGTAAACCTATTGGGATGGCAAATGAAGATTTTCAAAATCTGCTGGAAATCAGTGAAGACAACACTTTAAAACAAAAATACCACGACGGGAACCAAGAACAGTTCTGGATGCAAGTATAAACAGAAAATAATTCTATTGGCAAAATTGCAGTAAAAAAACTTGTCCGTTTTACTTCAACCTATCTATGTGAGTCTGCATTCTCAACGTATGCTTACATAAAAAACAGATATAGGAGCAAACTTTCAGCTTCAAGTGATTTAAGGGTAAAATTGACAAAACTTCCTATCAACTTAAAAGAAATAATGAAAAATTCATTTAAACAGTTTCATTCTTCCCATTAAAGATAAATGAGCGCAAAACTGCATTGTGTTTTCTTGTATTCCTAAGTAGTCAAACCTTTTTAAGAGTAGGTGTGCCGCGAATTTTTTTTCGCGCAACAAGGATGCCGCGGTGAGAAAAGTTTGGGAACCCCTGGCCTAAGGAATCGTAGACGTGCCTATAGTTTATTTACGATGCATAAATAAAAAATATGAACATAAATAATATTAAAGTATCTTACGTTTTGCTATTTATTTTGACAAAGTTCATATTAAGTTTATACTACCCTTCCAAGTTGGACTACATAAAGCAGATTCAAGCAGAAGTCTGAAATTGTCGATTTTATATATTGTGCGGCAGTTCTGGTTTGCTTCTTTTGTGAATACCCACACACACTAATAGACTTAAATAGCGAAACTATTGAATAAGAGTATGAACAACGACCATTCAACATACAGCGGGTTTTAAGAATTGTTCAAGTTAACATGCCGTAAAACAAGTCGCAACCACGAAGCGGACAGACTAACGAGTAGAAAAGTTGGTTTCCCCCAATTACAAACAGCTGCGCTTGTTTTGATTATAGCTTTTTTGTTTACAATGCACTGCAGTCTTGTTGGTGTGCAGTGGTAGCTATAGCTAGCTGCCTAGGCAACTAAGTCAATTATTCTATGCGTTTTTTGTGTGTATGCATGTGCGTGTGCCATTCGAGAATAGGCAAGTCGCAACAACAACACGTGCTGGCTCGTCGTAGCCACGCAGTTTTGGTGGGCCTTTGCTTTGTAATAATTTTTGATATTTATTTTGCATAGGCTTGCTCCCGTGAGATTGTGTGAGCGTCCCTGCATATCTACATGTGCATATTTAAATGTATTTGCCATGGAATTCATTGACCTTTCTCTACTATTACGAATTTCGGCAAACGCTAAACAACCAATATTTAGATTAAATTTGGTGCATATTAGTATTTTGCCTACAAAAACCTAAGAAAAACCAGAAAAACCATTATTCCAAGGCATTTTTGGTGCTGGTCGATAATTTGCTGATCAGGCGCACAGCACAAAAAACAAGCGTCTATTAAGATAGGCAGGCAAATATCAGCTTTGCATTGCTGGTCATTCATACTCTTTCATGTTTTTACCTCTATGACACTTTCCAACAATTTTGCCATCGCATCTATCATACAGTTATGCAGTGATGCGCACAAATGCCATAAGTGTATTCAATAGTGGATTTGTCGAAGAAACGTAAAAAGAAAAACTAACAAAAATCTCAACAAGCAGGCCCAGCAAGAATTAAGCAAACGCACATGCATACACATACTAACACATTTTTACCGTTCTTGCTTTCCTCTAACCCGCCGCCTCTCCTTTAATGCACAGGCCGCTGAACCCAAGCAGAACTGAAACAAAGCAAGCAACGTGCTGGCTGGTCGTATATGAGACGCACAAACTGCGCAAAGTAAAAATACCCCTTGTCATAATATGCAATTATTGTCAATAAAATTCAAATACACAATTTTAATATATTGATAGATTATTTCAAGTATAGAATATATACAAAATACGTGTAATAAGTGTTAGTTTATTTATGTATATATATATACACAACTTGCTTTATTTGTTTTGAGTACCCTCTCTTATTGCCAAAATACAAATAAACATGTAAAATATCAATTACTAGTAAGTGGCCCGCTTACTTCGCTGCGCAGATAGTTTATATAAATTTTAACAATAGAAGATAGGTACAAAATAAATAAATTAGAAAATATTTCACAAAGTATTAAAGCAAAGTATTTAATATTCTCTTTTCCACGCCACCAATGAGGTAGAGAATCAGGCGCGTCATATTTTATTGTGGTTTCCCCAGTAGGCCTTATCCACTTATTGAGTTTAATTTGCAATTATTAACAACTTTTAAGAGCTTCTTTATAAACGACATTGGTTGTTTTTTCGTCAGGTGCTAATACAAATAAACTTTTTGGTGAACTGACTCTTGAGCAGGCTACATAAAATTGGGCATGAGAAAAGCAATCGTGTCTTAAGTCTAGTCCGGCTAGTTTAAGAGTTTGTCCCTGTGATTTATTAATTGTTAAGGCAAAGCAAACTTTTAAAGGAAATTGAAATCTTTTAAATTGAGCTGGCAATTCAGAATCAGAAGGTATTAATGGAATTCTCGGTATAAAAATCGTTTCCCCTATACCATTGCAAGTAAAGACCATTGCTTCGACAACATTCTTATGAAGGACTTTAACTTGCAATCTTGTACCATTGCACAGTTTTAGCGGTTTCAAGTTGCGAATCAACATTACAGGTGAACCAATCTTAAAAGTTAATTTATGTTGAGGCAGGCCAGCCGGATTTAATGAATTAAGAAGCGGACGGAAGAAGACGGGGTAATGAACTGCATCTTCGATTTCAGTCACAGAATCAATAGAGCTGTGTGTCATTTCTTCACTTTGAAATGATTTTAATAAAAACTCGTTTATTTCCAATGCATCGTCATATCTCGCAGTCAAAATAGCACGTTCTGGAAACCATTCGAGTGATTTTTTAGAGATATTTGTAATATCCGGAAATATTTTTAGAGTTAGTTCTTCTTAAAGTTATTTTGCCATCATGGGTTGGAAATAATCCATTTCTTATTTGAAGAAGCGTTTCTGCAAATTCACCAGCTATGCTATCACCTTTTAAGTGCACTTGCATATTTTTTGTTAATGCAATTTTCTGTATTTTGGGCCACAAAATTGAAGACTTTAAGCACGCATTTATTTCATCTGCTCTTGTTCCTCTCGGGATCACTGGAAGAGTTTGTCGAAAATCACCAGCTAAGTATTCACTTTCTCGAATGTCTTTCAAAGATCGATCTACAGCTTCAAAAGCACCTTTGTGGGCCATAGTACACTCATCCCAAACAATAAGCTAGCAATCTTTGAGCACAGCAGCAATATTAGATTGCTTTGAAATTGAGCAATGTGGTGTTTCTAAATGAATCAAATTAAATGGAATCTTAAGTGTAGAATGCGCTGTGCGACCACCATTAAGTAAAGTGACTGCGATAGAAGAAGCAACGGCCAATGCAATTTTTTTACTTTAAAAGATACGTTTTACCTGTTCCCTCTTCTGCTTCAACGCTATGTAGTATCTTTTCGTATACTTGTTTTTGCTCAGCAGTAAGGAGTAGCTTATTATTAACAACAAAATTATCGCAATTTTCATAATTTGTTAATCTATGATATTCAATATTTGGAACAATTTCCTCGGATCTAATTGGTAGTGGAAGTCCATAATAAGTCAAGTTTTGACCATCAATAGACAGTAATATATCTTCAATGTAAATAAGACATTTATTTAATACATTATTTACAATACTTTCATCAATATTTCTGTCTTGTGAAAAATGAAAGGCTCTTAAAATATCTTCTGAGAAACTCTCTTTCTGTTAACACATCTTGTTATAATAATTATCTTAATCGTTGTAGACTAAACTTTTCACGTGACCCTAAACATTTTTATAAATTTGTAAACTCTAAACGTAAGTCTTCTTGCTTGCCGTCCTCAGTATACCTTGATAATACAAAAGCAAGTTCTGATCAGGCAGTAGCTGATCTATTTGCTGAGTATTTTCAATCAGTATATTCAACGAATTTACATAGAAGTAGCAATTCCTATCCTTTTCAAGTTCAATCGTCTAATTGCATATATATCCCAGTTATAACTGAATACACGCTTCTAAGTGACCTTAACTCTATCAAACCAGGCTATCTGCCTGGTCCTGATGGAGTGCCAGGTTGTATTCTTAGATACTGCGCGGGTTCACTTTATAAGCCCTTAAATAAAGTATTAAACTTGTCTGTTGACTCACCTCTGTTTCCTGATATATGGAAGGAATCCCTTATAAATCCACTCCATAAAAATTCTTCACAGTCAAACGTTAAAAATTATAGGGGCATATCCAAGTTGTCCGCCATTCCTAAAGTCTTTGAAAAAATTATGTGTTCTCAACTGCAACACACATGTAGTTATATCGCAATTATATCGCCTTATCAACACGGTTTTGTTAGGCGTAGATCTACTACAACTAACCTTCTTGAATTCACTTCGCTTGTTATCAAAGGGTTCCAGGAAAAAATGCAAACTGACGTTGTTTACACCGATTTTAGTAAGGCATTTGATTCTGTTAGTCATTCTCTGTTGCTTCAAAAATTAAATATTATTGGATTTCCATCAAAACTCGTATTGTGGCTTTCGGAGTACTTGTGTGGTCGAACACAAAAAGTAGTTTTTAAATCGTCGGTACCTAAACCTATTTTTGTTACCTCTGGTGTTCCCCAGGGTAGTCACCTTGGACCTTTGCTATTTAATCTGTTTATTAACGATCTTCCAGCTGTTATTACTAACTCCTATGTATATATGTTTGCTGATGATGTGAAGCTATGTTTCACATATAATGACGCTTCCCTGTGCAATTTACTACAGTCGGATTTGGGTGCATTGTCGGCCTGGTGTCGTACTAACTTACTCAATTTAAATTGCTCTAAATGTAAAGTCATGTCTTTTTGTAGAAGTACCCCTCATACTGCTCACTACTTGCTTGATGCTTCACCACTTGACCGCGTGTTTGAAATTAAAGATTTAGGCATTATTCTTGATCCTAAATTAAAGTTTGACGCTCATATTTTGTCATGGTCAATAAGGCCATTAATGTCCTTGGCTTCATCAAGCGGTGGTCGAAAGAGTTTAATGATCCCTACACCACTAAAACGCTTTATACATCCCTAGTTCGTCCCATCCTGGAGTATGGATCTTACAATACTCGATTCACCAGGATAGAATTGAATCTGTGCAGAAGAAATTTCTGCTATTTTCCCTTAGAAGTTTTAACTGGGTTCCTGGAGTTGACTTACCCCCGTATTCAAGTAGACTCCTATTGATAAATCTTCCCTCCCTGTTAAACCGTAGAACTATGCATGGAGTATTATTTATTACTAACCTACTATCAATTGCTATCTTCATACCAAATTTAGTGACTCTAGCTAAAAGTTTGTAAAAAGTGGGAAAGGGGGGCTGGGGGCGGTATGGGTGGGCTTGGCATCCAAATTTCTAATGCAGATTGCTATCATACCAAATTTGGTGACTCTAGCTAAAAATTTGTAAAAGGTGGGGAGAGGGGGCGAAATGGGTGGGTGTGACTCCAAAACTTTGATGCAGATTTTTGGGGGTCGTTGCCAGCTATCTTCCTACCAAATGTGGTGGCTCTAGCTCTACAACTCTGGAAGATACACGCATTCCCGTTTTTGACGAAGCGTTGGGGTGGATGGGGGCGGCTAGGGCAGTATTGGTGGGCGAGGCATCCAAACTTTTGATGCAGATCTGTGTGGAATGTCAGTTGCTATCTTGATACCAAGTTTTGTGGCTCTAGCTAAAAGTATGTAAGAGGTGGGGAAAGGGGGCGGAATGGGTAGGCGTGGCTCCAATACTTTAATGCAATTCTTTGGGGGTTGTTACCAGCTATTTTCCTAAAAAATTTGGAGGCTCTAGCTCCACAAATCTGGAAGATACACGCATTCCCGTTTTTGACGAAGCGATGGGGTGGATGGGGGCGGCTAGGGCAGTATCGATAAGCGTGGCATTCAAACTTTTGATGCAGTTTTTGGGGGGTCATCATCATTTATCTTGGCACCAAATATGTTGGCTATATTTATATTGCATTTCTAAATGTGCAATAACGCCTAATCGCGATGTGAAATAACACCTGCACCATGAGGAAAAAAAATAATTCACCCGCTCTTTGTCCGTACTGTCGGCAAAAAATTAATATATACGAAAAAATTATTTAAAAAAAAAATAATATACAGTCAGTCTGCAAGGCGTTATCGCACTTTTAGAAATGCAATAACGCCCGCAGGCGTTATTGCACTAGGCGTTATTGCATGCACCCTCAAAAACTATGGGAGATATAGGCTTTTTTGACTTTAAAATGCAGGGGGGCTGGGGGTGAAATGGGTGGGCATGGCTCCAAAACTTTTGATGCAGTTTTTTGGGGGTTGATAGTAGCTATCTTCTTACCAATTTAGTTCTAACTGTAAGGATGTGCGAAATATGTGGATTTATCGGTTTTGAGTTATCGAGTTTATCGATTTGCCAGCCCCCCAGTTATCGTAGAACCCCAATCTTGACAATTTAATTTACTATGCCATAGATAAAGATAATTGCCAACAGCAATTACAGCAGCCAAAGACCATTTAACATAAGGACGGGTTTAAAGAATTGTTCAAGTTAACATGCTGTGAACCAAGTAGCAACCACGAAGCGGACAGACCAACGATTAGAAAAGTAGGTTTTCCCTAAACAAGCTGCGCTTGTTTTGATTATTGCTTTTTTGTTTACAATACACTGCTGTCTTGTTGGTGTGCAGTGCTAGCTAACTAGTTGCCTAGGCAACTAAGTCAATTCTTCTATGCGTGTAATTTTGTGTGTATGTATGTGGTGTGCCATTCGAGAATAGGCAAATCGCAACAACAACACGTGCTGGCTCGTCTTAGCCACGTATATCTTACTTGTGCATATTTAAATGTATGCGTAGCATTTGCCATGGCATTCATTGACCTTTCTCTGCTATTATGAATTTCGGCAAACGCTAAACAGTCAATATTTAGATTAAATTTGGTGCATATTTTTGCCTACAAAAACAGAAGAAAAATAAAAAAAAACAATACTTCCAAGGCATTTTTGGTGCTGGTCGATAATTTGCTGATCAGGCGCACAGCACAAAAAACAAGCGTCTAGTAAGATAGGCAGGCAAATATCAGCTTTGCATTGCTGGTCATTCATACCCTTTCATGTTTTTACCTCTATGACACTTTCCAACAATTTTGCCATCGCAACTATCATACAGTTATGCAGCGATGTGTAAAATGCCGAAAGTGTATTCAATAGTGGATTTGTCGAAGAAACGTAAAAAGAACAAGTAAGAAGGCTCTAGTCGGGAGAGCCCGACTAGAAGATACCCTGAACCCAGTTGCAATAAATAAATTAAATTTATGTAAGACTTTGGTATACTGACTTAGCTTCAATTGATCAAGTTCAATATCTCCGGTGAAAATTTTATCATTACCCATTACGTCAACCCTCATTTTTAGATTTTCCAAATTCGATATTGCTTTGTTATCGGTATTATGTGTATATCGAAAACCAGAATAGCTATCGATAATTTGAAGCAAACTTGTTCTGCTCATGGTATAGGAGAACTTATATCCAAAATCTGAAGTCTCTAGCTCTTTTAGTCTCTGATAAAGCTGCAAAAACATCGATGGTCAGAACATCGATGTTTTCGTCACCGATGTTTTAAAACATCGATGTTTTCGATGTTTTTATTCAAATAATTAAAAAAATCATTCTTTAATTGTCACCGACTGTTCTATGTTAGTTTATGTCCCATTTTCTTTTTATAATTAAATTAACGGAAATTATCTCTTCGTTTTATCACCTCACGACTAATTTTACACAAAACATTAGTGTTTATAAAGAAAATTTTAAAACAAAAATAATAAAAATTTGTCTTTCAGTTTTCTTAACTTCACAATTTTTTCAGATTTTTTCCTGTTTTAAACTAAAAATTAATAACATCTAGATCTTTCTAGATCTAGATACGAGATCTATGACAGATCCATTGATTTTTTTTGTAAAAATAGTAACATGTTGACCGCCTTTGGCGTCAGTTTTTGAGAAATGATTTCTCCAGCCTTGCTGAAAGTTCGCTAAGACTTTGTCGAGCTAGCTGGAATGCATAAAGATGCACAAAAACTTTTCCATTTTATTAAGGGGAACGGCCACTATTTATTTATTAACGTAGGGCTGTAAGAAACTATTAAAACAACGAATTTATGTAAGAAAAAATAAACTATTTATTTTAAATTACACACTTGCAATTTGAAGCTTCACTATACAATGGAACATCGATGTTGAAAATAATGTATCGATGCATCGAACAACTTGGAAAACATCGATATAATCGATGTTGACATCGATGTTTTTGCAGCTCTAGTCTCTGAGATCAACGCGTTCATACAGACGGACAGACGGACATGGCTATATCGTCTCGGCTGTTGATGCTGATCAAGAATATATACATATACTTTATGGGGTCGGAGATGCTTCCTTCTGCCTGTTACATACTTTTGCACAAAACCATTATACCCTTATTTACCCATTTTATGGGTTAAGGGTATAAAAACTAACAAAAATCTCAACGAACAGGCCCAGCAAGAATTAAGCAAACGCACATGCATACACATCCTAACACATTTTTACCGTTCTTGCTTTCCGCTGGCTCACCGCCTCTCCTTTAGTCCACAGGCCGGTGAACGCAAAGCAGAACTGAAACAAACCAAGCAACGTGCTGGCTTGTCGTAGATGAGACGCACAAACTGAACAAATAAAAATACCCTTTGTACCAGCAACAAGAATACACTAAATAGAGTCGCCAATGACCGATAGTCCAACCACCAGTTGGAACTGGCTAGCGAAGCTACCACTCGCTCTGAGAGCGCATTTCGTGCGTTTCTCTTGTTTCGTGAGTGTTTCGCCAGCCACTTCTCTTGCTAACTTTGCTACAACATTTTTGTTGATAGCACAACCAGCCAGCCATATTGTGTGTATGCGCCGCTAGCCGGCGATTTTCAAGCGCGCAGTGGCTTCTTCAATTGCTGTACCCCCATTTTTTTCCTTGTATTCCTTATGTGCGCGTATTTTATTGCTTATCTTAGTGCGTCGACCTAGCACCAGCAAAGCAAATGAGCGAATTAATAAAAACATACATATATAATATGTATGTATGCAGTTTTGGTGGTAGCCGGGCATTGATTTTGGATTATTGCTAGCCGAAAGGCATGTGTCCATATTTCACTGTATGCGTACCATTTGCCAGGCAATTCAACTAATATGAATTTCTTCGGCAAACGCTAAACAGCCAAATTTTATATTAAATTTGTATTATTTGCCTAAAAAAAACCCAAGAAAAACCAAGGCAGTTTTGGTGCTCATCGAACATTTGCTCATCAGGCGAACAGCAAAATTAACAAGCGTTCACTAAAATAAGCAGGCAATTATCGGTTTTGCATTGCTCGTCATGCATACTCTTTCATGTTTTCAGCTATATGACTCTTTGCCAATCATTTTGCCATCGCAACGCTATACTGCGATGCATACAAATTGCGAAAGTGTATTCCACACGTCCATTTGCCCAAGTCATTTGCCTAAATTCTAAAGCAGAAGCAACACAAGAAAACGCTCGGCGTAGCCAAATTTAACAAGTGCAAAAGAGATTCAAGAAAACGGCCACGCACTGGCTATGCAGAAGCAGAAGCAACACGCAAAAAACGAACGAACAGAAGAACACTAAGTTAGATTTTTGCTTCGCCCAGCGATGTTACACACACATTGAAATATTTACATGTATGCTAAACACACACAGCGTGCAGTGCGTGGCCCACCAAAAATCTAGACTTAGTGTCTACACAATATTTCGTTTTTTGCGTGCAGTGCGTGGCCGTATACATATGTCTCTTTTGCACTTGTTAATTTGGCTATTGTTGCCGTGCAACATGTCAACACGCAGCAGCTAAAAATGTTGGCTTCGAAAGTTTTGACAAAGTTCGTCAATATGTACAAGATGCAGCTAAATATGCAAACGCTAATGGATGAGGTAGCCGATACCGATGAGGCAAAGCATTTGGCAACATTACAAAAACTATGCAAAACGAGGCTCGATAGACTCCAACTAACTAGTCTTGTCGACTATATACGCGAATTTCTAAATCGCAATTGTATGGAACGCTTGCATGGCCTACGTGAACATGTAAGCTTTTTACACTAAAAACAACAAAAAAGAAAACTTCTATAAAACTTCACTTCACTTTAGATTGCCAAGCACAAGGATGAGCTGCAAAATCATGAACAATTGTTATTTAAGCTTATCAATCGTTTAATTCATATGGTGCGCGAATCGCCTAAAGAGGCAAGCAGCCTTGAAGCTGTCAAGTGTCTAGCCGAAATTGGGCCATTAAAAACGAAGCGTAATTCATATTACTTTCAAAATGATTATTGAAACGCTAGAGAAGCATTTATATAACTTCAATACGAGTACCAACGAAGCGCTAATTAAAGTGCTTGGACATGTTGTCAACAGCAAAGATGGCATGCATTTAGTTGGTTTGTACCCTCAGTTAACCTCACCAAAAATACGAACTAAAATAATTATAATGCAATTTCACTAACACAGCACTAATCTCCTGATGAAATGTGCTAAAGGCAAAGAATGCAATGGTGTTCAGCAACATGTCCGTGTCGGCGCTCTGCCAGTGGGAGAGAAGATGCTAGTAAGTTACAATCTAAAAAAAAACAGGAGTCACACTTACCGGCAGCTTATTGAAATCAATGCTTGTGTAGATCTGTTCACAAAACATATTATGTATTTTGTAAAAGGATACTGTATCTACTTCGCTAGCCGGGTTTATACAATAGTTTGCATTAAGCAAAAGTGTTATTGTTTCAATTGCCGCATAGCGCACTTCCAGCGTTGGTATTGATATAAAATTTCCAACCGACTTGCAAATCACAATGAAGTTATCCACAATAAAGATATTGGAACAACGCTGAGCTATTTGTCCAACGCAACGCACAATTTTAACTGCCAAATGGGTTGGATATGATTTAGTTAAGGCAATCTTCATCAATGAATTTATTGCAATCTATATGACTTCCAGCAAATGTTCTTCGCTGTAGAAAAAGAACGAAAGAGCTGCAAAAAAGGTTAACAGTGGTTAATTAGTTGTAGGTACAATTTGGAGCTGATTACTTACTAGGTATTTCATCGAGAACTTGGCTCATAATATCAACATTGGTATTATGTTTCAAGAAAATCAACTTCAATTTCTCGGATAACCATTCCATGCATTTTTTCGATAAGCTCTTGCAGCGACACAGCATCTTCAAATAAAAAAAAGTTGTATATTGCTTCTTGATTGTTTACTTATTTATACCTTAATGATCATGAGAAGATCGCTTATTGGGCTGTAGTCCTTCCAATTTTTTGTAATCAGATCAAAAGCATCTGCGCTTTGCGCATCGATGGCACACATGCTGCCAAGAATGGAAAAGCATTGTATGCTCAATGGTAGACGATCTTTGTTTGTTTGTGTGCCTTTAATGATTAAAAAACAATTGAAAAAAAAAATATGTCTAATAATTATTTAAGCTATTTGTTCTTACAATGATGCTTTAGGACTAAGCCTATAAGCTCAATCAGCATTTGCAATGGCTGTTTTTCCAGATTATTGATGAGTATTTCATGTGAATTGAATACTTCAAGTATTTCAACAAGTTTATTTATCATATCATTTAAATCGCCATCGTTTATAAGTTGAAAAACTTTCTTCATTTCCATGCACATCAACTAAAAGCATAATAAAGACATGTTAACAAGAATTTTCTAACGAAATGTTCTTCATGCATTGCTTACCTCATTGCGGCTGATTAGGAGGACGATGCGCTTTATCAACGAGCATTGCCTATAATTCGACGCATCAAAGGCATTGTAGAAGAGCAAGCGTTCCAAAGTACAAAGAAGTTTATAAAGGCTCCTTAGATTCTTAATCATCGCGTTGATAAATGCATCAGTCTCTGTCGGTGGATCCAGCATGCGCATAAGCAGCTCATAATTGTTCAAAAACAGGCAGCTCTTCATGCTTGCTGCTGTTTTATTTAGTGCTTTGTTACGTCCTTTTAGCCGCAACTGAAAGTCATCATCCAGACAGATCAGCTGTTTATTGTATTTGTACAGCAAGAGTTGCAAATTGCTATTGTCTGCTGTTGCTGTTGGACAATTGCTGTGGCTGCCCAGTTGCTGCAATTGTTGTTCGTCAAGACCAATAGCTATAGTGTCTGCCAAAAGTCGCTGATCAATATCTGCAATGTTACTAATAATTTGTGCCGCATAGCTCATCTCTTGACCGTAAGCCCATCCAATGATTGGCTCGATAACGTCGGTTGCTTTGTTGATGCCACAATATTCGGCATGTATTAATATGGCACGTCTTGTTGCGATGCATTCATTGCGTTTCAGCATCTCATTTGTTGTTATACTTTGGAGCAATGTGTCGCAAAGTTTGGGGCTAAGTTTATCATAGTTTATGATTAACTGCAAGATAGTCTGTTTCTCTTCAATCAAATCGGCAGCATGACGTGTGTCTGCAATCAGATGCGCGGCAACCTGTTCATAAAAGTCGATAGCGTTTTGTGATTGTGACTGGCGCTGCTCTCTTGCCATTATGCTCGAAATGCAAAGGCGTATATTGCGCAAATTATATGAATTGCCATAGATTTTAAGGACACGCAGCGTCGTCTCACAAGTATCCTCATAGTAGCTAAACCCACTTATAATAGCGCTACTCAACTGTAGCAGTTCGGCAAATATGGCAAACCTGTAAGTGGTACGACAAAATTCAATAATATGCAAGCATAATAATATTTCACATTCTTACCAGACAGCGTTAAAGCTAGTTTCTTGTTAATGTATAAGTTCTATTAAGTATTTCATCTGATCGATCTTGACACGTTTGGTTGGATCCTCTTGTAATTGCCGATTCGGTTCCACATGCCACATAGCCTAAAACCAAGAGAACACAAAAAACGTTCGTTTTAATATTGTTAATAACTAAAATGGAATTGAAGTTATATCCTCTTACAATGTATACGACAAGAGCCGACATTTTAATGAATTTTGCCGAAAACTTTTCCGTGTCCAACACAGATGTTTTCGACCGTAATTGAGAATGTTTGCGTATCTCCATTTCGATGATGGTGCGTAACATTAGAACGCTTTGTGACCAATTGTCGCGGATAGGTACATGGAAAGTAGTAAAATCGTGGCTATGTAAATTCGGATACAGAGCATGTAGAAATGCCACAATCATTTCATAGAACAACTGCTTTGTGGCTTCACTAAATACATCTTCGTTGTAAAATTCACATAGTTTCGGAATTACATTCTGCATGTGAAAGCACATCACATGATGATAATTAACTGCCAGCTGTTTAAAAGAGAGGAATACAAAATATATTAGCGGAGGGATTATGCCTTGTTTAGGTTTGCGCTTGCCTCGCCAGCAAATAGGTGATATAAACGAACTATATCATTTTTTCTATCCGCATGTCGTGCTTCATTTGTATAGGTCTGTAATGATGGCAAATATGCCATTAAATCGTCATGCAGTTGGGTGCGTTCTTTCGCTATTTCGACGGTTTTGATGATACCTTTTATAATCTCGGATTCCAGGAACACATCGTTGTTCACATTAAGCTCAAATAGAATAGAGTGCACATCTTAAAAATCAAATAAAAGCGAGTTAATACGACAACAAATTAACAGATATTAATAAGTAAATTGCTTACTACTATATTCGCTGACTTTCAATTTGGCAATGTAGCTGGGCGATAAGTAGATTCCCCTGTACAGCAAGTTGACGAAATTTGTACCAAAATAACGGACAACAATGCTGTGCTTAGTGGCGTCGACAAAGGCTTCAATTGTTGTGGATTTGCTTAGGAAATGTCCTTGGTTATCACGACCCACTGTCAATAAACACAAAATTATCAATCACAATGCATTACTAGTAGGCCAATATGCTAAGCTGTAGTACATACTCTCCAAATTGTAGTCAATGATATGGTCCATAGTATTGCCGTACAAATAACATTTGGCGATCAGCGGCTTAACAGCTTTGTCCGATGTAGCATCTTTTACATTCATCGCATGCTATCAAATTATTAAATAAGAGAAACTAAGAGTCAAAATAATGGATCAATGGATACATTTTTAGTTGCATATTCTTATTCTGTAGTCAATTTATGTTTGCGACAAAATTACAACAAGAGCATACACTTTTTCGTCGTTCAGCTGTGGCTCTGCTACTAATGAATTCAAATTGAGAGCGGTAGCGAGCGGAGTAGCGTAGCCGGCTTATCTTTACAGACACAAATGTCGCTGAATTCATATGCGAGAACCGTTTTACGCCATTAGATCAGGACCTTGACAACAACATGCTCTTTCTCTTTCTTATTGATGCCAACCAACCAGGTCTATTCCCATCAATTTGGGCAATGCGGTCAAGGCCAGCAATCATTGCCAGGCATATTTCTTGAGCATCATGTATTTGGAATTGTGGGCCAGCAAGGCGAATGAAGAGAACAATGAAAAAATTCTGGATGATGAAGGCTTTCAAATGTCTGCTAAGATCGTAAGTATTTTAAATTATAATATGTGTATAATATTAATTCATTGTTTTGTTTCATAGGCTTATACATCGATTGGCTGCCTTGATGCAGTTCCTAGTTTTGTGGATCCATTGCATTCGCGTGCCGAACATTTTAGTTTGAATGACAATTTGTCGGGCATTTTGCTGTCTTCGGATGATATGGGCGAGTCGAAAAGGCAAATGTGCATTGACGCTCTGAAAAGCAATGGAATGCTAACGCTGGGCGATCTTTATCAGCGTTCTAATGTTCCGGCCATGCAAGTCGACTATGAGATACTTTGGCGTCTATGTAAATGGGAGGAACCAATTGATGGTTATCAGAAGGTGAATACTTCAAACAACATGGAGATTGTATTCAAAAAGCATCATTACATTGCACTCAAAAGCATTAGCAAACTCGAAGGAGAAACCTCAGTATCGGCTATCAATAATGCCTATCAATGTGTTCAGGCCATATTGTGTGGTATTAGCGTCGAGTGTCTACAATCCGTATATAAATATACTAGTAAGTGGCCCGCTTACTTCGCTGCGCGGATAGTTTATATAAATTTTAGCAATAGAAGATAGATACAAAATAAATAAATTAGAAAATATTTCACAAAATATTAAAGCAAAGTATTTAATATTCTCTTTTCCACGCCACCATTGAGGTACAGAATCAGGCGCGTCATATTTTATTGTGGTTTCCCCAGTAGGACTTATCCACTTATTGAGTTTAATTTGCAATTATTAAGAGCTTCTTTATAAACGACATTGGTTGTTTTTTCGTCAGGTGCTAATACAAATAAACTTTTTGGTGAACTGACTCTTGAGCAGGCTACATAAAATTGGGCATGAGAAAAACAATCGTGTCTTAAGTCTAGTCCGGCTAGTTTAAGAGTTTGTCCCTGTGATTTATTAAATGTTAAGGCAAAGCAAACTTTTAAAGGAAATTGCAATCTTTTAAATTGAGCTGGCAATTCAGAATCAGAAGGTATTAATGGAATTCTCGGTATAAAAATCGTTTCCCCTATACCATTGCCAGTAAAGACCATTGCTTCGACAACATTCTTATGAAGGACTTTAACTTGCAATCTTGTACCATTGTACAGTTTTAGCGGTTTCAAGTTGCGAATCAACATTACAGGTGAACCAATCTTAAAAGTTAATTTATGTTGAGGCAGGCCAGACGGATTTAATGAATTAAGAAGCGGACGGAAGAAGACGGGGTAATGAACTGCATCTTCGATTTCAGTCACAGAATCAATAGAGCTATGTGTCATTTCTTCACTTTGAAATGATTTTAATAAAAACTCGTTTATTTCCAATGCATCGTCATATCTCGCAGTCAAAATAGCACGTTCTGGAAACCATTCGAGTGATTTTTTAGAGATATTTGTAATATCCGGAAATATTTTTAGAGTTAGTTATTCTTAAAGTTATTTTGCCATCATGGGTTGGAAATAATCCATTTCCTATTTGAAGAAGCGTTTCTGCAAATTCACCAGCTATGCTATCACCTTTTAAGTGCACTTGCATATTTTTTGTTAATGCAATTTTCTGTATTTTGGGCCACAAAATTGAAGACTTTAAGCACGCATTTATTTCATCTGCTCTTGTTCCTCTCGGGATCACTGGAAGAGTTTGTCGAAAATCACCAGCTAAGTATTCACTTTCTCGAATGTCTTTCAAAGATCGATCTACAGCTTCAAAAGCACCTTTGTGGGCCATAGTACACTCATCCCAAACAATAAGCTAGCAATCTTTGAGCACAGCAGCAGTATTAGATTGCTTTGAAATTGAGCAATGTGGTGTTTCTAAATGAATCAAATTAAATTGAATCTTAAGTGTAGAATGCGCTCTGCGATTACCATTAAGTAAAGTGACTGCGATAGAAGAAGCAACGGCCAATGCAATTTTTTTACTTTAAAAGATACGTTTTACCTGTTCCCTCTTCTGCTTCAACGCTATGTAGTATCTTTTCGTATACTTGTTTTTGCTCAGCAGTAAGGAGTAGCTTATTATTAACAACAAAATTATCGCAATTTTCATAATTTGTTAATCTATGATATTCAATATTTGGAACAATTTCCTCGGATCTAATTGGTAGTGGAAGTCCATAATAAGTCAAGTTTTGACCATCAATAGACAGTAATATATCTTCAATGTAAATAAGACATTTATTTAATACATTATTTACAATACTTTCATCAATATTTCTGTCTTGTGAAAAATGAAAGGCTCTTAAAATATCTTCTGAGAAACTCTCTTTCTGTTAACACATCTTGTTATAATAATTATCTTAATCGTTGTAGACTAAACTTTTCACGTGACCCTAAACATTTTTATAAATTTGTAAACTCTAAACGTAAGTCTTCTTGCTTGCCGTCCTCAGTATACCTTGATAATACAAAAGCAAGTTCTGATCAGGCAGTAGCTGATCTATTTGCTGAGTATTTTCAATCAGTATATTCAACGAATTTACATAGAATAAGCAATTCCTATCCTTTTCAAGTTCAATCGTCTAATTGCATATATATCCCAGTTATAACTGAGTACACGCTTCTAAGTGACCTTAACTCTATCAAACCAGGCTATCTGCCTGGTCCTGATGGAGTGCCAGGTTGTATTCTTAGATACTGCGCGGGTTCACTTTATAAGCCCTTAAATAAAGTATTAAACTTGTCTGTTGACTCACCTCTGTTTCCTGATATATGGAAGGAATCCCTTATAAATCCACTCCATAAAAATTCTTCACAGTCAAACGTTAAAAATTATAGGGGCATATCCAAGTTGTCCGCCATTCCTAAAGTCTTTGAAAAAATTATGTGTTCTCAACTGCAACACACATGTAGTTATATCGCAATTATATCGCCTTATCAACACGGTTTTGTTAGGCGTAGATCTACTACAACTAACCTTCTTGAATTCACTTCGCTTGTTATCAAAGGGTTCCAGGAAAAAATGCAAACTGACGTTGTTTACACCGATTTTAGTAAGGCATTTGATTCTGTTAGTCATTCTCTGTTGCTTCAAAAATTAAATATTATTGGATTTCCATCAAAACTCGTATTGTGGCTTTCGGAGTACTTGTGTGGTCGAACACAAAAAGTAGTTTTTAAATCGTCGGTACCTAAACCTATTTTTGTTACCTCTGGTGTTCCCCAGGGTAGTCACCTTGGACCTTTGCTATTTAATCTGTTTATTAACGATCTTCAAGCTGTTATTACTAACTCCTATGTATATATGTTTGCTGATGATGTGAAGCTATGTTTCACATATAATGACGCTTCCCTGTGCAATTTTCTACAGTCGGATTTGGGTGCATTGTCGGCCTGGTGTCGTACTAACTTACTCAATTTAAATTGCTCTAAATGTAAAGTCATGTTTTTTTGTAGAAGTACCCCTCATACTGCTCACTACTTGCTTGATGCTTCACCACTTGACCGCGTGTTTGAAATTAAAGATTTAGGCATTATTCTTGATCCTAAATTAAAGTTTGACGCTCATATTTTGTCATGGTCAATAAGGCCATTAATGTCCTTGGCTTCATCAAGCGGTGGTCGAAAGAGTTTAATGATCCCTACACCACTAAAACGCTTTATACATCCCTAGTTCGTCCCATCCTGGAGTATGGATCTTACAATACTCGATTCACCAGGATAGAATTGAATCTGTGCAGAAGAAATTTCTTCTATTTTCCCTTAGAAGTTTTAACTGGGTTCCTGGAGTTGACTTACCCCCGTATTCAAGTAGACTCCTATTGATAAATCTTCCCTCCCTGTTAAACCGTAGAACTATGCATGGAGTATTATTTATTACTAACCTACTATCAATTGCTATCTTCATACCAAATTTAGTGACTCTAGCTAAAAGTTTGTAAAAAGTGGGAAAGGGGGGCTGGGGGCGGTATGGGTGGGCTTGGCATCCAAATTTCTAATGCAGATTGCTATCATACCAAATTTGGTGACTCTAGCTAAAAATTTGTAAAAGGTGGGGAGAGGGGGCGAAATGGGTGGGTGTGACTCCAAAACTTTGATGCAGATTTTTGGGGGTCGTTGCCAGCTATCTTCCTACCAAATGTGGTGGCTCTAGCTCTACAACTCTGGAAGATACACGCATTCCCGTTTTTGACGAAGCGTTGGGGTGGATGGGGGCGGCTAGGGCAGTATTGGTGGGCGAGGCATCCAAACTTTTGATGCAGATCTGTGTGGAATGTCAGTTGCTATCTTGATACCAAGTTTTGTGGCTCTAGCTAAAAGTATGTAAGAGGTGGGGAAAGGGGGCGGAATGGGTAGGCGTGGCTCCAATACTTTAATGCAATTCTTTGGGGGTTGTTACCAGCTATCTTCCGAAAAAATTTGGAGGCTCTAGCTCCACAAATCTGGAAGATACACGCATTCCCGTTTTTGACGAAGCGATGGGGTGGATGGGGGCGGCTAGGGCAGTATCGATAGGCGTGGCATTCAAACTTTTGATGCAGTTTTTGGGGGGTCATCATCATTTATCTTGGCACCAAATATGTTGGCTATATTTATATTGCATTTCTAAATGTGCAATAACGCCTGATCGCGATGTGAAATTACACCTGCACCATGAGGAAAAAAAATAATTCACCCGCTCTTTGTCCGTACTGTCGGCAAAAAATTAATATATACGAAAAAATTATTTAAAAAAAAAATAATATACAGTCGAACTTCCATATAACGAACGTCCGTATAACGAATTTTCCATACAACGAAGTCAGAAATCAGAACCCTGCAATTTGATTCAGACAAAAACCCATTCTTTATAACGATATTTCTCTATGACGAAGTTTTTTCTTGTCACCTTAAGATTCGTTATATGGAAGTTCGACTGTATAAAGCATTTGGAATGTCAAAAATTTATTTTTTTGTCAATGATTCATGTTTATATAAAAAATAAAATAAAATAAACTGAAATATCCTTATTTACAATTTTGTTGCTTTTAATAATAAAAATTATTAGTAATACAAATCATTTACAATGTCGCAGGCAAAAAATTTTTTTAACAAAAATCGCGCGATTTTTTACTACATACAAATTCTTGGAATACACCATTAATGATTTCGAGAATCAAAACAAGCTGTTAAAAAAAAAAAAAATTATTTGTCGGAACTCACAACAGCTTGTTCAACAACATAGGCACTCTTTTTCTACCGACGTAATTGCTTAGAAAAATATTATAAATAATCGCAAATAATGCTAAAACTATATATAACTATACATAATAGCTATATCTCGATAACCAAGCGAGTTATCGATAACATAATTTTTCATATTTTCGTCTTATCTTTTCGAGTTCTACAAGAATCAATCTTCAGACCTTGTCGCCGGAGTAATCGTAGACGTGCCACGATCTACATACCTAGTTTAATATTAAACATTTAATTTAATAGGTGTTATGTATTTTGATAAAATAAAATAAAATAATTTTTTTAAATGGTAATAAATGTAAAACAACTAAAAATGAATGAAATAAAAAAGTGCAATAACGCCTGCAAGGCGTTATCGCACTTTTAGAAATGCAATAACGCCCGCAGGCGTTATTGCACTAGGCGTTATTGCATGCACCCTCAAAAACTATGGGAGATATAGGCTTTTTTGACTTTAAAATGCAGGGGGGCTGGGGGTGAAATGGGTGGGCATGGCTCCAAAACTTTTGATGCAGTTTTTTGGGGGTTGATAGTAGCTATCTTCTTACCAATTTAGTTGGTAGTAAGGATGTAGTAAGGATGTGCGAAATATGTGGATTTATCGGTTTTGAGTTATCGAGTTTATCGATTTGCCAGCCCCCCAGTTATCGTAGAACCCCAATCTTGACAATTTAATTTACTATGCCATAGATAAAGAGAATTGGAAAGTTTCAAGTCTCTAGCTTGAAGGGTGTGGAAAAAAGTTGCGTTCATACAGACGGACAGACGGACAGACACCATGACGGACATTGCACAAACCCAATATACTCTTTACCTTCGGTATCGAGTATAAAAACAAGCTGATTTTTATATTTTTTTTTTAAATTTATTCAATTTAATTTTTTTAAAGGAGTTTTATTGAAAAAAAAATAAAGTGTTCTAAAATATCGTCTGACGTTGCAGCGTCGTCGGTCGGGTCAAAATCTTAATTTAACTTGACTTGAAATTGAACTTAAGAAACAGCTTATCCCGTCAACTTATCGAAAAACACTGCTTACTGGTTACCCTCAACTTAACTTGACATGACTTGACTTGACGTAACTTAACAACCTGCAGAAAACAGAGTTTCAAGTTCAAGTTCAAGTTAGTTCACGTTAAGTTCAAGTTACGTTCATGTTCCAGTTCAGACAGCTGATTTATGAGCAGCTAAAATGGATGAGTATAGGCCAATTTGTATTTTTTGATGTGTTAACATCTATGCGCGCGGGCAGCATAAAAGCACAAAACTCAATTCGCTGCGTTATTTCGCCGCTGTAATATTCGCTGCGTTGTCGCTGCGTTGTTTCGCCGAGTAACTCAAACCGATAGGCAGTCAAAAATTGAATTAGTTTGTGGTTGTTGTACAACAATTGTCTCTGCTTGCAAACGAATGTGATAGTATTGGTGTTGCAGCAGAGAAAAGTGGTCGTAAAAAACGAAGTCTCGCTCGTGAATTAACGAACCCTATGTATTGCTTTGAATTCGCTTTGTTTTGTTTGTGCTTAGTCATGATCATGATGATTATATTGATTAAATAGTTTTTAATAGCAAAAATTAAAAGTTGGTACTTAAACAAAGTGAGCGCTCTCTCCCATGACTCTACCGTATTAATTGTATCATGGTGCTTAGTTGCAGAAAGAAGCCGACTGAGACGGTCGAGTCACGCGGGTTTGCCGTTTATGTTATGCACACACTTGGCAAATGAAAAATTGTATGTGCTACTTAACATTTTTGTATTTCTTTTAGCTGCAAATTCTTTGATCGTTCGTTCAATCGCTGGCTCGTAAAGCACCGTTATTTTCTCTATAACATACAAGATCAAAAAAAATTTTTTACTTGCTACAGTAGTGCTGCCATGTCGGAAAGTAGTCCGTAAGTTCAACAATCTATTATCGGAAAAAATCACCATTGGATAATTTGATGGATATTTCCAGTGATGATACCGATTTTAGTCCAGTTCGTCGCAAACAATTGCGTTTGTTATCAAGTAGCGACGACTAATTATGTTATGTTAATATTTTTTCTTTATTTATATTCTAATTTTTCTGGTCTTTATTCTGGATTAACAGATTTCTTTAGTTTTTTGCTTCTATGAATTTTTCCACCTGTATGAAGAATGAATTTAAGTTTTAATGCTCAATAAAATGCCATATGACCATACCATTTGTAGGCATTTTTGAAATTTTATAGTTTTCAAAATTTTTTGTGCACGGTTTTTCGAAGTAAATAATATAGTTCTTTATTTCATCTAAAACATTTTTCAGATGACATGGAACGTATCCCCCATTTTACTATAGGAAACGCCTCCTATTTTGCACGGTTTTTTTTACACGGATTTCTGAGGAACGTATCTCACGTATAACGTATCAAGTTATAACAGAGAATAAGGAGATGGCAATAATTAAATTTAGTTATAATAAAAAGTCTGAGTTTGTGTGCATTCACAAAAGAAGCAAAACAGAAATGCACTAGACGAATGATGAATGTTGGATACCCTAAGTGCTATTGTGGATATGTAGTTATGGAATACATTTGCAACAATTGCATATTTTGATTATTTTGATAAGCAACGGTTGGCGTTATCACACAATTGAGAAATAACTAAATACAGTTTAATAACATATCATCTTCCAACATTATAAGAGTATCCAACATTTATCATTCGACTGGTGCAGTTCCGTATTGCTTCTTTTGTGAATGCACACACTCGCACACACTTATAGACTTACATAGCGGACTTCTTTAATAAGAGAAAAAACGGACGAATGATGAACCCAAATTCAAAAAGTAAACCCAATTTCAGTAAAATATTATGTGTGCTCATAGCAATAATAACGGTAAAAACACACCAACAAACAGGTGTTAACACATCGCCCGTGAGTTCCAACACTCATTGATTCTTTTTATTTAATTGTTAATTTTTATATAAATTATTTATTTTTTGTTCTATAAAACCCGCTCAAATCTGATAATATCGAAACAATGACAAACAGCTGTTCGATAAGTTCATGCGCACGGTCGCATTCACGTTCAGGTTCAAGTTAAGTTCACGTTTTGTTAAGTTCGGGTATTCGCTAGAAGTTCACGTTCAAGTTAAAAATCAAGTTTAAGTCAAGTTAAGTTCAAGTCAAGTTAAGTTCAAGTCAAGTTAAGTTCAAGTCAAGTTAAGTTCGGGTAACTGAGCCTTAATACAGTTAAGCAGCTCGGTGGCAACTGGTAATTATTAAAACATTTGTTGTGGCGGCGCAATCCTTACCTAAAATTTGAAATAAATATATATATCTGTTTAGAACATGTAAATTAATACAACTACCTTGCGGTCAAAATTGAATTTAATGTGTCAACTTTCTTCATATTCCTGATTTTAGTTTATATAAGATTGACTTGGCTAATACCCGCTCCACTTCGGCGATGGTCCAAGGTAACGAAAGAAATTGAAGCGCAACTGAAGCTAATTCGAAAAAGCGAGTCCCCACCAGAATCTCGGAACTTCAGCACTTCAATCCAAAACTTAACTGTTTCGTCAAAATTTTGTTGGCCGCATGTGTACGCAAATCGCTTATTTAATGCTGTATTTGCAGTAACTGCAAAACACCCGTGTGGGATTTGTCAAACCCTTCCGCAGCCACTCCGAAAACTCCGAGCTCTGTAACCAGGCATCTCTGCCTTTTTGATTGTAAATCTCTTTAGGTATTTTAATTTTTGTATTATTTTCCCCGATAATAGACGGAAGTAATTCACCAATTAGAAGTGGGAATCATGCAATAGAAGTGAAAACCGATTCCTTATCGATATAAATGGAATGTCGTTATGTAAATGCCGAAATAAGAACTTGCATTGTAGAACTCTTATAAATAACTACTAACAAAATCAAGACACTAAATAAATTCAAGAGCAAAATGAGCGATAAGCATTCCTTTAAAAAAGCCAGAATTCCCGCTGCCCGCTGCTGATCTCAAATTTTTGCAGCAATCGCGTTGTCAAAAAAGCGAGATCTGACGGGAAAAAAGCGGAAATGGCAACACTGATGACAGTAGCAGTGGTACATTGTTGCCATTTGTTCTCTTTTTATTCCATTTAAAATCATAGACGAATTAACAGAAAGATGGGTTTTAAGAATTGTTCAAGTTAACATGCTGTTAACCAAGTCGCAACCACGAAGCGGACAGACCAACGAGTAGAAAAGTCGGTTTCCCCTAGTGACAAACAGCTGCGCTTGTTTTGATTATTGCTTTTCTGTTTACAATACACTGCTGTCTTGTTGGTGTGCAGTAGTAGCTAGCTAGTTGCCTAGGCAACGAAGTCAATTCTTCTATGCGTGTAATTTTATGTGTATGCATGTGCGTGTGCCATTCGAGAATAGGCAAATCGCAACAACAACACGTGCTGGCTCGTCGTAGCCGCGCAGTTATGGTGCGCCTGGGCTTTGCAATAATTTTAATATTTTGTTTGGGCTAGCTCCCGTGAGATTGTGTGTGCGTCCCTGTATATCTATGCACATGTGCATATTTAAATGTATGCGTAGCATTTGCCATGACATTCATTTACCTTTCTTAACTATAATGAATTTCGACAAACCCTAAACAACCAATATTTAGATTAAATTTGGTGCATATTTGCCTACAAAAACCTTAGAAAAACAAGAAAAACAATACTTTCAAGGCATTTTTGGTGCTGGTCGATAATTTGCTGATCAGGCGCACAGCACAAAAAACAAGCGTCTAGTAAAATAGGCAGGCAAATGTCAGTTTTGCATTGCTGTTCATTCATACTCTTTCGCATCTATGACACAGTTATGCAGCGATGCGCACAAATACCGAAAGTTTATTCAATAGTGTACTTTTCGAAGAAACGTAAAAAGAAAATCTAACAAAATTCTCAACGAGCAGGCACAGCAAGAATGAAGCAAACGCACATGCATAGGCATACTAACACATTTTTACCGTTCTTGCTTTCCGCTGGCCCGCCGCCACTCCTTTTATGCACAGGCCGCTGAACGCAAAGCGGAGCTGAAATAAAACAAGCAACGTTCTGGCTTGCCGTAGATGAGAATGGAACACAATAGAACAAAGTAAAATAACCCTTGTCACAATATTCAGTTATTGTCAACAAAAACTTAATATATAATTTTAATATATTAATAGTTTATTTCAAGTATACAAAGACAAAATACGTGTGTTTAAATGTTAGTTAATTTATTTACAGTGGATAACATTAATATTCGGTTTTTTTTTTTTTCAATTTCAAACACGAATAAATGATTAAAACCAAGAATAATGAAAAATGCAAAAATGGTAAATTAAAGCTTGTTAAATCAGCTTTTCATAGAGCTATATATATCTAGATTTTATTTTGAACTAATAAAGAAAATATGCATAAAACAAAAAAAAGGCCAAAATTTGCGCAACATTAATATTCGGTTTTTTTTTTTACAAGTAACAAATATCTATTTTAGCTAAGAAAAAAACTTAATCTTATATTTGGTATGATACCCATTATATTGTATGGTATCGCCTAGGCATTTTGGCACAGTTTTTAGAATTTTTTGGGTAAATTCATGCCCAGTATAAGCCCATTCTTCCTGAAGCCGTTCTAATAATACGGATAAGGACGCTATTGGCGTTTTGTGCACACGGCGGACCAACTCACTCCACAAATTTTCAACAGGATGTAGATGTGGTGATTGGGGTGCCTTTTCCAAGATTTTTGGGCAGTTATATAACAACCCAGACTCCGTTTTGTAGGCGTTATGCTTTGGTTTGTTGCCCTGATATAACTTGAATGAGTTGCCAATACCCGATATCTCGACCGAATTCTTCAAATTTTGGCTCAAAATTTTCAAATAATGGTCTTAGTTTATTTTGCCATCAATGAAAATAAGATTCCCCGCTCCTTTTGTGGAAATGGGGCCTAAACCAATACACTACACCCGCCGTGTTTTTCGGTTGGTCTTAAGTGATTCTTCTGTAGCTCAGTATCCGGCTTCCGCAGCACCATGGACTTGCCACCACTGCCTAATAAGTTGAATTTGCTTTTGTCAGCGAAAACACAATCATCCAACCAGGTCATGGTGCTGCGGAAGCCGGATACTGAGCTACAGAAGAATCACTTAAGACCAACCGAAAAACACGGCGGGTGTAGTGTATTGGTTTAGGCCCCATTTCCACAAAAGGAGCGGGGAATCTTATTTTCATTGATGGCAAAATAAACTAAGACCATTATTTGAAAATTTTGAGCCAAAATTTGAAGAATTCGGTCGAGATATCGGGTATTGGCAACTCATTCAAGTTATATCAGGGCAACAAACCAAAGCATAACGCCTACAAAACGGAGTCTGGGTTGTTATATAACTGCCCAAAAATCTTGGAAAAGGCACCCCAATCACCACATCTACATCCTGTTGAAAATTTGTGGAGTGAGTTGGTCCGCCGTGTGCACAAAACGCCAATAGCGTCCTTATCCGTATTATTAGAACGGCTTCAGGAAGAATGGGCTTATACTGGGCATGAATTTACCCAAAAAATTCTAAAAACTGTGCCAAAATGCCTAGGCGATACCATACAATATAATGGGTATCATACCAAATATAAGATTAAGTTTTTTCTTAGCTAAATAGATATTTGTTACTTGTAAAAAAAAAAACCGAATATTAATGTTGCGCAAATTTTGGCCTTTTTTTTGTTTTATGCATATTTTCTTTATTAGTTCAAAATAAAATCTAGATATATATAGCTCTATGAAAAGCTGATTTAACAAGCTTTAATTTACCATTTTTGCATTTTTCATTATTCTTGGTTTTAATCATTTTATTCGTGTTTGAAATTGAAAAAAAAAAAACCGAATATTAATGTTATCCACTGTATATACAACTTGTGTTATAAGTTGTGAAAGCCCAAACTTATTGCCAAAATATAAATAAACATGTAAACAGATATTATATTAAAGTATCTCATGTTTTGCTCTACAATTGCACAAAGTTCATATGAAGTCTATACCAGTCTTTCTTGGCAAGCCGAAAGAAGCAAAAGTCTAAAATTGTCGATTTCAAATTTTGTGACAACAACAAGAGAACTGAAGCGCGGCAACGATTATTTATGCCTTGCGCTTCGCACACTTTGCAGTCACAACAAAAACCTAAACAATGATGGCCGACTATTCACCAGCTGGCATTGTAGCGAGTAAAGTATGAAAACAAGGAATGAAAAATACTGGCTATTCGCTGTTTCCCCAGTTGTCCGCTTCGTGGTTACGACTCTGTTAATAATCTTGCTACATTATTCGTCTATGTTTAAAATAAATGTTGACATTAAAAGTAATATTATGTTAAAAATATAGTTTAATAAAACTAAAAAACACGCTTTTAGAGCATATCAAACTAAAAAGTTAAAAATAATTTTTCAAATAAGCTTATAACAATAATAAATGATAAATAGCATTATTATAAAAAAAGCGTTGGGCGCTCGATGTACGAGAAATATGGACAAAGCGCCCCACGCTTATTTTTACAATAATACTATTTATCATTTATTATTGTTATAAGCTTATTTGAAAAATTATTTTTAACTTTTTAGTTTGATATGCTGTTTTTTAGTTTTTTTAAACTATATTTATTTGTAGGCAAATAATACTAATTTAATATAAAATTTGGCTGTTTAGCGTTTGCCCGAAATTCATATTAGTTGAGAAAGGTCAATGAATTAATTGCCTGGCAAATGGTACGCATACATTAAAATATGGACATGCATAGAGACAGGGACACACACATGCTTATGGTAGCTAGCCTTTCGGCTAGCAAAAATCAAAAATCAATGCCTGGCTACCACCAAAACTGCATACATATATATTATATATGTATGTTTTTATTAATTCGCTCATTTGCTTTGCTGGTGCTAGGTCGACGCACTAAGATAAGCAATAAAATACGCGCACATAAGGAATACAAGGAAAAAAATGGGGGTACAGCAATTGAAGAAGCCACTGCGCGCTTGAAAATCGCTGGCTAGCGGCGCATACACACAATATGGCTGGCTGGTTGTGCTATCAACAAAAATGTTGTAGCAAAGTTAGCAAGAGAAGTGGCTGGCGAAACACTCACGAAACACGAGAAACGCACGAAATGCGCTCTCAGAGCGAGTGGTAGCTTCGCTAGCCAGTTCCAACTGGTGGTTGGACTATCGGTCGTTGGCGACTCTATTTAGTGTATTCTTGTTGGTACCAGTATTCAATTATAGTCAATATATCGATAGATTATTTCAAGTGTATGAATACAAAATACGTGTAATAAGCGTTAGTTTATTTATATACATACAACTTGCTTTATTTTGTTTTGAGTGCCCTCTCTAAATGCCAAAATACAAATAAACATGTAAAACAGAAATAATATTAAATATAGAAAGTCGATACCACTCCTTCTTGTTGAGCAGCAGCAAGCAGATTGTAGCAAAAGCCTAAATTTCCGATTTAAAATTTGTGACAACAACAAGAGAAACGAAGTGCGGCAACATTTACTTATGCCTTGCGCTTCGCAAACTTTGCAGTCATAACAAAAAGCTAAACAATGACGGCTGACTTCGCACCAGCTGACATTGTAGCGAGTGTAGTAGGTAAACAAGTGATAAGAAATACTGGCTTTTTGCCGTTTCCCCAGTTGTCCGCTTCGTGGTTGCGACTCTGTTAATTAACATAACATTCATTTGCCGAAAACTCGGAATAAAAGAAAATAAAGAATGAAAGAAAATAAACTAAGAACTAAAATTAAGGGTCGGTTAATGTTTCATATACATTCACATAGTTATATATGCACATATATACATTTTGCTGCATACACTCATATCTTTTTGCTGCTTATCGCCAATGATCACCGAAAACCTAGACTTAGTGTCTATTCTACATTTTGCTGTTGATCGGCAAGCAATTTTTGTTAGACGCTTGTTTATTTTGCTGTGCGCCTGTTGCTGCAAGTCTTTGGAAGTCTTTATTTTGTCTCTTGGCGAACGCTGGCGATCTATGGCGTTCGGCTATGCAGCAAAAGCGTCTGCTGAACAAAGACTTCTAGTCTTTGCTAATATTTTTCTGGCGATGTTGTGAAGCAGCAAAATGACATGAGCGCATGTATGTATACCATACATACATCTATATCTAACTATGTGAATGTGTGTGAAACATTGGCCGACCCTTTATTTTAGTTCTTAGTTTATTTTCTTTCATTCTTTATTTTCTTATATTCCGAGTTTTCGGCAAATGAAATCGACAAATGCACAACTAAATACACTTTCGCAGTTTGTGCGCATCGCTGCATAAGCGTATGGTAGTTGCGATGGCAAAATTGCTGCTTATTTTACTAGACACTTGTTTATTTTGCTGTTCGCCTGATACTGCAAATGGTCGATCAGCACAAAATATGATATTTGGCTGCCTTGGAAGTTTGCTTTTTAGGTTTTTGTGGGCAAAATACAAATTCTGCACCAAATAATAGTAGAGAAAGGTCAATGAATGCCATGGCAAATGCTACGCATACATTAAAATATGTCATGTAGAAATACAAAACCACTAACACACTAACACTAGCCAGCCCAAACAAAGTAACAAAAATCAGTAGAAATCCTAGCAAAACAGCAAACATATATAAATATATATGAATGTGGGTACAATGCATAGCTTCACTAAGCAACGTCGCAAAAATGATAAAAAAAAAAATGATAATACGCGTGACGTAGACACGCTCATATGTTTATACAAGCAAAATACTCAGAGCATGGCTGGCTGTCTGTGCTATGAGGGAAAAAGCGTATAACAGTCGCCAAGCTGAATGACTTGATATACTCGGGCATGAAATGCGCTGGCAGAGAAAAAAGCAGCAGCAGCGCTTTGTGAGAGAGGTGTCGCCACGATTGCCTATTCCAACTGGCAGTCAGAATTTGGCCTCATGACGACTCTATATAAGTTCCATTCTTGTTGGCTCTGTGAGAGAGGTGTCGCCACGATTGCCTATTCCAACTGGCAGTCAGAATTTGGCCTCATGACGACTCTATATGAGTTTCATTATTGTTGCTATCAGTGTACATTTCAGATTTTTTAAAAGCTTCAATCCAAGCTAAGCTCACATTTTAAACCCTCATTGACTCTAAAAAATGAGCGAAAACTGAATGGGTTACTAAAAGTTATTAAATAGTTATAAGTTATAAAAATCAACATGTTTCTGTCGTCATTCGCTATAGGTACAAATTAGCTAACAATTTTGGTTACTAACAGGATTATATACAGTGTACCAATAATGTCTGTGTACAGCAACTATATTTTTCTTTGCTATCGAAAAAAACATACTAAAAATACCCGGCATCTACTATAGCCTTTCGAACAGTCTCAGGGTGCACTTGCTTTTGACTTGATCGAACAATCTCTGCACTAATATTATGTGCGCTCATGAATGGATCCGAGACCACCATTCGCTTAATAGCCAACTCATCCCTGCTCGTCAAACTTTTTGGCCGTCCAGATTTGGGCATATTGTCCACCCGTCCTTCGTATTTGAACCTCCCAATGACGGATTGGATAGTGGAACGGCTAGGGCATAAAATCTTAGCACTTTCTGCTCAAATATTTTCCTGGCATTTCGAAGCAAGATCTGTCTACTTTTAGCTTAATAAACACCAAAATCTCTATAATTTGCCACGAACGGTTGTCTAGACATGCCTTTGCATACATTCAAAAACAACCGTTATCATTTTCGCATTTGGTCTGCAGCTAAAGTCTGAGGCCAGTACGGTGTACGAAGACTTTATTGGAGCCAAAAACGTGCCTTTTCTTTGTTTTTTGTTTATAACTTTTTTGTTAGCAAACATATCGGATTTATTTTCTTATGATTTATAAAGTTAAATATTAATAAAAAAAAACTGCATCAAAACTTTTTTTATATGACATTTATAAGTATGTTTTTTTCGATAACAAAGAAAAATATAGTTGCTGTACGAAGACATTATTGGTACACTGTATACACAGTTTTAAGGTTTTTTTTTATAGAAATTTATAGATTTTAGGTGGCAAGCTGCTTGCGTCCCTGCAGCCGTTCACAACGCAAACAGTTTCCAGTCCTGTTGGACTTCCGGCAAATATAATGGACAAAACACCCACATTGATCGCAACGTTGAACCTTTCGCTGCCATGGATAAATAAGCTGGCGACTCTTACACAGTTCACAAACAAAGGCGCGACCCGTGCATAGCTGCAAGAGATATACAAAATTGATTTTGTTGATTGATTGAACTGGATTGGGTAAAGGAAACTCCGCTAACCACACAGCTATACACATGCTGTTCGTTAAGTGCAATAAACTCCTCGATAGAACGACTCATGCTATTGTTTTCCACATCAACAAAATCACAAAATGACCACATGTCCGGATCATTGGTAATGTGCGCCGGTATCGCATTAAAAAACGCCTGCTCCCTATTCAAAAGTTTAGTAATTACATAAATAAATGAGTGAAAACATCTAAGAATGAACCCACTTACCTGGTGGCAAAACGACAAGTGGCAATAAAGTCGCGCACATGCGCAAATGTGCAAAAGTAAAACTTTGCAACACCGCTGTCCTAGAACGGACAGCATCCCATAAACTGGTTTATTTAAGAAAATTAGACAACCAACCCTAATTTACTTTTAGCCCCTTTTCACAATGAACAGCTGTTTGTTTTGATTTAGCACCTAAAGCACAAAATTACACCAAAAAATACCAGAAAATGGCTTGTATTGTGCAACACGTTTTCACTTTTGTATCATTTTTTTTAACACTGAAATCGTTGTTAAAGTACAACGATATTTTAGTCATAGGCAGGGGTCTAGCAAAAAGTGTAAACTCGATTCAGTACAAATTGTTGTTGGGATGGCTTGCACTTTTACACTTTTGCACTTTTCCAACACAAAGTGAACACCCTAAATCTAAACAAACCAAATTACAGTAGTAGTGGTACATTGTTGCCATATGTTTTTATACTCGTTACCGAAGGTAAAGAGTATATAAGTTTTGTGCATTGTCCGTCATGGTGTCTGTATGTCTGTCCGTCTGTCCGTCTGCCTGTCGGTCCGTCTGTATATTCGCAACTTTTTTCCACACCCTACACGATAGAGACTTGAAACTTTCCAATTCTCTTAATCTATGGGATAGTATATTAAAGTGTCAAAATGGGGGTTCAACGATAACTGGGGGCTGGCAAATCGACAAATTCGATAACTCAAAACCGATAAATCCACATATTTAGCACTTTCTTACAGCTAGAACCGCCAAATTTGGTAAGAAGATAGCAATTGACATTCCACAAAGATCGGCATCAAAAGTTTGGATGCCACGCCCACCCATACCGCCCCCAGCCTCCCTTTGCGCACCTTTTATAAACTTTGAGCTAGAGTCACCAAATCTAATAGGAAGAAAGCAGTTGACATTCCAGAAAAATCTGCAACAAAAATTTTGATGTCACGCCCACCCAAACCGCTCCCAGCCTCTCTTTCCCCAATCTTTGCAAACTTCGAGCTACAGTCACCAAATTTGGTATGAAGATAGCAATTGACATCCCTTAAAGATCTGCAATATAAATTTGGATGCCACGCCCACCCATACCACCCCTATCCCCCCTTTTCTCATATTTTATAAACTTTGAACTAGAGTCACCAAATCTAATAGGAAGAAAGCAGTTGACATTCCAAAAAAATCTGCATTAAAAATTTTGAAGTCACACCCACCCATAGCTCCCTCAGCCACCCTTTCCCCACCTTTTACAAACTTTGAGCTGGAGTTACCAACTTTGGTATGAAAATAGCAATTGACATTTCACAAAAATCTGCATAAAATTTGGATGCCACGCCCACCCCAGCCGCCCCCAGTCCCCATTTCCCCACCTTTTACAAACTTTGAGCTAAAGTCACCAAATTTTGAACGAAGACAGCTGGTGGCATCCCCATCTGCATCGGAGAATCTTTAAGGCAGCGTACACCTCTGCCGCATCCGTACCCCTTTGCAATCTGGCCTGTTTTTATCGGTTTTAATACTGGTATCGAGTATACCGCAGTCGGTTGCGTCCGACTGCAACGTTTCCACTTGTTCTTTTTACGTTTATCGACAAATACACTATTCAATACACTTTCGGCATTTTTGCGCATCGCTGCATAGCTGTGTGATAGATGCGATGGCAAAATGGTTTGAAAGTGTCATACAGCTAAAAACAAGAAAGAGTATGAATGACCAGCAATGCAAAACTGATATTTGTCTGCCTCTTTTACTAAACGCTTGTTTATTTTCCTGTTCCCCTGCTCCTGCAAATGCTCAACCAAAACCAAAAATGTTATTTTACAGCCTTGGAAGTATTGTTTTTCTTATTTTTCTTAGGTTTTTGTAGGCAAATAATGCAAAACTATGCACCAAATTTAATTTAAATATTGGCTGTTTAGGGTATGCCGAAATTCATAATATTAGAGAAAGGTCACTGAATTCCATGGCAAATACATTTAAATATGCACACCGACTTTTCTACTGGTTGGTCTGTCCGCTTCGTAGTTGCAACTTGGTTTACAGCATGTTAACTTGAACAATTCTTAAAACCCGTCCCTATGTTAAATGGTCTTTGTACAAAACGAGAGTGAACAGCTGCTTGTGTTGTGATTATTGCTTCTTTGTTTTCTTTTCAGGGAAGCCGCCATATTTAAAATGGTTTGTTATGATCACGCAGCGACGCTATTTTTTTTGGCTTTGTACATACTTGTGTGCGCTGAGATTGTGTTTGTAGGACATGAACATATTTTAGATGTTTATACTATTTATTTTATTTACATACGTAAATATATGGCTGGCGAAAATCCTCAACTGAACCCTCCACGAGGGTGCCGGCTGGGCAATGGGCATCGTGCTACCTCGAAACAAACGAGGGGTACCTGGTGCTATTTGCCTTGCGGAGGGACAGGGCGGCGACCGGCCAAAGCAAACTGCACATCACTCAAATGCTTCGGCACTATGAGGGTGTGGGGAGAGCTGAGGCAACAGGCATCGATGCCCTAGCTAAGATGAGCCCTATACCACTCAAAGGCTTCGGCACTGCGAGGGTAGGGGGCAAACCAAGGCAAAGGCATCGTTACCTGGCGGAGGGAAGTAACAAACCACTCAAAGGCTTCGGTACTGCGAGGGCGAGGGGCTAACCAAAGCAACAGAAGTCATCCTGCCCCAAAAACAAACAAAGGTACTGCGTATCTACTCGCCTGTAGAAAGGTAGTACAATGTCTAGCTAAGGTGAGCTCTACGCCATTCAAAGGCTTCGGCACTGCGAAGACATGGAGCAAGCCATGGTTCGAGGTCCTTGGCAGTAAGGTTAAAATGCTATGGGTAGACTTCCCAGAAAAAAAAATCAAAATGGAGACAAAGAAGGATGACACACCGGTTGGGATGTCAACCCAAACGTCGGTGGAAAAGGGTGCTACCACCGGCAGGCACGGGGGGGAGAAATCCTCTCTGCGTGTCGCCAGCAACCCACCCTCCGTACTGGTTGGAGCAGGCCAGGACGGTTGCAAAGCCACTGCCAACACAAAGCCCAAAATGTGGCGCGATTCCGCAGTCCATGGAGACTCGGATTGTGAATCACATGGAGGGTCCCATACGTCGGAAGCTGAGGACCGTTCATGTCCCCCAGATCAGGCGAGTACCAGCACCCCCAGTAGGGTCGGGCTCAAACGGTCAAAAGAGGGCATGAAGGCGAAAGGATACAAGAGGGTAGAGCATACTTCGAAAAGAAGACACACATGGCGTCGAAAGACGCCAGTTTTGCCAACAAGGTGGAGGAGCAATTGGCCGTCAGCGATGTAGCAAGGCGGCACCTAGTCGTCGCGCTCATCGACCGGAGCGACCCAAACGGCAAAATGAAGCCCGAACAGTGGAAGAAGGTGGAGGACCTGCTGTTCGATGCGCTTCTAAGTCGAATGGGCGAACCGGGCTCGCTTCCCATCTCATTTGATGGAGCGGGCTGGCTTGAGGGTGTTAAAATACTCAGCTGCAAGGATGACCACACTTTGAAGTGGGTCACCGGTGTCGTGGCTGCCCTGGACGCTCCGTGGGAGGGTGCCAAGCTGGAGGTAGTGGACAGAACGTGTATTCCGTTCGTGCCGAAGTCAAAAGTACTCTTCCCGCGGGTCGTACCAGCAGACCAAGCACTGCAGCTACTCAAGTGGCAAAATCCGGACGTGCCAACCGTTGATTGGAAGGTGATACACACTGCGAAGCCCGATAATAAGGGTCAGCAAATGGTCATCCAAATCAACAAGGAGGCCGACGATTTGCTGTACGGGAGATTCGGTAAGATGGCTTGGGGCGTGGGTAGTGTCTACCTACGACTCAAGAAGCGCCACCCGAACGATACAAATACAAACACGCTGGAGGCAGGTGAAGTGGAGAGAGACCTGGCGGAGGTCACCCACGCCACAGAAAGCCTAGAACTAGAAGATGACGAGGATGCGGACATTACCGTTGTGGAAGTCCTATCCGCGGAGGATGACACTGCCAACCATGGAGCTGAAGGTCATCCAAATCAACTTACATAAAAGCAAGTTGGCTTCGGCGGAGCTACTGATAACCTTGGAGACAGGGCACGCCGATGTCGCTTTAGTCCAGGAGCCTTGGATAGCGTCTGGTAACAAGGTTTCTGGACTGAAGCATCCAAACTACGACCTATTCTACCAGACAACAGTGAGTAGAGCAAGGACTGTGATCCTAGTAAGGGAAGGTATCTATGCTTACTTATTGTCCAATAACAGTACCGACGATCTCACGGTGACAGCGCTGGAGGGCAGCAGAGACGAGCCAATATTGATGGCATCCTGCTACATGGCGCATGACTCAGAGGCACCCCCTCAAGAGCTAACTCGACTGGTGACGGAGGCCGAGTCAAAAAGACAGGCCCTCATCATCGGAGCAGACGCCAACGCATATCACACAGTATGGGGAAGCGGGGACATAAACGATAGAGGTGAGTCACTGCTTGATTTCATACTTCAAACTAATCTTAAGATAGCAAACGAGGGGGAAGAACCAACATATGTTGGTCCTACCTCATCAAACGTCTTAGATATCACACTCGCGTCGGTAATGAATACCGTGGTAAAAGACTGGAGAGTCCTTAGTAGACATTCCTTCTCGGACCACAGGTACATACAATTCCGCGTTAACTTTGAACGAATAGTTAAGAATAAGACATACAGAAACCCGCGGAACACGGACTGGGAGCAGTTCGGTAAAGAGGTCGAAAGAAACCTACGAAACCACGACTACCCAAGATAGCCTCACTAGACAAATTAGAGAAGTCCCTAGTGGCGGCCTATCATAAAACTTGTAGACCGTCGCATGAGAAGAAGAGACACAAGCCCCCATGGTGGACTCCAGAACTCAAAGGGCAAAGAAAAGACGTAGTAGAACTCTTCAAACTCGCAAAACAAGCGGAAGAAGAGCTAGTATGGATAGAATACAGAATAAGGCTTCGAGACTTTAAGAAAAAAGTACGAGTAGCTAAGAGACACGCATGGCAAAGCTTCTGTTTAGGCATTGAGAAGACAGCTGACACTGCAAGGTTAAGAAAGCTGCTAGCTCACCAACAGACGGTGCAAAGCCAATTAAAAACTAAAGACGGCAGATGGACGGAAGGCAGTGAAGATGCGGCAAATGTGCTCATAGAGGCACACTTCCCTAACTGCACAGAAGTCAACACAAACACACAAACGATATCTCCAACCACAAGGGTGGAAATTCCGGAAGATATCACAACAACGCGAAGGATAATGTGGGCCATAGACTCCTTTGAGAGCTACAAATCACAAGGTCCAGACGGGATATTCCCGGCCATGCTGCAGAAGGTCAAACACGTGATCACTCCATGGCTGAGGGAAATATTTAGAGGATGCCTTAGTTATGGCTATGTGCCGGTGGCCTGGAGGACAGCGCGGGTGATTTTCCTGCCCAAAGCGGGAAAATGTAGCCATGTTGTGCCTAAAGACTACAGACCCATAAGCTTGACATCGTTCCTACTAAAAACACTAGAAAAACTGATAGACCTCCACATTAGAGAGAATACAGGGATGGCTCTAGAACAGAACCAACACGCTTATACAAAGGGCAAATCGGTGGAAACTGCGCTACATTCCCTCGTAGCAACCATCGAGAAAGCACTTCACCATAAAGAATACGCTCTAGGCGCATTTCTAGATATCTCAGGCGCATTTAATAATGTGTCGACGGAAGCAATAATGTACAGCCTAAGAGCTGTGAACCCAGCAGAAGCAGTTTACTCTTGGGTCCAGAACCTACTGAGCAGCAGGAGAATACTTGCGGAATGGGGAACCACTACCACAATCAGGGAAGCAAAGTGTGGCACTCCCCAAGGAGGAGTGCTCTCACCCCTACTGTGGAACTTGGTGGTAAACGACCTGCTAAAGAAATTCAAACGGAAAGCCCCGAAGATAACTGCCTATGCGGACGACATAAGCATAATTATCACGGGCAAGTGTCCATCGACAATCAGCTCAGTCATGGAATACACACTCAAAGAGATACTAGCCTGGGCCACAGAAGCCGGGCTGAGTATCAACGCGGACAAGACGGACCTTATTCTCTTCATCAAGAGATACAAGGTACCACGCTGGACGCCACCGAAAATAAACGATAAAATGCTGATACCAAAGGAAAGTATCAAATACCTGGGAACAGTAATAGATAGCAAATTGAGTTGGAAGCTCAATGTGGAGGAAAGGGTGAAGAAGGCCACCAACGCACTCTATACATCGCAAAAGATGTTGGGTAGCACGTGGGGACTGTCACCAAGACTGACACATTGGGTTCTCATCTCGGTTGTGCGCCCCATACTGCTCTATGGAATACTGGTATGGTGGAAAGCCACAGAGAAGTCCACATACCTTAAACGAATGGAAACAACCCAGCGACATGCACTGATGTGCATCACAGGGGCGCTGAGAACTACACCAACTAAGGCACTACAGATTATGCTCAATGTTAACCCAGTGGACTTACAAGCACGCCTTACGGCAAGAAAGACGGCACAACGGCTATACACGATAGGCAACCTGACGATACATAGCTACGGGCACAGTACAATTGGAAGGGGGAAGGAAGTCGAAACAGACCATATGACCCAAAGAAACAATTTCAACTTCACGCCCACTTTCTTAGGAAAGGATGACTGGCGCTCAGGAGCAGAGCGGTCAGCCATAAACATATACACAGACGGCTCAAAAATGAGGGAGGGAGTCGGCGCAGCAGTATACTGTGCCGAACCACTCATGAGCCTGTCATACAAACTCCCGGACCACTGCAGCATTTTCCAAGCGGAGATATTCACAATAAGGAAAGCAGCAGAAGCAGTCCTACAAACTAAAACAAAATACGATGAAGTAAACATATTCGTGGACAGTCAGGCAGCAATTAAAGCCCTACAGGCCCATTACATAGGCTCTCGGAATGTCCTGGCGAGCAGGGAAGCACTAGATGCACTCAGCATTTCTAAGAAAGTGCGCATCTATTGGATTCCAAGCCATCAGGGCTTCGAGGGCAACGAGATAGCAGACACGTTGGCTAAGCAAGGTGCAACGGGACTCAACAGTGATTCTGCGGATGTTCCGATCTCACTGCGAACGCTACACTCATACATGGAAATACAAGCACGGGATACAGCAGTACTAAGGTGGACAAACACCGCTGACTGCAAAATCTCTAAAATAATGTGCAAAACATATGATGTTAAACTAACGCAATACATGCTAAACCTAAAAAGGCATGACTGCCGAAGGCTTGCGGGTCTCTTGACGGGACACTGCCTAACCGCGGTACACATGAAAAGGCTTGGCTTAACGGATAACGACGAATACAGGAAATGCAAGGATACAGGTGTCAAAGAGACGTTAGAGCACCCATTCTGCAGCTGCCCCGCACTGACAGCACAACGACTACGCCACTTCAAAGCTCTCTTTCTTGCCTCGCTCGATGAAGCCAGCAAGAAAGAACCTTAAAAACTTCTAGCGTTTGCTAGAAGCACTCACACTCCGCAGGACCACACAACGAGATAGTCCTAACCGTCTCCAACCACCGGCCCCACTAAGGACCCCTTTAGCGGTCTATGTGTGACATTCCCCCTTGGGAGGGTCAGCCGGTCTAACCTAACCTAACCTACGTAAATATTTGAATATGTTGGAACGTTGTTATTATTTTCCGACATTGCTTTAGCGCAGCGAGTTTCGGTCACACGGAAGTTCAAAACGCAACTAACTCGTGTCGCACACTTGTTCTTTTGTGCCTACCAGAGAACTGCAACAAGCCACCGGCACTTAAGGTGCACCGAGTAAATGTAGGATGATTTTGACACCCTGGTGTTTTTAGACACCCGACAACTGAGTGTGAGTGCTCGCCAGCATGGGTATTTGAATACACACGCAATAAAAGTGAGTAGGTATTTTTTTGTGTATGTGCGTATGTCATGTGTCTACGTGACAACAACGTAATAAGGATGGGTGAAAAGGAAAACACAAAAATTGAGTCACAACATATATAGAGTGTCTTGTGTGTTGCGGTTTGTTTTGTGCAAGCCTTCGCCTGAATTGTTTTTTTTAGTACCTGCTGCTGCGACAGTGTCGCTTGAAAAAAATATATAGCAATATGAAATGAAAGAACGAGTTATTTAGCATTATGGTTATTAATTTTATTATTATTATTAAATAAAACAAAGAAACTTAAAATTAAAACTCTAAATTAATTAATTTATTGCTTCAGTGCATACATTCTAAATAATTAACCAAACTTAAAATTAATACCCTAAATTAATTAAATTGTTGCTTCAGTGCATTTAGTACTTAAAATAATTCTAGTTTAAATTAAATTTAATTATGTTTTTAAATTTTTATAAAAAGAATGTAAAAAAAGCAAGTTGTCAACGGTTTTCGGTCCTAATCTATTTCTTTTTTCCGTTATGATATTGCCCGCTAGTGAAAAAACCCTTTCAGCTGGTGCACTACTACATGGAATTGAAAGCAGCTGCAACGCTAATTTAGATAAGCGAGGATATGAATCTACTTTAGTTTTCCACCAGTCAATGGGTTCAAAGTCCTCGGTTAAGGCAACTCTTTCAGTGCAATAACTTTCAAATTCATCATTAGGCGATTTGTTATTGTTGTTTGACTTAGGCACTGGTTGGGAAAAGAAAAATGAGGTTTTTGACACAATCGTTTGCCTTTGCGATGTTGTTGCTAATTCAGAAAAACTAGACTCTCCACTTGACAAATTATCGCTTCCCGAAGCTTCAATTGAATTCAAACTAAATTCGAGCATTTTGTCAATACAGAACACTTTTATTTCATTAATGTCCCCGTGTTCCATTATGGCTGCTGGTGGATATAAGAAAAACGCAGCCTTGTGCCAAATATCTAAATTGCCTTTCCAAATCTCGTTAACATTTATTTTCAGTCTTTCTTTAAGAACCGAAATCGAGGAACTGTCTTCCGAATTTGGTTCGCATAGCTTTATAATTTTGGAAATGGAGGGTAATACATAGCATAATGAAGGGGAATGAGACGTTTGTAACTCTTTAAAAATTCTTTCAAAATTTTCTAAAAGTATTAAAAGATTTTTTATCGTAGATATATTTACGACCATGAGTCTTAAACCTCCCTCAGTCTCACTTAATGTCCGATTTACTACTGTCCAATTATCCACAATAGAACTCAGCATAATATAGTTCGAATTCCATCTAGTTGGGCATGAGTTCTTTAAAGTTGTATGTAACCGGTGCTGTAAACAGGACTTCTTAAAATATTTAACTATTTTTTTACATGACTGTAATATATCTTTAAGCTCCTCTGACTCGTCAAACGATTTTTCGAGCACATTTGAGAGCAAATGAGCACAGCAATTTAATCTTATATTGTTATTTAATGCTTTTTTAATATTAGCTCCTCTATCAGTAACGAATTTTAAATTAGCTATGTTTATGACGTCAAATTGTGCAAAGATCGTTTTTATTTTGTTTAAAATATTATCCCCGGTGGATTTCTCGAAATCCATCGATTTCAACCCTAAAATCATGTCCACCATTTTAAAATTTTTTGCCAAGGTGTATTTACAGTAATACCTAAAAAATTTCTATTAACATATTGATCTGTCCACATATCAACGGTCGCCGATACTGCACCTTTGTCAACCGCTTCCTTTATCTCTTTGGAGACTACCATCCGCTTCTCTTGAGCATCCTTTTCTGCATTTCGGCTCAATGTCGTTGCGTCGGGCAGCAGGTCGGCGATGTCCACATTTGGTCCATAAGTTGCACCGATTTTCACAAAAATTCAACCATGTTGTGAAATCCGGTCCCGTTTACCGCGGAGAAAGGCCGACAATCCTGGACAACCCACTCAGTGCACTTTCTGATAGCTTCATTTTTGTCAACATCTGTAACTTTTGTTGCTTCTGCTGGTTGTCTTAAATTAGTACAGCATTTGTGCCGTGACAAATTCGATGTTTGCTTGCTAACAAATTTAAGTACTTTTTGCATGTACTACAAAAAACCCAATCATCAAGGACAGTTTGCTCATCTTCATAAATATCGTAAAGTATTTTCCAAATAACACTTTTGCCTTTGTGTGTGGGAGCAACATTGTAAACTCCACTTTCTATTTTATTTTTAATATTATCTGATGTCATTGCGCATGTAAAATCAAAAGGCTACTGAACTTGAACGTAAAGAAACGATCTACTGAAAAACAATAGAGACGATAATTAGGCATACACACAAAGACACCATGGTGTTTGCAAAACACTCGGGTGATTCTTATGTGATTTGACTACATGCATTTATTGCGCATTGCCTTTTTTTTTCACTTGCGCTTATTCCTACATTCGTTTTGGGTATGTGTGCCACCGGCACGTGATTCACAAAAATGCTTGTGTGCGTAAACAAAAAATTTACGGTGCATTGTATGAGCGAGAACATAATATTGCCGACACCAGTAGCACACACAAAATTATTTATGAGTGTGTATCACTGCGTTGCTTTGCCGGTGGTGAGTGGCACCGCAACATGAATTTTAGAGGGTGTGAGTAGAGTGGCAAAAAGTGACACCCTTGCAGTTCTCTGGTGCCTACTACCGAACCACACTCGGCGACAACGACACCACGCTGTCGCCCCGCTAAAACGGTACTTCCCAAAGCTACAACGAATCAAAGCAACAACGAACCAATACTACACGACTTGAGGCTGACGCAATATTACTTATAATGATGAAATTACTGTCTCTTTCAACAGTTTCTCTTTCAATAATTTCATTACTGTCTCTTTCAACAGTTTCTATTTCAATAATTTCATTACTGTCTCTTTCAATAGTTTCTCTTTCAATAATTTCATTCAAATCCTTATCACAAATCTCTAACTCAGGTGGTACATGCCCATCTGGCATTTTTCTTATGTCATCATGAGCATATTTATATTTTCTATTATTTGTCAATGACCTTAGCATATATCTATCCCCATCTAACAATTCAGTTATTTGAAAAGGCCCTCTAAACTTTGGGCTTAACTTTTTTTGATGCCTCTCTTCATTTTTTAACAATACGAAATTTCCAACTTTGCAGGGGGGAAGCAACCCCAACGGGCGAGCAACTTTGCCAATAAACAATTCTAAGGGGCTTGCCTTTGTCACTCGACTAACCGTACAGTTTAAGGCTAACTGGACCTCTCCTAATACATCTTGCCAAGATCGGCTGCTAGTCTCAACTGCAGTTAATAAGTTTTTTAAGGTGCTCATAATGCGTTCAACTTGCCCATAAGCTCTACTTGCACCGGTCGCAATCAAATGCAAATTTATTTTCTGTTGTGAACAATCTAGTGCTGGCAAAGCACCTACCCTGATCTGCTATTATGCGATTTGGTACTCCAAACAAAGATATAGCCGACGTCACAGCATTTATACAATTTTCAGCATCAATTTTAAGGGTGTGAGTTAGATAAACAAATTTAGTAAAGGCGTCTACTTGTACGATGATATACTCTTTTTGATCAGACTTGCCACTCAACTTTCCAGTTATGTCGATGTGAACAGTGTGCCAAGGTGTATTTACTTTTGGTATTGGATGGAGACTAACTTGAATTTTGCCAGAAGAAGTCTTTGACATTTTACAAGTAATACAATTTTCAACAAACTTTCGAATATACTTAGACATGTTATCAAACCAGTAATAGTCATAAGCCTTATCTAATGTCTTCTCCCATCCTAAGTGCATGATTGATTCATGAATTTGGTTTATTACAGACCATTTAAATGCTCGAGGAACAATTGATAACGATCGAGTTCTACCATTTCGCTGAATTTTTCGATACAATATTCCTCCTCTCAACTCGTAAGTTTTTGCAACGTCCTCAGCAAGAGAATTGTCTTTCAATTTATTTACAATGTTAACTATTTCGGAATCTTGGCGCTGTTCCGCCAAAAGCCAATTGCTAGATATTTCTGCCAAACTAAGTCTTTTTTTCAGGAATTTTGCAGGCTGTAGCAATCACATCAGTTGAAGGCAGATTTCTTGAAAAGAAGTCAACGTGAGCCATTCGTTTACCTTCTCTGTATTGTAAGTCAAATGTAAACGACTGTAAATAAGCCCACCATCTCTGTACCCTGGGAGATAGGTCATGTTTAGTCCTTGATGCTTTAAGTGAGTTACAGTCTGTAACGACAACAAAATTTCTTCCCAATAAATAATGGCGAAAATGTTTTATAGACAAAACAACGGCAAGAGTCTCCAATTCATAAGAATGGTACCTTGACTCAGCAGGTGAAGCAGCCTTACTAAAATAGTCAACGACATAAGACTTGTTGTTGATTTTGTGTAATAAGATGGCACCGTATCCTCGAGAACTTGCATCTGTATGCAAATCGATTGAATGCTGCGGGTCAAAAATTACTAAGACTGGCTTCTGTGTAAGGATAGAAATAACTTTTTGTCTTATCTGTTCATGATCCGGCTTTCAAATAAATTCATTCTTCTCTGAAGTCAAAAAATATAACGGCTTCATAAAACAAGAAAATCCTTGCATAAATTGCCGAAAATAAGACGCTAATCCAATAAATTGTCGTAAAGCAGAGACCGACTGAGGAGGTGGTAAGGCAGTTAACGCTGCAATTTTAAGCGAATTTGGACGAATTTCACCTGCACTCACTTCGAATCCCAAATATTGAACTGTTGACATAAGAAAAGAACATTTTTTTACATTGAATGAAAATCCAGCTTTCGTGAGACAATCAAGAGTTGAACCAGCCACCATTACGTCATCCATATAAACGACCACAAATGTATTTGCAAGATCTCCGAGTGCTTGCATCACTGTACGCTGAAAAACTGAAGGTGCATTTTTGAGCCCAAACGGCATTGCCAAAAACTCATATTGTCCATCTGGGGTGACAAAAGCTGTACACTCTACCGAATCTTCGTGCAAAGGAATTTGGTAATATCCACTTGCCATGTCTAAACATGTAAAATATTTCGCTCCATGTAGTCTAGCTATCTGGTATGATATAAGGGGCAAGGGGTATCTATCTGAGACTGTGTTAGAATTTAACTCACGGTAATCAACACACAAACGATGAGAGCCGTCTTTTTTGTTAACTAGCATTATGGGACTTGCATAGGGTGAACAACTTGGTTTTATGACCTTACATTCCAATAATTCATTAATCTTGTCTCGTACCAATTCTCTTTCATTTGGGCTGAGTCTATATGGTCTTCTTTGAACAATTTTCCTTGGATCTACTAATCTAATTTTCATTTCACCCGAACTAACTCTAGACGAAGGAATTCCATTAATAAAAGATTTTGATTTTCCCATCAAACTTTTTAATTTATCTCTATCTTCACCAACAAGATCAGTATTTAACTCACAAAATTTCTCTTCATTTGAACAATAGTTTACAGTTTTTGATCTGACAATTTCAAATTTTCCTGGTGATATTATAACATTAAATCCAGGGGACAATACTTCTCGACCAATAATGATATCGTTTTTCAAAAACTCATTGTCCAAAACATGGAACAATATTTCAATACAATGATTATTAATGTTTACGTTGCTAAGTATTTGCAATGTGCTACAAATGCTGTCATTGCCAATCCCTTTCAACATCACTACATTGTTAATTCTTTTACCAACTAATTTGACACTTATCTTTTGTTTAATTAATAAACACTATGCTCCAGAGTCGAACGTTGTTGAAAATGTTTCACCATGATGTACCATCTCTCCTTTGGGCTCAACAACTTCGCAAAGATTCACTCTTTTTACCAGATGCGTATCTTTGACCTTATCCAATTTGGGTTTACTGCAGCGTGTTGAAATATGGCCAAGCTTACCACAATTATAGCAGGTTACATCAGATTTTTGATGATGACCAAATGCGCTCCTGTCGTTACTGTTCATAGGACGAAACGAAAAATTTTGCCGCTGTTTATCTCTACATTCGTTCATCTTGTGGCCTAGTTTTCCACAAAAATTACATTTTTTTGTTGAAAATTTCTGGCGCTTTATATCGAATGGAGCTATTTCTTCTTGAAGAGTTTTCTTTCTTTTGTTGAAAGTAAATGCGCACATTTGAAGTAAAGGTTAATCGTTGCAGTCTGCTATCAACATGAGCCATTGTCACAGAAACTGCAATTTCCTCCACATCCATCTCACGCCATTTCGTGATAAGTGACGTCATCATGCGACTAGCATAATTGGACAGACACTCACCGTCGGTCGGACAACTTGCTAACATAGCCAAAAACATAGCCGCTGGTGTTTCTACACTGGCAAAACGCTGAACGAAAAGTTCCTTAAATTCGTCCCAAGTTATGTCAGGATAACATATTTGGGAAAGCCACTGCGACGCACTTCCTTCCATTGCCGCACTCAAAGCCATCACCAACGCGCTGTCTTTTAAGGTAGTTTCCGATAAAATTATATTTGCTGTAGAGCACCATGACGATGCGTCGGCGCCAACAAGGTCTGCGTTGAACTTAGGTAGCACCACCGTGTTTTATTTGTTGTTTCGGATGCCGTTGTTTGCAATGCTTTAACAAGTTCGATCAAATTTTTGTTTTGCATTTCCATTAAAACTCGCCATGGCCCATCAGAGTTAGGTAATGAGCTAGATCCCACTTCTGATGTTGGAACATTGTTATTATTTTCCGACATTGCTTTAGCGCAGCGAGTTTCGGTCACACGGAAGTTCAAAACGCAACTAACTCGTGTCGCACACTTGTTCTTTTGTGCCTACTACCGAACCACACTCGGCGACAACGACACCACGCTGTCGCCCCGCTAAAACGGTACTTCCCAAAGCTACAACGAATCAAAGCAACAACGAACCAATACTACACGACTTGAGGCTGACGCAATATTACTTATAATGATGAAATTACCATTACGGTAAAATACTCGAAAAGGCATACCCATACACTCACGTACACACACTCAGTACGCGCCGACACGGCCATCCTGACCATTACACGTCCTCGTGCAATATTTCCAAAAATGCTTTGCTGTGTACATAGATCATTTAACTAAGAAATTATAAAATTTAAGTCCAACATTATTCTATTTTCTTATCATCTTAGCTTTCTTTCTTATAATTTTACTGTAACAAAACTAATTCATAATTCATTTTTTTTTTTTTTTTTTTTTTTTTTTAACACAATTTAATTGTAACTTATATTAACTCTACAGGTTTCATATTATAATATCTTATGCGCCACACGCCATGATCAAAACAAATGTTTTGCACTTGTGCTTACATTATTATTACAAAATTTACATTATCCGCCCTTCAGGCATTTGTACTGTCTCTTTCAACAGTTTCTATTTCAATAATTTCATTACTGTCTCTTTCAACAGTTTCTCTTTCAATAATTTCATTACTGTCTCTTTCAACAGTTTCTATTTCAATAATTTCATTACTGTCTCTTTCAATAGTTTCTCTTTCAATAATTTCATTCAAATCCTTATCACAAATCTCTAACTCAGGTGGTACATGCCCATCTGGCATTTTTCTTATGTCATCATGAGCATATTTATATTTTCTATTATTTGTCAATGACCTTAGCATATATCTATCCCCATCTAACAATTCAGTTATTTGAAAAGGCCCTCTAAACTTTGGGCTTAACTTTTTTTGATGCCTCTCTTCATTTTTTAACAATACGTAATTTCCAACTTTGCATCCAACTACTTTAGCTTTGTTTTTATCAAATTGCGCCTTATTATATGTTGCTGCGGCTGAAATATTTTGAACTGCTTGTGCTCTTACTTCTGCCAAATCAATCTCGTGCACCATATCGCAGGGGGGAAGCAACCCCAACGGGCGAGCAACTTTGCCAATAAACAATTCTAAGGGGCTTGCCTTTGTCACTCGACTAACCGTACAGTTTAAGGCTAACTGGACCTCTCCTAATGCATCTTGCCAAGATCGGCTGCTAGTCTCAACTGCAGTTAATAAGTTTTTTAAGGTGCTCATAATGCGTTCAACTTGCCCATAAGCTCTACTTGCACCGGTCGCAATCAAATGCAAATTTATTTTCTGTTGTGAACAATCTAGTGCTGGCAAAGCACCTACCCTGATCTGCTATTATGCGATTTGGTACTCCAAACAAAGATATAGCCGACGTCACAGCATTTATATAATTTTCAGCATCAATTTTAAGGGTGTAAGTTAGATAAACAAATTTAGTAAAGGCGTCTACTTGTACGATGATATACTCTTTTTGATCAGACTTGCCACTCAACTTTCCAGTTATGTCGATGTGAACAGTGTGCCAAGGTGTATTTACTTTTGGTATTGGATGGAGACTAACTTGAATTTTGCCAGAAGAAGTCTTTGACATTTTACAAGTAATACAATTTTCAACAAACTTTCGAATATACTTAGACATGTTATCAAACCAGTAATAGTCATAAGCCTTATTAATGTCTTCTCCCATCCTAAGTGCATGATTGATTCATGAATTTGGTTTATTACAGACCATTTAAATGCTCGAGGAACAATTGATAACGATCGAGTTCTACCATTTCGCTGAATTTTTCGATACAATATTCCTCCTCTCAACTCGTAAGTTTTTGCAACGTCCTCAGCAAGAGAATTGTCTTTCAATTTATTTACAATGTAAACTATTTCGGAATCTTGGCGCTGTTCCGCCAAAAGCCAATTGCTAGATATTTCTGCCAAACCAACTCTTTTTTCAGGAATTTTGCAGGCTGTAGCAATCACATCAGTTGAAGGCAGATTTCTTGAAAAGAAGTCAACGTGAGCCATTCGTTTACCTTCTCTGTATTGTAAGTCAAATGTAAACGACTGTAAATAAGCCCACCATCTCTGTACCCTGGGAGATAGGTCATGTTTAGTCCTTGATGCTTTAAGTGAGTTACAGTCTGTAACGACAACAAAATTTCTTCCCAATAAATAATGGCGAAAATGTTTTATAGACAAAACAACGGCAAGAGTCTCCAATTCATAACAATGGTACCTTGACTCAGCAGGTGAAGCAGCCTTACTAAAATAGTCAACGACATGAGACTTGTTGTTGATTTTGTGGCACCGTATCCTCGAGAACTTGCATCTGTATGCAAATCGATTGAATGCTGCGGGTCAAAAATTACTAAGACTGGCTTCTGTGTAAGGATAGAAATAACTTTTTGTCTTATCTGTTCATGATCCGGCTTTCAAATAAATTCATTCTTCTCTGAAGTCAAAAAATATAACGGCTTCATAAAACAAGAAAATCCTTGCATAAATTGCCGAAAATAAGACGCTAATCCAATAAATTGTCGCAAAGCAGAGACCGACTGAGGAGGTGGTAAGGCAGTTAACGCTGCAATTTTAAGCGAATTTGGACGAATTTCACCTGCACTCCCTTCGAATCCCAAATGTTGAACTGTTGACATAAGAAAAGAACATTTTTTTACATTGAATGAAAATCCAGCTTTCGTGAGACAATCAAGAGTTGAACCAGCCACCATTACGTCATCCATATAAACGACCACAAATGTATTTGCAAGATCTCCGAGTGCTTGCATCACTGTACGCTGAAAAACTGAAGGTGCATTTTTGAGCCCAAACGGCATTGCCAAAAACTCATATTGTCCATCTGGGGTGACAAAAGCTGTACACTCTACCGAATCTTCGTGCAAAGGAATTTGGTAATATCCACTTGCCATGTCTAAACATGTAAAATATTTCGCTCCATGTAGTCTAGCTATCTGGTCTGATATAAGGGGCAAGGGGTATCTATCTGAGACTGTGTTAGAATTTAACTCACGGTAATCAACACACAAACGATGAGAGCCGTCTTTTTTGTTAACTAGCATTATGGGACTTGCATAGGGTGAACAACTTGGTTTTATGACCTTACATTCCAATAATTCATTAATCTTGTCTCGTACCAATTCTCTTTCATTTGGGCTGAGTCTATATGGTCTTCTTTGAACAATTTTCCTTGGATCTACTAATCTAATTTCATTTCACCCGAACTAACTCTAGACGAAGGAATTCCATTAATAAAAGATTTTGATTTTCCCATCAAACTTTTTAATTTATCTCTATCTTCACCAACAAGATCAGTATTTAACTCACAAAATTTCTCTTCATTTGAACAATAGTTTACAGTTTTTGATCTGACAATTTCAAATTTCCTGGTGATATTATAACATTAAATCCAGGGGACAATACTTCTCGACCAATAATGATATCGTTTTTCAAAAACTCATTGTCCAAAACATGGAACAATATTTCAATACAATGATTATTAATGTTTACGTTGCTAAGTATTTGCAATGTGCTACAAATGCTGTCATTGCCAATCCCTTTCAACATCACTACATTGTTAATTCTTTTACCAACTAATTTGACACTTATCTTTTGTTTAATTAATAAACACTATGCTCCAGAGTCGAACGTTGTTGAAAATGTTTCACCATGATGTACCATCTCTCCTTTGGGCTCAACAACTTCGCAAAGATTCACTCTTTTTACCAGATGCGTATCTTTGACCTTATCCAATTTGGGTTTACTGCAGCGTGTTGAAATATGGCCAAGCTTACCACAATTATAGCAGGTTACATCAGATTTTTGATGATGACCAAATGCGCTCCTGTCGTTACTGTTCATGGGACGAAACGAAAAATTTTGCCGCTGTTTATCTCTACATTCGTTCATCTTGTGGCCTAGTTTTCCACAAAAATTACATTTTTTGTTGAAAATTTCTGGCGCTTTATATCGAATGGAGCTTTTTCTTCTTGAAGAGTTTTCTTTCTTTTGTTGGAAGTAAATGCTTTAAGCTCGGCTTGCAATTCACTTCTGGTGCGCACATTTGAAGTAAAGGTTAATCGTTGCAGTCTGCTATCAACATGAGCCATTGTCACAGAAACTGCAATTTCCTCCACATCCATCTCACGCCATTTCGTGATAAGTGACGTCATCATGCGACTAGCATAATTGGACAGACACTCACCGTCAGTCGGACAACTTGCTAACATAGCCAAAAACATAGCCGCTGGTGTTTCTACACTGGCAAAACGCTGAACGAAAAGTTCCTTAAATTCGTCCCAAGTTATGTCAGGATAACTGTTGTGTCTTGATCTTCTTGGCACGCGGTACGAGAGTGACCCTCGCTTTTATTAATCTCGAAAAGATACCATCATCTTAAGTATACATTATATACTAACATTATATCGATAACAATGATCGATATCCAACACGCTCCCTCCAAGTCTGTACATATATATATATATATTGTGCTTATTGAAATTCCAACATATTTTACAACTTAAGGTGCAAGGGAATGTGTTTTACAATATTTAACTTTTTTTTTTGTTTTTATCTTTCATTCATTTCATTTTTTGTTTTTATCTTCATTTTTCTAAGTAAAAATAAATATTAAATATTACTTCAAGACTCTACCATCCTTACGAGGTCTAAGACAACGTTTTGGTGTTTCTGCAACTTGAGTATTAACTGCAGTCGGATCCTCCACACTGCCAAGGTTGGGTGACTGATTTTGATTTTCTTTCATGCGTTCTCCTTCTTCATAGACTGTGATAGCACTACTATTTTCAGAGCTATTTGCTGGTCGAATCTGGTCCGCATGTCTCTTAATGGAGCGATTATTATGGGTAAACGAACATAAATACGTACGTGTGCCTAGTTTTCTGTCTACTTTTGCTGGTGACCAACTAGACTGATTGGGATTGCTATAATCTTTAATAAAGATCTTTTGTCCTGCTCTGAATTCAATATCTCTATTTCCTTTGTGATTTAAAACACTTCGATTTTGTCTGTCAGTAATTATTTCTCTTGTGGTGGGCGGTTTGAGTAAATCAAATCTGGTCTTGATACCTCTTTTGAAGAAAATCTTCGAAGGCGTTTCACCTGTAGTGCAGTGTTTCGAGTTTCTGTAGTCTGCCAAAAATCTATTAACAACATTTTCTAACTTTTCATTGGGATATTTCTTTAAACTCGCGTACGTAGCTTTCTTTAAAATTTTTACAAATATTTCAGCTTGCCCATTAGTGGCTGGATGTCCGGGTGCAGTAAGAGTGTGCTTGATACCGTTCATTTGCATAAACTGCTTAAATTCACCCGAGGTGAACTGCCGCCCATTGTCACTGACAAGGGTATCCACTAATCCATATCTACAGAATAATTCTCTCAACTTGCTTATTGTGAACTCAGAAGTAATGTGTTTTGTCACAAAAACCTCAGTCCATTTGGAATAAGAGTCTACCACGACAAATAAGTACTGGTTTTGAATGGGTCCAGCAAAGTCGACATGTATTCTTTTCCAAACTGATGTTTCAGGTTCCCATGGTATGAGAACACTCTTTTCAGGATCGCTCTGTAACTCCTGACATTGAACACAATCTTGAATTAGGTTCTCAATATCCTTGTCTAGTCCTGGCCACCATATGTACGATCGAGCCAAAGACTTAGACTTTACAATACCTAAATGTGATAAGTGCAAATAGCTAAGAACTTCTTGTTGCCATTTTTTTGGTATGATTATCCTGTATCCCCACATAATACAACCATACTCCACAGAGAGTTCATTTTCTTTGTTCTTGTAAGGCTTAAATTCATCACCCTTTAAAAATTGAAGGGTGTTATCCTCAATTGCCTTAGCTACCTTTGATAATATGGGATCGCGTCTTGTTTGAGTTGCTATACGTTTGAAGTCTAATCTTAGGTGATTTTGTTCTTCCAATAAATTAATGTAACTTATCTCGTCTTTGCCCGAATTAGCATAGCTCTCATTAGTCTGCGGCATCCTTGATAAACTATCTGCTTCATTGCAGTTGCCTTTTACATACTCAACCCGATAATCAAATCCCGATAGAATCAACGCCCATCTCTGTACTCTAGCTGAAGCCATCAAAGGTAACCCTTTTGCTTCCCCGAATACACTGATAAGTGGCTTGTGATCAGTTCTGAGTAGAAATTTATTTCCTAACAGATACTGTTTTAGTTTTGTTACACAAAAAACTATTGCTAAAGCTTCCTTTTCTATTGTGCTATATCTTTTCTCAGTGTCTTGTAACGCCCTTGAAACAAACGCAATCGGTTTTAACATGCCGTTTTCATATTTGTGCGCTAGAATTCCAGCCACTGCATTGTTACAAGCATCGGTAGTTAACACTATTTCTAATTTTGGATTAAAATGGACTAATACATTGTCCGACGCAATATCTTTCTTAATAATCTCGTATGCAATTTTGCATTCTTCGTTCCATGAAAACTTGGTGTCTTTCCTTAAAAGATTATAGAAGGGTGTCATTTTCTCTGCGAACTGATCAATAAATTTAGAATAATAATTGACCATTCCAGTGAAAGCTCTAACTTCTGTAATATTACGTGGCGTGGGAGCATTTATGATGCATGAAATACGCTCATTATTCTTTCTTAAACCATATTTGTCTATTGTAAATCCAAGATATGAGATTTCGTTTTTGAAAAATTCACACTTATGTTTGTTGAGCTTTAGTCCTGCTTCCTGAAGTTTCGATAATACCGACTTCAGTGAACTTAAATGAGATCTCATGTCTGGACCTGTGACTGTGATGTCATCTTGATATACTATTACAAATGGAATGCCTCGCAATAAGTTTTCAATCGTCTTTTGAAATATGGCAGCGGCAATTTTTATGCCAAATGGTAACCGTTTTACCTTTAAGGTGCCAATGTGTGTGCTCCATGTACACAATAGTTGCGATTGTTCATCAAGTATTAACTGATTGTACGCTTGAGACAGGTCAAGCTTTGTAAATAATTGTCCTCCTTCCAGTGATGTGAAAATCTCATCAATTCTTGGTAAGGGATATTTAAAATCTACTACAAACTTATTTATTGTTACTTTATAGTCAGCGCAAACTCTAATGTCACCATTAGTTTTCATGACTGGAACTAGTGGTGTACCCCACTCTGAGTTATCAACAAATTCAAGCATCCCTTGTCTAATTAATTCTCTAAGTTTCTCCTCGACCTTTGATTTCCATGCTAATGGTAGCGGTCTCGGTTTGCAAAAGATTGGCTTTGCTTCACTACAGAGTTTTAAAGATACCTTATTTCCGTTGAATGCCCCTAGGCAGTCTGTAAACACAGACGAATACTCTTGTTTAATCTGCTCGATTATTGTGATATGGCTATTAACCCCAGTAATACTGTTCACTTGACACAGCTCAAATCCGAATGTTCGTAAAAACGATCTACCTAACAACGGAGGATTATCAGTGTTGGTCACAACAACAGTAACAGATTTCGATAGGCCACGAAACGTGATTATGGCGTCAAACTCACCCAATACGCGTATACGATCTCCACTGTAGTTGACATATGATACATGGCATTTTCTTAATTTTTGCGCCTTTAATCGCACAAACAGTCTATTAGAAATGAGATTGCATGGTGCTCCGGTGTCGCATGTTGCATTAATCTCAAAACCTTGAATACCAACCAGCAGTGTGTAGAGTCCGTCCTGCGCAATACCTATATTGAAAATGTGCTCATTATATAATGTGTTTAGTTGTTGTTGACCTGATACATAATTTACATTATTATTTACTTTTTCTACACTGGCAAAACGCTGAACGAAAAGTTCCTTAAATTCGTCCCAAGTTATGTCAGGATAACATATTTGGGAAAGCCACTGCGACGCACTTCCTTCCATTGCCGCACTCAAAGCCATCACCAACGCGCTGTCTTTTAAGGTAGTTTCCGATAAAATTATATTTGCTGTAGAGCACCATGACGATGCGTCGGCGCCAACAAGGTCTGCGTTGAACTTAGGTAGCACCACCGTGTTTTTATTTGTTGTTTCGGATGCCGTTGTTTGCAATGCTTTAACAAGTTCGATCAAATTTTTGTTTTGCATTTCCATTAAAACTCGCCATGGCCCATCAGAGTTAGGTAATGAGCTAGATCCCACTTCTGATGTTGGAACATTGTTATTATTTTCCGACATTGCTTTAGCGCAGCGAGTTTCGGTCACACGGAAGTTCAAAACGCAACTAACTCGTGTCGCACACTTGTTCTTTTGTGCCTACTACCGAACCACACTCGGCGACAACGACACCACGCTGTCGCCCCGCTAAAACGGTACTTCCCAAAGCTACAACGAATCAAAGCAACAACGAACCAATACTACACGACTTGAGGCTGACGCAATATTACTTATAATGATGAAATTACCATTACGGTAAAATACTCGAAAAGGCATACCCATACACTCACGTACACACACTCAGTACGCGCCGACACGGCCATCCTGACCATTACACGTCCTCGTGCAATATTTCCAAAAATGCTTTGCTGTGTACATAGATCATTTAACTAAGAAATTATAAAATTTAAGTCCAACATTATTCTATTTTCTTATCATCTTAGCTTTCTTTCTTATAATTTTACTGTAACAAAACTAATTCATAATTCATTTTTTTTTTTTTTTTTTTTTTTTTTTTAACACAATTTAATTGTAACTTATTATTAACTCTACAGGTTTCATATTATAATATCTTATGCGCCACACGCCATGATCAAAACAAATGTTTTGCACTTGTGCTTACATTATTATTACAAAATTTACATTATCCGCCCTTCAGGCATTTGTACTGTCTCTTTCAACAGTTTCTATTTCAATAATTTCATTACTGTCTCTTTCAACAGTTTCTCTTTCAATAATTTCATTACTGTCTCTTTCAACAGTTTCTATTTCAATAATTTCATTACTGTCTCTTTCAATAGTTTCTCTTTCAATAATTTCATTCAAATCCTTATCACAAATCTCTAACTCAGGTGGTACATGCCCATCTGGCATTTTTCTTATGTCATCATGAGCATATTTATATTTTCTATTATTTGTCAATGACCTTAGCATATATCTATCCCCATCTAACAATTCAGTTATTTGAAAAGGCCCTCTAAACTTTGGGCTTAACTTTTTTTGATGCCTCTCTTCATTTTTTAACAATACGTAATTTCCAACTTTGCATCCAACTACTTTAGCTTTGTTTTTATCAAATTGCGCCTTATTATATGTTGCTGCGGCTGAAATATTTTGAACTGCTTGTGCTCTTACTTCTGCCAAATCAATCTCGTGCACCATATCGCAGGGGGGAAGCAACCCCAACGGGCGAGCAACTTTGCCAATAAACAATTCTAAGGGGCTTGCCTTTGTCACTCGACTAACCGTACAGTTTAAGGCTAACTGGACCTCTCCTAATGCATCTTGCCAAGATCGGCTGCTAGTCTCAACTGCAGTTAATAAGTTTTTTAAGGTGCTCATAATGCGTTCAACTTGCCCATAAGCTCTACTTGCACCGGTCGCAATCAAATGCAAATTTATTTTCTGTTGTGAACAATCTAGTGCTGGCAAAGCACCTACCCTGATCTGCTATTATGCGATTTGGTACTCCAAACAAAGATATAGCCGACGTCACAGCATTTATATAATTTTCAGCATCAATTTTAAGGGTGTAAGTTAGATAAACAAATTTAGTAAAGGCGTCTACTTGTACGATGATACAATTTTCAACAAACTTTCGAATATACTTAGACATGTTATCAAACCAGTAATAGTCATAAGCCTTATCTAATGTCTTCTCCCATCCTAAGTGCATGATTGATTCATGAATTTGGTTTATTACAGACCATTTAAATGCTGGAGGAACAATTGATAACGATCGAGTTCTACCATTTCGCTGAATTTTTCGATACAATATTCCTCCTCTCAACTCGTAAGTTTTTGCAACGTCCTCAGCAAGAGAATTGTCTTTCAATTTATTTACAATGTAAACTATTTCGGAATCTTGGCGCTGTTCCGCCAAAAGCCAATTGCTAGATATTTCTGCCAAACCAACTCTTTTTTTCAGGAATTTTGCAGGCTGTAGCAATCACATCAGTTGAAGGCAGATTTCTTGAAAAGAAGTCAACGTGAGCCATTCGTTTACCTTCTCTGTATTGTAAGTCAAATGTAAACGACTGTAAATAAGCCCACCATCTCTGTACCCTGGGAGATAGGTCATGTTTAGTCCTTGATGCTTTAAGTGAGTTACAGTCTGTAACGACAACAAAATTTCTTCCCAATAAATAATGGCGAAAATGTTTTATAGACAAAACAACGGCAAGAGTCTCCAATTCATAAGAATGGTACCTTGACTCAGCAGGTGAAGCAGCCTTACTAAAATAGTCAACGACATGAGACTTGTTGTTGATTTTGTGGCACCGTATCCTCGAGAACTTGCATCTGTATGCAAATCGATTGAATGCTGCGGGTCAAAAATTACTAAGACTGGCTTCTGTGTAAGGATAGAAATAACTTTTTGTCTTATCTGTTCATGATCCGGCTTTCAAATAAATTCATTCTTCTCTGAAGTCAAAAAATATAACGGCTTCATAAAACAAGAAAATCCTTGCATAAATTGCCGAAAATAAGACGCTAATCCAATAAATTGTCGTAAAGCAGAGACCGACTGAGGAGGTGGTAAGGCAGTTAACGCTGCAATTTTAAGCGAATTTGGACGAATTTCACCTGCACTCCCTTCGAATCCCAATGTTGAACTGTTGACATAAGAAAAGAACATTTTTTTACATTGAATGAAAATCCAGCTTTCGTGAGACAATCAAGAGTTGAACCAGCCACCATTACGTCATCCATATAAACGACCACAAATGTATTTGCAAGATCTCCGAGTGCTTGCATCACTGTACGCTGAAAAACTGAAGGTGCATTTTTGAGCCCAAACGGCATTGCCAAAAACTCATATTGTCCATCTGGGGTGACAAAAGCTGTACACTCTACCGAATCTTCGTGCAAAGGAATTTGGTAATATCCACTTGCCATGTCTAAACATGTAAAATATTTCGCTCCATGTAGTCTAGCTATCTGGTCTGATATAAGGGGCAAGGGGTATCTATCTGAGACTGTGTTAGAATTTAACTCACGGTAATCAACACACAAACGATGAGAGCCGTCTTTTTTGTTAACTAGCATTATGGGACTTGCATAGGGTGAACAACTTGGTTTTATGACCTTACATTCCAATAATTCATTAATCTTGTCTCGTACCAATTCTCTTTCATTTGGGCTGAGTCTATATGGTCTTCTTTGAACAATTTTCCTTGGATCTACTAATCTAATTTTCATTTCACCCGAACTAACTCTAGACGAAGGAATTCCATTAATAAAAGATTTTGATTTTCCCATCAAACTTTTTAATTTATCTCTATCTTCACCAACAAGATCAGTATTTAACTCACAAATTTCTCTTCATTTGAACAATAGTTTACAGTTTTTGATCTGACAATTTCAAATTTTCCTGGTGATATTATAACATTAAATCCAGGGGACAATACTTCTCGACCAATAATGATATCGTTTTTCAAAAACTCATTGTCCAAAACATGGAACAATATTTCAATACAATGATTATTAATGTTTACGTTGCTAAGTATTTGCAATGTGCTACAAATGCTGTCATTGCCAATCCCTTTCAACATCACTACATTGTTAATTCTTTTACCAACTAATTTGACACTTATCTTTTGTTTAATTAATAAACACTATGCTCCAGAGTCGAACGTTGTTGAAAATGTTTCACCATGATGTACCATCTCTCCTTTGGGCTCAACAACTTCGCAAAGATTCACTCTTTTTACCAGATGCGTATCTTTGACCTTATCCAATTTGGGTTTACTGCAGCGTGTTGAAATATGGCCAAGCTTACCACAATTATAGCAGGTTACATCAGATTTTTGATGATGACCAAATGCGCTCCTGTCGTTACTGTTCATGGGACGAAACGAAAAATTTTGCCGCTGTTTATCTCTACATTCGTTCATCTTGTGGCCTAGTTTTCCACAAAAATTACATTTTTTTGTTGAAAATTTCTGGCGCTTTATATCGAATGGAGCTTTTTCTTCTTGAAGAGTTTTCTTTCTTTTGTTGGAAGTAAATGCTTTAAGCTCGGCTTGCAATTCACTTCTGGTGCGCACATTTGAAGTAAAGGTTAATCGTTGCAGTCTGCTATCAACATGAGCCATTGTCACAGAAACTGCAATTTCCTCCACATCCATCTCACGCCATTTCGTGATAAGTGACGTCATCATGCGACTAGCATAATTGGACAGACACTCACCGTCAGTCGGACAACTTGCTAACATAGCCAAAAACATAGCCGCTGGTGTTTCTACACTGGCAAAACGCTGAACGAAAAGTTCCTTAAATTCGTCCCAAGTTATGTCAGGATAACATATTTGGGAAAGCCACTGCGACGCACTTCCTTCCATTGCCGCACTCAAAGCCATCACCAACGCGCTGTCTTTTAAGGTAGTTTCCGATAAAATTATATTTGCTGTAGAGCACCATGACGATGCGTCGGCGCCAACAAGGTCTGCGTTGAACTTAGGTAGCACCACCGTGTTTTTATTTGTTGTTTCGGATGCCGTTGTTTGCAATGCTTTAACAAGTTCGATCAAATTTTTGTTTTGCATTTTCATTAAAACTCGCCATGGCCCATCAGAGTTAGGTACTGAGCCAGATCCCACTTCTGATGTTGGAACATTGTTATTATTTTCCGACATTGCTTTAGCGCAGCGAGTTTCGGTCACACGGAAGTTCAAAACGCAACTAACTCGTGTCGCACACTTGTTCTTTTGTGCCTACTACCGAACCACACTCGGCGACAACGACACCACGCTGTCGCCCCGCTAAAACGGTACTTCCCAAAGCTACAACGAATCAAAGCAACAACGAACCAATACTACACGACTTGAGGCTGACGCAATATTACTTATAACGATGAAATTACCATAACGGTAAAATACTCGAAAAGGCATACACATACACCCACGTACACACATGTTTCTTAAAAAATATCAATTTTAAATATATGAAATTATAGATAAATGGAATGACACTAACCATAATTATTACTATGCATTATATTTAAATTGATTAAGCTGACAATCAGATGGCAGCTTAAAATGTTTTTATTAGGGCTTTTTATACTCGATACCGAAGGTAAAGAGTATATTGGTTTTGTGCAATGTCCGTCATGGTGTCTGTCCGTCTGTCCGTCTGTCCGTCCGTATGTGTGCAAGTTTTTTCCACACCCTTCAAGCTAGGGACTTGAAACTTTCCAATTCTCTTTATCTACGGGATAGTAAATTAAAGTGTCAAGGTTGGGGTTCTACGATAACTGGGGGGCTAGCAAATCGATAAATTCGATAACTCAAAAACGATAAATCCGCATATATCACACACCCTTACAGCTAGAACTACCAAATTTGGTAAGAAGAAAGCTACTAGCAACCCCCAAAATTTTGGAGCCACGCCCCCCCATTCCACCCCCAGACGGGAATGCGTGTATCTTCCAGAGTAGTGGAGCTAGAGCCACCAAATTTGGTAAGAAGATAGCTGGTAACGACCCCAAAAGAACTGCATCAAAGTTTTGGAGCCACGCCCACCCATCCCGCCCCCAGCCCCCCCGCATTTAGAAATCAGAAAAGCCTATATCTCCCACAGTTTTTGAGCTAGAGCCACCAAATTTGGTGCCAATTTAGCTGATGATGACCCCCCAAAAACTGCACCAAAAGTTTGGATGCCACGCCCACCAATACCGCCCTAGCCGCCCCCAGATGCCCCAACGCTTCGTAAAAAACGGGAATGCGTGTATATTCCAGAGTAGTGGAGCTAGAGCCACCAAATTTGGTAGGAAGATAGCTGGTAACGACCCCAAAAGAACTGCATCAAAGTTTTGGAGCCACGCCCACCCATCCCGCCCCCAGCCCCCCCGCATTTAGAAATCAGAAAAGCCTATATCTCCCACAGTTTTTTAGCTAGAGTCACCAAATTTGGTGCCAAGATAGATGATGATGACCCCCCAAAAACTGCATCAAAAGTTTGGATGCCACGCCCACCAATACCGCCCTAGCCACCCCCATCTGCCCCAACGCTTCGTCAAAAACGGGAATGCGTGTATCTTCCAGAGTTGTGGAGCTAGAGCCTCCAAATTTGGTGGGAAGATAGCTGGTAACGACCCCCAAAAATCTGCATCAAAGTTTTGGAGCCACGCCCACCCTTTCCGCCCCCAGCCCCCCCGCATTTTAAAGTCAAAAAAGCCTATATCTCCCACAGTTTTTTAGCTAGAGTCACCAAATTTGGTGCCAAGATAGATGATGATGACCCCCCAAAAACTGCATCAAAAGTTTGGATGCCACGCCCACCAATACCGCCCTAGCCACCCCCATCTGCCCCAACGCTTCGTCAAAAACGGGAATGCGTGTATATTCCAGAGTAGTGGAGCTAGAGTCACCAAATTTGGTAGGAAGATAGCTGGCAACGACCCCCAACAATCTGCATCAAAGTTTTGGAGCCACGCCCACCCATTCCGCCCCCAGCCCCCCCACATTTTAAAGTCAAAAAAGCCTATATCTCCCACAGTTTTTTAGCTAGAGTCACCAAATTTGGTGCCAAGATAGATGATGATGACCCCCCAAAAACTGCATCAAATGTTTGGATGCCGCGCCCACCAATACCGCCCTAGCCACCCCCATCTGCCCCAACGCTTCGTCAAAAACGGGAATGCGTGTATATTCCAGAGTAGTGGAGCTAGAGCCACCAAATTTGGTAGGAAGATAGCTGGCAACGACCCCCAACAATCTGCATCAAAGTTTTGGAGCCTAGCCCATCCATTCCACCCCCCTTTCCCCACCTTGTACAAACTTTGAGCTAGAGTCACCAAATTTGGTATGAAGAGAGCAATTGACATTCCACAAAGATCTGCATCAAAAATTTGGATGCAATTCCACCCATACCGCCCCCAGCCCCCCTTTCCCCACTTTATACAAACTTCGAGCTAGAGTCACCAAATTTGGTATGAAGATAGAAATTCACATTCCACAAAGATCTGCATCAAAAATTTTAATACTGGTATCGAGTATACCGCAGTCGGTTGCGTCCGACTGCAACGTTTCCACTTGTTAGATCTGCGATCTTAATATTTCAGTAGTTGAAATTGTCAAATAATAATATTTGGGCAGGTCAATGAATGAAAATACAATTAACACACATACATTTGAACATGCTTCATATGCAATCATACATACCACATGTAAATGCAGGGCACAGAAAAAGACAAAATGTGTGTATCAAAAATCTCGACACAGCACACAATGGGTAATTTGATCACTTTTAATGGCATTCTTTCATAGCCCGTGAAAAAGCAAGATATTCTGATTAGGTGATGAAATTACCCATAGTGCAGCAGGCCCAGCAAGAATAAAACAAACGCACATGCATACAAATACTAAACATTTTTACCGTTATTGCCTTCCGCTGGCCCGCCGCCTCTCCTTTAGTCCACAGGCCGCTGAACGCAAAGCGCAAATGAAATAAACAACAATGTGCTAGCTTGCCGTAGCTAACACGCACAAAATGCGCAATGTAAAAATACCCTTTCTCCCAATATTAATTTATAGCCAAAATTATATCAATTATAGAATTTAATATATAAATAACTTGTGTATATTAAGCATATAAATACAAAATATGTTTATTCAAGTGTTGGTATAGTAGTATTATAAATAGCTTGTTTTATTAGCTGTGAATGCCCTACCTAATTACCAAAGTATAAATAAACATATAAAATAGAGATTAAGCTGAAGTATCTCACGTTTAGCATCACAATTGCGCCAAGTTCATATTAATTCTATTCTACCCTTCCGTGTTGGGTAGCAGCAAGTAGATTCAAGCAAAAGTCTTAAATTGCCAAACTCAAGTTCTTTAGCAAATCAAAAGAAATTAAGTACGGCAACATATTATTTTCGGCAATCGCATCGCACATTTTGCGATCAAAACAAAAGCCTAAAAAATGATGGCCGACTTTGATTCTTCGCTATTTCCCTATGCACAAGCTGATTTTCAAATTGCTGGCAGAACAAGTTGGCAAGGCAGAGACCAAAATTATTTTTATACTTAAACGAGTATAGGTCTGAAAGTTTTCTGTTAAAGTGGCGGGCTCTGTTTTCCTCTCTGTTAGTTATATACTCGTTGGGTGAAACCATGCTTAAATGCTATGCGCTATAGAGCTGTCGCTGTTTTTTTATTATATGGAAAATATTTAAAAGGTTGTTTAATCTTAATTTTATTGTTTATAAACACATTGATATAATACACTAGATCAAAAAAATGTGTTATCTTCATTTTTAACATAATATTACTTTTAATGTTAACATTTATTTTAAACATAGACGAATAATGTAGCAAGACGGGTCTTAAGAGCTGGAATGTTATGTTAATTAACAGAGTCGTAACCACGAAGCGGACAACTGGGGAAACAGCGAATAGCCAGTATTTTTCATTCCTTGTTTTCATACTTTACTCGCTACAATGCCAGCTGGTGAATAGTCGGCCATCATTGTTTAGGTTTTTGTTGTGACTGCAAAGTGTGCGAAGCGCAAGGCATAAATAATCGTTGCCGCGCTTCAGTTCTCTTGTTGTTGTCACAAAATTTGAAATCGACAATTTTAGACTTTTGCTTCTTTCGGCTTGCCAAGAAAGGGTGGTATAGACTTCATATGAACTTTGTGCAATTGTAGAGCAAAACATGAGATACTTTAATATAATATCTGTTTATATGTTTATTTATATTTTGGCAATAAGTTTGGGCTTTCACAACTTATAACACAAGTTGTATATAAATAAATTAACTAACATTTAAACACACGTATTTTGTCTTTGCATACTTGAAATAAACTTTTAATATATTAAAATTATATATTTAAGTTTTTGTTGACGATAACTGAATACTGTGACAAGGGTTATTTTTACTTTGTCCTATTGTGTTCTATTCTCATCTACGGCAAGCCAGAACGTTGCTTGTTTTATTTCAGCTCCGCTTTGCGTTCAGCGGCCTGTGCATAAAAGGAGTGGCGGCGGGCCAGCGGAAAGCAAGAACGGTAAAAATGTGTTAGTATGCCTATGCATGTGCGTTTGCTTCATTCTTGCTGTGCCTGCTCGTTGAGAATTTTGTTAGTTTTTCTTTTTACGTTTCTTCGAAAAGTACACTATTGAATAAACTTTCGGTATTTGTGCGCATCGCTGCATAACTGTGTCATAGATGCGATGGCAAAATTGTTGGAAAGTGTCATAGAGCAAAAAACATGAAAGAGTATGAATGAACAGCAATGCAAAACTGACATTTGCCTGCCTATTTTACTAGACGCTTGTTTTTTGTGCTGTGCGCCTGATCAGCAAATTATCGACCAGCACCAAGAATGCCTTGAAAGTATTGTTTTTCTTGTTTTTCTAGGGTTTTTGTAGGCAAATATGCACAAAATTTAATCTAAATATTGGTTGTTTAGGGTTTGTCGAAATTCATTATAGTTAAGAAAGGTAAATGAATGCCATGGCAAATGCTACGCATACATTTAAATATGCACATGTACATAGATATACAGGGACGCACACACAATCTCACGGGAGCTAGCCCAAACAAAATATTAAAATTATTGCAAAGCCCAGGCGCACCATAACTGCGCGGCTACGACGAGCCAGCACGTGTTGTTGTTGCGATTTGCCTATTCTCGAATGGCACACGCATATGCATACACATAAAATTACACGCATAGAAGATGAGTGTTGGAACTCACGGGCGATGTGTTAACACCTGTTTGTTGGTGTGTTTTTACCGATATTATTGCTATGAGCACACATAATATTTTACTGAAATTGGGTTTACTTTTTGAATTTGGGTTCATCATTCGTCAGTTCATTCTCTTATTAAAGAAGTCCGCTATGTAAGTCTATAAGTGTGTGCGAGTGTGTGCATTCACAAAAGAAGCAATACGGAACTGCACCAGTCGAATGATAAATGTTGGATACTCTTATAATGTTGGAAGATGATATGTTATTAAACTGTATTTAGTTATTTCTCAATTGTGTGATAACGCCAACCGTTGCTAATCAAAATAATCAAAATATGCAATTGTTGCAAATGTATTCCATAACTACATATCCACAATAGCACTTAGGGTATCCAACATTCATCATTCGTCTAGTGCATTTCTGTTTTGCTTCTTTTGTGAATGCACACAAACTCAGACTTTTTATTATAACTAAATTTAATTATTGCCATCTCCTTATTCTCTGTTATAACTTGATACCCAACTCTTTTTTTACACGGTAGATACGTTCCTCAGAAATCCGTGTAAAAAAAACCGTGTAAAATAGGAGGCGTTTCCTATAGTAAAATGGGGGATACGTTCCATGTCATCTGAAAAATGTTTTAGATGAAATAAAGAACTATATTTATTTACTTCGAAAAACCGTGCACAAAAAATTTTGAAAACTATAAAATTTCAAAAATGCCTACAAATGGTATGGTCATATGGCATTTTATTGAGCATTAAAACTTAAAATTCATTCTTCATACAGGTGGAAAAATTCATAGAAGCAAAAAACTAAAGAAATCTGTTAATCCAGAATAAAGACCAGAAAAATTAGAATATAAATAAAGAAAAAATATTAACATAACATAATTAGTCGTCGCTACTTGATAACAAACGCAATTGTTTGCGACGAACTGGACTAAAATCGGTATCATCACTGGAAATATCCATCAAATTATCCAATGGTGATTTTTTTCCGATAATAGATTGTTGAACTTACGGACTACTTTCCGACATGGCAGCACTACTGTAGCAAGTAAAAAATTTTTTTTGATCTTGTATGTTATAGAGAAAATAACGGTGCTTTACGAGCCAGCGATTGAACGAACGATCAAAGAATTTGCAGCTAAAAGAAATACAAAAATGTTAAGTAGCACATACAATTTTTCATTTGCCAAGTGTGTGCATAACATAAACGGCAAACCCGCGTGACTCGACCGTCTCAGTCGGCTTCTTTCTGCAACTAAGCACCATGATACAATTAATACGGTAGAGTCATGGGAGAGAGCGCTCACTTTGTTTAAGTACCAACTTTTAATTTTTGCTATTAAAAACTATTTAATCAATATAATCATCATGATCATGACTAAGCACAAACAAAACAAAGCGAATTCAAAGCAATACACAGGGTTCGTTAATTCACGAGCGAGACTTCGTTTTTTACGACCACTTTTCTCTGCTGCAACACCAATACTATCACATTCGTTTGCAAGCAGAGACAATTGTTGTACAACAACCACAAACTAATTCAATTTTTGACTGCCTATCGGTTTGAGTTACTCGGCGAAACAACGCAGCGACAACGCAGCGAATATTACAGCGGCGAAATAACGCAGCGAATTGAGTTTTGTGCTTTTATGCTACCCGCGCGTATAGATGTTAACACATCAAAAAATACAAATTGGCCTATACTCATCCATTTTAGCTGCTCATAAATCAGCTGTCTGAACTGGAACATGAACGTAACTTGAACTTAACGTGAACTAACTTGAACTTGAACTTGAAACTCTGTTTTCTGCAGGTTGTTAAGTTACGTCAAGTCAAGTCATGTCAAGTTAAGTTGAGGGTAACCAGTAAGCAGTGTTTTTCGATAAGTTGACGGGATAAGCTGTTTCTTAAGTTCAATTTCAAGTCAAGTTAAATTAAGATTTTGACCCGACCGACGACGCTGCAACGTCAGACGATATTTTAGAACACTTTATTTTTTTTTCAATAAAACTCCTTTAAAAAAATTAAATTGAATAAATTTAAAAAAAGTATATAAAAATCAGCTTGTTTTTTGACTTGTTTCCTTTGATATTCCGCTCTTTTGGCTTTTATTTTCACAGATCTAGCTTTTTAAGCACTGGAAAAAATAGCAGCACTGACTGTCGTTTGGTTTGTTTACATTGAACGAGAGAGCGAGTGCGGTGCGGCTACCTTGTTTAATATATCTTGAGTAAGCCTACCTAGTTAAGTATACCTTGTGTTAATAAAGATATAAAGTTGCTTCTCGGGTGTGTGTATAGGGCAAATAAGAACTTAGATTATTCAGGCATTATTAATTCAATTGAAAACGTATCGGTAAATTATACTGATGTAATTATACTTGATGACCTAAATAGTAATATGATCCAAGAAGAAAATTTATTATTAGATTTCAACGCACTGGGTCTTAACCTTGTAAACGCATCAACACCAACACATTTTTCACGAACTATTAATACACTACTTGATGTCATTTTTGTAAATGATATGGATAAAGTTATGTTGTATGACCAATTATCAGTACCTGAATTCTCTAAACATGATCTCATTTTTTTATCCTATAACACACAACCTGACTATAGTAACCAGACTATTCAATATAGAGATTTTAAGAATGTAGATAGTAGTATGTTATACAGTGACTGTAGCTCGTGTGATTGGGACCGTATATACTCTCTTCCCTCGGTGGACACCCAGCTAGGCCTGCTACAAAGAAATATAGACTATCTTTACAATAAGCATGTACCGATTAGAACCATAGTTGTTAAGCCGAAGCTAAATCCATGGTTTAGTAGTAATATTACAAGTGCAATAAAATACAGGGACATGCTTTATGAGAAATGGAAACGTTACAAGACTGCTCATTTGCTTCAACTATTTAAGACTGCTAGGCGTAAGGTTAATGACTTGATTAATAGTGCTAAGCGTATGTTTTATGGTAGTAAGTTCAATAGAATAAATTCGTCGCAAAAACTATGGAAAGAGCTGAAGAGCGTAGGAATAGGAAAGGGTAAATCTGTGATAAATGACGACTTGGACGTAAATGTTCTTAATCGTAGTTTTGTCAACATTAGTGTCCGTCCAGCTACATGTAATCCGTATGTTAATTCTGTGTCGTTAAATAATTGTTCTAGCTGTTTTAATTTTGTGGGTGTGAGTCAATGTGATGTACTTAATGCAATCCTTAGAATCAAGTGGAAGAGATGGAATAAGTCCAAAGTTTGTAAAAATGTTACTACCATTTATTCTAGGGAACTTTACACACATTTTAAATAATGCTATAACCACATCCACATTCCCAGAGATGTGGAAAATTGCGAAAATCACACCCATCCCTAAAAATAAAAATGAATATAGACCTATAGCTATACTACCATTTTTATCCAAAGCCTTTGAAAAATTGTTGGCAACACAAATCTTAACATTCATGGACACAAACAACTTTCTTAGTAACAAACAATCCGGATTTATGAAAAAGAAAAGCTGTACAACCGCGGTTTTAAAAATTGTTGAGGACTTAAGAAGCCGTATGGACAATAACGAAGTTACTTTTCTAACGCTTCTTGACTTTAGTAAAGCTTTTGACACGGTAAGCCACGAAATTTTGACAACAAAGTTAAGCAAACTTTATAACTTTTCCAATACGGCAGTTAAGCTTATGTCTTCATATTTGTACAATAGAAAACAGGCCGTCGTTGTACAACACTCCACCTCCGACCTCATAGCAACAACCCGTGGTGTTCCACAGGGATCAATTCTTGGTCCTCTTCTCTTTGCAATTTATGTTAATGATCTTCCAAATGTTTTGTCTATATGTGAAACTCATATGTACGCTGATGATGTCCAATTATATGTGAGTCGTCCTGTAAGTCAGATTGACCAGTGTGTCGTGTTTTGTAATAATGATCTGTTACGTGTATGTCGATGGGCAAGTAACAATGGTCTTTGTTTGAACCCTTCTAAGTGTAAATGTATTGTTATTTATAAGAAAAAACTAAATGTTGGCAATTTAAGTAAACTGTATATTGATAATGTAGAAATAAAGTATGTGGATAAGGCTGATAATCTAGGAATAACAGTTAATAATACACTGACATGGAAAGACCAAGTCAATAAGGCTGTGGGAAAGACTTATGGCGTTCTTCGGCAACTTGCGCTAACACAACCCTGGCTGCCGGTTAAAACAAGAATAACCATCGCCAAAACCCTTGTTAACCCCATACTATTTTATGGTATAGAAATATTTGCAAATTGTGATATTGTTAGTCAGCATAAGCTTAAAGTAGCATTTAATAGTATAGCACGTTACGCGTTTGGACTTAATAGGTATGTTCATGTTACATGCTTTGCAAATCGTATTTTTGACTTAGACTTAAGAAACTGGACGAAGTACAAGACTTTAATTCTGCTTCAGCAAATAATATACACAAGAACGCCTGATTATTTATATGACAAATTACGCTTTGCGGTATCATTAAGGACCTGTAATGTTGTATGTCCAAGAACTAAGCTTGCGTCCTCCGACAGGCAATTCTTTGTATGGGCTGCCCGACTTTGGAATCAGTTGCCATTTGAAATTAAGACCGTAAGAAGCACATCAGATTTTCGATCTAAGCTAAAATCATACTTACACCAACACATTTGATGATACATAATAATAATAACAACATTAATTAAGGTTTATAATAGTAATACCTATAGTCAATACGATTAAGATTCTGATTGCAAGTTTTCTACTGATATGTCTAGTTTATAAGTATATTTAATATTTTGTAATCTTAAACAGAAATTTTAAATGTGACTAGTGCAATAATTTATAAGTACTTCTACTTGTAGCACTAGGATTAATAAGCAATAAATCAAATCAAATCAAAATGTGTGGTTTCCCGTGCGCAAATGAACAGCAATTGCAGAGTGACTAAACGAAGCCAGCAATCAAGGCGTATTTAACAATATAACAAAATTTAACAAAATACGCCTTCCCAGCAATGAGTATATACCTAACAGAGCTGCCAACTCAAAGTTAGTGGTGTATCACCAGACCTACGTTTGGGAACCTATACAAAACGAGAGTGAAAAGCTGCTTGTGTTGTGATTATTTCTTCTTTGTTTACTCTTCAGGGAAGCCGCCATATTTAAAATGGTTTGTTTTGATCATGCAGCGACGCTGTTTTTTTTGGCTTCGTACATTGCTTGTGTGCGCTGAGTTTTTGTTTGTAAGACATGAACATATTTTTGATGTCTATATTATTTATTTTATTTACATACGTAAATATATGAATACAATCAAAACACTTATGGCATACAATGTTTGGGTGCGCTGAGTTTGTAAGACACCTACATATGTATGTATGATGTTAATATTATTATTATATACAAGCAAAGTACATATTCTGTATATGTTGCTTAAAAATATCAATATTATATGAAATTAAAGTTAAATGGAATGAATCTAATCATAATTAATAATATGCGTTCTCAGCTTAATTATGTAAATTGATTCAGCAGACAATCAGATGGCAGCTTAAAATGTTTTTATTAGGGCTGCGATCTTAATATTTCAGTAGTTGAAATTGTCAAATAATAATATTTGGGCAGGTCAATGAATGAAAATACAATTAACACACATACATTTGAACATGCTTCATATGCAATCATACATACCACATGTAAATGCAGGGCACAGAAAAAGACAAAATGTGTGTATCAAAAATCTCGACACAGCACACAATGGGTAATTTGATCACTTTTAATGGCATTCTTTCATAGCCCGTGAAAAAGCAAGATATTCTGATTAGGTGATGAAATTACCCATAGTGCAGCAGGCCCAGCAAGAATAAAACAAACGCACATGCATACAAATACTAAACATTTTTACCGTTATTGCCTTCCGCTGGCCCGCCGCCTCTCCTTTAGTCCACAGGCCGCTGAACGCAAAGCGCAAATGAAATAAAACAACAATGTGCTAGCTTGCCGTAGCTAAAACGCACAAAATGCGCAATGTAAAAATACCCTTTCTCCCAATATTAATTTATAGCCAAAATTATATCAATTATAGAATTTAATATATAAATAACTTGTGTATATTAAGCATATAAATACAAAATATGTTTATTCAAGTGTTGGTATAGTAGTATTATAAATAGCTTGTTTTATTAGCTGTGAATGCCCTACCTAATTACCAAAGTATAAATAAACATATAAAATAGAGATTAAGCTGAAGTATCTCACGTTTAGCATCACAATTGCGCCAAGTTCATATTAAGTCTATACTACCCTTCCATTTTGGGCAGCAGCAAGTAGATTCAAGCAAAAGTCTTAAATTGCCAAACTCAAGTTCCTTAGCAAATCAAAAGAAATTAAGTACGGCAACATATTATTTTCAGCAATCGCATCGCACATTTTGCGATCAAAACAAAAGCCCAAAAAATGATGGCCGACTTTGATTCTTCGCTATTTTCCTATGCACAAGCTGATTTTCAAATTGCTGGCAGAACAAGTTGGCAAGGCAGAGACCAAAATTATTTTTATACTCAAACGAGTATAGGTCTGAAAGTTTTCTGTTAAAGTGGCGGGCTCTGTTTTCCTCTCTGTTAGTTATATACTCGTTGGGTGAAACCATGCTTAAATGCTATGCGCTATAGAGCTGTCGCTGATTTTTTATTATATGGAAAATATTTAAAAGGTTGTTTAATCTTAATTTTATTGTTTATAAACACATTGATATAATACACTAGATCAAAAAAATGTGTTATCTTCATTTTTAACACGCTTATATTAGCTTCACTTGTATGTATGCTTGTTTGTTTGTATGTATGTCACTCTCCTTTGGACTAAAAGCAAGTGGCTTATTACTGTCAGTATATCCCACTACCTCAAGTTCGTTCGTTGGCCGAGCGGTCTAAGGCGCGGGTCTTCGCTCCCGGACTCACCGATCGTGGGTTCTAATCCCGTCCACGGCCGAAAAAAAATATATATTTTTTTTTTTAAATCTGCACCATGTTCATGTTCACTAGAACTTACAAAATTTTTTTTTCAATAATTAATAGAACTAAAAATTAAATATAGTTTAAAAAATCTAAAAAACACGCTTATATAATACATCGAACTAAAAAGTGAAAAATAAATATAGTTTAAAAAAACTAAAAAACACGCTTTTAGAGCATATCAAACTAAAAAGTTAAAAATAATTTTTCAAATAAGCTTAAAACAATAATAAATGATAAATAGTATTATTGTAAAATAAGCGTGGGGCGCTTTGTCCATATTTCTCGTACATCGAGCGCCCAACGCCTTTTTTTACAATAATGCTATTTATCATTTATTATTGTTTTAAGCTTATTTGAAAAATTATTTTTAACTTTTTAGTTTGATATGCTCTAAAAGCGTGTTTTTCAGTTTTTTTAAACTATATTTTTAACATAATATTACTTTTAATGTCAACATTTATTTTAAACATAGACGAATAATGTAGCAAGATTATTAACAGAGTCGTAACCACGAAGCGGACAACTGGGGAAACAGCGAATAGCCAGTATTTTTCATTCCTTGTTTTCATACCTTACTCGCTACAATGCCAGCTGGTGAATAGTCGGCCATCATTGTTTAGGTTTTTGTTGTGACTGCAAAGTGTGCGAAGCGCAAGGCATAAATAATCGTTGCCGCGCTTCAGTTCTCTTGTTGTTGTCACAAAATTTGAAATCGACAATTTTAGACTTTTGCTTCTTTCGGCTTGCCAAGAAAGGGTGGTATAGACTTCATATGAACTTTGTGCAATTGTAGAGCAAAACATGAGATACTTTAATATAATATCTGTTTACATGTTTATTTATATTTTGGCAATAAGTTTGGGCTTTCACAACTTATAACACAAGTTGTATATAAATAAATTAACTAACATTTAAACACACGTATTTTGTCTTTGCATACTTTAAATAAACTATTAATATATTAAAATTATATATTTAAGTTTTTGTTGACGATAACTGAATATTGTGACAAGGGTTATTTTTACTTTGTTCTATTGTGTTCCATTCTCATCTACGGCAAGCCAGAACGTTGCTTGTTTTATTTCAGCTCCGCTTTGCGTTCAGCGGCCTGTGCATAAAAGAAGAGGCGGCGGGCCAGCGGAAAGCAAGAACGGTAAAAATGTGTTAGTATGCCTATGCATGTGCGTTTGCTTCATTCTTGCTGTGCCTGCTCGTTGAGAATTTTGTTAGATTTTCTTTTTACGTTTCTTCGAAAAGTACACTATTGAATAAACTTTCGGTATTTGTGCGCATCGCTGCATAACTGTGTCATAGATGCGATGGCAAAATTGTTGGAAAGTGTCATAGAGCTAAAAACATGAAAGAGTATGAATGAACAGCTATGCAAAACTGACATTTGCCTGCCTATTTTACTAGACGCTTGTTTTTTGTGCTGTGCGCCTGATCAGCAAATTATCGACCAGCACCAAAAATGCCTTGAAAGTATTGTTTTTATTGTTTTTCTAAGGTTTTTGTAGGCAAATATGCACCAAATTTAATCTAAATATTGGTTGTTTAGGGTTTGTCGAAATTCATTATAGTTGAGAAAGGTAAATGAATGCCATGGCAAATGCTACGCATACATTTAAATATGCACATGTACATAGATATACAGGGACGCACACACAATCTCACGGGAGCTAGCCCAAACAAAATATTAAAATTATTGCAAAGCCCAGGCGCACCATAACTGCGCGGCTACGACGAGCCAGCACGTGTTGTTGTTGCGATTTGCCTATTCTCGAATGGCACACGCACATGCATACACATAAAATTACACGCATAGAAGAATTGACTTCGTTGCCTAGGCAACTAGCTAGCTACTACTGCACACCAACAAGACAGCAGTGTATTGTAAACAGAAAAGCAATAATCAAAACAAGCGCAGCTGTTTGTCACTAGGGGAAACCGACTTTTCTACTCGTTGGTCTGTCCGCTTCGTGGTTGCGACTTGGTTAACAGCATGTTAACTTGAACAATTCTTAAAACCCATCTTTCTGTTAATTCGTCTATGATTTTAAATGGAATAAAAAGAGAACAAATGGCAACAATGTACCACTGCTACTGTCATCAGTGTTGCCATTTCCGCTTTTTTCCCGTCAGATCTAGCTTTTTTGACAACGGGATTGCTGCAAAAATTTGAGATCAGCGGGCAGCGGGAATTCTGGCTTTTTTAAAGGAATGCTTATCGCTCATTTTGCTCTTGAATTTATTTAGTGTCTTGATTTTGTTAGTAGTTTATTTATAAGAGTTCTACAATGCAAGTTCTTATTTCGGCATTTACATAACGACATTCCATTTATATCGATAAGGAATCGGTTTTCACTTCTATTGCATGATTCCCACTTCTAATTGGTGAATTACTTCCGTCTATTATCGGGGAAAATAATACAAAAATTAAAATTCCTAAAGAGATTTACAATCAAAAAGGCAGAGATGCCTGGTTACAGAGCTCGGAGTTTTCGGAGTGGCTGCGGAAGGGTTTGACAAATCCCACACGGGTGTTTTGCAGTTACTGCAAATACAGCATTAAATAAGCGATTTGCGTACACATGCGGCCACCAAAATTTTGACGAAACAGTTAAGTTTTGGATTGAAGTGCTGAAGTTCCGAGATTCTGGTGGGGACTCGCTTTTTCGAATTAGCTTCAGTTGCGCTTCAATTTCTTTCGTTACCTTGGACCATCGCCGAAGTGGAGCGGGTATTTAGCCAAGTCAATCTTATATAAACTAAAATCAGGAATATGAAGAAAGTTGACACATTAAATTCAATTTTGACCGCAAGGTAGTTATATTAATTTACATGTTCTAAACAGATATATATATATTTATTTCAAATTTTAGGTAAGGATTGCGCCGCCACAACAAATGTTTTAATAATTACCAGTTGCCACCGAGCTGCTTAACTGTATTAAGGCTCAGTTACCCGAACTTAACTTGACTTGAACTTAAATTGACTTGAACTTAACTTGACTTAAACTTGATTTTTAACTTGAACGTGAACTTCTAGCGAATACCCGAACTTAACAAAACGTGAACTTAACTTGAACCTGAACGTGAATGCGACCGTGCGCATGAACTTATCGAAAAGCTGTTTGTCATTGTTTCGATATTATCAGATTTGAGCGGGTTTTATAGAACAAAAAATAAATATTTTATATAAAACTTAACAATTAAATAAAAAGAATCAATGAGTGTTGGAACTCACGGGCGATGTGTTAACACCTGTTTGTTGGTGTGTTTTTACCGATATTATTGCTATGAGCACACATAATATTTTACTGAAATTGGGTTTACTTTTTGAATTTGGGTTCATCATTCGTCAGTTCATTCTCTTATTAAAGAAGTCCGCTATGTAAGTCTATAAGTGTGTGCGAGTGTGTGCATTCACAAAAGAAGCAATACGGAACTGCACCAGTCGAATGATAAATGTTGGATACTCTTATAATGTTGGAAGATGATATGTTATTAAACTGTATTTAGTTATTTCTCAATTGTGTGATAACGCCAACCGTTGCTAATCAAAATAATCAAAATATGCAATTGTTGCAAATGTATTCCATAACTGCATATCCACAATAGCACTTAGGGTATCCAACATTCATCATTCGTCTAGTGCATTTCTGTTTTGCTTCTTTTGTGAATGCACACAAACTCAGACTTTTTATTATAACTAAATTTAATTATTGCCATCTCCTTATTCTCTGTTATAACTTGATACGTTATACGTGAGATACGTTCCTCAGAAATCCGTGTAAAAAAAACCGTGTAAAATAGGAGGCGTTTCCTATAGTAAAATGGGGGATACGTTCCATGTCATCTGAAAAATGTTTTAGATGAAATAAAGAACTATATTTATTTACTTCGAAAAACCGTGCACAAAAAATTTTGAAAACTATAAAATTTCAAAAATGCCTACAAATGGTATGGTCATATGGCATTTTATTGAGCATTAAAACTTAAAATTCATTCTTCATACAGGTGGAAAAATTCATAGAAGCAAAAAACTAAAGAAATCTGTTAATCCAGAATAAAGACCAGAAAAATTAGAATATAAATAAAGAAAAAATATTAACATAACATAATTAGTCGTCGCTACTTGATAACAAACGCAATTGTTTGCGACGAACTGGACTAAAATCGGTATCATCACTGGAAATATCCATCAAATTATCCAATGGTGATTTTTTTCCGATAATAGATTGTTGAACTTACGGACTACTTTCCGACATGGCAGCACTACTGTAGCAAGTAAAAAATTTTTTTGATCTTGTATGTTATAGAGAAAATAACGGTGCTTTACGAGCCAGCGATTGAACGAACGATCAAAGAATTTGCAGCTAAAAGAAATACAAAATGTTAAGTAGCACATACAATTTTCATTTGCCAAGTGTGTGCATAACATAAACGGCAAACCCGCGTGACTCGACCGTCTCAGTCGGCTTCTTTCTGCAACTAAGCACCATGATACAATTAATACGGTAGAGTCATGGGAGAGAGCGCTCACTTTGTTTAAGTACCAACTTTTAATTTTTGCTATTAAAAACTATTTAATCAATATAATCATCATGATCATGACTAAGCACAAACAAAACAAAGCGAATTCAAAGCAATACACAGGGTTCGTTAATTCACGAGCGAGACTTCGTTTTTTACGACCACTTTTCTCTGCTGCAACACCAATACTATCACATTCGTTTGCAAGCAGAGACAATTGTTGTACAACAACCACAAACTAATTCAATTTTTGACTGCCTATCGGTTTGAGTTACTCGGCGAAACAACGCAGCGACAACGCAGCGAATATTACAGCGGCGAAATAACGCAGCGAATTGAGTTTTGTGCTTTTATGCTACCCGCGCGTATAGATGTTAACACATCAAAAAATACAAATTGGCCTATACTCCTCCATTTTAGCTGCTCATAAATCAGCTGTATGAACTGGAACATGAACGTAACTTGAACTTAACGTGAACTAACTTGAACTTGAACTTGAAACTCTGTTTTCTGCAGGTTGTTAAGTTACGTCAAGTCAAGTCATGTCAAGTTAAGTTGAGGGTAACCAGTAAGCAGTGTTTTTCGATAAGTTGACGGGATAAGCTGTTTCTTAAGTTCAATTTCAAGTCAAGTTAAATTAAGATTTTGACCCGACCGACGACGCTGCAACGTCAGACGATATTTTAGAACACTTTATTTTTTTTCAATAAAACTCCTTTAAAAAAATTAAATTGAATAAATTTAAAAAAAAAATATAAAAATCAGCTTGTTTTTATACTCGATACCGAAGGTAAAGAGTATATTGGGTTTGTGCAATGTCCGTCATGATGTCTGTCCGTCTGTCCGTCTGTATGAACGCAACTTTTTTCCACACCCTTCAAGCTAGAGACTTGAAACTTTCCAATTCTCTTTATCTATGGGATAGTAAATTAAAGTGTCAAGATGGGGGTTCTACGATAACTGGGGGGCTCGCAAATCGATAAATTCGATAACTCATAACCGATAAATCCACAAATTTCGCACATCCTGACAGCTAGAACTACCAAATTTAATGAGAAGATAGCTTCTTGCAAACCCCAAAAAACTGCATCAAAAATTTTGGAGCCCCGCACACCCATTCCGCCCCCAGCCCCCCCGCATTTTAAAGTGAAAAAAGCCTATATCTCCCACAGTTTTTGAGCTATAGCCACCAAATTTGGTGCCAAGATAGGTGATGATGACCCCCCAAAAACTGCATCCAAAGTTTGGATGCCACGCCCACCAATACCGCACTAGCCACCCCCATCTGCCCCACCGCTTCGTCAAAAACGGGAATGCGTGTATCTTCACGAGTAGTGGAGCTAGAGCCACCAAATTTGGTAGGCAGATAGCTGGCAACAGCCCCAAAAGAATTGCATCAAAGTTTTGGAGCCTTGGCCAACCATTCCGCCCTCTTTCCCCACCTTATACAAACTTTGAGCTAGAGTCACCAAATTTGGTATGAAGGCAGCATTTGACATTCCACAAGGATCTGCAGCAAAAATTTTGATGCCACGCCCACCCATACCGCCCCCAAGCCCCATAGCCCCCCTTTCACCACCTTTTACATGCTTCGAGCTAGAGTCACCAAATTTGGTAGGAAGATAGCTGACAACGACCCCCAACAATCTGCATCAAAGTTTTGGAGCCACGCCCACCCATTCCGCCCCCAGCCCCCCCGCATTTTAAGTCAAAAAAGCCTATATCTTTTACAGTTTTTGAGCTAGAGCCACCAAATTTGGTGCCAAGATAGGTGATGATGACCCCCCAAAAACTGCATCAAAAGTTTGGATGCCACGCCCACCCATACCGCCCCCAAGCCCCATAGCCCCCCTTTCACCACCTTTTACATGCTTCGAGCTAGAGTCACCAAATTTGGTAGGAAGATAGCTGACAACGACCCCCAACAATCTGCATCAAAGTTTTGGAGCCACGCCCACCCATTCCGCCCCCAGCCCCCCCGCATTTTTAAGTCAAAAAAGCCTATATCTTTTACAGTTTTTGAGCTAGAGCCACCAAATTTGGTGCCAAGATAGGTGATGATGACCCCCCAAAAACTGCATCAAAAGTTTGGATGCCACGCCTACCAATACCGCCCTAGCCACCCCCATCTGCCCCAACGCTTCGTCAAAAACGGGAATGCGTGTATCTTCCAGAGTAGTGGAGCTAGAGCCACCAAATTTGGTAGGAAGATAGCTGGCAACAGCCCCAAAAGAATTGCATCAAAGTTTTGGAGCCTTGCCCAACCATTCCGCCCCCCTTTCCACACCTTATACAAACTTTGATCTAGAGTCACCAAATTTGGTATGAAGGTAGCATTTGACATTCCACATAGATCTGCAGCAAAAATTTGAATGCCACTCCCACCCATACCGCCCCCAGCCCCCCTTTCACCACTTTTTACAAACTTTGAGCTAGAGTCACCAAATTTGGAAGGAAGGTAGCAATTGACATTCCACATGGATCTGCAGCAAAAATTTGAATGCCACTCCCACCCATACCGCCCCCAGCCCCCCTTTCACCACTTTTTACAAACTTTGAGCTAGAGTCACCAAATTTGGTATGAAGGTAGCATTTGACATTCCACAAGGATCTGCAGCAAAAATTTTGATGCCACGCCCACCCATACCGCCTCCAAGCCCCATAGCCCCCCTTTCACCACCTTTTACATGCTTCGAGCTAGAGTCACCAAATTTGGTAGGAAGATAGCTGACAACGACCCCCAACAATCTGCATCAAAGTTTTGGAGCCACGCCCACCCATTCCGCCCCCAGCCCCCCCGCATTTTTAAGTCAAAAAAGCCTATATCTTTTACAGTTTTTGAGCTAGAGCCACCAAATTTGGTGCCAAGATAGGTGATGATGACCCCCCAAAAACTGCATCAAAAGTTTGGATGCCACGCCTACCAATACCGCCCTAGCCACCTCCAGCTGCCCCAACGCTTCGTCAAAAACGAGAATGCGTGTATCTTCCATATTTGTGGAGCAAGAGCCACCAAACTTGGCAGGAAGATAGCTTGCAACGACCCCCAAAAAACTGCATCAAAGTTTTGGAGCCACGCGCACCCCTTCCACCCCCTTTCCCCACCTTTTACAGTCTTTGAGTCTAGAGTCACCAAATTTTGTATGAAGGTAGCAATTGACATTCCACATAGATCTGCAGCAAAAATTTGAATGCCACTCCCACCCATACCGCCCCCAGCCCCCCTTTCACCACTTTTTACAAACTTTGAGCTAGAGTCACCAAATTTGGAAGGAAGGTAGCAATTGACATTCCACATGGATCTGCAGCAAAAATTTGAATGCCACTCCCACCCATACCGCCCCCAGCCCCCCTTTCACCACTTTTTACAAACTTTGAGCTAGAGTCACCAAATTTGGTATGAAGGTAGCATTTGACATTCCACAAGGATCTGCAGCAAAAATTTTGATGCCACGCCCACCCATACCGCCTCCAAGCCCCATAGCCTCCCTTTCACCACCTTTTACATGCTTCGAGCTAGAGTCACCAAATTTGGTAGGAAGATAGCTGACAACGACCCCCAACAATCTGCATCAAAGTTTTGGAGCCACGCCCACCCATTCCGCCCCCAGCCCCCCCGCATTTTGAAATCAGAAAAGCCTATATCTCCCACAGTTATTTAGCTAGAGTCACCAAATTTGGTGCCAAGATAGGTGATGATGACCCCCCAAAAACTGCATCAAAAGTTTGGATGCGACGCCTACCAATACCGCCCTAGCCACCTCCAGCTGCCCCAACGCTTCGTCAAAAACGAGAATGCGTGTATCTTCCATATTTGTGGAGCAAGAGCCACCAAACTTGGCAGGAAGATAGCTTGCAACGACCCCCAAAAAACTGCATCAAAGTTTTGGAGCCACGCGCACCCCTTCCAACCCCCTTTCCCCACCTTTTACAGTCTTTGAGTCTAGAGTCACCAAATTTTGTATGAAGGTAGCAATTGACATTCCACATAGATCTGCAGCAAAAATTTGAATGCCACTCCCACCCATACCGCCCCCAGCCCCCCTTTCACCACTTTTTACAAACTTTGAGCTAGAGTCACCAAATTTGGAAGGAAGGTAGCAATTGACATTCCACATGGATCTGCAGCAAAAATTTGAATGCCACTCCCACCCATACCGCCCCCAGCCCCCCTTTCACCACTTTTTACAAACTTTGAGCTAGAGTCACCAAATTTTGTATGAAGGTAGCAATTGACATTCCACATAGATATGCAGCAAAAATTTGAATGCCACTCCCACCCATACCGCCCCCAGCCCCCCATTCACCACTTTTTACAAACTTTGAGCTAGAGTCACCAAATTTGGAAGGAAGATAGCAATTGACATTCCACACAGATCTGCATCAAAACTTTGGATGCCACGCCCACCCATACCGCCCCCAGCTCCCCTTTCCCCACATTTAACAATTTTCGAGCTAGAGTCACCAAATTTGGTATGAAGATAGCAATTGACATTCCACAAAGATCTGCATCAAAAATTTGGATGCCACGCCCAGCCATACTGCCCCCAGCCCCCCTTTCCCCACTCTTTACAAACTTCGTTCTAGAGTCACCAAATTTTGTTATGAAGATAGCAATTGACATTTCACAAATATCTGCAGCAAAGATTTGGATGCCACGCCCACCCATACTGCCCCCAGCCCCTCTTTCCCCACTTTTTACAAAACTTTCAGCTAGAGTCACAAAATTTGGAAGGAAGATAGTTGGTTGCATCCCTATCTGCATCGGAGAATCTTTAAGGCAGCGTACACCCCTGCCCTATCCGTACCCCTTTGCAATCAGACCTCTTTTTACCTGTTTTAATACTGGTATCGAGTATGCCGCAGTCGGTTGCGTCCGACTGCAACGTTTCCACTTAATTGACTTGTTTCCATTGATATTCCGCTCTTTTGGCTTTTATTTTTACAGATCTAGCTTTTTAAGCTCTGGAAAAAATAGCAGCACTGACTGTCGTTTGGTTTGTTTACATTGAACGAGAGAGCGAGTGCGGCTACCTTGTTTAATATATCTTGAGTAAGCCTACCGTGCGCAAATGAACAGCAATTGCAGAGTGACTAAACGAAGCCAGCAATCAAGGCGTATTTAACAATATAACAAAATTTAACAAAATACGCCTTCCCAGCAATGAGTATATACCTAACAGAGCTGCCAACTCAAATTTAGTGGTGTATCACCAGACCTACGTTTGGGAACCTATACAAAACGAGAGTGAACAGCTGCTTGTGTTGTGATTATTTCTTCTTTGTTTACTCTTCAGGGAAGCCGCCATATTTAAAATGGTTTGTTTTGATCATGCAGCGACGCTGTTTTTTTGGCTTCGTACATTGCTTGTGTGCGCTGAGTTTTTGTTTGTAAGACATGAACATATTTTTGATGTCTATATTATTTATTTTATTTACATACGTAAATATATGAATACAATCAAAACACTTATGGCATACAATGTTTGGGTGCGCTGAGTTTGTAAGACACCTACATATGTATGTATGATGTTAATATTATTATTATATACAAGCAAAGTACATATTCTGTATATGTTGCTTAAAAATATCAATATTATATGAAATTAAAGTTAAATGGAATGAATCTAATCATAATTAATAATATGCGTTCTCCGCTTAATTATGTAAATTGATTCAGCAGACAATCAGATGGCAGCTCAAAATGTTTTTATTAGGGCTTTTTAGATCTGCGATCTTAACATTTCAGTAGTTGAAATTGTCAAATAATAATATTTGGGCAGGTCAATGAATGAAAATACAATTAACACACATACATTTGAACATGCTTCATATGCAATCATACATACCACATGTAAATGCAGGGCACAGAAAAAGACAATATGTGTGTATCAAAAATCTCGACACAGCACACAATGGGTAATTTGATCACTTTTAATGGCATTCTTTCATAGCCCGTGAGAAACAAAGATATTCTGATTAGGTGATGAAATTACCCATAGTGCAGCAGGCCCAGCAAGAATAAAGCAAACGCACATGCATACAAATACTAAACATTTTTACCGTTATTGCCTTCCGCTGGCCCGCCGCCTCTCCTTTAGTCCACAGGCCGCTGAACGCAAAGCGCAAATGAAATAAAACAACAATGTGCTAGCTTGCCGTAGCTAAAACGCACAAAATGCGCAATGTAAAAATACCCTTTCTCCCAATATTAATTTATAGCCAAAATTATATCAATTATAGAATTTAATATATAAATAACTTATGTATATTAAGCATATAAATACAAAATATGTTTATTCAAGTGTTGGTATAGTAGTATTATAAAAAGCTTGTTTTATTAGCTGTGAATGCCCTACCTAATTACCAAAGTATAAATAAACATATAAAATAGAGATTGAGCTGAAGTATCCCAAGTTTAGCATCACAATTGCGCCAAGTTCATATTAAGTCTATACTATCCTTCCATTTTGGGCAGCAGCAAGTAGATTCAAGCAAAAGTCTTAAATTGCCAAACTCAAGTTCTTTAGCAAATCACAAGAAATTAAGTACGGCAACATATTATTTTCGGCAATCGCATCGCACATTTTGCGATCAAAACAAAAGCCTAAAAAATGATGGCCGACTTTGATTCTTCGCTATTTCCCTATGCACAAGCTGATTTTCAAATTGCTGGCAGAACAAGTTGGCAAGGCAGAGACCAAAATTATTTTTATACTCAAACGAGTATAGGTCTGAAAGTTTTCTGTTAAAGTGGCGGGCTCTGTTTTCCTCTCTGTTAGTTATACACTCGTTGGTTGAAACCATGCTTAAAGGCTATGCGCTATAAAGCTGTCGCTGTTTTTTTACTATATGGAAAATATTTAAAAGGTTGTTTAATCTCAATTTTATTGTTTATAAACACATTGATATAATACACTAGATCAAAAAAATGTGTTAGCTTCCTTTTTAACACGCTTATATTAGCTTCACTTGTATGTATGTTTGTATGTATGTAACTCTCCTTTGGACTAAAAGCAAGTGGCTTATTACTGTCAGTATATCTCACTACCTCAAGTTCGTTCGTTGGCCGAGCGGTCTAAGGCGCGGGTCTTCGCGCCCGGACTCACCGGTCGTGGGTTCCAATCCCGTCCACGGTCGGAAAAAAAAATTTTTTAACTCTCCTTTGGACTAAAAGCAAGTGGCTTATTACTGTCAGTATATCCCACTACCTCAAGTTCGTTCGTTGGCCGAGCGGTCTAAGGCGCGGGTCTTCGCTCCCAGACTCACCGATCGTGGGTTCTAATCCCGTCCACGGCCGAAAAAAAATATTTTTTTTTTTTTTAAATCTGCACCATGTTCATGTTCACTAGAACTTACAAATTTTTTTTTCAATAATTAATAGAACTAAAAATTAAAAAATAAATATAGTTTAAAAAATCTAAAAAACACGCTTGTATAATACATCGAACTAAAAAGTGAAAAATAAATATAGTTTAAAAAAAACTAAAAAACACGCTTTTAGAGCATATCAAACTAAAAAGTTAAAAATAATTGATAAATAGTATTATTGTAAAAAAAGCGTGGGGCGCTTTGTCCATATTTCTCGTACATCGAGCGCCCAACGCTTTTTTTTACAATAATGCTATTTATCATTTATTATTGTTTTAAGCTTATTTGAAAAATTATTTTTAACTTTTTAGTTTGATATGCTCTAAAAGCGTGTTTTTTAGTTTTTTTAAACTATATTTTTAACATAATATTAATTTTAATGTTAACATTTATTTTAAACATAGACGAATAATGTAGCAAGACGGGTCTTAAGAGCTGGAATGTTATGTTAATTAACAGAGTCGTAACCACGAAGCGGACAACTGGGGAAACAGCGAATAGCCAGTATTTTTCATTCCTTGTTTTCATACTTTACTCGCTAAAATGCCAGCTGGTGAATAGTCGGCCATCATTGTTTAGGTTTTTGTTGTGACTGCAAATTGTGCGAAGCGCAAGGCATAAATAATCGTTGCCGCGCTTCAGTTCTCTTGTTGTTGTCACAAAATTTGAAATCGACAATTTTAGACTTTTGCTTCTTTCGGCTTGCCAAGAAAGGGTGGTATAGACTTCATATGAACTTTGTGCAATTGTAGAGCAAAACATGAGATACTTTAATATAATATCTGTTTATATGTTTATTTATATTTTGGCAATAAGTTTGGGCTTTCACAACTTATAACACAAGTTGTATAAAAATAAATTAACTAACACCTAAACACACGTATTTTGTCTTTGCATACTTGAAATAAACTATTAATATATTAAAATTATATATTCAAGTTTTTGTTGACGATAACTGAACATAGTGACAAGGGGTATTTTTACCTTGTTCTATTTGTGCGTCTCATCTACGACAAGCCAGCACGTTGCTTGTTTTGTTTCAGCCCCGCTTTGCGTTCAGCGGCCTGTGCATAAAAGGAGTGGCGGCGGGTTAGAGGAAAGCAAGAACGGTAAAAATGTGTAAGTATGCCTATGCATGTGCGTTTGCTTCATTGTTGCTGGGCCTGCTCGTTGAGATTTTTGTTAGCTTTTATACTCGATACCGAAGGTAAAGAGTATATTGGGTTTGTGCAATGTCCGTCATGGTGTCCGCCCGTCTGTCCGTCCGTCCGTCTGTATGTTCGCGACATTTTTCCACACCCTTCAAGCTAGAGACTTGAAACTTTGCAATTCTCTTTATCTATGGGAAAGTAAATTAAAGTGTCAAGATGGGGGTTCTACGATGACTGGGGGGCTGGCAAATCGATAAATTCGATAACTCAAAACCGATAAATCCAAATTTTTCGCACATCCTAACGGCTAGAACTACCAAATTTGGTAAGAAGATAGCTACTAGCAACCCCCAAAAAACTGCATCAAATATTTTGGAGCCACGCCCACCCATTCCGCCCCCACCCCCCCGCATTTTAAAGTCCAAAACGCCTATATCTCCCACAGTTTTTGAGCTTTAGCCACCAAATTAGGTGCCAAGATAGGTGCTGATGACCCCCCAAAAACTGCATCAAAAGTTTGGATGCCACGCCTACCGATACTGCCCTAGCGGCCCCCGTGTATCTTCCAAAGTAGTGGAGCTAGAGCAACCAAATTTCGTAGGATGATAGCTGGCAACGACCCCCAAAAATCTGCATCAAAGTTTTCGAGCCACGCCCACCCATTTCGCCCCCTTTCCACACCTTTTAACTTTTAGCTAGAGCCACCAAATTTGGTACGAAGATAGCAATTGACATTCCACATGGATCTGCATCAAAAATTTGAATGCCACACCCACCCATACCGCCCCCATTCACCCCTTTCCCTACTTTTAACAATTTTCGAGCTAGAGTCACCAAATTTGGTATGAAGATAGCAATTGACATTCCACAAAGATCTGCATCAAAAATTTGAATGCCACGCCAAGCCATACTGCCCCCAGCCCCCCTTTCAATATTTTTTACAAACTTCGAGCTGGAGTCACCAATTTTGGTATGAAGATAGCAATTGACATTTCACAAAGATCTGCAGTAAAAATTTGGATGCCACTCCCACCCATACCGCCCCCAGCCTCTCTTTCCCCATCTTTTACAAACTTCGAGCTAGAGTCACCAAATTTGGTATGAAGATAGCATTTGACATTTCGCAAAGTACTGCAGTAAAAATTTAGATGCCACACCCACCCATACCGCCCCCAGCCCCCCTTTCCACAGCTCTTACAAACTTTGAGCTAGAGTCACCAAATTCGGAAGGAAGACAGCTGGTGGCATCCCCATCTGCATCGGAGAATCTTTAAGGCAGCGTACACCCCTGCCCCATCCGTACCCCTTTCCAATCAGGCCTCTTTTTACCTGTTTTAATACTGGTATCGAGTATGCCGCAGTCGGTTGCGTCCACTTGTTTTTTTTTCCACTTGTTTTTTTTTTTCAAATTTGTGTGCCTTTGACAATTTATTTACGACCCAAGTAGCGTTTGTTGTTGTTGTCAGTGTTGTTGTTGGCCCGCACTGCTACTTTTTGTTGGTGTCATTGATTTTAAAAAACAACAACAACATAACGAAACTTGGTGCGTCTATAAAAATTTCCCACACCAGAATATGTTATGGGGGTGAATTCGCGTACTTGCTGCTTATATAACTTAGACAAAACGTAACACACTAACGTTATTGATATATTATTGATATACAATTTCGAATAAGCAAAGGGCGTTCACATAAGCGCGCGTGTTGCTCTTATGATAATCAGATAATTTGAAATCTCGCTCCGATCATGCTCCTTTGTTGTTGCTCATTTACGTTCACTATCTATTTTATGTGCACGCTTTGCATTTCAATCATAAAGTTTAATAACCCTAGCTCCTCCGCAAACACACTAAATTAAAGCTAAAGGCAATATACAATTCACTTAACTGCAGCCTCTTAGATATGTTTTGCATTGATTCAGTGCGTGCGAAGAAGGTAGCGATACTACGCTCTTTGTTTGACTTACAGAGCGCTCGCATACATAAGAGAGTTAGCCGAAATAGCTATAATTGGGTGATGGAGCCTGGCTTTTTATACCTCTTCTAAACAATATGAGTGCGCTGTGTCATACTTATGGTACTGCATGTGAGCTTCAAGCAGCAGCAGAAATTTTTGCTGTAAATTTTCAAGTTTTTCAGAATGGAAATTTATTACAAGCATTTGGAAATAATATGCATCCTTTATATTCCTGTAGAGGAAGTATTAACTCAAGATTCTGATACGTCAAGTAAATGTAAAACTGAAAATGTTAAGAACCCCGATAAAAGAATTAGTCGGTTCTCCGACAAAGCAGAAAAAAGGTACTAGTACATTCATTTGAAAAAAATCGTGATATCAATAGGGGTAAGCGCATAAAAGCATTAAAAAGATTTCAGGTTAATAATTTTGAAGCTCATAGAGTTGCTGTGAGAAGACATCAGGCTAATAATCCTAATGCACGTCAAAAAAAGGCGTTTGTGTGCATGGAGTGTTAAAGCCATGTCTGGCTTAAACTATGATTTTGAAATAACTTACAAGTCAGATAAAGTTACTCAACTTGGTTGTATGAATTTTATATGCAAACATTGTAATGCTTTAAAATGGAAAAATGAGCCTCTGGGTATCTGTTGCAAGGCAGGAAAAGTTAAGCTTTCCCAAAATGAAAGTAAGCCTGATCCACTTAAAAGGTTTATAATTGATGGACATCCCAAGCATGATCATTTCATTGAGCGTATAAGAAAGTATAACAGCTGCTTTCAAATGACTCCTTTTGGAAGTACAAAAACTATAAATGAAAGTTGGTCAACCTTTAAGGTCCAAGGAGAAGTGTATCACTTAATTGGTAGTGTCCGACCTTTGCCAAATGAAGAAATGCAGTTTCTTCAAATTTATTTTGAAAATTTTTTTGATGAAAAGGAAGCTCAACTATGTTGCACAAATATTTCAAATGTTGATTTAAGCGTAGTAAAGGATCTTCAATGTATGTTTCATCGTCATAATCGTTATTTAAAAGATCTAAACATGCCTCTCAATAAAAAACCAACAACTACTAAAGACTATAAATTGGTTATACATGCTTATCGAACACCCGCTGGTGCACATTAAGAGCTTTACAATGCCTTTCAGTACCCTTTGCTATTTCCTTATGGTGAAGATGGCTATTCAGTGGATATACCACAATGAAATCCATTATTAAAAAAGGAGGAACCACAAAAAAAAAAGATATCTTCGTTAAGCTTTTACAGCTGTAAAATAATGATTCGTCTATCTGAGATAAATCATTTAATTTATAGTCGTTCCTTTTTTAGTCAGTTTTAGGGTGATATGTATGCTAAAATGTAAACAGAAAGGTTAACTTATATTCGCTACAATCAAGCGAAACTCAGAGCAGATAGCTATATACATCTACAAGATGCAGCTCAACTTGGTCAGATGGTAATTTTACCATCTTCTTTTACAAGCTCTGCACGATATATGCATGAAAAGACTCAAGATGCTATGACATATGTTCGCCGTTATGGGCAACCAGATCTTTTCATAGCATTCACATGCAAATCCACAATGGTATGACATAAAAAGTGTTTTATTACCGGGTCAAAAACCGCATGATCGTCACGATATTATAGCTCGAGAATTTCATTTAAAAGTTAAAGCTTTAATGTCACTATTGACAAAAGGTTCTTTGTGTGGAAGCGTGCAATGTTTCATGTACTCTGTGGAATGGCAAAAGCGGGGCTTACCACATATATACTTTGGTTAGAAAATAAAATAAGACCAGATAAAATCGATCAAATTATCTGTGCCGAAATACCAAACGCAGATGAGGATCCTTTGTTACTTAACATTGTTAAGTCAAATATGATTCATGGTCCTTGCGCCGCATTTAATAATAAATCGCCATGCATGCAAAATGGAAAATGTACCAAAAGGTTTCCTCGACAATTACTTAAAGAAACTGTGACTGGAAAAGATAGTTACCCTCTATAGCGTAGAAGAGCGATAGAAGATGGTGGTAATGCAATTAATATAAATGGTAATTGCATAGATAATCGTTGGGTTGTGCCTTACAACTGTGTACTATTGAGAACATTTGAAGATCACATAAATGTTGAGTATTGTAGTTCTGTAAAGTCTATTAAATACATTTGTAAATATGTTAACAAGGGCAGTGATCAAGCCATCATTTACTCTTGAAGACCAACGTAATGAAATTAATATGTACGTAAGTGGCCGTTATATAAGTAGCTCAGAAGCGGTATGGAGAATCCTTGCATTTCCCATATATGAACGTTTTCCGTCTATTACACACTTAGCTCTTCATTTAGAAAATGGTTAACGGATATATTTTAACCCCAATAATCCGCAACAATTACTTGACAGATTAAGCACTACACCCAAAACCACTTTGCAAGACTTCTTTGAGCTATGCACACGTGATGAGTTTGCAAGAACGCTTCTATATTGTGAAGTTCCATCGTATTTTACATGGAACAATAAAGAATTTCAAGGAAGGAAACGAGGGCATGATGTGCCAAATTTCCCTGGAGTTAAAAGAGATTCAGCTTTGGGAAGAGTTTACACTATTCATCCCAATAATACAGAATGTTTTTATTTAACTTTTATTACATATTGTAAGGGGCCCAACTACATTTTTAAATTTAAAAACCGTGAATGGTATAGCATATGCATCATTTCAATTGGCGTGTAAAGCTCTAGGATTACTAGAAGATGATAAGCACTGAGATTCAACCATAGCCGAAGCTGTCATATGTCAAAATCCTACAAAACTGAGAGAACTTTTTGCAATCATGTTAGTATTTTGTCAAATTTCAGATGCTCTTAAACTTTGGAATACTTATAAAGAGAGTTTCTCAGAAGATATTTTAAGAGCCTTTCATTTTTCACAAGACAGAAATATTGATGAAAGTATTGTGAATAATCTATATATATAAAATTGTTCGTCCGCGTTAAAATGGATCAGCCACAGCCTAAACGAAAAGAGCTAGAAGGCTGAAATTTTCACACAATTTTCCATGCAGGTAGTAAGTGAGCACTAAGAAGGGAATTTTTTTTTGGACAACTCCTTCAAGTACCTCCCATACGATTTGGAGCACTTTTTACCCATTTAAAAAAACAAATTACAATTACAACAAGTACCCATTCCACTACTGTCGCCTGACTGTCGCACAAGCTGAGGGTTTGATCGCGAGCGAGAATACAAAAACAAAACAAATGCGCAGTGACGCCTTCGCGTCGCACAAGCAAAGTCATAAAAAAGGTTCAGCACTTGCAAAAAAGAAACGGATTTTCGCTTCTTAATGAATAAGTGCATACACAATTAAGAGAACAATGCGCTTGAAAATAATTTTCATAATTTTATGTACATGTATCACTTCGCACAGTGCACATTTTTTTTTTTCAAATTTGTGTGCTTTTGACAATTGATTTACGACTCAAGTAGCGTTTGTTGTTGTTGTCAGTGTTGTTGTTGGGTCCGCACTGCTACTTTTTGTTGGTGTCATTGATTTTAAAAAACAACAACAATATAACAAAACTTGGTGCGTCCAGAAAAATTTCCCACACCAGAATATGTTATGGGGGTGGATTCGCCTACTTGCTGCTTATATAACTTAGACAAAACGTAACACACTAACATTATTGATATATTATTGATATAAAATTTCGAACAAGCAAAGGGCGTTCACATAAGGGCGCGTGTTGCTCTTATGATAATCAGATAATTTGAAATCTCGCTCCGATCATGCGCCTTTGTTGTTGCTCATTTACGTTCGCTCTCTATTTTATGTGCGCGCTTTGCATGCCAATCATAAAGTTTAATAACCCTAGCTCCTCCGCACACACACTAAATTAAAGCTTAAGGCAATGTACAATTCGTTTAACTGCAGCCTCTTAGATATGTTTTGCATTGATTCAGTGCGTGCGAAGAAGGTAGAGATACTACGCTCTTTGTTTGACTTGCAGAGCGCGCGCATACATAAGAGAGTTAGCCGAATCAGCTATAATTGGTTATGGAGCCTGTCTTTTTATAGCTCTTCTAAACAATATAATCGCGCTATAGCTCTTCTGAACAATATAATCGCGCTATGTCATACTTCAAGCTGCAGCAGAAATTTTTACTGTAAATTTCCAACTTTTTCAGAATGGAAATTTATTAATGGCATTTGGAAATAACATGCATCCTGTTGCGTTTTACCGGTCCATTAATGAATGGACATTTTAATATTTATACTCCTTTAGAGAAAGTATTAACTCAAGATTGTGATACGTCAAGTGAATGCAAAACCGAAAATATTAAAAATCCCGTTAAAAGACTTAGTCGGTTCGCCGACAAGGCAGAAAATAGGTACTAAAACATTCATTTGAAAAAAAATCGTGATATTAATAGGGGTAAGCGCATAATTTTGAAGCTCATAGAGTTGCAGTGAGAAGACATCAGGCTAATAATCCTGATGCACGTCAAGAAAGGCGTTTGCGTTCATGGACTGTTAAAGCCATGTCTGGCTTAAACTATGATTTTGGAATAGCTTACAAGTCAGATAAAGTTACTCAACTTGGTAGTATGAATTTTATATGCAAACATTGTATTGCTTTAAAATGGAAAAATGAGCCTTTGGGTATCTGTTGCAAGGCAGGAAAAGTTAAGCTTTCCCAAAATGAAAGTAAGCCTGATCCACTTAAAAGCTTAATAATTAGTGAACATCCCAAGTATGATCATTTCATTGATCGTATAAGAAAGTATAACAGCTGCTTTCAAAATACAAAAACTATAAATGAAAGTTGGTCACTCTTTAAAGTCCACGGAAAAGTGTATCACTTAATTGGTAGTGTCCGACCTTTGCCAAATGAAGAAATGAAGTTTTTTCAAATTTATTTTGTTGGTGATGATGAAAAGGAAGCTCAACTATGTTGCAAAAATATTTCAAATGTTGATTTAAGCGTAGTAAAGGATCTTTAATGTATGTTTCATCATAATAATCGTTTTTTAAAAGATCTAAAAATGGCTCTTAATAATATACCAACAAGTACTAAAGATTATAAATTGGTTATACATGCTGATCGAACACCCGCTGGTGCTCACAAAGGGCTTTACAATGCACCTCTATCAAGCGAAATAGCTTTAGTTATTGTTGGTCAGCAATTTGAAAAGCGCGATATTATTATTGAAAGTCATAATAATAAATTACAACTTATAAGTGAGGTGCATCGATCTTATGATGCCTTTCAGTACCCTTTGTTATTTCCTTATGGCGAAGATGGCTATTCAGTGGATATACCACAATGGAATCCATTATTAAAAAAGGAGGAACCACAAAAAAAGAAGATATCTGCGTTAAGCTTTTACAGCTATAAAATAATGATTCGTCAATCTGAGTTAAATCATTTAATTTATTGTCGTTCCCTTTTTAGTTAGTTTTTGGTTGATATTTATGCTAAAATTGAAACAGAAAGGTTAAATTATATTCGCTACATTCAAGCGAAACTCAGAGCAGATAGCTATATACATCTACAAGATGCAATAGGCCAACAAGATTTTGTCGCAGCTCAACTTGGTCAGATGGTAATTTTACTATCTTCTTTTACAAGCTCTGCACGATATATGCATGAAAAGACTCAAGATGCTAAGACATATGTTCGCCATAATGGGCGACCAGATCTTTTCAAAACATTCACATGCAATCCACAATGGTATGACATAAAAAGTGTTTTAATACCGTGTCAAAAAACGTATGATCGTCACGATATTATAGCTATTGACAAAAGGTTCTTTGTTTGGAAGCGTGCAATGTTTCACGTACTCTGTGGAATGGCAAAAGCGGGGCTTACCACATATATACTTTGGTTAGAAAATAAAATAAGACCAGATAAAATCGATCAAATTATCTGTGCCGAAATACCAAACGCAGATGAGGATCCTTTGTTATTTAACATTGTTAAGTCAAATATGATTCATGGTCCTTGCGCCGCATTTAATAATAAATCGCCATGCATGCAAAATGGAAAATGTACCAAAAGGTTTCCTCGACAATTACTTAAAGAAACTGTGACTGGAAAAGATAGTTACCCTCTATATCGTAGAAGAGCGATAGAAGATGGTGGTAATGCAATTAATATACATGGTAATTGCATAGATAATCGTTGGGTTGTGCCTTACAACTGTGTACTATTGAGAACATTTGAAGCTCACATAAATGTTGAGTATTGTAGTTCTGTAAAGTCTATTAAATACATTTGTAAATATTTTAACAAGGGCAGTTATCAAGCATCATTTACTCTTGAATACCAACGTAATGAAATTAATATGTACGAAATTGGCCGTTATATAAGTAGCTCAGAAGCGGTATGGAGAATCCTTGCATTTCCCATACATGAACGTTTTCCGGCTATTACACACTTAGCAGTTCATTTAGAAAATGGTCAACGGATATATTTTAACCCCAATAATCCGCAACAATTACTTGACAGATTAAGCACTACACCCAAAACCACTTTGCTAACCTTCTTTGAGCTATGCACACGCGATAAGTTTGCAAGAACGCTTCAATATTGTGAAGTTCCATCGTACATGGAACAATAAAAAATTTCAAAGAAGAAAACGGGGGCATGATGTGCCAAATTTTCCTGGAGTTAAAAGAGATTCAGCTTTGGGAAGAGTTTACACTATTCATCCCAATTATACAGAATGTTTTTATTTAAGACTTATATTACATTTTGTAAGTGGCCCAACTTCATTTTTAAATTTAAAAACCGTTAATGGTATAGCATACGCATCATTTCAATTGGCGTGTAAAGCTCTAGGATTACTAGAAGATGATAAGCACTGGGATTCAACTATAGCCGAAGCTGTCACATGTCAAAATCCTACAAAACTGAGAGAACTTTTTCCAATAATGTTAGTATTTTGTCAAATTTCAGATGCTCTGAAACTTTGGAATACTTATAAAGAAAGTTTCTCAGAAGATATTTTAAGAGCCTTTCATTTTTCACAAGACAGAAATATTGATGAAAGTATTGTGAATAATGTATTAAATAGTTGTCTTATTTACATTGAAGATATTGTACTGTCTATTGGTGGTCAAAACTTGACTTATTATGGACTTCCACTACCAATTAGATCCGAGGAAATTGTTCCATATATTGAATATCATAGAGAAACAAATTATGAAAATTGCGATAATTTTGTTGTTAATAATGAGCTACTCCTTACTGCTGGGCAAAAACAAGTATACGAAAAGATACTACATATGTGTCATGTTGTGAAAAGTATTGAAGAGCTAACTCTAAAAATATTTCCGGATATTACAAATATCTCTCCAAAATCACTCGAATGGTTTTCAGAACGTGCTATTTTGACTGCGAGAAATAAAAATGCATTGGAAATAAACGAGTTTTTATTAGAATCATTTCAAAGTGAAGAAATTACATATAACTCTATTGATTCTGTAACTGTTCATTACCCCGTAACAGTTCATTACCCCGTCGAGTTTCTTAATTCATTAAATCCAGCTGCCCTGCCTCAACATAAATTAACTTTAAAGATTGGTTCACCTGTAATGTTGATTCGCAACTTGAAGCCGCCAAAACTGTGCAATGGTACAAGATTGCAAGTTAAAGTTCTTCATAAGAATGTTGTCGAAGCAATGGTCTTTACTGGCAATGGTATAGGGGAAACGGTTTTTTTTAGATGCACCTGGTGGAGCAGGTCAAACGTATCTTTTAAATTTATTATTGGCAAAGGTACGGCATAGTAACACAATTGCATTGGTCGTTGCTTCTTCCGGTATCGCAGCCACTTTACATAATAGTGGTCGCACAGCGCATTTTACACTTAAAATTCCATTAATTTGATTCATTTAGAAACACCACATTGCTCAATTTCAAAGCAACCTAAAATTGCTGCTGTGCTCAAAGATTGCAAGCTTATTGTTTGGGATGAGTATACTATGGGCCATAAAGGTGCTTTTGAAGTGGATAAGGCCTCCTGGGAAACCACAATAAAATATGACGCGCCTGATTCTCTACCTCAATGGTGGCGTGGAAAAGAGAATACTAAATACTTTGCTTTAATATTTTGTGAAATATTTTCCAATTTATTTATTTTGTATCTTTCTTCTATTGCTAAAATATATATAAACTATCCGCGCAGCGAAGTAAGCGGGCCACTTACTAGTTTAATATATAGATAACTTATATTAGGTATGTAAATACAGAATATGTTTATTCAAGTGTTAGTTTAGTAGTATTATAAATGCCTTGTTTTATTAGTTGTGAATGCCCTACCTTAGTGCCAAAATATATATAAACATATAAAGTAGAGATTGAGCTTAAGTATCTCACGTTTAGCATCACAATTGCGCCAAGTTCATATTAAGTCTATACTACCCTTCCGTGTTGGGCAGCAGCAAGTAGATTCAAGCAAAAGTCTTAAATTGCCAAACTCAAGTTATTTAGCGTATCAAAAGAAATTAAGTACTGTAAACTGTTTCCTTTAAGGCCATATTATATGTTGGATATTTTATATCGAGTAAATGTTATTCATGTAGAGATATAAACATCCGTCTCCGTTTAGGTTTCTTTATTGAATGAATTTGAATATTAATTCTAACTTAAGGCTGACCACTGCTTCGGCAGAGAAGTCAGTGCGAGAGCCGTACATAGTTTTGTATATATATAATGAGAGCGAGAGTATACACATATGTATAGTAGATGGTCTAAGCGTGAGAACGCTGACGCGGCATCGTTGCGCGCGTTGCATTCTTACGTGATCATGTTACCAGCACTGGGTGCTTGGCTAATTGTTTATGCAACGACAAAGTGTCGTTGCTTGATTTTATGTTTAGACAACAACAAAGTGTTGCTGTTTATTATATTTGAATATATATGGATATATGTGTATACTACATCTCCCTCCTTTTAAAAACAACGTAATATAATGAAGTTATTTTGAAAGTGTATTTATGTCTAGTTTTATAATATATATTTATATATGGTTAATAAATTATATTGTAAAAGTAAGTAAATTTTATTAATTATTAATTTAAAAGACTAAACTGATGTTTTTAAAAGTGTCAGAAGAATGATATAAAACGCTTTATTTTATTTTATTATTTTCAGTTTAACAATTAATCAATTCAATTTAAATATCGATTGTATTGTTATCAAACTGGCAAACAGCTGACTTAGCACAAATACGACAAAAGAAACGTAAAAAGTGCACTCACTAGCTACACTGTATTAAGGCCTAATTACTCCAGCGATAAGACGTAAAACGAGAAACGTAAAACGAGAGACGAAAGACGTAAATTTGTTTGCAAGTACTCTCAACGTAATACGTAAACAGCTGTGCACATTAAAACAAAGCGAACAAAGGCAACAAGAATTGAAGTGAACGAATTTATTTGGATCTATTTATATTTTATCTTTTCCAAAATGGATATGGAAATTTAGGAAATAGGCACACTGTTTTTTTGTTTGTGCACAATGTTCATAAAGCAAAGGATTTGCCTCAACTAGGGCTATTAATTCATGGTCATTTATTTCCATGTTTAATATTATTATTATTACTTATTAATTGCAGCACAAATAATGAACAAGCCAAACAAAACCAGAAATGATATCAGCTGTGAAACGAGAAACGTAAGACGAGAGTCTGCTTTCTGTTTTCTGCAGAAAAATTTTACGTCTCTCGTTTTACGTTTCTCGTTTCCGTCTGGAGTAAGCGCTAACATTGTTTGCCGTAAGGTTGATCGCTACAGCTGTTTACGTCTCTCGTTCGTTTTACGTCTTATCGCTGGAGTAATTAGGCCTTTATATATAACACTTTACGCACATAGCATAGCTACTGAATACCCTAATTGTTATATTTTTGTATTAAAGAATTGTTTGAAATAGTTTTGCTTTTAAATTTTTATTTTTTTTATTTATTTTTTTTTTTGTGTTTTATTAATTGTAAAAATAAAAAACTTTTTATACTCTTAGAAATATGTTGTTTAGTTTAATAAAACGATATTATCATCTTGTGGTTGATCAGGCCAAAATATTATATAAAATATTAGACTATGCTCGAGCTAACCTATTTGTTGAATATTTTAATTCTATTTTTGTTCACGATTTGTGTTTTTTTCTTTCCCACGTCTATTTTTGTATTATTTCTATCTTCTATGCTTATAACTTTGTATGGTCCTGAATATTTACTTTCTAGCTTATGAGCTGTTTCTTTCCTTAACATGATTAATGTTCCTATTTCTAGTTGTATATCATTAACTTTTTTATCATATTCTGATTTTCTTTTTTGTTTTTCTATGTCTATCATTGTTTTTGCTCTTTTGTAAGCAATTTCTAGTCTAAACTTAAATTCTTTAGCATAATCATCTATGTTGTACATTGGATCTATTCTAGCTTATCTATTAAATTCTGCCAATTGTCTTGGAGGTCTTCCAAAGACAAGCTCGTATGGACAGTATTCATGTACTGTCGACGGAGTTGTATTGAAACAATAGGTGAAGTAATTCAACCATATGTCCCAATCATCTTTGTCAAATATATGAACGAATAAATTCATTAAATGTTCGATGACTTCTTTAAACTGTTCCTAAAGTCTGGTGGTGGTGTGCTGTTGAGTGTATACTACTTATATTCATATATTTGCACAAGTCATTTATTAGTGAGTTTTTGTATTCAGTACCCATGTCCGTTATGAACGTCTTCATAGGACCGTACTTTAGTACAAAAAATTCAAATATCGCTTTGGCTACTGTTTTTGCACTTTTATCAGCTACTGGTATTGTAACTAAATATTTAGTGAGGTCACATATAATTGTGATTGCATACTCATTGCCATTCTCTGCACGAGGTAATGGTCCAATAGTATCTATTAGAACAGTGTCAAAGGCGGTACTTGGTGTGTTTGTTATGATCATTGGTGCTTTAGTATGTGTAGTTGTTTTTGCCTGTTGGCATTTCATGCATGTTTTAACATACTTTGTAATTGTCTTTGTCATTTGGGACCAGTAGTAGTATTTCTTGATTTTTAACAGGGTTCGCGTTATCCCCGTATGGCCACCTTCTATAGGATCGTCATGGTATTTGGACAGGATTGCCTTTATTTGACTTTCGTCATTTTTGTCTATTTTTGTCACTTTTTGTAGTAGCGCTACTTTTATTTTCAAATATTTATTGCCCATATTTTTAAATTCATGAAGTGATACAAATCCGAAAATTTGTTCACTTGGTGACATCTGTAAGGTAACGATTTTATGTATTCCGGCTTCTTAATTAAGCCTTTGAAAAAATTGACACTGGGAATCGTGAAATAATTCGTTTTCCTTTCTTTAGCAAACAATTATTTTTACCGAATTTTATTTTCACAAATTTCTTTGCGTAATTATTGCTAACAACTTCATAGACATTGGGCTCTTTTCTCTCTTTTGATTCTTTTGGCAATTTTTGTTTTTCATCTGCGCAGATGTTTTCCTGTCTTTTTGATGACCTTGTTTGGACCATCATTATATTTCTGTTCATTTCTATAAAAGTTTCTACTTTTATTCTTGATAATGCATCTGCAACGTGATTATCTTTCCCCTTGAGGTATTCTACTGTGAATTGATATTCTTCTAAATCTAGTCTCATTCTAGTCAATTTTGAAGTAGGATTTTTCATCGAAAAAAGGTAGGTTAAATGTCTATGGTCTGTTTTTACTAAGAAATGCTTTCCGTAAACGTATGGTCTAAAGTGTTTTATTGCCCAGTGTATTGCAGCTAATTCCTGCTCTGTAGTTGATTTAGTGCTTTCTCCCTGTGTGAAAGCTCTTGAAGCGAATGCAATTGGCAATTGAATACCGTTGTACTCTCGAGTTAGTACGGCACCACATGCATGTTTACTTGCATCTGTGGTTATGAAAAATTCATTGCTGAAGTCAGGGTATTGTAACAATGTAGGCTTCATTAATGCCTTTTTTAAGTATTTGAATGCGTCTTCGCATTCTTTTGTCCATTCGAATTGGACATTCTTTTTGCACAATCTGGTCAAATGACGTGAATGTTGTGCGAAGTTATGAATAAATCGTCTGTAATAATTACAGAACGCGACGAAACGTCGTGCGCTATCCGCATCAGTTGGGGTTGGGTAATTTTTGATAACATCATAGTTTTTGTCATCAGGAAGGATGCCATGGTCTGTGCACTTATGCCCAAGGAATGTAACCTCGTGCATGAAGGACGAACATTTCTCTGGATTTAATTTTAGGTTGTGTTTTCTACACAGATCAAAGATATTTGACAAATTTTTAAACATGTGCTGTTCTGAACAGCCAATGTCTACTAGGGCATCCATGTAGAGAAATGCTTGGGATGGCTCAAGGCCAGAAAATGCGAGTGTCATCATTCGCATAAATGAGTTTGGTGCTACTTTAAGACCATATGGTAATCGCGTGAAGCGATAAGAACCGGAGTTCGTTGAAAATGATGTAACATTTCTAGATTTCTCATCTAGTTCTATTTGGTGAAATCCTGAAATGAGATCGAGACATGAAAAATATTGTGCTCGTCCTAATTGGTCTAAGATTTCTTCTATTCTTGGCAGTGGGTATTTATCTGCCAGAAGTTTTTTATTTATTTGGCGATAATCAACTACTAAACGCCATTTTTTCTCCTTGGAATTTGGGAGAGATTTCTTGGGAACCAAGAGAAGTGGGCTATTATATTCAGAAATTGATGGCTCAACTATACCATCCTTTATTAATTTTTCGACCTGTCTGTTTATTTCTGGTTTTTCTGTTTCAGCATTTCTGTAATTTTTTATGTAAACGGGTGTCCTATCTGCTAATCTCAATTTTTGCTTATAAAAATTATTACATGATATGGGTTCTGACTCAAGACCAAATATGTCACTGTATTTGGTACATAATTCAGTTAATTTTGTTCTGAATTGGTCTGGGAAGGTTAGTCTATTATGCAATTAAATTTTCTAATGAAGTCTAGTCCAAGAATTCCATCGCATGGTATGGGAAATTCAGTTTGAACTACTGTGAAATCGTGGTTGATTATGAAATAATCGAAAAGGAGGTCAATTGCGGCTTGTCCCATTGACTGTATTGTTCCCTGGCCAATTCCGGATATATTAGTTTTGAAATTTTTGTTAATATTTGTGTCTATATTATTGTTTTTCAATATTGAGACATTTGCTCCTGTTTCTATCAAAAGTGTAAGTGGTTTATTATTATCATGATTTTTTATTTTAATTATACTGCTGAGACTTAGATTTATAGTTAGTATGTTTACTGCTGGTTGCTCAAGGGGGCTTGCTGGTTTTCCGAGTTACTTTGTGTAACTCGGACCAGGTTTTGTTGTTCAGGGCCTCTATTTTGGTTGCCTCTGTACGAGCCGCCTCTGTACGAGCCGCCTCTGTACGAGCCGCCTCGAGAGTTACATCTGCTATTGTTGTATCTGTTGCCGTTGTTGTTATTGTACCTGAAACCGCCCCTGTTGTAGGGTCGGCCTCTGTAGTTACCTCTACCGTGGTTTCCACCACGTTGAGAGTAGTTTTGGTAAAATAGAACAGTGTTGGTGTTCCCAGTTGCTTCAGTGCAACTGTCGACAAATTTTGAAATAGCATCGTTCATGTTGTTAAATGTGCCTGCCTGCATGCTGAGTTTTACTCTATCAATAGCACAATTTTTAGTCATTGCTTTTACAGCTTGGTTTGTGCTGTATTTGGTGGCCAATTCAGAATTTAGGCCATCGTTGATGTATGCGCCAGATAAAGCTTTTGTTAGTTGCTCTACTTCTTGCGTATAAATGTTTGCTGTCTTATTTTTTTGTTGCAAGTTTAGGAGTTTGGCTGATAGTACTTCAACCGATTCTCCTTTTACTGATCTTGCTAGTTTAGCAATAATTTGAGCGATTGTATTCTCATCGCTAATTAAGTTTCTTGCATGACCTTTCAGTTTTGTTTTAATTAAACTGATTGCTGTTGCTTCATGATCACCTTTAAGTGTATCTAGTAGACTTAATGCGTCTATGAAACTTTGCAGATTTTCAGCTTTGCCATCATACTCAGATAATATGGTGGATGCTGTTTTAATGAAATCGATTTTTGTCTGCGTCATTGTTAGGCTTTTTATTTTTGGACTATCTGGTGTATTGTTATCAGAATCAGAGCACTCCTGTTCTGAATTATCAGTATCAATAACTGGCTTTGATTCATTCAAATCTTGGAGTTGACTTTGGTCGAGCTCAACAGGAAAGTATGGGTTTTTTTTGGAATAGTTAATTTGATATTACGACGAACGCTTATTAACTCAAGTTTTGAAGCTGATTGTCGTAATGCTTTTAGGCAATGTTCGTTGTGTGCATTCGTTAGCTTGCTCTTTAAAGAAGATGCTAATTCGCTAATTGTGTTATATTCAGTTGTTAACACTGCAATATGGTGCACCAACGTTTCGACTTTTATTGTTATATTCTTGTTTATGCATTTGTATGATTTGTCAAACTTCTGTTTTCCGAGCTAAATTTTTTGCTCGATTTCCTGCCAATTCATAGCTAGTGCATATTGTTATGTCATGTCTATTCGGTTATTTGCACATCAGAATCGTCACTTTCTGAACTTGAAAGTTCTATTTTGTCGATCGTGTTTGCAAATAATTCATGGTATGCTCTTGGCATGCTTCTAATCCGGCAGAAAAGGTTCCGCTCAATTTTACATGTTATAAGTATATTATTATATATATTCAGCTTGATGATATTCTGCTTGATGACCTTCTGCTTGTTGGCGCATCAGCTTTTCGTCGCCGGATGTGGCACGCTGATGCTCCCTCGTATGTGCCAAAGGCGGTCCTTAGCCTTTTACACTTGTAGATCCTTGGTTTTTGTTGCACGTATACTGGCAATGTGGTGATATCATTGGTCCCTCGCAGTCCTTAGGGCAGGTTTTCTTTAATGTCAGAATTTTTCTGACGGGTGGAGGTTTGGTTATTACTTTGTTTTTAATAATGTTAATGTGAGATGAGTGAGTTGTGTTTATTTGGGTTTCTTGTGGTTTTATTGACTCTAAGAAGTCGAGTTCAGATTGCAGTTTAGCTGCTGTTCCCCACGCGTGAGGTGGCGTGCTGACGAACAATAACCACTTTATGTGCGCTATTCTTTTATTCATTTTTTGTTTGACACCACCACGTTTGCCCATTTTAAACACACTCTACTCACTCAGATTATGTCATGTCGTGTATTCGAAGACTTTGATTTCCATTCTCCAGTTGCTTGCCGCTTTTTGTCGATTTGTCTTGATGAGCTGATGGCTTGGCACGCTTTGCCTTTGTTTTTGTAGACGGTGGTGGTGTTGTTGTTGTTGTCACTTTTAATTGAATCTCAACTGCTGCACGTTGTCTTTTTTTTTTTTTTGAAATTGTTATAATTTTTTTTATTTCACAACGGCTCTTTGCCGCTGTCACGGTCGCCATGTAAACTGTTTCCTTTAAGGCCATATAATATGTTGGATATTTTATATTGAGTAAATGTTATTCATGTAGAGATATAAACATCCGTCTCCGTTTAGGTTTCTTTATTGAATGAATTTGAATATTAATTCTAACTTAAGGCTGACCACTGCTTCGGCAGAGAAGTCAGCGCGAGAGCCGTACATAGTTTTGTATATATATAATGAGAGCGAGAGTATACACATATGTATAGTAGATGGTCTAAGCGTGAGAACGCTGACGCGGCATCGTTGTGCGCGTTGCATTCTTACGTGATCATGTTACCAGCACTGGGTGCTTGTCTAATTGTTTATGCAACGACAAAGTGTCGTTGCTTGATTTTATGTTTAGACAACAACAAAGTGTTGCTGTTTATTATATTTGAATATATATGGATATATGTGTGTACTACAGTACGGCAACATATTATTTTCGGCAATCGCATCCTACATTTTGCTATCAAAACAAAAGCCTGAACAATGATGGCCGACTTTGATTCATCGCTACTTCCCTATGCACCAGCTGATTTCAAATTGCTGGCAGAATAAGTTGGCAAGGCAGAGAGCTAAATTATTTTGATACTCAAACGAGTATAGGTCTGAACGTTTTCTGTTAATGTGGCGGGCTCTGTATTCCACTCTGTTAAGTATATACTATACATTGACTAACTAACAGTTAGACGGAATAACAGAATTGTTAATGTTAACGCCCCCTTAAAATGGACGCAAGATCGAAGCGAACGAAGTAACGAGTAGAAAATTCGGTTTCCCCTAATGACAAACAGCTGCGCTTGTTTTGATTCTTGCTTTTTTGTTTACAATACACTGCTGTCTTGTTGGTGTGCAGTGCTAGCTAGCTAGTTGCCTAAGCAACGAGGTCAATTCTTCTATGCGTGTTATTTTATGTGTATGCATGTGCGTGTGCCATTGGCTCGTCGTAGCCACGCAGTTTTGGTGGGCCTGGGCTTTGAAATAATTTTGATTTTTTGTTTGGGCTAGCTCCCGTGAGATTGTGTGTGCGTCCCTGTATATCTACATGTGCATATTTAAATGTATGCGTAGCATTTGCCATGGAATTCATTGACCTTTCTCTACTAATTTAAATTTCGGCAAACCCTAAACAGCCAATTTTGAGATAAAATTTGGTGACACTTTCCAACAATTTTGCCATCGCATCTATCATACAGTTATGCAGCGATGCGCACAAATGCCGAAAGTGTATTCAATAGTGGGTTTGTCGAAGAAACGTAAAAAGAAAAACTAACAAAAATCTCAACAAGCAGGCCCAGCAAGAATGAAGCAAACGCACATGCATACACATCCTAACACATTTTTACCGTTAATGCTTTCCTCTAACCCGCCGCCTCTCCTTTAATGCACAGGTCGCTGAACCGCAGAACAGAAACAAAGCAAGCAACGTGCTGGCTTGTCGTACAGCTGTTGACAACTAATTAGAAACGCTAATTTATAATAATGAAAACTATGTTTAAGTGACGTTTTTATTGTTTTACCGTTACTTTTTGACTCTTATGCTGTTGAATGTTTTTCAATAGATTATTTATTCTCATATTTACTCATTTATTTGAATGTACGCTTAAAGTTCCGTTATATTTTTTCATAATTTCTGTTGAGTCATAATTTTGTACTATTTAAAGCGCGACACCTAATTAGAAACGCCGATAAAAGTGCACTAATCTGTGATTATTGGTGACTATTTTTTTTGTGATACTGTTTTAATTGTGTTCCGGAGTAATTATCATCAAATTAAAATAAAAGAAAAAAATGTTTAATTATTACAACAATTTTTTTAGTAATTAATATGGGAAAGGCCAATTTTTGCACTCCTGCTATGAGAAGCGCTATTTTAACCCTTCACCGGAATGGGAATAGCTACAGAGAAATAGGAGAAAACTTGAAATGTTAAAAAAAAAATGGTATTTGGTGCTCTACAGCACATAAAAAACATAAGACCTTAGAAAATTTACAACGAAAGAAGAGGCCTAGAAAAACTAATGAGCAAACCGACCGTGTCATACGGAGAATATCCAAGGCTGACCTAAAAAAAAACTGCCACGGACATTCAGCGAGAGTCGCTGAATGTCAATATTTCCAAAAGAACGGTTGCTCGTCGTTTGGTAGAAGGCGGACTTAATGGTAGAGCAGCACGAAAGAAGCCGCTACTTACTAAAATACAAAGGACGCGTCGTTTGGCTTTTGCCAAGACCCATAGGCATTGGACTGAAAGTCAATGGAAGTACGTGCTGTGGAGTGACGAAACAAAGATCAATCGTCTTGGTCCTGATGGCCGGAGGTACGTGAGGAGACCAATTAACAAAGAATTTAATCCTCGCAACGTTTCACGCATCGTGAAGCATGGTGGACTATCGCTCATGGTTTGGGGATGCTTCTCCTGGAATGGTGTTGGTCCAATTCATAAAATTGATGGAATTATGAATAAGGAACGATACGTTAGAATCTTGCAAGACGTCATGCTGCCGTATGCTGAGGAGAATTTGCCGGTTATATGGAAATTTCAACAGGATAATGACCCAAAGCATACGGCAAAATTGACCAAAAAGTTTTTCCAGGACAATTCCATCGATGTTATGGATTGGCCATCATCTAGCCCAGACTTGAATCCGATTGAACATCTTTGGGGAGACGTTAAAAAGCCTTAGGAGGCAAAAATATTACAAATATGGATGAGCTTTTTAGAGAGGTAAAGTCTGCTTGGGAGGCGATTCCTGTGGAGCGATGCCGGCGCCTAATTACTTCAATGTGTAAAAGATAATTAAGCAACAGGGTTTTGCAACAAAATACTGAACGCAAGTAAGAGATATGACGCTTTATTTGTGTATTTACTGTACTAATATGCATCGTTTCTAATTAGGTGCCACCTTCAAAACCAATGCATTTTACTTGCTTTATACATTATAGTTATGTATGTTTATTGAATTACCAATTATTGTTTTTTTTTTAAATTTTTAATTAATAAAGAATGATTATAAAACAAAACCTTATGAAAAAACAACAAGCATTATATAATTTTTCATTGAAACTAACCTTTTCTACAATATTATAGAATCGTTTCTAATTAGTTGTCAACAGCTGTATATGAGACGCACAAACTGCGCTAAGTAAAAATACCCCTTGTCCTAATATTCAATTATTGTCAATAAAATTCAAAGACACAATTTTAATATATTGATAGATTATTTAAAGTATATGAATACAAAATTCGTGCAATAAGTGTTAGTTTATTTATGTATATATATATATACAACTTGCTTTATTTGTTTTGAGTGCCCTCTCTTACTGCCAAAATACAAAAAAACATGTAAAATATCAATTATATTAAAGTACCTAACTTTTAGCTATTTAATTGCACAAAGTTCATATGAAGTCTATACCACCCTTTCTTGTTGAGCAGCAGCAGGCAGATTGAAGCAAAGGACCAAAAGTGTCGATTTCAAATTTTGTGACAACAACAAGAGAAACGAAGTGCGGAAACATTTAATTATGCCTTGCAAACTTTGCAGTCACAACAAAATCTAAACAATGATGGCCGACTTCGCACCAGCTGGGATTGTAGCGAGTGAAGTAACAAAACAAGTGATAGAAAATACTGGCTTATTGTTGTTTCCCCTTCGCGTTCGCTTCCAAATTGCATAATGTTAACTAACATAACATACCATCTCTGGTTTCCCGTCTTACTGTTAGCCGAAGACCATTTAACATAAAGACGGGTTTTAAGAATTGTTCAAGTTAACATGCTGTAAACCAAGTCGCAACCACAAAGCGGACAGACCAACGAGTAGAAAAGTCGGTTTCCCCTAATGACAAACAGCTGCGCTTGTTTTGATTATTGCTTTTTTGTTTACAATACACTGCTGTCTTGTTGGTGTGCAGTGGTAGCTAGCTAGTTGCCTAGGCAACTAAGTCAATTCTTCTATGCGTGTAATTTTGTGTGTATGCATGTGCGTGTGCCATTCGAGAATAGGCAAATCGCAACAACAACACGTGCTAGCTCGTCGTAGCCACGTGTATCTACATGTGCATATTTAAATGTATTGGCCATGGAATTCAGTGACCTTTCTCTGCTATTATGAATTTCGGCAAACCCTAAACAGCCAATATTTAAATTAAATTTGGTGCATAGTTTTGTATTATTTGCCTACAAAAACCTAAGAAAAATAAGAAAAACAAGTGGAAACGTTGCAGTCGGACGCAACCGACTGCGGTATACTCGATACCAGTATTAAAAATTTTGATGCCCATCCATGTGGGATGTCAATTGCTATCTTCATACCAAATTTGGTGACTCTAGCTCGAAGTTTGTATAAAGTGGGGAAAGGGGGGCTGTCAATTGCTATCTTCATACCAAATTTGGTGACTCTAGCTCGAAGTTTGTGAAAAGTGATAAAAGGGGGGGGGGGGGGGCTGGGGGCGTTATGGGTAGGCATGGCATCCAAATTTTTGATGCAGATCTTTGTGGAATGTCAATTGCTATCTTCATACCAAATTTGGTGACTCTAGCTGAAAGTTTGTAAATGGTGGGGAAAGGGGGGCGGAATGGGTGGGCTTGGCTCCAAAACTTTGATGCAGATTTTTGAGGGTCACTGCCAGCTTTCTTCCTACCAAATTTGGTGGCTCTAGCTCCACAACTCTGGAAGATACACGCATTCCCGTTTTGACGAAGCGTTGGGTTGGATGGGGGCGGCTAGGGTAGGATCGGTGGGCGTGGCATCCAAACTTTTGATGCAGTGTTTAGGGGGTCATCATCACCTATCTTGGCACCAAATTTGGTGGCTCTAGCTCAAAAACTTTGGGAGATATAGCCATTTCTGATTTCAAAATGCGGGGGGGCTGGGGGCGGAATGGGTGGGCGTGGCTCCAAAACTTTGATGCAGTTTTTTGGGGATCGCTACTAGCTATCTTCCCATCAAATTTGGAAGCTCTAGCTCCACAACTCTGGAAGATACACGCATTCCCGTTTTTGACGAAGCGTTGGGTTGGATGGGGGCGGCTAGGGTAGGATCGGTGGGCGTGGCATCCAAACTTTTGATGCAGTGTTTAGGGGGTCATCATCACCTATCTTGGCACCAAATTTGGTGGCTCTAGCTCAAAAACTTTGGGAGATATAGCCATTTCTGATTTCAAAATGCGGGGGGGCTGGGGGCGGAATGGGTGGGCGTGGCTCCAAAACTTTGATGCAGTTTTTTGGGGATCGCTACTAGCTATCTTCCCATCAAATTTGGAAGCTCTAGCTCCACAACTCTGGAAGATACACGCATTCCCGTTTTTGACGAAGCGTTGGGGTGGATGGGGGTAGCTAGGGCAGTGTCGGTGGGCGTGGCATCCAAATTTTTGATGCAGTTTTTAGGGGGTCATCATCACCTATCTTGGCACCAAATTTGGTGGCTATAGCTCAAAAACTGAGGGAGATATATGCTTTTTTGACTTTAAAATTCGGGGGGGCTGGGGGCGGAATGGGGGGGCGTGGCTCCAAAATTATTGATGCAGTTTTTTGGGGGTTGCTAGTAGATATCTTCTTACCAAATTTGGTAGTTCTAGCTGTAAGGATGTGCGAAATATGTGGATTTATCGGTTTTGAGTTATCGAATTTATCGATTTGCCAGCCCCCCAGTTATCGTAGAACCCCCATCTTGACACTTTAATTTACTATCCCATAGATAAAGAGAATTGGAAAGTTTCAAGTCTCTAGCTTGAAGGGTGTGGAAAAAACTTGCATACATACGGACGGACAGACGGACAGACGGACAGACACCATGACGGACATTGCACAAAACCAATATACTAGTTACCTTCGGTATCGAGTATAAAAATACTTCCAAGGCAGTAAAATATCATTATACCCTTCACAGGGTATATTGACTTTGTCATGAATCTGTAACGCCTTAAAGGAATGATGGGAGACCCCATAAACTATATATCAAAATGATCATGACGACTCAGGAATTGATTTCCGTCTGTCCGCCCGTCCGTCCGTCTGTCCGTCTGTCTGTTTGAACACGATTTCCGGCCAAACTGCGGAACCGATCTTGATGAAACTTTCACAGATTGCTTAGATCATGTCGGGTTTGTTCACTATGAAATTTCATCCCGATCGGAGCATTCTACAATGTAGCCACCATATAAATTTACCATATCAACACGATTTCCGGCCAAACTGCTGAACCGATCTTGATGAAACTTTCACAGATTGCTTAGATCATGTCGGGTTTGTTCACTATGAAATTTCATTTTGATCGGATCATTCTACGACATAGCCACCATACAAATTTACCATATCGTACTATCAATTGTTGTCTTTGTATGTTGTTTTCGTCGAAAACGAACAACTAAATGACGCTCAAGAGTAAAAATAATAGCGAAAAATTACCAACAACTGCACAGAACCATAAGAGGGGGAGTATTAATTTGGCTGTGTGAAGGGTATCATAGTCTTGGCATAGCCAAAATTAACTATGCGCCACTATGTTTTTTTTTAGTTATGAATGCCCTTATTTACTGGCATAATATAAATAAACGTAAAGAACAGACATTATATTTAAGTATCTCATGTTTTGCTATACAATTACACTAAGTTCATATAAAGTCTATAACACCCTTTCTTGTTGAGCAACAGCAAGCCGGTTGAAGCAAAAGTCTAAATTGCCGATTTTAAATTTTGTGACAACAACAAGAGAACTGAAAAGCGGCAACTGTCAATTATGCCTTGCGCTTCGCACAGTTTGCAGTCTCAACAAAAAGCTGAACAATGATGGCCGACTTCGCACCAGCTGACATTGTAGCGAGTGTAGTAGGTAAACGCGTGATAAAAATACTGGCATTTTGCTTTTTCCCCACGTACATGCCCATCGGTTGCGTTTATATTATTTAACATTACGTTCCAGCTCTTAAGACCCGTCTTGTTACATTATTCGTCTATGTATATACTATGTATAACAGACAGAGCGGAACTCAGAGCTGCCAACTGAATTTTAGTAGTGCATCACCAGACCTACGTTTGGGCACCTATACAAAACGAGAGCGAAAAGCTGCTTATGTTTTGATTATTGCTTCTTTGTTTACTTTTCAGGGAAGCCGCCATATTTAATGGCTTGTTTTGATCAAACAGCGACACAAGAGCGATAAAACTCAGATTGCGCAGTTAGGGGTTTTGCCTTCTGCGCATCTACGTTCACACGTGTGCGCCTAGGGGTTGATTTGAATGTGCTATTGCATACGGGAACTAGAGCTCCAACAAACCCTCGGATGTTGTCATCACCTTCGTGGAGTGGTTTCTATTCGTGAGTGTTTTTATGGTCCCCCTGCGGTTGTTCTGATGCTGTCTTTGATACATGGTATTTCACTTCAGGCATAGCGCTGTGTCCCCTGTGTGTGCTAACTGGAGGTTATGATGAGTTGCGTGTTGTCACTAGAGTGTGCGGAGCGGGTTGTTTTAGTTCAGGATTGGTTTGGTGTATAGGGGGGATAGGTCCAAATTAGTTTGGTAGTTTGTGGTGGTTTTTGTTCATTATCCTGAAGTATGGGCCGTGTTAGGTTGTGTAATAGGTGTGAACAATGGGTCAGCTAGGTTGTACCTGGCTGCGTTTTGTGTAGTTGAGTAGGGTGGGGGAGAGCGTGATATTATGCAATGGTTGTTTCTATCCTTGAAAGCTTCTCGGATTGGGGTTGCACTGTTGTATGATGCCCACTGAAGAAAAGTGGAGCTCTTTTGTTTGGGGTCATCTTTATGCGTGAGTCCTCTAGCGTCGAGCGCCTGTCGAGCGAACGTGGGCCGCAGCTGTATGCGAAGTCGATGAAAGAGGTGGTTGTGACTCAAGAAGCCGTCGGCTGCACAAGGAGTGTGGTCTGCAGGGTTATCAGGGTTGAGTCTAAAAAAAAAGCAGAGCGGTCATAGACTACGGGGAGGCTGCGGTGCATGGAGGGGGGTGGTAAAAGGCAACGGCGGTTAAAATACCCGGTTTAGGGGCTAGGTGGGAAAAAATCGTCGCGTGCGGGATGTGGTGCGATTGTTGGGCGTGCCACCAGGTCGGTCCTGTGCGGGCCTCTTGAAAGGCGGGTCCTGGCCCATTGATGCAGGGGTGGGAAGACCCTCGGGGCGGACACGTAGTGGGGTGGAGGTCATGGATAAGGGCGTTGCAATGTCCATTGCGGGGTGAAATAGGTTGTAGAGCGCGAGTTAAAGTGACAGGCAAGCTGTGGTTGTGGGTTGGATGCTGTCTCAACCCAGAGCGACTAGGTTGCTGTGTCAGTAGTTAGAGCTCAGGACGAGATGGTGATGATGTGTGCGGCAGAGGTATAGGTAGTGGCAGGTAGCCAGCCATAGATTCCACAGATGTAGTCAAACTACACGGCTAGACAAAGCGACTAAACGAAATGGCGACACGACACGGAATCCTGAGATGGGGGGAGCGAAGGTGGGGGTAAGAACGGCATGATAGTGCGTTTGTGCACGGGAAGAGAGAAGGGCTAGACGAACAGAATGAGTATAGTGGTGAGCAGGAACTCGGCAAATGGAGGAAAACTGAAAGACAGTTTGTGGTTAGGGGGAGATAAGAGGGTGGGGGGGATCATTCTGAGAATGACAAAACTAATATACAGGTGGAGAGAAAAAAGATAAAACGGGAGGAACAGGCGGGGCTGAAAGAATGTGGCAGGTATGTAGGGAGCCTTCAAACAAAACATCGATGGGGAAACATCGGGGACTAAATGAATGTCGGGCACCCATCTGGGGGAACGAAGACAGGACGGGGGAGGGGAGGACCGACGGAAGGAAGGAGATGGAATAAGGCACGGGCAGGAACAAACCGGACAGAGCGGGACCAAAAAACGTCAGAGAAAAAAGGCGGGACGCGGGACCTACGACAGGGATAGCTCGTCGCTCTGCTTACGAGTGACAAAAGGGAAATTAAAATTGACGCAGAAGAGGCGTTTCACCGAGTCCGATGAAAGACACACCCAACTTCGCCCCTTACGATGTGCGAGATGTTGACAATCGCAAGCGAAGTCACTCCATATGAGCGCAGGCCTTGCGGTTTAGTGGCAAGGGCAGGTGCACGGCCAATAGATATGGATGTGGACGAAAACAAAAAGAGTAGAGGTCATGGATGATGAGATCACTGTAAGTAATAATACGGAGCTTGGACTGGGCCACTAGCGCGAGTACAGGGGGTAAAGATCAGACATAAAGGGCTTGTGGGGCTTGTGAGTGGGGTTCGGTGATGGTTACATACTGCTTTGGTGAATCTGGCGAGGGGCGCGGCGCGCTCCAGAAAGTGGGTGGTTCAACTAGAAGCTGGGGTGGGGTGGGCGCGCGGGCTCCTCTAGTCTAGGATAAAGTCGCTGCCACAGGCAGTGCGTTTAGCGGGTCCACAACAACAAACCAGAAGTGGCGCAGCGAGTAATTCGGTATGGGAAGATCAGTAGCTGAGTTGGATTCACGTGTACAACACACAGTTGCATTTCCGTGAGTAACAGGGACAAAAAACCAAGGGCCGAAGGTAGGCAGAAGCACGAACGTGGGCGGGACGAGTCGGTTACGAACTGAGTCAGGACAAGATAAACAGCGTTAAGGTTATGACTAGTTTGTCATTTGACCTTACGACAGATGCCAAAATGGGTACGGTATGGGCTATTATGTTGTGGTTTCATTTTGGTGATAGGGTTGGTTTATAACTCGACCTCCAGAATTGTTGCTATTGAAAAATTAGTATGTGGCATCCAAACTGCACCAACGCAGTTTCAATTCCCGTTGTTCTTCTCTGGAGCCTTGCAGCGGATCATGCGCTGTATGCAATATGCAATTCAAAACTAAACTGGGCACATGTAACGTCACGCAAACAGCTGTAAGACATGAACATATTTTTGATGTTTTGATGTTAACATTATTTATTTTATTTACTTAAATATATGAATACAATCAAAATACTTATGGCATACAATGTTTGAGTGCGCTGAGTTTGTAAGACATCTAAATATGTACAATGTTAATATTATTATTATTATTATTAATATTATATAACACAATCAAAATACACATGGTCTATGTACATATATCAGCGATCGGCACATTTAGCGTTTCCTATAATATATATATAAGTATATATATATATATACATTTATTATTTCATCATGCTCTGTACCATGATACAATTAATAAATTATTAAATTAATAATAATTATATAAGTAATTGTATCATGCTCTGTACGCTATAAAAATAACTACTACAAGCATACGCTGTTCGGCTTTCGGCAGTTGTGTTGCTCCCACTTCGGCAAAGCAAATCAAGTTAGTTGCTGTTCAGCATTCACCTAGGCAAGACCTCGCTGCACAACTTTTTTAAGTACTAAATATTTTACACTGTAAAAAGCTGAACAAGTAAGAAGGCTCTAGTCGGGAGAGCCCGACTAGAAGATACCCTGAACCCAGTTGCAATAAATATATTTAATTTATATAAGACTTTGGTATACTGGCTTAGCTTCCATCGATTAAGTTCAATATCTCCGGTGTTTCTTAACCGATTTGGACGAAATTTTCAGAAAAGTTCTATCATTATCCATTACTTCAACCCTCATTTTTAGATTTCCAAATTCGATATTTTATTGTTATCGATATTATGTGTATATCGGAAACCAGAATAGTTATCGGTAATTTGAAGCAAACTTGTTCTGCTCATGGTATAGGAGAACTTAAATACAAAATCAGAAGTCTCTAGCTCTTGTAGTCTCTGAGATCCACGCGTCCATACAGACAGACAGACGGACAGACGGACATGGCTATATCGTCTCGGCTGTTGATGCTGATCAAGAATATATACACTTTATAGGGTCGGAGATGCTTCCTTCTGCCTGTTACATACTTTTGCACAAAACCATTATACCCTTATTTACCTATTTTATGGGTTAAGGGTATAAAAATGAATGAATAAATGAATGAATGAATGAATTTTTATACCCTTAACCCATAAAATGGGTAAATAAGGGTATAATGGTTTTGTGCAAAAGTATGTAACAGGCAGAAGGAAGCATCTCCGACCCTATAAAGTATATATATTCTTGATCAGCATCAACAGCCGAGACGATATAGCCATGTCCGTCTGTCTGTCCGTCTGTCCGTCTGTATGAACGCGTGGATCTCAGAGACTACAAGAGCTAGAGACTTCAGATTTTGTATTTAAGTTCTCCTATACCATGAGCAGAACAAGTTTGCTTCAAATTATCGATAACTATTCTGGTTTCCGATATACACATAATATCGATAACAATAAAATATCGAATTTGGAAAATCTAAAAATGAGGGTTGAAGTAATGGATAATGATAGAACTTTTCTGAAAATTTCGTCCAAATCGGTTGAGAAACACCAGAGATATTGAACTTAATCGATGGAAGCTAAGCCAGTATACCAAAGTCTTATATAAATTAAATATATTTATTGCAACTGGGTTCAGGGTATCTTCTAGTCGGGCTCTCCCGACTAGAGCCTTCTTACTTGTTTTTCAATGAATATATGACAATAACGAAATTATTGTACCCCAAATTGACAATATATAAAATATTACACCGCAACATATAATACTTCAAAAATATGGAATACATTTTAAAATTAATTGATATTTTAATATTTAATTATAATATTTGGGCAGGTCAATGAATGAAAACACAATTGTTACCCATACATTTGAACATGCTTCATATACCACTTTTGACCACTTTTTGTGGCATCAACAAGAATGTATACAGATAGAGCCACCAAACAGCGGAATTCCAACCTTTAATTGGAAGCCGCTAGCCTGGCTACCAGTCGCTCTGAGAGCACATTTCGTGCTTTTCTCGTGTTTCGTTTATCATCCGCCAGCCACTTCTCTTGCTGACTTTGCTACAACATGTTTGTTGATAGCACAACCAGCGGCAAAGTCATGCTCAAATCATTGTTATATAGTCAGCTGATTAATGTGAAATTTAAAAGATTATTATACTCTGTATACTTGCGTCCAATATTAACTTATGCTGGGCCTGCTTGGTTCAATCCTAGTAACATTTCTAGCCATCAGCTAGAGAAATTAAGATTATTAGAAAGAAAGGCTGTAAGGCAAGTTTATAACTTGCACAGACCTAGGCATTCGTTTAGGTTAGGTTAGGTTAGAGCGGTAGTGGGCAGGTGAGAGACCCTTCCACTCACTTAGGCCAATTGTTGGCCCATTGTGATGCCGCGACAACTCCGTCTACCCGAGAACAGGGTGTGTGGTACTATTTGAGAGGGCGTGGTTCCAGCCCGAAGCATGAACAAAGGAGAGAATACTCTTGGGGGTGGTGTTCGCTATCTCTGAGAGGTCTGTTAGGAAATAGGAACCGAGAAAGCGATTTCTATTTTTGCAGAGTGCAGGACAGTCGCAGAAAAGATGGGAAACAGTTTCCTCCTCTTCCTCGTCCCGACAGCTTCTGCAGAAATCGTTAGAAGGGGCTAGTAGTCTCGCTGCATGAGATCCCACTTGCCAGTGCCCCGTAACAGCCCTCACTACGGAGGCACAACCTGATCTATTTAGGTGGATTAGGCTTGAAGAGCGCTTTTTACAGCGCGTTGGCCATGTCTGTCTGGCTATATTGCATCTACCGGTGGTGTGTTGCCACCTTTTATTTGCTTCGCGTTCGAAATGCTCGCGAATCTTAAGTTTACAGCTGGCCATGGGCATGCCCAAACCCTCCTTATCCGAGAGGAGGGGCATGGTAGTACCATGTCTTGCCAGCTCATCCGCCCTACAATTGCCCTCGATGCCTTTGTGACCGGGCACCCATATGAGGTAGAGATCGAACTGCTCTGCCATCTCTTGCAGAGATTTGCGGCAGTTTGTGACGGATATCGAGTTCGACGATATCGCGTTGAGCGATTTGATAGCTGCTTGGCTATCAGAAAAGATGCAGATTTTGGCTGCAGAGCGTTCAATTACTTGTAAGGATTTGAGCGCTTCTTGTATAGCGGTGATTTCTGCCTGGAAAACACTGCAATGGTCAGGTATATTAAAGGAATTATTTATGGACAGTTCTTCGCAGAAGACACCTCCCCCTACCCGGTTGTCTAGCTTTGAACCGTCCGTAAAAATTCTAATTGAGTCTGTCGGCCCTGGTATCCCTTCTCTCCACTCTTCCCTCGATGGGATAATTGAGTGGAAAGAAGTATTTAGAAACTCCTGAGGGCAGCAGTAGTCAGTTGCTGGGGGAAGAAGCGAGTTTCCATTGAGAATACTTGAGTGACCGTGTGTCTGTGCGGTCCACTGGTTTGTTTCCCTCATGCGAAGTGCTGAGAGGGTTGCTACTAGTTTGCCCATCTGGTCGATAGGCAAAAGATTGAGTATATTATCGAGAGCCTCGTTAGGGGTTGTTCTGAGGGCTCCAGTGGCGGTCAGTCCTGCAGCGCTCTGCACCTTGCCTAGCAAGCGAACTGACTTTTTCTTTGAGAGTGTTGGCCACCATACTGATACTCCGTACAGTAGGATTGGCCGAATGATGGCCGTGTACAGCCACAGAGTTATGTGGGGGGCCATGCCCCATTTCAGTCCGATCGACTTTCTGCACGTGTAAAGAGCAACTAGGGCTTTCCTAACACGCTCTTCGGTGCTAAGATTCCAGTCCATTTTGCTGTCTAAAGTGAGCCCTAAGTATTTGGCTGATTTGCTGAAGGTTAGTTCCACCCCGTCAAGGGTGGGCGGCCCAAGATTCGGGATTTTATATTTCCTAGTAAAGAGGACAAGATCAGTCTTCGCTGGGTTCAGTCCAAGTCCGTTTTTCTTTGCCCAAGTGGACAGAGTGCGCAGCACTACGGTCATGCGTTCGCACAGGGTTTGGGGGAATTTTCCCGAGAAAACAATCGCAACGTCATCCGCATAGGCAATCACCCTGCAGCCACCTCCCTCAATGGAGCGCAGCAGAGAATTTACTGCCACGTTCCAAAGGAGAGGAGAGAGAACTCCACCTTGAGGGGTGCCTCTGCAGACGGACCTGGAGATTGTCGTGGAACCGAGAGTTGACCTGACGATCCTGCATCTTAGCAGTTGATCGATCAGATGCACAGCACGGTGCCCGACACCCAAACCCGTTAGCGCCTCTGTGATTGCCTCTGGGTTGACGTTGTTGAAAGCACCCTCTATGTCAAGGAAGGCGACTAGAGAATAATCCTTCTGGTGAAGCGATTTTCCACTGTGGAGATTACAGCATGAAGTGCTGTTTCCGTGGATTTGCCTTTTTGATACGCATGTTGCGCACGGGAGAATTGATGTGTCGGTATCGAATTCCTTAAGTGAAGGCCCAGCACCCTTTCAAAAGTCTTGAGTAGAAAGGATGTTAGGCTTATTGGACGAAAGTCCTTGGGAGTTGTGTGGGAGGCTTTGCCCGCCTTTGGAATGAAGACGACTTTGGATTCAAGCCAGGGCTTTGGGATGTGTCCCGTCGTCCAGACTCCAGTGAAAATTTGTAGGAGCCAGTTTAAGGCAGTCTCACCTGCATGCTGCAGTTGGGCTGGAAAGATGCCGTCTGGCCCTGGGGATTTGATGGGCATGAAGCTGTTGATAGCCCATGAGATTAATTCTTTAGTCAGGAAGTTTGTGGAAGGTCTATCCATATGAACCCTGTGTTTGTCTGTGGGATTGCTACTGCTGAGCAGCCCGGAAAATGAGTTTCCATCAAGAGTTCTAAGGACTCAGAGCTGGACGAAGTCCATGAGCCATCTGGTTTTTTGAGAAAACCTACCGATGGGGTGGTTTGAGAAAGAACTTTTCTGAGCCTTGCGGCCTCTGTGGTACTTTCGATATTAGAGCAGAATGTCTGCCATGAGCAGCGTTTAGCTTGTCTGAGTGCCTTCTTATAGGAGGCGAGGCTGGTTTTGTAGAGACTCCATGACTGGTCATCTCCGAGAGACCTAGCTTTATTAAAAAGCTTGCGTGATTTCTTACGCAGCTTTCCCAGTTGGGGAGACCACCATGGTGGCTTAGTCTTACCTTTGGGTTTGCTACGGGGGCACGACTCATTTAGGGCGGACTCGCATGCCTCCGTAAGCTTTTTTATAAGTAGGTCTGTGGTTTCAGTAGTGGGGTTTCCCAGTGGGGGGGACTCAGGGACGAGAGTGTTTAAGTGATTTTTGAAAGTGGACCAGTTTGTACGTCTAACATTCTGGTGCCATTTGGGCTTGGGTACGTCGAACGAAAAGGCATTCGTTTAAGTATGTATCGAATAAAAAATTGTATAAAATTTTTGATTATAAGCGTATTGACTTGCATTTGGCAAAATTAACTTGTAATTTTCATGAAGCCAATGTTTCAAAAAATAACCCTTAATTAAGTCTTTGACTGAAGAATACGATGTAAATAGTTATCATGACAGTTTTTATAAAAGATTCGATTATATTTATAATCTAATGTTAAGTAAAAAACTTTTTGATGTTAATGGTAATATGACCTTATTTAATAAGGCAGCGTACAAAGATAATGCACTGGTCTACAGTACTGCTCAATAAGTTTAAGCTAAACTTGTATATAATGTTCATTTAGTTTTTCTTTTTTTTGCTTTTTATATCATCGCTGTATATATATGCTTCACATCATTACAATTAATATGTACCATTGACCTTGTATCTAAGAACTTCTTTGTATAGAATGGAGTTAACTTTATAATTTGTTTTATGTATATTTTCAATAAATAAAATACTTAAAAAAATAAAATAAAAAAAGCACAGCCAGCGATAATATATTCATAGAGATGCGTCACTTCGCTTTTTCAAACTTGGTACTGATAACAATTCTGTGTCTATGGTAGGTCATACCAACAAAATACACGCAAAATTGAAATTCTCTCATTTCGCTCTCAGAGAACCCGAGCAGCGTTGCGAGTTGAGAGAGGACAGCCGAACCATGATGGAATAACATGTTATTCCATCATGAGCCGAACGAACTAATGCATACATATCTACACGCATATATTTGTATGTAGGTATGTGTCAGCATTTGTTTTCATATTTGTCGGGCTCAGGCTTCGAAGCGATTTTTGTTTGTTTTCTTCTTTTAGGTCTTGCCTATGAATGTGTGTGTGTGTGTGAATGTTCATGTGCAGAATATTTAATCTATGCATTCATTGACCCTTTATCTAATATTATCAATTAAATTTGGTGTATTTTGCGTTTTGCCTACAAAAAAAACCTAAAAAGCAATACTTCCAAGGCAGTCAAATATCATATTTTGTGCTGATCGACCATTTGCAGTATCAGGCGAACAGCAAAATAAACAAGCGTCTAGTAAAATAGGCAAGCAAATATCAGTCTTGCATTGCTGGTCATATATACTCTTTCATGTTTTCAGTTCTATGACACCAACAATTTCGCCATCTTAACTACCATAGAGTTATGCAGCGATGCGCACAAATTGCGAAAGTGTATTCAGTTATGCATATGTCGAATTCATTTGCCGAAAACTCGGAATATAAGAAAATAAAATAAAGTAAAGGGTCGGAAAATGTTTCACACACATTCACATAGTTATATATGTATGCATGGTATACATGCACTCATGTCAGGCTAGACACCCAAAACGTAGACTTAGTGTCTACGACACCAGCCGATCAGCAGCAAATGCCGATCATTATTGGGGTGTTCCACTACAAAAGTTTGAAGCCTAGAAGTTTCCGTGTTGATTTCGTCTAAAACTACGTCTCTGGCAACAACAAATTTCTTATCTTCAATAGCCCATAACTTAAAACCATTTGGCTCATAGTCAACAAGAATTCCTTTAGTTGACTTCTCGTTAAATTTTCTTTTCCTTGTTTTGTTATGTATGTACATACATATATACACTGTGGAACCGAACACTTTTAAGTATTTTAAATTTGGCTTTTTATTATGCCACATTTCAGATGGAGTTTTCTTTTTATTTACTAAAGCGTTAGTTGGACTTCTATTTATCAGATAAGTAACCGTTAATATAGCTTCACCCCAAAAACGTTTTTCCAATTTAGCTCCATTTATCATAGCCCGCGCCTTTTCTGTTATTGTCCTAATCATACGTTCAGAAACACCATTTAGCTGTGGCGTAAGCGGAACTGTTAAATGATAACAAATTCCCTTCTGAACACAATTATTGCGCATTTCATTTGACAGATATTCTCTGCCATTGTCAATGTACAAATTAACGACTTTAAGGTTGAAATGATTTTGACTTTTCGCAACAAAGTCCTTGAAAAAGGTAAACACATCAGATTTATGTGTTATCAAATAAGTGACGGAATAATGTGTGAACTCATCAACAAAGACAACATAATAATTTTTACCATCAATTTTAGGAGGAGTAATCGGACCACAAACATCCGAATGTATTATGAATAAAGGTCTTTGAATATATTCTTTATTCTTGAATTTTAAGAATGGTAGCCTGGCTTGCTTTCCATTAATACAAGCTGTAAAGTAGTTATTTTGCCGAGGTACAGATCTCAGTCTGTCCACGGCCCACGTCACAAGAATGATTTATATTTAATCAGCGACGCTTCATGAAATGGAGGTAAGAAGGGTGAAGTTGCCAAAGACGGCGTCTCGTACAAGTGAGGTGCCTGGGTGATCAGGGTGTAGCAAGGTAACCCACTGCACAAAACCGCCACTAATTACCCAGGGTATATTTTCGGCGAATACATGCAAGTCGCAAGCCGGCGCGAGGAATAGACAACCCCGTTTCGTTTTGTTTTCTGTGTGTGTGTGTGTATGCGTTTGCATGCAGTCGCGCGCGCAACTAAAACTGCCAAAGTAAAGAGACTCGAAGGCGAGGGGGGATTTTTAACTTTAGCGTTTTCTTTTATTCTCTCGCTGCTTCACTGTTTCTTACTTCTTAGAGATATGCTTATAATTATAATTCGAAACAAATCGCGGCTTTAAACTTTACTACTCCTATGCCGTCGATGATGATAATAATTACTCCCGTTCCTGTCTGCTTTCTTTAACTAAAACCTCAACCTCTCGCGTTGACCTTAGCGCATATGTTTTTCACAATTCTCGAAATTCTCCGTCGACACGTCTCTACTCATTTAGTTCCCGATCGCTACTCCTCTGGTCGCTTCATTGCGCCTTTTCTCTTGTCCTCCTCTGTTAAACTTAAGCCTTAGTTGTATAATATGTTATGTAGTGGTGTAATGTAAATTAACAAATGTAAACTCCGAAAAATACTAACTTTGGATGTGAATATCGATATAATTGTTTTTTTTTGGCTACGTGTGTTCTAGGTATCTAGCAACGCAGCAAAAAATACTAAACTGCTTATCGATAGTATCGCTTTATACAATATGTACACACTGGCGCTGGGCTCAGGAAATACCAAATCATATATCTTTTTGTGCCCAGGCCAGCAACCACATTTTATAAAACGTTTATAAAAACTAATTAATAATAATGGAAAGAAAAACCAAAAAACGGGTGGAAAATTTTAGTCACGAGGGGATGATTTTGCTTATAAAATCTGTCGAGTCGCGACCATGCCTTTGGAGGCAGAAAAAAAACATTTTGATTTTGTTACGGTGAGACAGGCATGGTAAGTATTGGCACTGCAACAAACATATGCTACCAACCACGAAATAAGCATATTCGCACTATTCATCTTTTCTTTTTTATTTTGTGTTTGTGGGTTTGTTTTCTTTTAAAATTTAATGCCTTAGTGTGACCATGTATCTCTTAAGCTGTATAAGGCAATATGACATTTTTTACCACAAATTAGTGGACTATGGTCACACTATAAAATCTTGTTCCCACGCTTCCAAAATATATCACAAATTCCTGCCAGCAATTTTGTATTGTACTGGAAACGGACCTTTAAAATTGTTTGGCCGTCTTTAGATACTTGCACACCTCCTGCCGAAAATACGATAACCATCCAAGCATCTTGCATTTTCTTGACCGACAGCAAGTTCTGATATAAATATATATATAAACGATATTCCATTATTATTTGATTCATTAATTACTGTGCTTGCTTGCCATTATCTTTATTTTTATTTGCAACATTATTGTTATTGTTTTGCTGAAGTCTTTTAAAAAGGAAGCTGTGGAGGGCACTGGTTTGAACCCACCATTGTCCCGGCTGAAAACTACGTATTTATTAAAGCCGTGAGCGCACATAGAATTCACAAAAGGTTGCATTTATTATTTTCTTATGTTTTGCGTTTTTGTTCTTTTTATAAGCTTTACACGTGCATGTGTTTAATGCATTTTGTTAACGATGTAGTAGCGTATAAAGACAAACTGAGACTGAGTTAGAGTGCGTAACGAGAGCAGCTTATTTGAAAAGGTGTCCGTCAGCGAGCACCGCTTAGTGAGAGAGCTTTCGTTACAGTTACGATATTTACAACAAAAAGATAATTAGCGTAGGAAGATAAATGCAAACGTGAGTGGCAGAAGGCCGTTAAATTTAAACACATTTTTGAGAACCATCTGCTGGCGGGGACGGTTGCTGCCCCGAACATGCACCCCCCGTTGAAAGAGGAACGCTTTCAACAGAATTTTCAGGTAGGGGCAGAAGAGCCAATTTCGTCGCGGCCCGCTTGAAGATTCCCTTTTGAGTGCGAATGATGGCAACACGCACGGCACCATCCTTTCCAGATATTACGCTTTCTATGCGTCCAAGTGGCCAACGAAGAGGCGGAAGATTTTCTTCCTGCATCAATACGACCATGCCTGGCTGAATGTTAGGCGAAGGGCGTTGCCATTTTGACCTTTCTTGTAATAGCGAAAGATATGCTGAACTCCACTTTCTCCAAAATATCTGCTTCATTTGGCATATGCGCTGCCATCGACTTAGTAGGTTGACACGCAGATGCGACAAGTCCGGCTCGTCGAATGCCGAAGTTGGCGCTCCATTGATAAAGTGAGATGGAGTCAGCACGTCTAGATCATCAGGGTTTTCTGTAATTGTACAAAGTGGTCGAGAATTAAGCATTGCTGATATTTCACAAACAAATGTTTGCAGTTCGTCCAGAGTGAATGCATAAGAGCCAACGATGCGGTAAAGATGAAACTTAGCTGCCTTAACAGCGGCCTCCCACAAGCCACCAAAGTGTGGTGATCGAGGAGGGATGAATTTCCAGTCGATCCCGTTAGAAACACAAAAAGTAGAAGTGGCTGAAATGTGCGGATCGCTCAGAAAAAGGTGCCTGAGCTCAGCCAGCTCGTTCCTAGCTCCCACAAAATTGGTGGCGTTGTCCGTCCAAATAATGCGTGGTTTTGGCCTCAGGCTGATGAAGCGCCTTAATGCTGCTATGAAGGCATTGGTGGACAAGTCTGCGACGATTTCCAGATGTACTGCCTTTGTTGAGAAGCATACAAATACAGCCATGTAGCATTTAGTGGGTGGTCTGTTCCTGATTCCAGCCTTATAGTAAAAGGGTCCACAGAAATCGATGCCAGTAGTTTGAAACACGGAATTTGACCGCACACGCGCTGCTGGTAGGCTGCCCATGATGTGCTCAATCAATACAGGTTTGAGACGAAAGCATCTGATACATTTTCTAATTACGCTAGCCACGTATTTGCGTCCTCCAAGGGGCCAGAATCTTTGCCTCAGCAGCCCAAGCAACGCTTGGGAACCGGCATGCAAGAATTTTTCGTGGTAATATCTGATAATCGCGTTTGAGATTGGATGTCCTTTTGGTATTACAATTGGATGCTTTGCTTCATAGTCGAGATCTGAGTTTTCAAGACGGCCTCCAACGCGAATCAGCCCTAAAGAATCCAGAAATGGGTGGAGCGCTGTCAAAGCATTTCTTGCTGACAACGGCTTCTTGCTGCTAAGGATCTTAAACTCGTCGGCAAAATGCACGCGTTGTATGGATCTGAGCAGCAAAAGGGTTCCATTTTTTATGTCTGCTACAGTTAGAGTACCATAAGCTCTGGTCCTGCCCTTGAAGTGTAACGCATAGAAGCGATATACGTATGCGAAAACACGTTGAAGTTTTCCAAAGGAGTTTAGAGATGCGAGACCTTGAGAAATATCCAGTTGCTTTGTGGTCAACAAGGCTGCTACTCGGCGCTCCGGCAGTTTTTGTGGCGGCTGAGTGTTTTCAGGCCATGCTGAAGGGTCTTGAAGCAAAAATGATGGTCCTGAACTCCAAAGAGTGGAATTTTTGAGCTCGGCCGGTGTGCATCCGCGCGAAATGATGTCCGCTGGATTCAACTTGCTGGAAACGTGGTGCCAGATCATTCCTGCGGTGTGTTCCTGAATCTTCGAAATTCTGTTGGATACAAATACATTAAATTTGGTTGGTGACTGGTGTATCCAGGCAAGAACTATAGTTGAATCGGACCAGCAGTGACAGGGGTACGAGTTTTCCAAAGTTTGGCAAACGCTTAATATAAGCTCTGCCAAAAGAAGTGCAGCAGAAAGCTCCAGCTTCGGAATTGTCATCTCTTTTATAGGAGCGACTCGGGATTTAGCGCAAAGCAGCTGACTTTGGACGATTCCTTCAGATTCTGAACGCATGTACACGCATGCTCCATAGGCTGCCATACTGGCGTCGCAGAAGGCATGTATTTCTAGGCTTGCTTTTGGCTGGAGGACATAACGCGGGAATTGAAATCGATTGACGATATACAGTTGGGATGTTAGCTCACGCCAGTCATTATGCAGGGACTGTGGAAGGCTCTCATCCCAAGCAATTTTTTCTTTCCACAGGGTTTGCATGAAAATTTTGACTTTGTGATGATGGGCGATATGAGTCCTAGGGGATCATACAGCCTGGCTATAGTAGACAATACGGCGCGCTTGGAGCTGGCGCCTTCTATTATAATTGGGGCAGAATTGAAGAGCAAAGTATCCGTGCTCGGATCCCACACCAAACCAAGTGTCTTGGCGACGTCGGTTCCATCATGGAATTTGAGTAATTTTACCCGATCTGATTCCGACTCACCTTCGAGAGATGCCAAAGCATTCGAACACCACTTACGAATGGGGAACTTTCCTTTGAGTAACAGTGCCTTGACTTGGCGACGTATTTCGGCTACCTCCTCAACAGTGTCCCCTCCAGAAATGAGGTCATCAACGTAAAAATCCTTACGAACTATTTTGGCGCCAAGTGGGAAAGAAGCCTCTTCATCACGGGACAGCTGGTGCATGGCACGAATGGCCAAGAAGGCGGCGGGTTTGGTTCCATAGGTGACCGTGTCCAGCTTGTAAGCCTGAATCTCATCTGAAGGGTTATTACGCCACAAAATACACTGCATATACTCGTCCGGATGTGACATGCGCACGCATCGATACATTTTGCAAATGTCCCCGCACAGTGCCACTCTGAAGAACCGAAATCGAGGAAGTGTATTGAAGATTTTGGGCTGTATGGTGGGACCGGTCATCAACACATCGTTTAAAGATTGACCTGATGTGGTTTTCGCTGATCCATCAAATACTACTTTTAGCTTGGTGGTCGAACTGTCGGGTTTCTGGACACAGTGATGAGGCAAAAAGAATTGTGGTGTATTTAAACTCCTCACTGCGATAGACATGTGTCCCAAATCAAGGTATTCTTGAATGAAAGCAGCGTATTGACCTCTAAGCTGCGGTTCCTTGTCTAGCTTTCTTTCCAGATTGCTGAATCTGCGCAAGGCCCGCTGATATGAGTCGCCGAGATCCTCAAAACTAGATCGAGTTGGCAAGCGTACTGAGTATTGTCCAGATTTAAGCGAGTGAAGTTGTTTATAAAGTGTTGTTCACAGAGCGCATCTTCTTGTGAGTTTGTCGATGCGGAAGTGTAATCAGTTTCGATCTCCCAGAATCGTCGCAAAATGTCGGCTAGGCTTGAGTCGTCCATGTGCGGATTTGAAGGCTGAACGAAAGCTGCAAGAGCTGACCGCTTAGACTGAGATTTGGAGACACTGCCAGAAACAATCCAACCAAGTTTGGTTTTCTGCAGTGTTGGCAAATGGTCAGCTAAACGAATTTGTCCGACGCTCATTAGTTCGAAGAATAGTCCAGCACCAATTAGGAGGTCAATCCTGTGTGGTTCAAAGAATTGAGGATCCGCAAGTTTTAGATTTTTTGGAATGTCCCATCCCTTGGCATCTAAGCTAAAGTGTGGCTGCAAATCAGTAATGGTAGGAGTGACGACCGCAGAGAACGAAACGCGGTAGTTTGTGTCCTGCGATTGTGCTATGATGTCCACGGCCTTGTCTGATGCAAGAGACGATGCGCCAATTCCAGAAATGTTCATATGAGAATTGCGTTGGCTTAGCTGGAGCTGATTTGCGAGTCTAGAAGTAACAAAGTTGAGCTGAGAAGCTGAATCGAGAATAGCGCGCGAAGGAATAAATGATCCAGAACGCGATTTGACGTATACTATAGCCGTTGCTAGCAGCACGTATTCCTTTGGTCGAAGCTCAGCGAGTGGAGCGTGATATGGAACATTAGAAACTAGAGCTGCTGAAATCTGCGGACTGGCGGATGCTCCATTAGGCAATGATGGCGCACTAAGAATTGATGTAGTTGCATTAGACGATCCCTCTGGCGACAAGTGCAAAAGTGAATGGTGCTTGGCCTGGCAATGTTTGCAAGTCCCCGATTTGCACTGTTGCAGTGAATGCCCTTTGCGCAAACAATTAAAGCACAAATGCCGTTTCTTTAGCTTCTGCAAGGCGAGAGTTCCTTGATAGGGTCAGAAATTGTTGGCATTTTGAAATATAGTGATCGTTGGAATTGCATATGCCACATTTTGATGGAGTATTGACACTGTTAGCTATTATGAGAGTGCTTTGTTTAGGTTTCGATAAGTTTTTGCCTACCTGCTGGCTAGGTGCTTCTATTACCATAGCCGATTCCAGGTTTTCCATCATCTGACATCTTTTATTTAAAAATTTTGCCATGTTTAACCAGGTTGGCAATTTGTTGCTGGCCAGACCTTCTTCCCATTTTTCGCGAGTGTGCTGATCCAGTTTGCGGCAAGTGATATAGATGAGATAACCATTTGAAATTTCCTCAGATGTTGCCAACGTTTGTAGAGCACGAAGATGAACGTTGAGCTTATCGTTTAACTCTCGCAAGCTTCTTGCTGAGCCTTTCTCCACCCCTTGCAGCTCGAAAATTGCCTTTACGTGGGACTGGAAATGCAAAAGTTTATTATCGAAACGACCTTTTAACAAATTTATCGCCTCTTCATAATTTTCTTCTGTAAGCTCTAAAGAGCTAACAGTATCCAATGCCGCTCCACTCAAGTGCCCGCGAAGATGTTGAAACTTCTCGATGGTTGAGATGCGCTTATCATTCTTAACGACGGTTGAAAACATCGAATAGAAGTTGGGCCATTCAGTGTAGTTGCCAGAAAACGTTGGAAGCTGCAGCTCAGGCAGGCGCGGACGGCTCATCAAATATTCCAGCGAGATTCCGTTGTCTTCGGTAAGGTGCCGCACAGTGCTTGAATGCGCAGCTGTTGAAGGATGCAATGCGAGGAGCTCCCTAGGTAGACGAGACTTAGCCTGTAAGTAGCATTGTGAAAAGTTTTGCCGCCCATCGGTCGTGAGCTGCATCAAGTCAAGCCGCTCGAGGCTGGATTGAGCCGCGTTGAACTCGGTGTACAAACGCTCGATCAACTCCAAACGAACTTGCAGCTCAGCTTCATCAAAATTAGAAACGCCATCGGAATCAGCTAGTTGATCGCCAAAGTCTGCTAATTGCTTCGTGATCGAATTGGCTTTGGCTTGGTAAAATTCCATTTCGCTTGAAAGCACACATGGGTCGGCTTTGTTCTCCCGACTCAGGTCGCTTTGATTCAATGCCATTTCAACTGCCAGACGATTTCTTGTCTCTCGTATACAGAAAATTGCACCCTGTATATGGGTGTAAGAGACACGCCGAAAAGTAACTGTAACTTAGTCGCCGCTGTATTTCGCCTACAGCTTCACAACACTCGATGACTGTACTCGTGTGTATATGTATGAGTGTGCGCGCGTGATTTAAGCAAGATGCGCACGTGAAGAATCTAACAGCTTTTATGCACATTTAAGCGCTCGCACAACAATATGCACGAGGCGGCGGTATATATGTACATATATATATGTATTCAAAAATATGTCTGGAAGTTTATTCACGAACCGCTATATGCGAAGCAAAGCAAGAACGAAAAGTATGTATGTATGTATGTTTGTCTGCACAATGTTATGTACAGAGCGAACTGCGCGTATATTGTATGTATGTACGTATGTCTGAACAACGGTATGTGCAGAGCGATAACAAATATAGCGCGGCTTGACACAAATTATGTATTGTCTAATCGCGAATCAGATTTACAAAATGCATTTGGCTGTACACAGCGTAAAAACGACGATGAAAGAGTTTGTTACACAAATTAATAAGAAAAAAAAAGAATCACGTCGGGGTCACCAGAATTTATGTGGAGGGCACTGGTTTGAACCCACCATTGTCCCGGCTGAAAACTAAGTATTTATTAAAGCCGTGAGCGCACATAGAATTCACAAAAGGTTGCATTTATTATTTTCTTATGTTTTGCGTTTTTGTTCTTTTTATAAGCTTTACACGTGCATGTGTTTAATGCATTTTGTTAACGATGTAGTAGCGTATAAAGACAAACTGAGACTGAGTTAGAGTGCGTAACGAGAGCAGCTTATTTGAAAAGGTGTCCGTCAGCGAGCACCGCTTAGTGAGAGAGCTTTCGTTACAGTTACGATATTTACAACAAAAAGATAATTAGCGTAGGAAGATAAATGCAAACGTGAGTGGCAGAAGGCCGTTAAATTTAAACACATTTTTGAGAACCATCTGCTGGCGGGGACGGTTGCTGCCCCGAACAGAAGCAGTCCCTTTTAATATGCCCCATTTTATTCCAATGGTGACATTTCAGATAAGCATTTCTTTTAATTTTATTTTTAAAATTATTTTTATTTTTGTAATAGTAGTTTACATTTACTTGATTTTCATTTTCATTTCTAACTTCTTGTAAGACTTTAAGACTAGTTTCTTTGCTAGCACTTTACAATTTTATTTCATAATCTAAAAGCTTATTCTTGACAAAGGCTAACGATAAACTTTCTTCTGATAAAGTTTCTACTGCTATAATAATTCCATCATAGGAAGAAGGAAGAGTTAAAAGCAGATGTGACACCTTGTCCATCTCCTCAATTTTTGCCCCCGTAGAAATAAGCTCACTAAAAAGATTGTCAAAAATACTAAAATGTTGCATTAGAACGATATTTGGTTTTAACTTTAAATTTAATAATTGCTTTCTGATTGAAAGCTGTGAAGCTAAACTCTTCCGTTCGTATACGCTATCTAACTTAGCAAGAATTTCATTTGCTGAGCACCCTGTGGTTACAAAACTAAGAAGAGAATCATCTAAATATTCGATAATAACACCTTTTGCAATTTGTTCGGCTTTCTCCCACTGGGCAGAAACACCTTCTGGCAATTCATTCTCAATAACTTTTATAGCATCACTTTCGGCTAAAAATTCCTTAACCCTAAATTTCCATATGGAATAATTTTTGCCATCAAATGGTCTTATATGTTTTTTTTTGTATTTTGATTAATTTTTATTTTATTTTATTATTTAATATTTATATACATATATATTTTTATACCCTTATCCATAAAATGGGTAAATAAGGGTATAATGGTTTTGTGCAAAAGTTTGTAACAGGCAGAAGGAAGCATCTCCGACCCCATAAAGTGTATATATTCTTGATCAGCATCAACAGCCGAGACGATATAGCCATGTCCGTCTGTCCGTCTGTATGAACGCGTGGATCTCAGAGACTACAAGAGCTAAAAACTTCAGATTTTGTATTTAAGTTTTCTTATACCATGAGCAGAACAAGTTTGCTTCAAATTATCGGTAACTATTCTGGTTTCCGATATACACATAATAAATACAATAAAAACAAAAAATATCGAATTTGGAAAATGTAAAAATGAGGGTTGAAGTAATGGGTAATGATAGAACTTTTCTGAAAATTTCGTCCAAATAAATGTAATTTATTTATTGCAACTGGGTTCAGGGTATCTTCTAGTCGGGCTCTCCCGACTAGAGCCTTCTTACTTTTTTTTTAAATTGTTTCAATTTTATATATATATATACATATATATGCTGGGCTATAGACATTGAATTGATTTTTGATTTTTGTTTCGGCTACCGACCATAAGCATGTTTGTGTCCCTGTCCCTATGCATGTTCATATTTTTATGTATGCATACCATTTGCCATGGAATTCATTGACCTTTCTCTACCAATATGAATTTGGGCAAACGCTAAACAGCCAATATTTGCTTAAATTTGGTGCAAATTTGTATTATTTGCCTACAAAAACCTAAGAAAAACCAGAAAAACTATACTTCCAAGGCATTTTTGGTGCTAGCAAAGACCATGGAATATTTCAAATGGTGTGTAGAATAACATAAGCAGTAAGCCATAAGTATGAGGGAGCGCGATAGCGGATAGCATGGGCAGTCGTTTTCAGTTGCACATGTACTCAGCGGCAGGTCAAGTGTACGACAAGCGGCAGGCCAGCGGCAACCAAGAACGATAAATATTTGTCACTGTATGTGTGCGTGTGTTTTCCTTTTTGCTGGGCCTGCTGACAAGAATTTTGCTATTTTTCATATTTTGGTTTCTTCTGTGTCGGCAAATAACATCGACAAGTGAATACACTTTCGCGAATCGCGATGGCATAGCTTGTGTCTAGTGTCATAGAATTAACAAAAAAGGAAAGAGTATGAATGACCAGCAATTGCCAAACTGAAATTTGACTGTTTGTCTACATCTATATATACATATAAAAGAGTTTGCCCTGATTGTCCGAATCGCCACAGCCTAAACGAAAAAAGCTAGAGGGTTGAAAATTGCACACAATATTGAATGCAGGTTGAAAGTGAGCACTAAGAAGGGAATTTTTATATGGACAACTCCTTCAAGTACCTCCCATACGATTTGGAGCACTTTTAACCCATTTTAAAAAACAAATTACAATTACAACAAGTACCCATTCCACTACTGTCGCCTGATTGTCGCACAAGCTGAGAGTTTGATCGCGAGCGAGAATACAAAAACAAAACAAATGCGCAGCGACTCCTTCGCGGCGCACAAGCAAAGTCATAAAAACAAAGGTTCGTACACTTGCAAAAAATAAACGAATTTCCGCTTCTTAATGAATAAGTGCATACTCAAATAAGTGAAGAATGCGCTTGAAAATTTAAATTTCATAATTTTATGTACATGTTTCACTTCGCACAGTGCAATTTTTTTTTTGTGACGTTGCACATTTTTGTAAATATGGTGTTGGGTAGTTATAAGTTTGTTTATTAGTTATATTTATTAGTTATATTTTGAGTTGATTATCTTTTGAGTTTATTAGTATTAAGTGTTATATTGTTTACATTACTAGGGTTAAGTTATATTTTTGAGTTGATAACTAGTAATAAGGGCCCACGGTAGACACTGGAAACAAGCATAACGGAACTCCTGGCAGGAAAGAGAGCAGAGAGCAGAGAGCCGCGCGATCACCAATGGCAGCATGACACCAGCCAGCCAGCACCGACAGCACAGCGCAACAGCATGACCCAAGTCAGCCACGCCGACAGCGCGGCGCAGCAAAATGGCACGAGCCAGACCACGCCGACAGCGCAGCAGGGCCGAAGCATTGACGCGGGCCAGACAACGCCGGCAGCACAGCCGCCACAGCAGCAGAATGGCACGAGCCAAACGGCTCGGGCAGCGACCGCAGCAGCATTGGAATTACGAGCAAAAGGTGCAACAGAAGCCTGGAAAAGGCTCGACGAAAAAGGGCTCGCGATCGCTGCGACGAGCATTATCAAAGATAGTCAAGTTCAGAGCTCACCGCGAGCAGTCCAGAGCGCGGGTCGGCCAAGTCGCGAGAATAAGAAAACCACAAGTGCGCAGACGGTGACAACAGGACAAGCAAGTACGAGGACAAACACACCAAGAAGCAAAGATGGTACGAGGATCATCACCAAACAACAAGAAAGGAGTGTTCTACGAAGCGGCCGGGTAAGCGAGTCAGGGCTATGTCGTCCTTTTTCTTCGACAGACAAGTCTGGTGCGGATAGGCAGGGAATTAGGTTTCTTTGTTGTAGACATATAAGTGAAATAATTAAATGAAAATAAATAAAGATGACAATGAAAACAATCCAAGTGTTCGTTACGAGAGTTAGCCATAGTTATACGTATTTGCAGGGGATATAAAGTGGAAGTGCAAGAACGGTACGTGTGGCCCGCCCACCGCTTTGAGACGCCGTTGACTAGATGCTGGTCAATACCGTGACAGTCCACGACGTTTTCATAGCGGCGCACGCCTGTTTCCGAACTTGGTGCCTCCTTGGTCAATTACGGGGGCATTCGAGCCGGAACAAGCGGGGGTAACCATACTGCCAGAAGGCACTTTTGCTAATCACCGGACCACCGGTGTTGATCTAAATGCCAATTTCATAATCTTCTGAGCGCGGTGTCTCATTTCCACCCCTTCCAAGTCTCAGCAATCTTTCAAATTTCTTGTAGGGTGGCCCTGGAGAGGCTGAGCTGCCTCAACCATAGAAACGCTACTGTGAGGAGCCATATTCACGTATAGCGCCTCACAACAGGCGATTGCATTTATAGCCGCAGCCGGACCTGAGCTGCGGCGAATTCGCATGCTGTCTCGCTCTGACACAGGATGTCAGCGCTAAGGTACGTGTTTGGCACATGGGAGCCACAAAAACACGTACCGTAAAAGTCGTGGCAAAGTGCCGTTGGTGTGCGAGCGGTGCATCCACGAGATGTAGTGATCACCGTCACACCAACGACAGGCGTGATCAGCAACGAGGAACCGTTGTTGCTAGGCAAATCTCACTGGAACGATCACGCCACCTTTGCCCTTGGCGCGACATTGGCAGCGCTGACAGGCCCCGGTCCAGCGAGACAGCACAAGGGTATAAAAGGAGCCGCCTTTGACAGAGCGGCGAGACAGTTGAAAAGTTAATCCAGAAGTTGAGTACAAGTTAGTTGAGTACAAAAAGTGCGAAGTCAGCGAAGCGAAACGTCAGTACGGAGTCAATACGAAATAAGTGAAAATCAGTGCGAAACATAAAGAAATCCTACGCGAAAGGATAATTTAAGAATTTAAAGGATTCATATCGCAATAAGGACAAAGCAGATCGTGTCCTTAGCGATTAACAAACATTTTACTAAGAAATCGATACGCGAAATTTAGCCAGACTTGAGGTGCGTTGCATTTGCAAAGCAACCTCGAATTAAAACCAAGTATCAGACAAGTGAGCCTGGCGAAGGATAGGTGAAGCTTAAGCTAGAGCCTGAGAGTAGGCGACACTATTGGCGAAATCCTTGTGGTAACAAGGAGGCCATAGTAGAGCCTGGCGAATTCGGGCGTTGCTAGCTAAAACCTCGTTTAGTAGGCGAAACATTGACTCTGAATATTTGGTGCAACGAGAGCGCCAGCATTGCAAATAAAACCACGACACAAGAGCCGTACGATTTACTAAACTCTAATAAGAAATATCATTCAGTGCACAGCAATTGTAAAAACCCAACGTGAAAACTAGCAGAGAGTGCAGTTTAAAATATATGTATTAAAAGTAAAACCACATTGTGTTCTTATTGCCGCAGCCGCCACAAATACAAATTTGTTGGCACGTACCCTCAGCACCGCGAGAGTTAGCCCAGCTAAAAACCGCGTAACTTTAGGTTCGTTACAACTGGCGCCCAACTTTTGATCTACGGCTAACATAACATAGTTTTCTTTAATAAAATACATATAAATAATTGACAATATGATTCGTTCGTGGGTGTACAATCTAAAAAAGGATGCACTAGTGAAATGCGGAGTGGAATTCGGTCTGGAGCTTGAAAGCACTGTCGAAAATATGAGAAAACAATTCGGAGACTGGGTAAGTCAAAATGAGAATAATCTTCCATACAGCGTTCGCATTAGCGAACTGGCGAAAACATACAGCCGACAGTCGCCGAATAAAGAACCAGAATTCATGCGCGAGGAAGGAGAATACGAAGAGGAAAAGGAGTTTGCCGGCATAGACGTAGCAAGGCTGAGCGTCCCATGCACCAGCGCGGCGGCTAGGGCGCGAGATTTACAGGAACCTCGCTGATCGCCCTGGAGTACAACCCAACAGCCAGGAGAGCGTAGCCACACCCACACACATGATCAGACCAATGCAAGGGCAAGTGAATACCAAAAAGTAGCCAAACAAGTTCGAGAGTGGAGCTTTCGATTCGATGGACTATCGAAGCCTCTCGAATTCTTGGAGCAAGTGGAATGGTCGGCAGACACATATGGATTAAACTTAAATTTAATTCCAAGGGCAATGCCGGAGTTGCTAAAAGGAATGGCACTTAAGTGGTACATAGCTAACAACAGGCATTGGACTACATGGGTGGATTTTGTCGACAGTTTTCAAGAATACTTCTTACCTCGAGATTATTTTGAAAATTTGTAAGACGAAGTACGCAGACGGCGGCAAGCGCTGGATGAGCCTTTTAAAGTCTATATGGTGGAGATGCAGACTCTGATGAGACCCCTACGACTCTCAACAGAGAAGGAAGTGCGCACCATTTACACCAACAGCCTTCCTGACTTGCGCGGATACGCACGGCCAAACCAGTTCTCGAATTTGACCCAGCTGATGCAACTGACAGAAGAATTCGAAGAACTAGAAAATGATAGGCTGAAACTGAGGTTACAAAGTGCTACAGCCCAACAGCAATACAGCCAACATCAACAACAACAGCCTCAACAACAACGAGATACACAGCAAAATGGACGCGATCACCATCAGAATCGTGCAAATCGTACACGATTTATGGCCATGGAGGAGCAGAACCAGCACACTGGAGGAATGGACGAACGGCCAACCCCAACATCTAGGACCCAGCAAAATCCTGCCAGGACACACATAAACAACCCAGGAAGGGCATGTCGCGTGTGTGGACAGGAGGGACACTGGGCGATAGAGTGCCGAAACCCAATGCTGGAGTTCTGCTGGGTCTGTGGCAGAATCGGTCAGCGGACAGCACTATGTTGTCAGTCGGGAAACGGCCAGCGGCGTCCGCCATCGAGGGGCGAGCGGGAGCCGCCAAGGTCCGCCCCGAGACGCTAGTCGGTCACCTGAAGGACGAAGGGACGCAGTTGACTGCCACCGTATGGATCGGTGAGTGTCAGTATAAGGCTACAGTCGATAAAGGGGCTACAAGCAGCTTTGTTAGCGAAGAGCTAGCTTGTAGACTGAGCATTGTAGGCCGGAGAAGCGTCGCAAGCAGACATGTGAAGTTAGCAGACGGACATAACAGCAGGACAACATAACAAATAACGGTCGAAATAAGACTCGGGCATCGCAGTTTGGAAATAGCGTTGCTAATTATGCCTGGTGTGATAGACGATTTGGTGCTGGGCTGGAATTTTCTGACTGGCATGGGCACAGTGTTGCAGTGTGCGGGATTGGTGGTCACCATCCCAGCACGACGGCACAAGGTTGGAAAGTTGGAAGAGAGACTGTCGGTGGCAGTTGTCCAGAATACAACCGAACAAGACGAAGCAATACATGATGTCCGAAACCCAGCTATTGAAACCAAAAATCTACACGAGGATCATAAAATTAATGAATTTCTTTTGCGGGAAGTCGCAGCCTTCGAACAACTAAAGGGCACATCACAAATTACGGAACACAAAATTGTGATGAGCGACGACAGGCCTATAAAGCAGCGGTATTTTCCAAAGAATCCAAAAATGCAAGCGGAAATTAACCAGCAAGTAGAGGAACTCCTTGCGAAAGGTTGCATAGAGCCAGCAAACAGCCCACACAGCGCACCAATCGTGATGGTGAAAAAGAAGAATGGCAAATGGCGACTGTGCGTGGATTTCAGGCAACTCAACAGCCGATCCATTAAGGACGCGTATCCATTACCAAGAGTGCACCACATTTTAGACCAGCTACGTGAAGCCCACTTCATCACTAGCTTGGATCTGAAAGATGGGTACTGGCAGATCCCGATGGAGAAAGCGAGCCGACCACTGACAGCATTTACAGTCCCAGGCAAAGGATTGTATCAGTGGAAAGTAATACCGTTTGGGTTGCACTCGGCACCGGCAACTTTTCAAAGGGCGTTGGATCGCGTTATTGGACCAGAAATGATGCCACACGCGTTTGCATATTTAGATGACATTATTGTCATCGGAAGAACGCGCGAAGAGCATATGGAAAATCTCAAAGAGGTATTTCGGCGGCTGCGGGAAGCAAATCTGCGCATCAACGTGGACAAATGCGATTTCTTTAAAAAGGAATTGACATATTTGGGCCACAGAATCACAGAGGAAGGAATTCGCACAGATTCAGAAAAGGTTGCTGCAATCGCAGAATTGAAGCCGCCAAGCAACGTAAAAGAGTTACGCCAATACCTGGGCGTAGCATCATGGTACAGGCGCTTCGTACCGGATTTCGCGACGAAAGTAGCACCTCTAAACGCATTGATGAAAAAAGGCGCAAAATGGGAGTGGACTGAGGAGCGGCAAGTAGCGTTTGACACAGTCAAAGAGAAGCTGACTCAGTCCCCAGCATTGGCATGCCCGGATTTCTCAAAAACATTTTGCTTACAGACGGATGCAAGTAACTATGGCCTGGGTGCGATATTGACCCAACCTTCGGAGCAAGGTGAAAGGGTAATATCGTACGCCAGTAGGACACTAAACGGTGCTGAACGGAACTATTCGGCAACTGGAAAAGAGTGTCTAGCCATAGTGTGGGGAATCAGAAAGCTACGGCCATACCTGGAAGGCTACCATTTTGAGGTCTTAACGGACCACATGGCGCTGAAGTGGCTAAACTCAATTGAGAGTCCATCAGGCAGAATAGCGCGTTGGGCGCTTGAACTGCAACAATACGACTTTGAAGTCAAATACCGTAAAGGCAACCTCAATGTCGTAGCCGATGCACTTTCGAGACAGCCACTTCCGGAGACATGCTGCCTAAGAAAAATCGCAACAGAAGGGATGGAGGCAGACAACGCAAATTGCAAATGGATTCAGAAATTAAAAAAGGAAATCGCACAAAATCCCAGGAAATATCCGGATTACATGGAGGAAAATGGCAACCTGTACAGACACATCCCACACCGCGCTGGAGGCGGAGATGTGGAAGCTTGGAAGCTTTGTGTACCCAAAGGTAAAAGGAAGGATGTATTATTGGAGAACCACGATGCAGCCACAGCCGGTCATTTGGGAAGCCGGAAAACGATAGCAAGAGTAGCGACACGCTACTACTGGCCAGGCTTGTACAGGGACGTACGCACATATGTGCACAACTGCGAAACGTGTCAACAATACAAGCCGAGTCAAATGGCGGCGGCAGGAAAGATGTTGACACAAATCCCTGAGGAGCCCTGGAGTACCGTGTGTGCTGACTTTGTTGGCCCACTGCCAAGATCAAAACACGGAAATACAATGCTATTGGTGATGTTTGACCGTTTCTCTAAGTGAACTGAGGTGGTTCCGCTAAGGAGCGCAACCACAGCCACTTTGCAAAAGGGTTTCAGAGACAGAATTTTGGCACGATTTGGGGTGCCAAAAGATCTCATAACGGACAATGGAACACAGTTTACGAGTAAAGCCTTCAAACGCTTTCTCGAAGAATTGGGAGTGCGACACCAATTTACGGCACCATACACACCGCAAGAGAATCTCACAGAACGTGCGAACCGCACGGTGAAAACAATGATCGCACAATTCACCAAGGATAACCAGCGGTGCTGGGATGAATTTTTGCCAGAGTTTTCACTGGCCATTAACACCAGCGTATCTGCGTCTACGGGTTATAGTGCAGCGTTTATCACGCAAGGGCGTGAACCAAGGCTGCCAAATGCGCTGTACGACAACGTTACACTCGGCACAGGGCAACCGACACAAACACCCAGCGGCAATGCGAAAAAACTTAGAGAAGTTTTTGAATTGGTGCGCAGGAGTTTAGAAAAGGCCGCTCAGGACCAATCAAGGCATTACAACCTACGGAGACGGTAGTGGAAACCATCTGTAGGAATCAAGGTATGGGTGAAACAACACCACCTGTCAAAAGCAGCGGAAGGCTTCGCTGCAAAGCTTGCTCCTAAATTTGCCGGACCATACACTATAATAAATTTTGTGTCACCTGTAATCTGTAAGCTACAGGGGAAAACTGGTGAAAAGGAACGGACCGCGCACATAGGCGACATCAAACCCCACGGAGGTGGAACGGACAATGGGTGAGATAATAAAAAAAATTTTTGGGGGGCACAAATTCGTTTAAGACCCTAGAACAAAAAGTAAATATTTTTTTTTTGATGAACATCTGGAAAAAAGAAAGACCGGTTAATAATTGGTTTTGTTAAGGACGTATTTCATTTACTCACCTGAATCTCCGTCAACTATTATAAATAGAAAGTAAAAAAAAAATCATTAGTTGATTTGTTTTTTTTTTTTTTTGAAAAAAAGGGGGTGAATTTGTATTAATACATATTAAGTATTTTCCCTACTCAACACATTTAACAGATATATAAATAATAAAAATAAATATGTAAGCTATTAAATATTTATTAAACAATAACAAAAATAAATATGTAAGGTAATACATATTATATAAATAATAAAAATAAATATGTAAGGTATTACATATTTATTAAACAATAACAAAAATAAATATGTAAGGTATTACATATTATATAAATAATAAAAATAAATATGTAAGGTATTACATATAAATTAAACAATAACAAAAATAAATATATAAGGCATTACATATATATAAATTATAAAAATAAATATGTATGGTATTACATATTTATTAAAAATAACAGACAACAATGAATGTGTGGGCGGGGAGAATGGATGGCAGAGGGGAAAAAAAAAATAATAATAATAAGAGCCACGGCCCAACCAAGGGCATTACAAAAACCCGGACCTGAACGCGGCGAAAGGTGTGCGAAGCAAACGCTGCTAGTAAAACAGTTAATGGAAAAGTTTATCGATATCGCAAAGAGAGCGCTGACAAAACATGGCGGTCGCATGCGGGAAGGATACCGTAACATGCGCACCCACACTGTCGCACATGCGTATGGAGTAAAGGTATATAAGGTGCCGACTACCATGCAGTCGGTCACTTTGCGATATTTTACGAAAAAAAACTGAGCACTTACCAAAATGAAGAACGACAGCCAGAAGAACGAGGGAAGGAGGGCAGCCCATGTGTCGGGCCGTGACCCACGTGGGCACTCTCGCACACCAGCGGGGGATGTGCGCGTGGTCGACGCGGCGGCCATGGGTGCCAGCGCCAGAGGGCGCAGAAACGTGGCTCGACGAGGGCGTTGGGCAGGACAGCCCTATGCGCGTGTCGGACCGCAGCGGGAGGCGTCGCCAGACGTGTTGGAGCTGCGGGCGTCGCCCATTTTGGAATCGCCTGAGGAGCGGGAGGCAGCCGAGCGCGAGCGTTGTCGCCGCCAGGAGCTGGAGGAAGAGCGAGAGTGGGTGCGCCGGGCATATGGCGATGACTGGGATAGTAGCGACTGGGAGATGGACTACAGCGCTGGTCCAGTGGGCGAAGTTCATGAGGAGTCGCCGCCGCCAAGGGACTTCGTGGAGATAAACCCAGAATGGGTACGCATGTGCCACCCCGAGGCACCACCAACACCAGAGGATGAGCACGTGGGCCCAGCCAGCCCGGAGCGGTTCGCCACACCACCGCTGCCGGAGACTCCACCGCCAGACTGGCGCCCCGCTAGGCCACCGTCACCATTCCCACGTGGGGTGGGCGCCTCGGAGGATGAGGATGACGAGATCATCTGCATATCGTCCGACGAGGAGGAGGCAGCACCGCAGGCCGAGGAGCAGATGCCGCAGACCGATCCGGGTGAGTCGACACCACCGACGGCAACCATCACCCGCGAGAAACGGTTCGTGGATGGGCGGTGGCACCACATCGCGACGGTTGTCCTCGAGTGGACAGAGGAGGTGGCACCGCCCCGCGAGGGCTTCATTAGAGATATGACGCCACCACGACCGCGTACGCCAACGCCACCCCGACAGCGTACACCGACGCCACCGCGATCACGACCGCCGACGCCGTCACCACCACGCGCACTACAGGCACCAGTCAACACGGCCACCAGTCCGACAAAACGGACATCGCCGTGGGAATGGCCGACACCACTGCAGTTGGGCACGCCGCCTCCCCCCGGGACACCGCCTCCGCCACACGCTTGGGCAACCAATCCGGTGCGCCCAGCGTTCGGTCGGCAGGCTTCATGCCCGTATGGGGAACGGCCGACTCGCCCGGTGCTACAGCGGCAATCATCCGCACCGCTGGCGACTTCAGGATGGAGAGAGGTGGCGCGCGCAGAGTGGCCACCCGAGGTGATAGCTGCCGCAGCTGGAGACAGCGACCGACGCACGTCTCGCATTGTTTGGGCGCATGGCCAGAGGTACCGCGTGCGGATATCGGTCAGAGGCACGCGGGCCTTTATGTCGGTGTAAAACACAAACACAAAACACGGAAAAAAATAATAAAAAAAAATAAATAATATATTCGGATATTTATTTCGTTTAAGCTGGAAAAAAAATAAAGAAAACAGGTGGATTAAACTGCAGGAGGGGGGTGAAATTAGCTGGAAGCATAATCACATAAAATGTGTGTGTGATCCAGCGCGAGCGGCAAAACGGCATGGCCTGGAAAAAGAGAACATGACTTAGGATATGGTGGAAATGGCGCAAGGCGCGAAATTATTTTACTTACCTTGTTTTTTTAGATTCTTTTCAGCAACAACAAAACAATTGCAAACGCAAATCGTGTGTCATGGCCGATTAGTGTTGGATAGTTGCGGGTGGCCATATCGATCTGGCCACATCACAAATATCGATCTGGCTGTATCGAATAACGCCGGGCGATGCAAAGCCGCTAGATGGCGTTACGCGACCACCAGCTGATCGTTACAGCGACACTGCTAACGGGCGCCAAAGTTCAAAGCGGAGGCGCGCGATTTGAAAGACGCAAAATTCACTGCTAACGGACGCCAAAAATTCAAAACGTAGGCGCGCGATTTGAAAGTCGCAAAAACTAAGTGGAAGGCTTCCACTTCCGGAGAAAGAGGGGAGTGTGAGGAGCCATATTCACGTATAGCGCCTCACAACAGGCGATTGCATTTATAGCCGCAGCCGGACCTGAGCTGCGGCGCATTCGCATGCTGTCTCGCTCTGACACAGGATGTCAGCGCTAAGGTACGTGTTTGGCACATGGGAGCCACAAAAACACGTACCGTAAAAGTCGTGGCAAAGTGCCGTTGGTGTGCGAGCGGTGCATCCACGAGATGTAGTGATCACCGTCACACCAACGACAGGCGTGATCAGCAACGAGGAACCGTTGTTGCTAGGCAAATCTCACTGGAACGATCACGCCACCTTTGCCCTTGGCGCGACATTGGCAGCGCTGACAGGCCCCGGTCCAGCGAGACAGCACAAGGGTATAAAAGGAGCCGCCTTTGACAGAGCGGCGAGAGAGTTGAAAAGTTAATCCAGAAGTTGAGTACAAGTTAGTTGAGTACAAAAAGTGCGAAGTCAGCGAAGCGAAACGTCAGTACGGAGTCAATACGAAATAAGTGAAAATCAGTGCGAAACATAAAGAAATCCTACGCGAAAGGATAATTTAAGAATTTAAAGGATTCATATCGCAATAAGGACAAACCAGATCGTGTCCTTAGCGATTAACAAACATTTTACTAAGAAATCGATACGCGAAAATTAGCCAGCCTTGAGGTGCGTTGCATTTGCAAAGCAACCTCGAATTAAAACCAAGTATCAGACAAGTGAGCCTGGCGAAGGACAGGTGAAGCTAAAGCCAGAGCCTGAGAGTAGGCGACACTATTGGCGAAATCCTTGTGGTAACAAGAAGGCCATAGTAGAGCCTGGCGAATTCGGGCGTTGCTAGCTAAAACCTCGTTTAGTAGGCGAAACATTGACTCTGAATATTTGGTGCAACGAGAGCGCCAGCATTGCAAATAAAACCACGACACAAGAGCCGTACGATTTACTAAACTCTAATAAGAAATATCATTCAGTGCACAGCAATTGTAAAAACCCAACGTGAAAACTAGCAGAGAGTGCAGTTTAAAATATATGTATTAAAAGTAAAACCACATTGTGTTCTTATTGCCGCAGCCGCCACAAATACAAATTTGTTGGCACGTACCCTCAGCACCGCGAGAGTTAGCCCAGCTAAAAACCGCGTAACTTTAGGTTCGTTACAACTGGCGCCCAACTTTGATCTACGGCTAACATAACATAGTTTTCTTTAATAAAATACATATAAATAATTGACAATATGATTCGTTCGTGGGTGTACAATCTAAAAAAGGATGCACTAGTGAAATGCGGAGTGGAATTCGGTCTGGAGCTTGAAAGCACTGTCGAAAATATGAGAAAACAATTCGGAGACTGGGTAAGTCAAAATGAGAATAATCTTCCATACAGCGTTCGCATTAGCGAACTGGCGAAAACATACAGCCGACAGTCGCCGAATAAAGAACCAGAATTCATGCGCGAGGAAGGGGAATACGAAGAGGAAAAGGAGTTTGCCGGCATAGACGTAGCAAGGCTGAGCGTCCCATGCACCAGCGCGGCGGCTAGGGCGCGAGATTTACAGGAACCTCGCTGATCGCCCTGGAGTACAACCCAACAGCCAGGAGAGCGTAGCCACACCCACACACATGATCAGACCAATGCAAGGGCAAGTGAATACCAAAAAGTAGCCAAACAAGTTCGAGAGTGGAGCTTTCGATTCGATGGACTATCGAAGCCTCTCGAATTCTTGGAGCAAGTGGAATGGTCGGCAGACACATATGGATTAAACTTAAATTTAATTCCAAGGGCAATGCCGGAGTTGCTAAAAGGAATGGCACTTAAGTGGTACATAGCTAACAACAGGCATTGGACTACATGGGTGGATTTTGTCGACAGTTTTCAAGAATACTTCTTACCTCGAGATTATTTTGAAAATTTGTAAGACGAAGTACGCAGACGGCGGCAAGCGCTGGATGAGCCTTTTAAAGTCTATATGGTGGAGATGCAGACTCTGATGAGACCCCTACGACTCTCAACAGAGAAGGAAGTGCGCACCATTTACACCAACAGCCTTCCTGACTTGCGCGGATACGCACGGCCAAACCAGTTCTCGAATTTGACCCAGCTGATGCAACTGACAGAAGAATTCGAAGAACTAGAAAATGATAGGCTGAAACTGAGGTTACAAAGTGCTACAGCCCAACAGCAATACAGCCAACATCAACAACAACAGCCTCAACAACAACGAGATACACAGCAAAATGGACGCGATCACCATCAGAATCGTGCAAATCGTACACGATTTATGGCCATGGAGGAGCAGAACCAGCACACTGGAGGAATGGACGAACGGCCAACCCCAACATCTAGGACCCAGCAAAATCCTGCCAGGACACACATAAACAACCCAGGAAGGGCATGTCGCGTGTGTGGACAGGAGGGACACTGGGCGATAGAGTGCCGAAACCCAATGCTGGAGTTCTGCTGGGTCTGTGGCAGAATCGGTTAGCGGACAGCACTATGTTGTCAGTCGGGAAACGGCCAGCGGCGTCCGCCATCGAGGGGCGAGCGGGAGCCGCCAAGGTCCGCCCCGAGACGCTAGTCGGTCACCTGAAGGACGAAGGGACGCAGTTGACTGCCACCGTATGGATCGGTGAGTGTCAGTATAAGGCTACAGTCGATAAAGGGGCTACAAGCAGCTTTGTTAGCGAAGAGCTAGCTTGTAGACTGAGCATTGTAGGCCGGAGAAGCGTCGCAAGCAGACATGTGAAGTTAGCAGACGGACATAACAGCAGGACAACAGAACAAATAACGGTCGAAATAAGACTCGGGCATCGCAGTTTGGAAATAGCGTTGCTAATTATGCCTGGTGTGATAGACGATTTGGTGCTGGGCTGGGATTTTCTGACTGGCATGGGCACAGTGTTGCAGTGTGCGGGATTGGTGGTCACCATCCCAGCACGACGGCACAAGGTTGGAAAGTTGGAAGAGAGACTGTCGGTGGCAGTTGTCCAGAATACAACCGAACAAGACGAAGCAATACATGATGTCCGAAACCCAGCTATTGAAACCAAAAATCTACACGAGGATCATAAAATTAATGAATTTCTTTTGCGGGAAGTCGCAGCCTTCGAACAACTAAAGGGCACATCACAAATTACTGAACACAAAATTGTGATGAGCGACGACAGGCCTATAAAGCAGCGGTATTTTCCAAAGAATCCAAAAATGCAAGCGGAAATTAACCAGCAAGTAGAGGAACTCCTTGCGAAAGGTTGCATAGAGCCATCAAACAGCCCACACAGCGCACCAATCGTGATGGTGAAAAAGAAGAATGGCAAATGGCGACTGTGCGTGGATTTCAGGCAACTCAACAGCCGATCCATTAAGGACGCGTATCCATTACCAAGAGTGCACCGCATTTTAGACCAGCTACGTGAAGCCCTCCTCATCACTAGCTTGGATCTGAAAGATGGGTACTGGCAGATCCCGATGGAGAAAGCGAGCCGACCACTGACAGCATTTACAGTCCCAGGCAAAGGATTGTATCAGTGGAAAGTAATACCGTTTGGGTTGCACTCGGCACCGGCAACTTTTCAGAGGGCGTTGGATCGCGTTATTGGACCAGAAATGATGCCACACGCGTTTGCATATTTAGATGACACTATAGTCATCGGAAGAACGCGCGAAGAGCATATGGAAAATCTCAAAGAGGTATTTCGGCGGCTGCGGGAAGCAAATCTGCGCATCAACGTGGACAAATGCGATTTCTTTAAAAAGGAATTGACATATTTGGGCCACAGAGTCACAGAGGAAGGAATTCGCACAGATTCAGAAAAGGTTGCTGCAATCGCAGAATTGAAGCCGCCAAGCAACGTGAAAGAGTTACGCCAATACCTGGGCGTAGCATCATGGTACAGGCGCTTCGTACCGGATTTCGCGGAGAAAGTAGCACCTCTAAACGCATTGATGAAAAAAGGCGCAAAATGGGAGTGGACTGAGGAGCGGCAAGTAGCGTTTGACACAGTCAAAGAGAAGCTGACTCAGTCCCCAGCATTGGCATGCCCGGATTTCTCAAAAACATTTTGCTTACAGACGGATGCAAGTAACTATGGCCTGGGTGCGATATTGACCCAACCTTCGGAGCAAGGTGAAAGGGTAATATCGTACGCCAGTAGGACACTAAACGGTGCCGAACGGAACTATTCGGCAACTGAAAAAGAGTGTCTAGCCATAGTGTGGGGAATCAGAAAGCTACGGCCATACCTGGAAGGCTACCATTTTGTGGTCATAACGGACCACATGGCGCTGAAGTGGCTAAACTCAATTGAGAGTCCATCAGGCAGAATAGCGCGTTGGGCGCTTGAACTGCAACAATACGACTTTGAAGTCAAATACCGTAAAGGCAACCTCAATGTCGTAGCCGATGCACTTTCGAGACAGCCACTTCCGGAGACATGCTGCCTAAGAAAAATCGCAACAGAAGGGATGGAGGCAGACAACGCAAATTGCAAATGGATTCAGAAATTAAAAAAGGAAATCGCACAAAATCCCAGGAAATATCCGGATTACATGGAGGAAAATGGCAACCTGTACAGACACATCCCACACCGCGCTGGAGGCGGAGATGTGGAAGCTAGGAAGCTTTGTGTACCCAAAGGTAAAAGGAAGGATGTATTATTGGAGAACCACGACGCAGCCACAGCCGGTCATTTGGGAAGCCGGAAAACGATAGCAAGAGTAGCGACACGCTACTACTGGGCAGGCTTGTACAGGGACGTACGCAATATGTGCACAACTGCGAAACGTGTCAACAATACAAGCCGAGTCAAATGGCGGCGGCAGGAAAGATGATGACACAAATCCCTGAGGAGCCCTGGAGTACCGTGTGTGCTGACTTTGTTGGCCCACTGCCAAGATCAAAACACGGAAATACAATGCTATTGGTGATGTTCGACCGTTTCTCTAAGTGAACTGAGGTGGTTCCGCTAAGGAGCGCAACCACAGCCACTTTGCAAAAGGGTTTCAGAGACAGAATTTTGGCACGATTTGGGGTGCCAAAAGATCTCATAACGGACAATGGAACACAGTTTACGAGTAAAGCCTTCAAACGCTTTCTCGAAGAATTGGGAGTGCGACACCAATTTACGGCACCATACACACCGCAAGAGAATCTCACAGAACGTGCGAACCGCACGGTGAAAACAATGATCGCACAATTCACCAAGGATAACCAGCGGTGCTGGGATGAATTTTTGCCAGAGTTTTCACTGGCCATTAACACCAGCGTATCTGCGTCTACGGGTTATAGTGCAGCGTTTATCACGCAAGGGCGTGAACCAAGGCTGCCAAATGCGCTGTACGACAACGTTACACTCGGCACAGGGCAACCGACACAAACACCCAGCGGCAATGCGAAAAAACTTAGAGAAGTTTTTGAATTGGTGCGCAGGAATTTAGAAAAGGCCGCTCAGGACCAAGCAAGGCATTACAACCTACGGAGACGGTAGTGGAAACCATCCGTAGGAGACAAGGTATGGGTGAAACAACACCACCTGTCAAAAGCAGCGGAAGGCTTCGCTGCAAAGCTTGCTCCTAAATTTGCCGGACCATACACTATAATAAATTTTGTGTCACCTGTAATCTGTAAGCTACAGGGGAAAACTGGTGAAAAGGAACGGACCGCGCACATAGGCGACATCAAACCCCACGGAGGTGGAACGGACAATGGGTGAGATAATAAAAAAAAATTTTTTGGGGGGCACAAATTCGTTTAAGACCCTAGAACAAAAAGTAAATATTTTTTTTTTTATGAACATCTGGAAAAAAGAAAGACCGGTTAATAATTGGTTTTGTTAAGGACGTATTTCATTTACTCACCTGAATCTCCGTCAACTATTATAAATAGAAAGTAAAAAAAAAATCATTAGTTGATTTGTTTTTTTTTTTTTGAAAAAAAAGGGGGTGAATATGTATTAATACATATTAAGTATTTTCCCTACTCAACACATTTAACAGATATATAAATAATAAAAATAAATATGTAAGGTATTAAATATTTATTAAACAATAACAAAAATAATATGTAAGGTAATACATATTATATAAATAATAAAAATAAATATGTAAGGTATTACATATTTATTAAACAATAACAAAAATAAATATGTAAGGTATTACATATTATATAAATAATAAAAATAATATGTAAGGTATTACATATTTATTAAACAATAACAAAATAAATATATAAGGCATTACATATATATAAATTATAAAATAAATATGTATGGTATTACATATTTATTAAAAATAACAGACAACAATGAATGTGTGGGCGGGGAGAATGGATGTCAGAGGAAAAAAAAAAAAAATAATAATAAGAGCCACGGCCCAACCAAGGGCATTACAAAAACCCGGACCTGAACGCGGCGAAAGGTGTGCGAAGCAAACGCTGCTAGTAAAACGGTTAATGGAAAAGGTTAGCGATATCGCAAAGAGAGCGCTGACAAAACATGGCGGTCGCATGCGGGAAGGATACCGTAACATGCGCACCCACACTGTCGCACATGCGTATGGAGTAAAGGTATATAAGGTGCCGACTACCATGCAGTCGGTCACTTTGTGATATTTTACGAAAAAAAACTGAGCACTTACCAAAATGAAGAACGACAGCCAGAAGAACGAGGGAAGGAGGGCAGCCCATGTGTCGGGCCGTGACCCACGTGGGCACTCTCGCACACCAGCGGGGGATGTGCGCGTGGTCGACGCGGCGGCCATGGGTGCCAGCGCCAGAGGGCGCAGAAACGTGGCTCGACGAGGGCGTTGGGCAGGACAGCCCTATGCGCGTGTCGGACCGCAGCGGGAGGCGTCGCCAGACGTGTTGGAGCTGCGGGCGTCGCCCATTTTGGAATCGCCTGAGGAGCGGGAGGCAGCCGAGCGCGAGCGTTGTCGCCGCAGGAGCTGGAGGAAGAGCGAGAGTGGGTGCGCCGGGCATATGGCGATGACTGGGATAGTAGCGACTGGGAGATGGACTACAGCGCTGGTCCAGTGGGCGAAGTTCATGAGGAGTCGCCGCCGCCAAGGGACTTCGTGGAGATAAACCCAGAATGGGTACGCATGTGCCACCCCGAGGCACCACCAACACCAGAGGATGAGCACGTGGGCCCAGCCAGCCCGGAGCGGTTCGCCACACCACCGCTGCCGGAGACTCCACCGCCAGACTGGCGCCCCTCTAGGCCACCGTCACCATTCCCACGTGGGGTGGGCGCCTCGGAGGATGAGGATGACGAGATCATCTGCATATCGTCCGACGAGGAGGAGGCAGCACCGCAGGCCGAGGAGCAGATGCCGCAGACCGATCCGGGTGAGTCGACACCACCGACGGCAACCATCACCCGCGAGAAACGGTTCGTGGATGGGCGGTGGCACCACATCGCGACGGTTGTCCTCGAGTGGACAGAGGAGGTGGCACCGCCCCGCGAGGGCTTCATTAGAGAGATGACGCCACCACGACCGCGTACGCCAACGCCACCCCGACAGCGTACACCGACGCCACCACGATCACGACCGCCGACGCCGTCACCACCACGCGCACTACAGGCACCAGTCAACACGGCCACCAGTCCGACAACACGGACATCGCCGTGGGAATGGCCGACACCACTGCAGGTGGGCACGCCGCCTCCCCCCGGGACACCGCCTAAGCCACACGCTTGGGCAACCAATCCGGTGCGCCCAGCGTTCGGTCGGCAGGCTTCATGCCCGTATGGGGAACGGCCGACTCGCCCGGTGCTACAGCGGCAATCATCCGCACCGCTGGCGACTTCAGGATGGAGAGAGGTGGCGCGCCCCGAGGTGATAGCTGCCGCAGCTGGAGACAGCGACCGACGCACGTCTCGCATTGTTTGGGCACATGGCCAGAGGTACCGCGTGCGGATATCGGTCAGAGGCACGCGGGCCTTTATGTCGGTGTAAAACACAAACACAAAACACGGAAAAAATAATAAAAAAAAATAAATAATATATTCGGATATTTATTTCGTTTAACCTGGAAAAAATATAAAGAAAACAGGTGGATTAAACTGCAGGAGGGGGGTGAAATTTGCTGGAAGCATACTCACATAAAATGTGTGTGTGATCCAGCGCGAGCGGCAAAACGGCATGGCCTGGAAAAAGAGAACATGACTTAGGATATGGTGGAAATGGCGCAAGGCACGAAATTATTTTACTTACCTTGTTTTTTTTAGATTCTTTTCAGCAACAACAAAACTATTGCAAACGCAAATCGTGTGTCATGGCCGATTAGTGTTGGATAGTTGCGGGTGGCCATATCGATCTGGCCACATCGCAAATATCGATCTGGCCGTATCGAATAACGCCGGGCGATGCAAAGCCGCTAGATGGCGTTACGCGACCACCAGCTGATCTTTACAGCGACACTGCTAACGGGCGCCAAAGTTCAAAGCGGAGGCGCGCGATTTGAAAGACGCAAAATTCACTGCTAACGGACGCCAAAAATTCAAAACGTAGGCGCGCGATTTGAAAGTCGCAAAAACTAAGTGGAAGGCTTCCACTTCCGGAGAAAGAGGGGAGTGTGAGGAGCCATATTCACGTATAGCGCCTCACAACAGGCGATTGCATTTATAGCCGCAGCCGGACCTGAGCTGCGGCGAATTCGCAGGATGTCAGCGCTAAGGTACGTGTTTGGCACATGGGAGCCACAAAAACACGTACCGTAAAAGTCGTGGCAAAGTGCCGTTGGTGTGCGAGCGGTGCATCCACGAGATGTAGTGATCACCGTCACACCAACGACAGGCGTGATCAGCAACGAGGAACCGTTGTTGCTAGGCAAATCTCACTGGAACGATCACGCCACCTTTGCCCTTGGCGCGACATTGGCAGCGCTGACAGGCCCCGGTCCAGCGAGACAGCACAAGGGTATAAAAGGAGCCGCCTTTGACAGAGCGGCGAGACAGTTGAAAAGTTAATCCAGAAGTTGAGTACAAGTTAGTTGAGTACAAAAAGTGCGAAGTCAGCGAAGCGAAACGTCAGTACGGAGTCAATACGAAATAAGTGAAATCAGTGCGAAACATAAAGAAATCCTACGCGAAAGGATAATTTAAGAATTTAAAGGATTCATATCGCAATAAGGACAAAGCAGATCGTGTCCTTAGCGATTAACAAACATTTTACTAAGAAATCGATACGCGAAATTTAGCCAGCCTTGGGGTGCGTTGCATTTGCAAAGCAACCTCGAATTAAAACCAAGTATCAGACAAGTGAGCCTGGCGAAGGACAGGTGAAGCTAAAGCCAGAGCCTGAGAGTAGGCGACACTATTGGCGAAATCCATGTGGTAACAAGGAGGCCATAGTAGAGCCTGGCGAATTCGGGCGTTGCTAGCTAAAACCTCGTTTAGTAGGCGAAACATTGACTCTGAATATTTGGTGCAACGAGAGCGCCAGCATTGCAAATAAAACCACGACACAAGAGCCGTACGATTTACTAAACTCTAATAAGAAATATCATTAAGTGCACAGCAATTGTAAAACCCAACGTGAAACTAGCAGAGAGTGCAGTTTAAAATATATGTATAAAAGTAAAACCAAATTGTGTTCTTATTGCCGCAGCCGCCACAAATACAAATTTGTTGGCACGTACCCTCAGCACCGCGAGAGTTAGCCCAGCTAAAAACCGCGTAACTTTAGGTTCGTTACAACTGGCGCCCAACTGTGGATCTACGGCTAACATAACATAGTTTTCTTTAATAAAATACATATAAATAATTGACAATATGGTTCGTTCGTGGGTGTACAATCTAAAAAAGGATGCACTAGTGAAATGCGGAGTGGAATTCGGTCTGGAGCTTGAAAGCACTGTCGAAAATATGAGAAAACAATTCGGAGTCTGGGTAAGTCAAAATGAGAATAATCTTCCATACAGCGTTCGCATTAGCGAACTGGCGAAAACATACAGCCGACAGTCGCCGAATAAAGAACCAGAATTCATGCGCGAGGAAGGGGAATACGAAGAGGAAAAGGAGTTTGCCGGCATAGACGTAGCAAGGCTGAGCGTCCCATGCACCAGCGCGGCGGCTAGGGCGCGAGATTTACAGGAACCTCGCTGATCGCCCTGGAGTACAACCCAACAGCCAGGAGAGCGTAGCCACACCCACACACATGATCAGACCAATGCAAGGGCAAGTGAATACCAAAAAGTAGCCAAACAAGTTCGAGAGTGGAGCTTTCGATTCGATGGACTATCGAAGCCTCTCGAATTCTTGGAGCAAGTGGAATGGTCGGCAGACACATATGGATTAAACTTAAATTTAATTCCAAGGGCAATGCCGGAGTTGCTAAAAGGAATGGCACTTAAGTGGTACATAGCTAACAACAGGCATTGGACTACATGGGTGGATTTTGTCGACAGTTTTCAAGAATACTTCTTACCTCGATATTATTTTGAAAATTTGTACGACGAAGTACGCAGACGGCGGCAAGCGCTGGATGAGCCTTTTAAAGTCTATATGGTGGAGATGCAGACTCTGATGAGACCCCTACGACTCTCAACAGAGAAGGAAGTGCGCACCATTTACACCAACAGCCTTCCTGACTTGCGCGGATACGCACGGCCAAACCAGTTCTCGAATTTGACCCAGCTGATGCAACTGGCAGAAGAATTAGAAGAACTAGAAAATGATAGGCTGAAACTGAGGTTACAAAGTGCTACAGCCCAACAACAATACAGCCAACATCAACAACAACAGCCTCAACAACAACGAGATACACAGCAAAATGGACGCGATCACCATCAGAATCGTGCAAATCGTACACGATTTATGGCCATGGAGGAGCAGAACCAGCACACTGGAGGAATGGACGAACGGCCAACCCCAACATCTAGGACCCAGCAAAATCCTGCCAGGACACACATAAACAACCCAGGAAGGGCATGTCGCGTGTGTGGACAGGAGGGACACTGGGCGATAGAGTGCCGAAACCCAATGCTGGAGTTCTGCTGGGTCTGTGGCAGAATCGGTCAGCGGACAGCACTATGTTGTCAGTCGGGAAACGGCCAGCGGCGTCCGCCATCGAGGGGCGAGCGGGAGCCGCCAAGGTCCGCCCCGAGACGCTAGTCGGTCACCTGAAGGACGAAGGGACGCAGTTGACTGCCACCGTATGGATCGGTGAGTGTCAGTATAAGGCTACAGTCGATAAAGGGGCTACAAGCAGCTTTCTTAGCGAAGAGCTAGCTTGTAGACTGAGCATTGTAGGCCGGAGAAGCGTCGCAAGCAGACATGTGAAGTTAGCAGACGGACATAACAGCAGGACAACAGAACAAATAACGGTCGAAATAAGACTCGGGCATCGCAGTTTGGAAATAGCGTTGCTAATTATGCCTGGTGTGATAGATGATTTGGTGCTGGGCTGGGATTTTCTGACTGGCATGGGCACAGTGTTGCAGTGTGCGGGATTGGTGGTCACCATCCCAGCACGACGGCACAAGGTTGGAAAGTTGGAAGAGAGACTGTCGGTGGCAGTTGTCCAGAATACAACCGAACAAGACGAAGCAATACATGATGTCAGAAACCCAGCTATTGAAACCAAAAATCTACACGAGGATCATAAAATTAATGAATTTCTTTTGCGGGAAGTCGCAGCCTTCGAACAACTAAAGGGCACATCACAAATTACTGAACACAAAATTGTGATGAGCGACGACAGGCCTATAAAGCAGCGGTATTTTCCAAAGAATCCAAAAATGCAAGCGGAAATTAACCAGCAAGTAGAGGAACTCCTTGCGAAAGGTTGCATAGGGCCATCAAACAGCCCACACAGCGCACCAATCGTGATGGTGAAAAAGAAGAATGGCAAATGGCGACTGTGCGTGGATTTCAGGCAACTCAACAGCCGATCCATTAAGGACGCGTATCCATTACCAAGAGTGCACCACATTTTAGACCAGCTACGTGAAGCCCGCTTCATCACTAGCTTGGATCTGAAAGATGGGTACTGGCAGATCCCGATGGAGAAAGCGAGCCGACCACTGACAGCATTTACAGTCCCAGGCAAAGGATTGTATCAGTGGAAAGTAATACCGTTTGGGTTGCACTCGGCACCGGCAACTTTTCAGAGGGCGTTGGATCGCGTTATTGGACCAGAATTGATGCCACACGCGTTTGCATATTTAGATGACATTATAGTCATCGGAAGAACGCGCGAAGAGCATATGGAAAATCTCAAAGAGGTATTTCGGCGGCTGCGGGAAGCAAATCTGCGCATCAACGTGGACAAATGCGATTTCTTTAAAAAGGAATTGACATATTTGGGCCACAGAGTCACAGAGGAAGGAATTCGCACAGATTCAGAAAAGGTTGCTGCAATCGCAGAATTGAAGCCGCCAAGCAACGTGAAAGAGTTACGCCAATACCTGGGCGTAGCATCATGGTACAGGCGCTTCGTACCGGATTTCGCGACGAAAGTAGCACCTCTAAACGCATTGATGAAAAAAGGCGCAAAATGGGAGTGGACTGAGGAGCGGCAAGTAGCGTTTGACACAGTCAAAGAGAAGCTTACTCAGTCCCCAGCATTGGCATGCCCGGATTTCTCAAAAACATTTTGCTTACAGACGGATGCAAGTAACTATGGCCTGGGTGCGATATTGACCCAACCTTCGGAGCAAGGTGAAAGGGTAATATCGTACGCCAGTAGGACACTAAACGGTGCCGAACGGAACTATTCGGCAACTGAAAAAGAGTGTCTAGCCATAGTGTGGGGAATCAGAAAGCTACGGCCATACCTGGAAGGCTACCATTTTGTGGTCATAACGGACCACATGGCGCTGAAGTGGCTAAACTCAATTGAGAGTCCATCAGGCAGAATAGCGCGTTGGGCGCTTGAACTGCAACAATACGACTTTGAAGTCAAATACCGTAAAGGCAACCTCAATGTCGTAGCCGATGCACTTTCGAGACAGCCACTTCCGGAGACATGCTGCCTAAGAAAAATCGCAACAGAAGGGATGGAGGCAGACAACGCAAATTGCAAATGGATTCAGAAATTAAAAAAGGAAATCGCACAAAATCCCAGGAAATATCCGGATTACATGGAGGAAAATGGCAACCTGTACAGACACATCCCACACCGCGCTGGAGGCGGAGATGTGGAAGCTAGGAAGCTTTGTGTACCCAAAGGTAAAAGGAAGGATGTATTATTGGAGAACCACGACGCAGCCACAGCCGGTCATTTGGGAAGCCGGAAAACGATAGCAAGAGTAGCGACACGCTACTACTGGGCAGGCTTGTACAGGGACGTACGCAAATATGTGCACAACTGCGAAACGTGTCAACAATACAAGCCGAGTCAAATGGCGGCGGCAGGAAAGATGTTGACACAAATCCCTGAGGAGCCCTGGAGTACCGTGTGTGCTGACTTTGTTGGCCCACTGCCAAGATCAAAACACGGAAATACAATGCTATTGGTGATGTTCGACCGTTTCTCTAAGTGAACTGAGGTGGTTCCGCTAAGGAGCGCAACCACAGCCACTTTGCAAAAGGGTTTCAGAGACAGAATTTTGGCACGATTTGGGGTGCCAAAAGATCTCATAACGGACAATGGAACACAGTTTACGAGTAAAGCCTTCAAACGCTTTCTCGAAGAATTGGGAGTGCGACACCAATTTACGGCACCATACACACCGCAAGAGAATCTCACAGAACGTGCGAACCGCACGGTGAAAACAATGATCGCACAATTCACCAAGGATAACCAGCGGTGCTGGGATGAATTTTTGCCAGAGTTTTCACTGGCCATTAACACCAGCGTATCTGCGTCTACGGGTTATAGTGCAGCGTTTATCACGCAAGGGCGTGAACCAAGGCTGCCAAATGCGCTGTACGACAACGTTACACTCGGCACAGGGCAACCGACACAAACACCCAGCGGCAATGCGAAAAAACTTAGAGAAGTTTTTGAATTGGTGCGCAGGAATTTAGAAAAGGCCGCTCAGGACCAAGCAAGGCATTACAACCTACGGAGACGGTAGTGGAAACCATCCGTAGGAGACAAGGTATGGGTGAAACAACACCACCTGTCAAAAGCAGCGGAAGGCTTCGCTGCAAAGCTTGCTCCTAAATTTGCCGGACCATACACTATAATAAATTTTGTGTCACCTGTAATCTGTAAGCTACAGGGGAAAACTGGTGAAAAGGAACGGACCGCGCACATAGGCGACATCAAACCCCACGGAGGTGGAACGGACAATGGGTGAGATAATAAAAAAAAATTTTTTGGGGGGCCCAAATTCGTTTAAGACCCTAGAACAAAAAGTACAATTTTTTTTTTTGATGAACATCTGGAAAAAAGAAAGACCGGTTAATAATTGGTTTTGTTAAGGACGTATTTCATTTACTCACCTGAATCTCCGTCAACTATTATAAATAGAAAGTAAAAAAAAAATCATTAGTTTATTTGTTTTTTTTTTTTGAAAAAAAAGGGGGTGAATATGTATTAATACATATTAAGTATTTTCCCTACTCAACACATTTAACAGATATATAAATAATAAAAATAAATATGTAAGGTATTAAATATTTATTAAACAATAACAAAAATAAATATGTAAGGTAATACATATTATATAAATAATAAAAATAAATATGTAAGGTATTACATATTTATTAAACAATAACAAAAATAAATATGTAAGGTATTACATATTATATAAATAATAAAAATAAATATGTAAGGTATTACATATTTATTAAACAATAACAAAAATAAATATATAAGGCATTACATATATATAAATTATAAAAATAAATATGTATGGTATTACATATTTATTAAAAATAACAGACAACAATGAATGTGTGGGCGGGGAGAATGGATGTCAGAGGAAAAAAAAAATAATAATAATAAGAGCCACGGCCCAACCAAGGGCATTACAAAAACCCGGACCTGAACGCGGCGAAAGGTGTGCGAAGCAAACGCTGCTAGTAAAACGGTTAATGGAAAAGGTTAGCGATATCGCAAAGAGAGCGCTGACAAAACATGGCGGTCGCATGCGGGAAGGATACCGTAACATGCGCACCCACACTGTCGCACATGCGTATGGAGTAAAGGTATATAAGGTGCCGACTACCATGCAGTCGGTCACTTTGCGATATTTTACGAAAAAAAACTGAGCACTTACCAAAATGAAGAACGACAGCCAGAAGAACGAGGGAAGGAGGGCAGCCCATGTGTCGGGCCGTGACCCACGTGGGCACTCTCGCACACCAGCGGGGGATGTGCGCGTGGTCGACGCGGCGGCCATGGGTGCCAGCGCCAGAGGGCGCAGAAACGTGGCTCGACGAGGGCGTTGGGCAGGAAAGCCCTATGCGCGTGTCGGACCGCAGCGGGAGGCGTCGCCAGACGTGTTGGAGCTGCGGGCGTCGCCCATTTTGGAATCGCCTGAGGAGCGGGAGGCAGCCGAGCGCGAGCGTTGTCGCCGCCAGGAGCTGGAGGAAGAGCGAGAGTGGGTGCGCCGGGCATATGGCGATGACTGGGATAGTAGCGACTGGGAGATGGACTACAGCGCTGGTCCAGTGGGCGAAGTTCATGAGGAGTCGCCGCCGCCAAGGGACTTCGTGGAGATAAACCCAGATGGGTACGCATGTGCCACCCCGAGGCACCACCAACATCAGAGGATGAGCACGTGGGCCCAGCCAGCCCGGAGCGGTTCGCCACACCACCGCTGCCGGAGACTCCACCGCCAGACTGGCGCCCCGCTAGGCCACCGGCACCATTCCCACGTGGGGTGGGCGACTCGGAGGATGAGGATGACGAGATCATCTGCATATCGTCCGACGAGGAGGAGGCAGCACCGCAGGCCGAGGAGCAGATGCCGCAGACCGATCCGGGTGAGTCGACACCACCGACGGCAACCATCACCCGCGAGAAACGGTTCGTGGATGGGCGGTGGCACCACATCGCGACGGTTGTCCTCGAGTGGACAGAGGAGGTGGCACCGCCCCGCGAGGGCTTCATTAGAGAGATGACGCCACCACGAACGCGTACGCCAACGCCACCCCGACAGCGTACACCGACGCCACCACGATCACGACCGCCGACGCCGTCACCACCACGCGCACTACAGGCACCAGTCAACACGGCCACCAGTCCGACAACACGGACATCGCCGTGGGAATGGCCGACACCACTGCAGGTGGGCACGCCGCCTCCCCCCGGGACACCGCCTCCGCCACACGCTTGGGCAACCAATCCGGTGCGCCCAGCTTTCGGTCGGCAGGCTTCATGCCCGTATGGGGAACGGCCGACTCGCCCGGTGCTACAGCGGCAATCATCCGCACCGCTGGCGACTTCAGGATGGAGAGAGGTGGCGCGCGCAGAGTGGCCACCCGAGGTGATAGCTGCCGCAGCTGGAGACAGCGACCGACGCACGTCTCGCATTGTTTGGGCACATGGCCAGAGGTACCGCGTGCGGATATCGGTCAGAGGCACGCGGGCCTTTATGTCGGTGTAAAACACAAACACAAAACACGGAAAAAAATAATAAAAAAAAAAAAATAATATATTCGGATATTTATTTCGTTTAACCTGGAAAAAAAATAAAGAAAACAGGTGGATTAAACTGCAGGAGGGGGATGAAATTTGCTGGAAGCATACTCACATAAAATGTGTGTGTGATCCAGCGCGAGCGGCAAAACGGCATGGCCTGGAAAAAGAGAACATGACTTAGGATATGGTGGAAATGGCGCAAGGCGCGAAATTATTTTACTTACCTTGTTTTTTTAGATTCTTTTCAGCAACAACAAAACAATTGCAAACGCAAATCGTGTGTCATGGCCGATTAGTGTTGGATAGTTGCGGGTGGCCATATCGATCTGGCCACATCGCAAATATCGATCTGGCCGTATCGAATAACGCCGGGCGATGCAAAGCCGCTAGATGGCGTTACGCGACCACCAGCTGATCTTTACAGCGACACTGCTAACGGGCGCCAAAGTTCAAAGCGGAGGCGCGCGATTTGAAAGACGCAAAATTCACTGCTAACGGACGCCAAAAATTCAAAACGTAGGCGCGCGATTTGAAAGTCGCAAAAACTAAGTGGAAGGCTTCCACTTCCGGAGAAAGAGGGGAGTGTGAGGAGCCATATTCACGTATAGCGCCTCACAACAGGCGATTGCATTTATAGCCGCAGCCGGACCTGAGCTGCGGCGAATTCGCATGCTGTCTCGCTCTGACACAGGATGTCAGCGCTAAGGTACGTGTTTGGCACATGGGAGCCACAAAAACACGTACCGTAAAAGTCGTGGCAAAGTGCCGTTGGTGTGCGAGCGGTGCATCCACGAGATGTAATGATCACCGTCACACCAACGACAGGCGTGATCAGCAACGAGGAACCGTTGTTGCTAGGCAAATCTCACTGGAACGATCACGCCACCTTTGCCCTTGGCGCGACATTGGCAGCGCTGACAGGCCCCGGTCCAGCGAGACAGCACAAGGGTATAAAAGGAGCCGCCTTTGACAGAGCGGCGAGACAGTTGAAAAGTTAATCCAGAAGTTGAGTACAAGTTAGTTGAGTACAAAAAGTGCGAAGTCAGCGAAGCGAAACGTCAGTACGGAGTCAATACGAAATAAGTGAAAATCAGTGCGAAACATAAAGAAATCCTACGCGAAAGGATAATTTAAGAATTTAAAGGATTCATATCGCAATAAGGACAAAGCAGATCGTGTCCTTAGCGATTAACAAACATTTTACTAAGAAATCGATACGCGAAATTTAGCCAGCCTTGGGGTGCGTTGCATTTGCAAAGCAACCTCGAATTAAAACCAAGTATCAGACAAGTGAGCCTGGCGAAGGACAGGTGAAGCTAAAGCCAGAGCCTGAGAGTAGGCGACACTATTGGCGAAATCCATGTGGTAACAAGGAGGCCATAGTAGAGCCTGGCGAATTCGGGCGTTGCTAGCTAAAACCTCGTTTAGTAGGCGAAACATTGACTCTGAATATTTGGTGCAACGAGAGCGCCAGCATTGCAAATAAAACCACGACACAAGAGCCGTACGATTTACTAAACTCTAATAAGAAATATCATTAAGTGCACAGCAATTGTAAAAACCCAACGTGAAAACTAGCAGAGAGTGCAGTTTAAAATATATGTATTAAAAGTAAAACCAAATTGTGTTCTTATTGCCGCAGCCGCCACAAATACAAATTTGTTGGCACGTACCCTCAGCACCGCGAGAGTTAGCCCAGCTAAAAACCGCGTAACTTTAGGTTCGTTACAACTGGCGCCCAGCTGTGGATCTACGGCTAACATAACATAGTTTTCTTTAATAAAATACATATAAATAATTGACAATATGATTCGTTCGTGGGTGTACAATCTAAAAAAGGATGCACTAGTGAAATGTGGAGTGGAATTCGGTCTGGAGCTTGAAAGCACTGTCGAAAATATGAGAAAACAATTCGGAGACTGGGTAAGTCAAAATGAGAATAATCTTCCATACAGCGTTCGCATTAGCGAACTGGCGAAAACATACAGCCGACAGTCGCCGAATAAAGAACCAGAATTCATGCGCGAGGAAGGGGAATACGAAGAGGAAAAGGAGTTTGCCGGCATAGACGTAGCAAGGCTGAGCGTCCCATGCACCAGCGCGGCGGCTAGGGCGCGAGATTTACAGGAACCTCGCTGATCGCCCTGGAGTACAACCCAACAGCCAGGAGAGCGTAGCCACACCCACACACATGATCAGACCAATGCAAGGGCAAGTGAATACCAAAAAGTAGCCAAACAAGTTCGAGAGTGGAGCTTTCGATTCGATGGACTATCGAAGCCTCTCGAATTCTTGGAGCAAGTGGAATGGTCGGCAGACACATATGGATTAAACTTAAATTAATTCCAAGGGCAATGCCGGAGTTGCTAAAAGGAATGACACTTAAGTGGTACATAGCTAACAACAGGCATTGGACTACATGGGTGGATTTTGTCGACAGTTTTCAAGAATACTTCTTACCTCGAGATTATTTTGAAAATTTGTACGACGAAGTACGCAGACGGCGGCAAGCGCTGGATGAGCCTTTTAAAGTCTATATGGTGGAGATGCAGACTCTGATGAGACCCCTACGACTCTCAACAGAGAAGGAAGTGCGCACCATTTACACCAACAGCCTTCCTGACTTGCGCGGATACGCACGGCCAAACCAGTTCTCGAATTTGACCCAGCTGATGCAACTGGCAGAAGAATTCGAAGAACTAGAAAATGATAGGCTGAAACTGAGGTTACAAAGTGCTACAGCCCAACAACAATACAGCCAACATCAACAACAACAGCCTCAACAACAACGAGATACACAGCAAAATGGACGCGATCACCATCAGAATCGTGCAAATCGTACACGATTTATGGCCATGGAGGAGCAGAACCAGCACACTGGAGGAATGGACGAACGGCCAACCCCAACATCTAGGACCCAGCAAAATCCTGCCAGGACACACATAAACAACCCAGGAAGGGCATGTCGCGTGTGTGGACAGGAGGGACACTGGGCGATAGAGTGCCGAAACCCAATGCTGGAGTTCTGCTGGGTCTGTGGCAGAATCGGTCAGCGGACAGCACTATGTTGTCAGTCGGGAAACGGCCAGCGGCGTCCGCCATCGAGGGGCGAGCGGGAGCCGCCAAGGTCCGCCCCGAGACGCTAGTCGGTCACCTGAAGGACGAAGGGACGCAGTTGACTGCCACCGTATGGATCGGTGAGTGTCAGTATAAGGCTACAGTCGATAAAGGGGCTACAAGCAGCTTTGTTAGCGAAGAGCTAGCTTGTAGACTGAGCATTGTAGGCCGGAGAAGCGTCGCAAGCAGACATGTGAAGTTAGCAGACGGACATAACAGCAGGACAACAGAACAAATAACGGTCGAAATAAGACTCGGGCATCGCAGTATGGAAATAGCGTTGCTAATTATGCCTGGTGTGATAGACGATTTGGTGCTGGGCTGGGATTTTCTGACTGGCATGGGCACAGTGTTGCAGTGTGCGGGATTGGTGGTCACCATCCCAGCACGACGGCACAAGGTTGGAAAGTAGGAAGAGAGACTGTCGGTGGCAGTTGTCCAGAATACAACCGAACAAGACGAAGCAATACATGATGTCAGAAACCCAGCTATTGAAACCAAAAATCTACACGAGGATCATAAAATTAATGAATTTCTTTTGCGGGAAGTCGCAGCCTTCGAACAACTAAAGGGCACATCACAAATTACTGAACACAAATTGTGATGAGCGACGACAGGCCTATAAAGCAGCGGTATTTTCCAGAGAATCCAAAAATGCAAGCGGAAATTAACCAGCAAGTAGAGGAACTCCTTGCGAAAGGTTGCATAGAGCCATCAAACAGCCAACACAGCGCACCAATCGTGATGGTGAAAAAGAAGAATGGCAAATGGCGACTGTGCGTGGATTTCAGGCAACTCAACAGCCGATCCATTAAGGACGCGTATCCATTACCAAGAGTGCACCACATTTTAGACCAGCTACGTGAAGCCCGCTTCATCACTAGCTTGGATCTGAAAGATGGGTACTGGCAGATCCCGATGGAGAAAGCGAGCCGACCACTGACAGCATTTACAGTCCCAGGCAAAGGATTGTATCAGTGGAAAGTAATACCGTTTGGGTTGCACTCGGCACCGGCAACTTTTCAGAGGGCGTTGGATCGCGTTATTGGACCAGAATTGATGCCACACGCGTTTGCATATTTAGATGACATTATAGTCATCGGAAGAACGCGCGAAGAGCATATGGAAAATCTCAAAGAGGTATTTCGGCGGCTGCGGGAAGCAAATCTGCGCATCAACGTGGACAAATGCGATTTCTTTAAAAAGGAATTGACATATTTGGGCCACAGAGTCACAGAGGAAGGAATTCGCACAGATTCAGAAAAGGTTGCTGCAATCGCAGAATTGAAGCCGCCAAGCAACGTAAAAGAGTTACGCCAATACCTGGGCGTAGCATCATGGTACAGGCGCTTCGTACCGGATTTCGCGACGAAAGTAGCACCTCTGAACGCATTGATGAAAAAAGGCGCAAAATGGGAGTGGACTGAGGAGCGGCAAGTAGCGTTTGACACAGTCAAAGAGAAGCTGACTCAGTCCCCAGCATTGGCATGCCCGGATTTCTCAAAAACATTTTGCTTACAGACGGATGCAAGTAACTATGGCCTGGGTGCGATATTGACCCAACCTTCGGAGCAAGGTGAAAGGGTAATATCGTACGCCAGTAGGACACTAAACGGTGCTGAACGGAACTATTCGGCAACTGGAAAAGAGTGTCTAGCCATAGTGTGGGGAGTCAGAAGGCTACGGCCATACCTGGAAGGCTACCATTTTGAGGTCATAACGGACCACATGGCGCTGAAGTGGCTAAACTCAATTGAGAGTCCATCAGGCAGAATAGCGCGTTGGGCGCTTGAACTGCAACAATACGACTTTGAAGTCAAATACCGTAAAGGCAACCTCAATGTCGTAGCCGATGCACTTTCGAGACAGCCACTTCCGGAGACATGCTGCCTAAGAAAAATCGCAACAGAAGGGATGGAGGCAGACAACGCAAATTGCAAATGGATTCAGAAATTAAAAAAGGAAATCGCACAAAATCCCAGGAAATATCCGGATTACATGGAGGAAAATGGCAACCTGTACAGACACATCCCACACCGCGCTGGAGGCGGAGATGTGGAAGCTTGGAAGCTTTGTGTACCCAAAGGTAAAAGGAAGGATGTATTATTGGAGAACCACGATGCAGCCACAGCCGGTCATTTGGGAAGCCGGAAAACGATAGCAAGAGTAGCGACACGCTACTACTGGCCAGGCTTGTACAGGGACGTACGCACATATGTGCACAACTGCGAAACGTGTCAACAATACAAGCCGAGTCAAATGGCGGCGGCAGGAAAGATGTTGACACAAATCCCTGAGGAGCCCTGGAGTACAGTGTGTGCTGACTTTGTTGGCCCACTGCCAAGATCAAAACACGGAAATACAATGCTATTGGTGATGTTCGACCGTTTCTCTAAGTGAACTGAGGTGGTTCCGCTAAGGAGCGCAACCACAGCCACTTTGCAAAAGGGTTTCAGAGACAGAATTTTGGCACGATTTGGGGTGCCAAAAGATCTCATAACGGACAATGGAACACAGTTTACGAGTAAAGCCTTCAAACGCTTTCTCGAAGAATTGGGAGTGCGACACCAATTTACGGCACCATACACACCGCAAGAGAATCTCACAGAACGTGCGAACCGCACGGTGAAAACAATGATCGCACAATTCACCAAGGATAACCAGCGGTGCTGGGATGAATTTTTGCCAGAGTTTTCACTGGCCATTAACACCAGCGTATCTGCGTCTACGGGTTATAGTGCAGCGTTTATCACGCAAGGGCGTGAACCAAGGCTGCCAAATGTGCTGTACGACAACGTTACACTCGGCACAGGGCAACCGACACAAACACCCAGCGGCAATGCGAAAAAACTTAGAGAAGTTTTTGAATTGGTGCGCAGGAGTTTAGAAAAGGCCGCTCAGGACCAAGCAAGGCATTACAACCTACGGAGACGGTAGTGGAAACCATCCGTAGGAGACAAGGTATGGGTGAAACAACACCACCTGTCAAAAGCAGCGGAAGGCTTCGCTGCAAAGCTTGCTCTTAAATTTGCCGGACCATACACTATAATAAATTTTGTGTCACCTGTAATCTGTAAGCTACAGGGGAAAACTGGTGAAAAGGAACGGACCGCGCACATAGGCGACATCAAACCCCACGGAGGTGGAACGGACAATGGGTGAGATAATAAAAAAAAATTTTTGGGGGGCACAAATTCGTTTAAGACCCTAGAACAAAAAGTACAATTTTTTTTTTTGATGAACATCTGGAAAAAAGAAAGACCGGTTAATAATTGGTTTTGTTAAGGACGTATTTCATTTACTCACCTGAATCTCCGTCAACTATTATAAATAGAAAGTAAAAAAAAAAATCATTAGTTGATTTGTTTTTTTTTTTTTTTTTAAAAAGGGGGTGAATATGTATTAATACATATTAAGTATTTTCCCTACTCAACACATTTAACAGATATATAAATAATAAAAATAAATATGTAAGCTATTAAATATTTATTAAACAATAACAAAAATAAATATGTAAGGTAATACATATTATATAAATAATAAAAATAAATATGTAAGGTATTACATATTTATTAAACAATAACAAAAATAAATATGTAAGGTATTACATATTATATAAATAATAAAAATAAATATGTAAGGTATTACATATTTATTAAACAATAACAAAAATAAATATATAAGGCATTACATATATATAAATAATAAAAATAAATATGTATGGTATTACATATTTATTAAAAATAACAGACAACAATGAATGTGTGGGCGGGGAGAATGGATGGCAGAGGGAAAAAAAAAAATAATAATAAGAGCCACGGCCCAACCAAGGGCATTACAAAAACCCGGACCTGAACGCGGCGAAAGGTGTGCGAAGCAAACGCTGCTAGTAAAACGGTTAATGGAAAAGGTTAGCGATATCGCAAAGAGAGCGCTGACAAAACATGGCGGTCGCATGCGGGAAGGATACCGTAACATGCGCACCCACACTGTTGCACATGCGTATGGAGTAAAGGTATATAAGGTGCCGACTACCATGCAGTCGGTCACTTTGCGATATTTTACGAAAAAAAACTGAGCACTTACCAAAATGAAGAACGACAGCCAGAAGAACGAGGGAAGGAGGGCAGCCCATGTGTCGGGCCGTGACACACGTGGGCACTCTCGCACACCAGCGGGGGATGTGCGCGTGGTCGACGCGGCGGCCATGGGTGCCAGCGCCAGAGGGCGCAGAAACGTGGCTCGACGAGGGCGTTGGGCAGGACAGCCCTATGCGCGTGTCGGACCGCAGCGGGAGGCGTCGCCAGACGTGTTGGAGCTGCGGGTGTCGCCCATTTTGGAATCGCCTGAGGAGCGGGAGGCAGCCGAGCGCGAGCGTTGTCGCCGCCAGGAGCTGGAGGAAGAGCGAGAGTGGGTGCGCCGGGCATATGGCGATGACTGGGATAGTAGCGACTGGGAGATGGACTACAGCGCTGGTCCAGTGGGCGAAGTTCATGAGGAGTCGCCGCCGCCAAGGGACTTCGTGGAGATAAACCCAGAATGGGTACGCATGTGCCACCCCGAGGCACCACCAACACCAGAGGATGAGCACGTGGGCCCAGCCAGCCCGGAGCGGTTCGCCACACCACCGCTGCCGGAGACTCCACCGCCAGACTGGCGCCCCGCTAGGCCACCGTCACCATTCCCACGTGGGGTGGGCGCCTCGGAGGATGAGGATGACGAGATCATCTGCATATCGTCCGACGAGGAGGAGGCAGCACCGCAGGCCGAGGAGCAGATGCCGCAGACCGATCCGGGTGAGTCGACACCACCGACGGCAACCATCACCCGCGAGAAACGGTTCGTGGATGGGCAGTGGCACCACATCGCGACGGTTGTCCTGGAGTGGACAGAGGAGGTGGCACCGCCCCGCGAGGGCTTCATTAGAGAGATGACGCCACCACGAACGCGTACGCCAACGCCACCCCGACAGCGTACACCGACGCCACCGCGATCACGACCGCCGACGCCGTCACCACCACGCGCACTACAGGCACCAGTCAACACGGCCACCAGTCCGACAACACGGACATCGCCGTGGGAATGGCCGACACCACTGCAGGTGGGCACGCTGCCTCCCCCCGGGACACCGCCTCCGCCACACGCTTGGGCAACCAATCCGGTGCGCCCAGCGTTCGGTCGGCAGGCTTCATGCCCGTATGGGGAACGGCCGACTCGCCCGGTGCTACAGCGGCAATCATCCGCACTGCTGGCGACTTCAGGATGGAGAGAGGTGGCGCGCGCAGAGTGGCCACCCGAGGTGATAGCTGCCGCAGCTGGAGACAGCGACCGACGCACGTCTCGCATTGTTTGGGCACATGGCCAGAGGTACCGCGTGCGGATATCGGTCAGAGGCACGCGGGCCTTTATGTCGGTGTAAAACACAAACACAAAACACGGAAAAAAATAATAAAAAAAAAAAAATAATATATTCGGATATTTATTTCGTTTAACCTGGAAAAAAAATAAAGAAAACAGGTGGATTAAACTGCAGGAGGGGGGTGAAATTTGCTGGAAGCATACTCACATAAAATGTGTGTGTGATCCAGCGCGAGCGGCAAAACGGCATGGCCTGGAAAAAGAGAACATGACTTAGGATATGGTGGAAATGGCGCAAGGCGCGAAATTATTTTACTTACCTTGTTTTTTAGATTCTTTTCAGCAACAACAAAACAATTGCAAACGCAAATCGTGTGTCATGGCCGATTAGTGTTGGATAGTTGCGGGTGGCCATATCGATCTGGCCACATCGCAAATATCGATCTGGCCGTATCGAATAACGCCGGGCGATGCAAAGCCGCTAGATGGCGTTACGCGACCACCAGCTGATCTTTACAGCGACACTGCTAACGGGCGCCAAAGTTCAAAGCGGAGGCGCGCGATTTGAAAGACGCAAAATTCACTGCTAACGGACGCCAAAAATTCAAAACGTAGGCGCGCGATTTGAAAGTCGCAAAAACTAAGTGGAAGGCTTCCACTTCCGGAGAAAGAGGGGAGTGTGAGGAGCCATATTCACGTATAGCGCCTCACAACAGGCGATTGCATTTATAGCCGCAGCCGGACCTGAGCTGCGGCGAATTCGCAGGATGTCAGCGCTAAGGTACGTGTTTGGCACATGGGAGCCACAAAACACGTACCGTAAAAGTCGTGGCAAAGTGCCGTTGGTGTGCGAGCGGTGCATCCACGAGATGTAGTGATCACCGTCACACCAACGACAGGCGTGATCAGCAACGAGGAACCGTTGTTGCTAGGCAAATCTCACTGGAACGATCACGCCACCTTTGCCCTTGGCGCGACATTGGCAGCGCTGACAGGCCCCGGTCCAGCGAGACAGCACAAGGGTATAAAAGGAGCCGCCTTTGACAGAGCGGCGAGACAGTTGAAAAGTTAATCCAGAAGTTGAGTACAAGTTAGTTGAGTACAAAAAGTGCGAAGTCAGCGAAGCGAAACGTCAGTACGGAGTCAATACGAAATAAGTGAAAATCAGTGCGAAACATAAAGAAATCCTACGCGAAAGGATAATTTAAGAATTTAAAGGATTCATATCGCAATAAGGACAAAGCAGATCGTGTCCTTAGCGATTAACAAACATTTTACTAAGAAATCGATACGCGAAATTTAGCCAGCCTTGGGGTGCGTTGCATTTGCAAAGCAACCTCGAATTAAAACCAAGTATCAGACAAGTGAGCCTGGCGAAGGACAGGTGAAGCTAAAGCCAGAGCCTGAGAGTAGGCGACACTATTGGCGAAATCCTTGTGGTAACAAGGAGGCCATAGTAGAGCCTGGCGAATTCGGGCGTTGCTAGCTAAAACCTCGTTTAGTAGGCGAAACATTGACTCTGAATATTTGGTGCAACGAGAGCGCCAGCATTGCAAATAAAACCACGACACAAGAGCCGTACGATTTACTAAACTCTAATAAGAAATATCATTAAGTGCACAGCAATTGTAAAAACCCAACGTGAAAACTAGCAGAGAGTGCAGTTTAAAATATATGTATTAAAAGTAAAACCAAATTGTGTTCTTATTGCCGCAGCCGCCACAAATACAAATTTGTTGGCACGTACCCTCAACTTTAGGTTCGTTACACTACCTTACAGGTGGCGCCCGAGCAGGGACTCTGGGATTGTTTAAAGTTATATCCGGTATATAGTTTTTGTGGAAAGTTACGCTGAAATAGTGTAAAAAGCTAGAGCGAGAAAAAAGGGTGGTGATTTTCATCAAGAAAAGCAGTAGAAGTGGTCCTGCAGGGGTGTGTGTATAACAGCAAAAAGCAGCGGTCCGACAGGGGTGTCAGAACATTTTTATGCATATTCACGCGCTCGCACATGGGAAGGCGGCTGGAAAAGCGCCGTTAGTTTTGCTTGCTGTCGTCGCGTTATACATACAGGGTGCGCATTCTGGTGTTTTGTCTCTGTTTTAACTGCGCCAGTCTACTTGCAAACCAGGTACCTTATTTTGTTAAGACGCTGACACAGTTAGGCGGGCACTGGGAAATTACCATGGCATAGGCGCACAGTTTGAGTGTCATTGGTCAGTTTTGGTTTGCACCACGGCACGATCGTTTGGGTAACCTGCACAGTTTGGCAAGCACTGGTAAATCATCACGGCATCGGAACACAGTTTGAGAGTCATTGGTAATTTTTTTTGAGTGCCTACACTGTGGCAATATGCACGTTTCTTTTGGCAATAGTACAGGTATCGTGTAGGGGTATGCGCAAACGGCCATACACATATGTAGGCAGACCCCAAAAGAGATTATTAAAATAAAGAAAAAATAAATATTAAAGGAAAAAAAAATAAAGGGGTTATTGCAGACATATGTGTGGGGGCACGAACTCATTATTTTTTTTCTTTGACGGATATATTGAGAAAGGAAAAAAAATGGAGAGTTGTTGCGGGGGACGTAGGTGAATACACAAGTTGAATTTTTGGAGAAAAGAAAATATATATACGTCTACGAGGATACAGAAGCAGAGGAAAACGAATAGGAAAGAGTTTTTTTGAGTGGTTTCGCATCTGCGAATGTCGGAGGAGGGGGCGCCGAGTAGCGCGACGCTCGTGAACCCTCAGTCGCGATCATTCGGGAATATCCGAAAACAATATAAATTGAGCCATCACGACACAGAGCGACACAGTCGACCCAGAGCTACCAAGCTATACACATCGTTCTTTAACAACAGTGAATAATATTTAACCAGCCTTTTACAACAAGGACCCTAGTCTCGCACAGGATACCAGCTAGTTTACAACAAGGACCCTAGTCTCGCACAGGATACCAGCTAGTATATAACAAGGATACTAGCCTCGCACAGGACAACAAGGATACAAGCTAGTATACACCAAGGAGCGGATCCCAAACAGAGAAAACGACGACTGCCCAACCAGAGCAACGAGATCCAGGCAACTCGGGCATGCAGAGCCTAAACATACCGGTGCCGGTTCAGCATCAGCGCTTGTCGCGATCCAGCGATAGGGGAACCTCAACGATGCTACCAAGTCGACACGAAGCCTTTGGAGCCATGGGAGTGGAACGCATGCAACGCTGGGGGGTCACCTTCGACGGCACCACTGACCCTTTGCGGTTCATCGAGAGATTGGAGGAACGAGCGGTGTCACACCGAGTTGACACCCGAATCTTGGCTCAAGGGGTACCAGAGCTGCTAAAAGGAACCGCCGAGAACTGGTTCCGTACGAACCACCTACAGGGCGAACCTTGGAGCGTGTTTCGGAGGGAGTTCCTAGACTTCTTTTTTCCACCGCGGTATTTCCAGAGGCTGGAGGACGAGATTAGGATGCGCTACCATCGAGGGATGGAAGACGAGGGATACAAACAATATCTAGTAGACATCCGTCTCATGATGCACCGCGCTGGCTATACAGAGGACCAGGAACTGGAGCGGGTATACGAAAATCTTTTGCCGGAGTACCAGCTGTACGTAAGACGCATGGATTTTCGCACTTTCAAACAGCTGACGCAGCTGGTGATAAACTTCGAAGTCACTCGGGAACGACAGCATCAGCGTCAGGCCAGGAATAAGACAAGCAACGAACGAGCGGCTCGCCCTACCGGATCAACGGCTGTGTCAAAACGGGAAACAGGCGCAACGAGCCCCAAGCCAGGCACTCAGTGGGCGGCTTCACAATCAACAGGATCCCCAGAAGCAGGGAATATTCAAGGTACGCCAGGTTCTGCCAGTAACGAGCAGCCAGTGGACACGCGTAATGCGTGCCGCAACTGCGGAACACATGGGCACTTCGCAAGGGAATGTCGTGGGACACGCATATTGTTCTGCTGGAATTGTGGCCGCCGAGGAGTGAGGACCATCGACTGCTGCCAGACACAGGACAGGTGAGCGAGCAGGCGAGCGAGTCCTGGGATTAGTAGGCGTTATGGATGGCCGACTTGCTGCAGAGACGAGCATCGAAGCCGAGGTGATGGTAGCTACGCTGGACACAGGTGCCACGCGAAGCTTCCTCAGCGAGCAGAAGGCGCGACTCATTGAGACCCCGGCTAACAGACGAGCAGTGAAGATGGTGATAGCCTTGGCAAACGGGTCAAGAATGGAGCTAACGCGGGCAATTCAAGCAGACGTACGACTCGAGCAGGCATGGGCTAGCATTCTGATGCTGGTCTTATCATCGGCCCTCGACGATGTGCTGCTCGGATTGGACTTCTTTGGCGCCATAAATGCCAAGTTGCAGGTGGGTGAATGGCTAATCCCAATAAGCCTACCAAACCCAAAAGCTGCAGGATACCATGGAGCGGCCGACCCAAAACCAAACAACGAACCCAGCCAGGCCCCGGGCGTTAGTGGTCAAAGAGGAGGCGATGACGTTCACCAGGCAGCACGACGGACTACGATCGTACATACAAAGACAAACCAGGACGATGCCTGCAACCGCGAGACAGTCGTCGTACCGATACCAGAGACTACGAAGCAAAGCGAGGACGACGCCTGCAACCGCGAGGCGGTCGTCAACACAAAGACAAAGACACCGGAGACTACGAAGCAAAGCGAGGACGACGCCTGCAACCGCGAGGCGGTCGTCAACACAAGGACAGGGATACCAGAGACTACGACGCAGAGCCAGGGCGACGCCGGCAACCGCGAGGTGGTCGCCACGATAATCAGGACACAGGATGATTACGATACCGCATCCGCGAGGTAGTCGGCGAGTCATCTTCGACAAGAGTACGAGACAGGACTTGGGGAGGCGTGCTAAGCCCTGCACGTCCGAGAGCCATCCAACGGAACCCGTTTCGCATCAGACCGGGAGATCAGAAGACCAAGGGAGAAACACGCGGTATACTAGCCAGCATCGCAGAAGCAACTCTAGCGGGAGAGTGTGAAGAACCCAAAGACGGAGCAGGGCTACGTTCGAAGGCTCAACCAGTCGCCACAAGCCAGTCCGGCCCGAGCCCAGCCGAGACGATGGCACCGTGGGTGCAAGAGTTTCTGGAGGAAGAATTGGAAAAATTTGACGGAATGACCGGCGTGTCTAACATCGCGGAACACGTCATAGTGATGCGCGACGATCGCCCGATAAAGCAGCGATATTACCCACGCAATCCAGCGATGCTAAGGATAATCCATGCGCAGGTAGACGAGCTGCTACGAGATGGATGCATCGAGCCGTCGAAAAGTCCCCACATTGCACCCATTGTGCTAGTGGGCAAGAAGACGGGCGAAACTCGCATGTGCGTGGACTTTCGTCAACTCAATGCACGATCAACGCCGGACGCATACCCCCTGCCGAGGATAAACTCTATCTTGGAGAGGCTAAGGAACGCAAAGTACATAAGTACACTGGACTTGAAGAGCGTCGCGAATGCACTGCATTCACAGTACCAGGACGAGGCCTCTTCTAATGGCGGGTTATGCCATTTGGCCTCCACTCGGCACCCGCCACATTCCAGCGGGCACTCGACAGCGTCATTGGAGCAGACATGGAGCCACATGCTTTTGCATACCTCGACGATATAATCATCATCAGGACGACACTGGAGGAACACGTCGAGAATCTAAGTGAAGTGTTGAGGCGCCTGCGACAAGCGAACCTCAGGCTTAACCGGAAGAAGTGCGCTTTCTTCCAGCGCAGGCTGGTGTACCTGGGACACGTCGCACAGTGGGGCCTTTGCTCATTTAGCTTATCAAAAATCATATCTTCTAAACTAATGAAGCGATTTCAAAAATTTAAAAAGCAATTAATAGATGACTTTTCAACTTGTTTTTATTCGATTTTCTAACTTAAATACATAAAATTTAAATTCTTATTTTTGGGTGATTTTTTGAGGTTAATTTTTAATATTTGCTATCGATGGCTGATTTTCAACCAAATAATCATCAACATTAATGCTAGTAAGGTTAACATCTAATAAACTCAACATTTCGGAACTATAGTTGCTATCTTCCAAATCCTTTCGTGATCGCACATGTCTCAGCGATGCAAGAAGTGGATCCGATGAGGCTGCCAGCATGTCATGAAAAGGTCTCCATTTTGTCGCACCCGAGAAATTTTGCACGTATTAGTGTATCTGAACCTCTTGTAGTCCTTGTTTTTACATTCCTGTGCTTCTTCGGACAGCTCTCCAATAGGTTAGCACTGATATTCTATTAAGTCCTTTCCATGAGCCAAAATCCTATGTACCGTGGGGGTTAGTTTTTTCTGAGGATACAATCCAGTCAAAAGTTGAGCTGTTTTTGATGCGTATTCGCTAAATTTTGCACCATCTATCATTGCTATCCGTAGCATCCTCAAGCTTACGTTTCCTTGTAACACATGAACACTCCTCCATACTTTTTTGCGGCCTTCCTCTTCCTCGGCTAGTCGATGGGTAAACTTCTTCCTGTTCTGAATATCCGAATGTTGTACATTCCTCCAACCAATTTTCATGCTTTTTTATGAAAGCCGACATGGTTCTATGGACCAAGTTCCATTTTCGCTTCAAGTTAGCGTGAATGAATTTAATTTGTGTCTGAAGTGCACAACTAGCGTTTTCGAGTACGCCAATCTCTTTAAGCAATGCCACTTGAAAATCGTTAATATTTTCAGAAGCACGAAAAAGTTCAAAAATCTTTGAATTTGTTAAATCCATTATTGCGCTTATTTATCAAAATTTCGTGAAGTATATTGAAAAATACTATTCAATCTGAAAATTTCTTATTGTTCGCAGCAATAAACAACAAGTGTTTCCTCTTATGAAGTTATGAAATAACTGTTGCCATCAAGTGACATATTTTGCACTTTATACCATATTTTTGAGTTAGCTAGGTAAGCCAGCAAAATTGGTATAACCCTTTTCCAATTAGCTAGGTAAAAAACAATATATACCTAAGGTATTGATTTACATTAAAAATAGGTAAACGGGGAAATACAGAAATTAAAAAAAAATTTCCTGTAGTACCGCAACTTTCCATCAACTACAATTATATTTACCTGCCTCCTCAGACCTTTTCCATTCAGGTAATTATAAAGGATAGGAAGGAAAAAAGGATTAGAAGGGATATATATAGACAGGTAGTACTTATAATACAACATTTAGAAATGTTGTCAATAAACAGCACACACGCTACAGCCAAATTTGTATGCGCTCTTCTTCTTCCTTATAGTACCTGCCGCGTGTTTTTAACTCGAGGTATCCCTAGTTTTTTGGCTCGCGTTTCCAAAATGCAGATTTTCGCAGATTGCGACTATATACATATGAAAGGTATATATTATAGCTTTCAAATGCATGTGGTCCCACCGTGACTCTGAGAGATCCTTTTTTGTTATAGTCCACGAAAGTTAAAAAAATGCCAAAATTTAGTGTATTTTTTAAACGATTCTTATTTAATAAGTATTTCAGCTATTTTTAAACTGTATACAGAAAAACACTGAGATTGAACATACTTTTCAGATAAAGAAAAAAGATCGAAGATCGGTTGTGTACGTCGCCCAATATTCAGTTCGAAAGTGGTAAATTTCTGTAAAAATTGTCATTTTTTCGTACTCACGTAAAATTTCTCAACTTTGAGGAGCTCTACCACCCATAATTATTAACCGATTTAAAAAATCTTTTGGATCCATAATCTTTGAAGTATTCTCTATCGATTACATATTTCACTTATGCCAAACGCGTTCATGAAAAAAATGATTTTTGATAAGCTATCCGAGAAAAGGCCCCACTGTGCGTCGTCAGCGAGATGGGAATCCACACCGATCCGGAGAAGATCGCTGCGGTACAGCAGCTAACAGCCCCTACGAGTGTACGAGAACTTCGATGCCTTGGGCTCGCTTCTTGGTACCGGAGATTTGTCCCGAACTTTGCAGCAGTGGTTCGACCAATGTCCCAGTTACTTCGGAAAGGCAAGAGATGGATCTGGGAGTCACCACAACAAGAGGCATTTGCAAAACTCAAGGCGCTACTGACAGAGGCACCCATTCTCGCGTGCCCGGATTTTACGAAAAAGTTTTCATTACAGACCGATGCTAGCGACTACGGACTTGGAGGAGTGCTAACCCAGCAGAGTGCCGATGGCGAAAGGGTCATTGCATACGTTAGCCGAAGACTACAGAAGGCCGAGGAAAACTACTCCGCCACCGAGAAGGAGTGTTTGGCAATCGTCTGGGTCATTAGGAAGCTCCGTTGCTATTTGGAAGGCTACAAGTGGCCTTGTACCTCTCAAGTGGCCGAACACCATTGAGAACCCCACAGGACGAGTTGCGAGATGGGCATTGGAACTCCAACAGTTCCAATTTGACGTACATTACCGGAAAGGACGACAAAACGTAGTGGCCGATGCGTTGTCACGACAACCTCTAGAGGCCTTAAAGACAGCCATCGAGGAGCAGGGCACATGCGCATGGTTTCGACGACGCACGCAGGAGACACAGGAACAACCAGAGAAGTACCCAGATTACACACTGGAGAACGGACAATTGTACAGGCACCTCAGACAACGACCCTTGGAGGAAGACTTCCTACCATGGAAGCTATGCGTAGGCAAGGAGCAACGGCAACGCGTGTTACAAGAATGCCATGATCAACCAAGTGCGGGACATCTAGGAATACGCAAGACCACGACGAGGATATGTCAAAGATATTATTGGCCAGGAATCTTCAGGGACGTCGCTCGCTACGTAAGGAAATGTGCTGTGTGCCAAAAATTTAAACTGCAACAAGCCAAGCCCGCAGGAAAGATGCTGACACGGCAGGTAAACGAGCCCTTCGCTACAATTTGCGCCGACTTCGTTGGACCTCTGACGAGATCCAAGCAGGGGAGCACGGTACTACTAGTGTTCTTTGACATGTTTTCAAAATGGGTGGAACTGGTACCCTTGCAACGAGCTACTGCATCGTACTTGGAAAAAGCTTTTCGGGACCGGATCCTCAGCCGATTTGGAATACCACGCAAGTTTATCTGTGACAACGGGACCCAACTCACCAGTCGTACGTTCAAGGCGTTTTGCAAACGGGCAGGTATGTCATTAGAACATACTGCACCATACAATCCGCAGCAAAATCCAACAGAAAGGGCGAATCGGACGATCAAGACGATGATCGCACAGTACATCGAGGGACCACATAACACATGGGATACCTGGCTTCCGGAGCTCTCACTGGCGATCAACAGCAGCGTGTCCGACACAACAGGATTCAGTCCGGCGTTCCTGGTCCAAGGACGAGAGCCGAGACTACCAGGAGCATTATTCGATGAGGTCACTCCAGGGTCCGGCATAGTCGTTACCGACCCCGAGACCAGAGCAAAACAGCTATGCGACATTTTTCAGACGGCGTGGGATAACACACAGCGAGCATCAGCGGAAAAGGGCCGTCATTACAATCTACGGAGGCGCGACTAGAGACCAGCCATCGGCAGCTTGTTATTAGTGAAGCATCACGCGCTATCAAACGCCAACGACGGATTTGCAGCCAAATTAGCCCCACGCTACGAGGGCCCGTACAAGGTAACTAAGTTCATTTCTCCCAACATAGTCAGAGTCCGACACACCGAGACCAGACAACGCCGCACCGCTGGAGTAGCCGACTTGAAAGCTTTTCGACAACAAGAGGACGAGGAACAGCACGACAGCGAAGGCGAAGAGCAACCACTCGACCACAACACGGATTCCTTAATGGCAAATAGAGCCACACCAACCAGCGAAGACTTAGCAAGTAAATTAGGGGCGCACACAAGGCAAATTAACATAAGAGCTATCTTTAACATTGTTTAGTGGTATTATACGATAAGTTATTTCCAAGTTTCAACATCGCACCAGACTATTGTCCTGTAGCGCATAGTCTGTCCATAGTCCCAGGGGTATAACCTCGTTTATATTATTGCAGATTTTGCAACTCTTCTTTGCATTCATTTTTATACCCTTAACCCATAAAATGGGTAAATAAGGGTATAATGGTTTTGTGCAAAAGTATGTAACAGGCAGAAGGAAGCATCTCCGACCCCATAAAGTATATATATTCTTGATCAGCATCAACAGCCGAGACGATATAGCCATGTCCGTCTGTCCGTCTGTCTGTCCGTCTGTCCGTCTGACCGTCTGTCCGTCTGTATGAACGCGTGGATCTCAGAGACTACAAGAGCTAGAGACTTCAGATTTTGTGTATAAGTTCTCCTATACCATGAGCAGAACAAGTTTGCTTCAAATTATCGATAACTATTCTGGTTTCCGATATACACATAATATCGATAACAATAAAATATCGAATTTGGAAAATCTAAAAATGAGGGTTGAAGTAATGGATAATGATACAACTTTTCTGAAAATTTCGTCCAAATCGGTTAAGAAACACCGGAGATATTGAACTTAATCGATGGAAGCTAAGCCAGTATACCAAAGTCTTACATAAATTAAATATATTTATTGCAACTGGGTTCAGGGTATCTTCTAGTCGGGCTCTCCCGACTAGAGCCTTCTAACTTGTTTATTTCTAATTTCATTGCTTCGAATTTATTTGTATCTCGCAATTCAATTTGTTTTTGTTTTTTATTATAAAATTTTATCTTTTTGGAAAAAAGTTTCAAAAGTAGACTTTTACTAAAATTTAAATCTTTTAATGGGCACTTAATGGGTAAAGAAGAGTATTGTAGCCACAGTAAGATAACAGAGAGAAGAACAAAGAAGAAGAAATATAACTGTAAATGGTACTCACTGCAAGCAGCATGCACAGCTGAGCGAATATATGCTGCAACAAAAAGAGCGGCTTAAAGCTTGATCAGCGCGCGCGTCGCTCTTATGACTGCCGCTAGATATAACATAATTTGAATGCAATCATGCGTCTTTGTTGTTGCCCATTTACGCTAACTCTTTTGTTTATGCGCGCTTTGCATGTCAAACAAATCTTAATATCCCTATCTCCTCCGCACTCACTAAGCTAAGCTAACCATAACTAAGAGGCTGCCGTTAAGGGAATTGCGCCACCCATACCTAGCTCTTAAGTGCAAGCGTTGTATGTATGAGCTCGGGATCTGCTGCTTAGAGGAATAACTGTAATTCTCTTTCCAACATTATGTTTTTACATACAATGGTAAGGGAATTGGTTATGCATTTTAGTTCATATTTAATGTGAACAATGAAAGTTAATTTTCGTTTCAGTGAATTTTTTAATATTGTTTATATTAGAGATAATAATAATAACAACGAAATTTTCTTTTTGGATCGGTGAGTTTTTTAATATTCTGATTTTCGTATTATATATATACCATATATACATTCATTTAAAACACGTATGTATATACGTATATACGTTCATTTAAAATTCGTATTTTATGATAAGTTATAACAAATATTTAATTGCTATTATTTAAATATTTAAATAACTGTTGGATATCGATCATTGTTATCGATATAATGATAGTATGTAATGTATACTTAAGATTGTGGTATTTTTCGAGATTAATAAAAGCTACGGTCACTCTCGTACCGCGTGCCAGCAAGATCAACACACAACATATTGGCGACGAGGACAGAAAAAGTAAAGAAAAGTAAAAACTTAATAAGTTATACAAATTGCAAAAACGTGTAAATACACGAAATAAAATATAAATACGTGTATAGTGCACCCAGTGGCGTAAATATGCCACCAAAAGAGGAAGGCGAAGCAGCAGCGCCAAATGTGACGAGTGCAGTACATACAGCACATGGCACATACATGCGGACTGCGGGAGTCTCAGAATTTGTACCAGGTCAAGTTGATTTGAATTTATGAAAGGAGCGCCTAGAAATACACTTTCACGAGATTGATTGCTCTACAGAAGAAATACAACGACCTATACTACTGAGATCAGTAGGGGATGAAGCCTACAGAGTGTTACATAACCTCTGTAATCCCACGTTGCCTTCCTCGCGTACATATGCAGAGCTGTGTGAGAACACACTTTGCCCCATCAGTGATAATTTTTCATGAACGCAGACGATTCTATCAAGCAAATAAAAATTGCGATGAGTCTGTAGCTGATTGGTTTGCTAGAGTTAAGCAGCTCGCGGTAACCTGCAAGTTCGGACCTGCGTATTGGACAAATTCATAGTGGGCATGTCAACGCACATATTTGAAAGGCTATGTGACGAAGATGAAACAATTTCATTAACGAAGGCGCTACGCAAGGCCATGATGGTAGAGACCAGAAACACAGTGAAGATCAACTCTTCGATGGGCAAAAAGATGGACATGGTCAACTTGGTTAACACTCATCTGTCTCTAAAGCTGCCTTCACACGGTCGGTTTTTCATCGGTTTTTTTTTTTAAGCCAGCGCTCTCGTGTGAACACGCAACATTTTTTAGGTCCGGTCAAAAACCGACGCAAAAATGAGAAAAATAGAACGTGTTCTATTTCTGCTCTTTTTTGCGTCGGTTAAATTTGTGCCACTAACATGTTTACGTAAAAAAGGCGTTTTTGGTTTTTTTAGTAATTGTTGGCAAAAAATAATGTGAACAAACTTATATATACAAAAAACGAATTGCAAAAGTGGAATGGGAACAGACGAGAAGCTCAACAATTTTTGGTTGAAAAATTTAGATTTTTTGAAGCCTCACCTTAAAATAAAGGAAAATAGAACATCCAGTTTCAATGTGAGTATAGTTTGCTATTATTTATGTATAAAATGTGCCTATATAGAACATACTTTCAACAGTTTCAAAGCGACACGATGACTTCGGACTCACAAGATGTGGTCGAATAGGCTTCGATATTGGAATCGCCCGGTTGCTCGACTCAGGCTGCCAAAGAATCTGAGCCATCAGCGGAGAGTGTTTTCAAGACTGCAAGTGAAATGCTAGGCGTTATACGAAACAAGCGCAAGTTCGAGCACGACGTTGACTCGTTTGGCGAGCTTGTTAAAGCGGAGATGGCTCGCATCGAAAACCCAAAAAGGCGGATGGAAGCCAAGTTGCAAATACTTGAAATGCTTTACAAAAATTATAATTAATTTAATTATTATAATTAATTACATTTAATATTTGGCTCACTACTTGAAGAATGTGATATTAATAAAATAAAATTTAATTCAATAAAAGCATTTTCTTTTCTTTTCTTAAAAATTGAACTTTTTGATTGCATCAGCCTGCCAGGAAACAGCGCCGGTTGTGTTAAAATATTTTGTTAGCTCGTCACGGACAATCCTGGGCTCCTCCGCGCTCCTATTGCCCACTGCAGCAAGGCCTGTTAAGGGCTGCATAGAGCGCCACTCTCCTGGCGTGAACAATACCTCATCCGTGTTCTCACAATCCATTCCATTAACGTAATCTCTCTCTTGGGCTTTCAGATAGTTTTTAAGAACGCAAGCCGCATAAACAAGCTTTTCTACTTTTTCGGCACTCAGGTTTATTGTGGTTTGCAATATTCGAAAACGATTTGAGAAAATGCCAAACGCATTTTCAACAATTCTGCGTGCTCTGCTCAAGCTTCATGCTTCATCGGCAACAATTACATATGGAAGTTTTGTGCCATTTTCTTCCAATTCTGCATCGGGTGGAATGTTAAGTTTATTTTGTTCTATTGCCGAACAAAGAGATGAGGCATTGAACACGGATGCGTCGTTTGCTCTTTCATTGCAACCGATGTCAACATACAAAAAGTTGTAATTGGCATCGACAAGTGCAAGCAAAACAATGCTGTTAAAGCCTTTATAGTTAAAATAAAAGGAGCCGTCAGACTTCTTGGCACGAAATGCAATATGTTTTCCATCTGTGAAATTTATATTGCATTAAAATAATTATTATAATATATGTTTTAAGTCTTTACCTAGAGCACCCAAGCAATGCGGGAAATTCCATTGAACGTTAAATTCGTCCGAGACTCGCAACCAGTCTTCTGTCGTTTTGGGCAACTGAGAATTATTTGAAATTTAATATGTAATATGACATGGTACTTGATTTTAACAAACCTTTAAGTAATCTCCAGCAAGTGAACTTATAATAGCTTCAACACCTTCCTGAATAATTAAAGTTATTGCCGGGACAGAAACCCGAAATGCACACGAAAGACTCCGAAACGAATCACCAGTGGCCAAGAACCGCAGCGTCATAAGCAGTCTCGTTTCTACTGGAATTGATTGCCTCATTACAGTATCCTGCTTTTGAATTTTGCAGCGCAGTTTTCCCAAAAGATGGTGAAAAGTAGATGGGGACATTCTATTAAAGTTGCGAAAAGTTTCCAAATCCTCATATTGGATCTCCTTCATTACCAATGCGGCTATGTCTGTCCTTCCCCTGGTCGCGACGCATGAGCCAAAATCTGATCCACACTGTGCGTGGCTTATTTTTCTTCTCTTTAACTTTCACAGCTCGGGCAGTAACAGCGTTCTTAGCTTGAACTACCGCGGTTAAAATACAAACAACATCTAATATGTTTTCGTCTGTATACATTTTGAAGTTGTCTACGTTTTTAATATATGTTTGTGTTGAATTAAATAGAGAAGTGTGACCAGATGGTGTTACAAAAAAAAGTGATGGGATTTTGGATTTAATTTAATTTTGGCAGCTTAAGAAGGAGTAACAAATCAGTCCCTAGTGTGTCAATTTGACACAATCAAAAAAAAAAATAATAATAAATAAATATAAAAAAATAAGGTAAAATATTTTTAAAATTGAAAATATTTATTTCAATAACAAAATTAAATAATAAAAACAAATATATTTATAAACCGCATGTTTCGCATAGAACAAAGCGATGGTGCGGGCAAACTTTTTTCATGCAGCTATCGCATTCGGCAGAGTGGATGTTTGTTTTCTTTGCCTGTGGGCATATGCCTTCCGCGCTTCCCAGTTGGCGTGTGGTGCATCAAGCGACTGTTTGCAGATGCATCAGCTTCGGTTTGGACTAGCTGCTCGCCGTCCTGAATCCCACGGACTACCGACAACGCTCTCTCGCCTCGTGGTGCTCCGTGAATAAAATAAACGCATTCAACGCAGATATATCTAGCATATTTCAAAATACTGCGACAGGCCATCTGTTGACTTTGCGTTTGCAGCGATAAGTGCCTACCATCTCATCCATAATGTCGACGCCGCATTTCGTTCTATTATAAAAATTTATAATTTCCGGCTTTTTTTTAAACTTGTTTCTCTTCTATTTGTGAAGATATGTATATGCATTGTGCTGAGCAACGTAACGAAACGACGTCTCTTCGTTACGTACGAAACCACTGTCGAGTTCAGCACGTGATCGAACACAAGTTGAGAATGGTACAGTGATTTGTTCTTCATGTCCAGTACCAGAGGTGGCAGCTCCTTTCTGCTTTTACGAATAGTTCGAACGGTTGTCATTTGTCTCTGCTTCAATTTTACCGCAAGAGCGTGGGATGTGAAGAAATTGTCGGTAGTAACGTTTCTTCCGTTGAGTTCCTCTGTAAGCTGCAATACAGCCCGTTCTGCCAGATTCACTTCGGGTGCACAGTTGTGATTACGACCAATGTAAATATCAACAGCATACACGTAAAATGTTGATGCATCACACAAAATCCAGTGTTTAATACCGTATTTGCAGGGTTTCGACGGGATGTACTGCGTAAACGAACATCGACCACGGTATGGGAGCAACTGCTCGTCGACGGTTACATTTTTGCCAGGAATATAGCACAATTTGAGTCGATATGCCCATTTATCAAAAATTACTCGAACTGGAGCGAATTTGTCTCGAAAACGGAAGTGTGCTCTCTCTTCCCGATGGTCGAACCGCAAACACCGAGTGATCTGCTTATAACGCTTGAGCGACATTGTTGCTGCAAATATCGGTCGTCCACTTTTTAGATTCCACAGCCTAGTGATGCATTCACCATGCGACCGATACACTCCTGCAAGCAGCAAAACACCGATGTCGACACTCTTCCATTCACTTCCACATGTCCGCATGCCGTACAAATTGGTCATGTTGACAATGGTCTGCTGCATGGGTTCGAGAAATAAGAGCATTGCAAAGAGCTTATCAACACAGTGTGATGCTGCGAACACTGTGACACCTGACAACGGAAACAAGATCATTTGGCTCGTAGTCGCTGTCATCGTCATCTGATTCAAACGGATCGATCTGTACGTATACGCTCATCACAATATTTCTCGATGCAGACGTCATATTCTTGGTTTTTGATATCCTTATATATTTTTTGTAGGTCCTCTTTAGGTTCAAGCTTGATTCAGTTGTAAGTTACAAGAAGAGAAACACCCATGCCAACTATTTTGGTAGTACATAGTAGGTAACAGGCAATAACGAAAAACCATAGTTTGCCAACTATTTAGGTAATTGTAGGTAGCAGGCAATAAGGAAAAACCAAAGTGCCCGTAATTATCCCATATGTGTCAAATTGACACGCCAGGGACTCTTTGTAACTTTTTCAACGAAATTAACAATGGGAATATATTCAAACTATGATTTTCGGAAAAGTCGTCAAAATTCGTTCAGTGAGCCAAAATTTTATTCACATTCGATAAGTAGAAAAGCTGCAAAAGCATTTTGAATTTCGAAATTGCAATCTCATATCTAATAGACTGCCATGTGTCATATGTAAACTACAGTGGAGATCGTATACGCGTATTGGGTGAGTTTGACGCCATAATCACGTTTCGTGGTATATCGAAATCTGTTACTGTTTTTGTGACCAACACTGATAATCCTCCGTTGTAAGGTAGATCGTTTTTACGAACATTCGGATTTGAACTGTGTCAAGTGAACAGTATTACTGGAGTTAATAGCCAAATCACAATAATCGAGCAGATTAAACAAGAGTATTCGTCTGTATTTACAGACTGCCTGGGGGCATTCAACGGGAATAAGGTATCTTTAAAACTTTGTAGTGAAGCAAAGCCAATCTTTTGCAAACCGAGACCGCTACCATTAGCATGGAAATCAAAGGTCGAGGAGAAACTTAGAGAATTAATTAGACAAGGGATGCTTGAATTTGTCGATAACTCAGAGTGGGGTACACCACTAGTTCCGGTCATGAAAACTAATAATGACATTTGAGTTTGCGCTGATTATAAAGTAACAATAAATAATTATGTAGTAGATTTCAAATATCCCCTATCAAGAATTGATGAAATTTTCATATCACTGGAAGGACAATTATTTACAAAGCTTGACCTGTCTCAAGCGTACAATCAGTTAATACTTGATGAACAATCGCAACTATTGTGTACATGGAGCACACACATTGGCACCTTAAAGGTAAAACTGTTACCAATTGGGATTAAAATTTGCCGCTGCCATATTTCAAAAGACGATTGAAAACTTATTGCGAGGTATTCCATTTGTAATAGTATATCAAGATGACATAACAGTCACAGGTCCAGACATGAGATCTCATTTAAGTTCACTGAAGTCTGTATTATCGAAACTTCAGGAAGCAGGACTAAAGCTTAATAAACATAAGTATAAATTTTTTAAGAACGAAATCTCATATCTTGGCTTTACAATAGACAAAAATGGTTTAAGAAAGAAAAATGAGCGTATTTCATGCATCGTAAACGCTCCCACGCCACGTAATATTACAGAAGTTAGAGCTTTCACTGGAATGGTCAATTATTATTCAAAATTTATTGATCAATTTGCAGAGAAAATGACACCCTTCTATAATCTTTTAAAGAAAGACACCAAGTTTTCGTGGAACGAAGAATGCAAAATTGCATACGAAATTATTAAGAAAGATATTGCTTCGGACAATGTATTACTCCATTTTAATCCAAAATTATAAATAATGTTAACTACTGATGCTTGTAACAATGCAGTGGCTGGAATTCTAGCGCACAAATATGAAAACGGCCTGTTAAAAACAATTGCGTTTGTTTCAATGGCGTTACAAGACACCGAGAAAAGGTATAGCCCAATAGAAAAGGAAGCTTTAGCAATAGTTTTCTGTGTTACAAAACTAAAACAGTATCTGTTAGGTAATAAATTTTTACTCAGAACTGACCACAAGCCACTTATCAGTGTATTTCGGGAAGCAAAAGGATTACCTGTGATGGCTTCAGCTAGATTACAGGGATGGGCGTTGATTTTATCGGGATTTTATTATCGGGTTGAGTATGTAAAAGGCAACTGCAATGAAGCAGATAGCTTATCAAGAATGCCGCAGACTAAAGAGAGTCATGCTAATTCGGGCAAAGAAGAGATAAGTTACATTAATTTATTGGAAGAACAAAATCACCTAAGATTACCCCATATTATCAAAGGTAGCGAAGGCAATTGAGGATAACACTCTTAAATTTTTAAAGGGTGATGAATTTAAGCCTTACAAGAACAAAGAACATGAACTCTCTGTAGAGTATGGATGTGTTATGTGGGGATACAGGCTAATCATACCAAAAAACAAGTGGAAACGTTGCAGTCGGACGCAACCGACTGCGGTATACTCGATACCAGTATTAAAAATTTTGATGCCCATCCATGTGGGATGTCAATTGCTATCTTCATACCAAATTTGGTGACTCTAGCTCGAAGTTTGTATAAAGTGGGGAAAGGGGGGCTGGGGGCGGTATGGGTGGAATATCATCCAAATTTTTTATGCAGATCTTTGTGGAATGTCAATTGCTATCTTCATAACAAATTTGGTGACTCTAGCTCAAAGTTTGTAAAAGTGGGGAAAGGGGGGCTGGGGCGGTATGGTTGGGCGTGGCATCCAAATTTTTGCTGCAGATCCTTGGGGAATGTCAAATGCTACCTTCATACCAAATTTGGTGACTCTAGCTCAAAGTTTGTATAAAGTGGGGAAATGGGGGCTGGGGGCGGTATGGTTGGGCGTGGCATCCAAATTTTTGCTGCAGATCCTTGTGGAATGTCAAATGCTACCTTGATAAAAAAATTTGTTGACTCTAGCTCAAAGTTTGTATAAGGTGAGGAGAGGGGGGCTATGGGGCTGGGGGCGGTATGGTTGGCGTGGCATTCAAATTTTTGCTGCCGATCCATGTGGGATGTCAATTGCTCTCTTCATACCAAATTTGGTGACTCTAGCTCGAAGTTTGTATAAAGTGGGGCTGGGGAAGGTATGGTTGGGCGTGGCATCCAAATTTTTGCTGCAGATCCTTGTGGAATGTCAAATGCTACCTTCATACCAAATTTGGTGACTATAGTTCGAAGCATGTAAAAGGTGGTGAAAAGGGGGGCTATGGGGCTTGGGGCGGTATGGGTTGGCGTGGCATTCAAATTTTTGCTGCCGATCCATGTGGGATGTCAATTGCTCTCTTCATACCAAATTTGGTGACTCTAGCTCGAAGTTTGTATAAAGTGGGGCTGGGGAAGGTATGGTTGGGCGTGGCATCCAAATTTTTGCTGCAGATCCTTGTGGAATGTCAAATGCTACCTTGATACCAAATTTGTTGACTCTAGCTCAAAGTGTGTATAAAGTGGGGAAAGGGGGGCTATGGGGCTGGGGGCGGTATGGTTGGGCGTGGCATCCAAATTTTTGCTGCAGATCCTTGTGGAATGTCAAATGCTACCTTCATACCAAATTTGGTGACTCTAGTTCGAAGCATGTAAAAGGTGGTGAAAGGGGGGCTATGGGGCTTGGGGCGGTATGGGTGGGCGTGGCATTCAAATTTTTGCTGCCGATCCATGTGGGATGTCAATTTCTCTCTTCATACCAAATTTGGTGACTCTAGCTCGAAGTTTGTAAAAAGTGGGGAAAGGGGGGCTGGGGAAGGTATGGTTGGGCGTGGCATCCAAATTTTTGCTGCAGATCCTTGTGGAATGTCAAATGCTACCTTCATACCAAATTTGGTGACTCTAGCTCAAAGTTTGTATAAGGTGGGGAAAGGGGGGCGGAACGGATGGGCTAGGCTCCAAAACTTTGATGCAGATTGTTGGGGGTTGTTGCCAGCTATCTTCCTACCAAATTTGGTGGCTCTAGCTCCACTACTCTGGAATATACACGCATTCCCGTTTTTGACGAAGCGTTGGGGCAGATGGGGGTGGCTAGGGCGGTATTGGTGGGCGTGGCATCCAAACTTTTGATGCAGTTTTTGGGGGGTCATCATCATCTATCTTGGCACCAAGTTTGGTGACTCTAGCTAAAAAACTGTGGGAGATATAGGCTTTTCTGATTTCTAAAAGCGGGGAGGCTGGGGGCGGGATGGGTGGGCGTGGCTCCAAAACTTTGATGCTGTTCTTTTGGGGTCGTTACCAGCTATCTTCCTACCAAATTTTGTGGCTCTAGCTCCACTACTCTGGAAGATACACGCATTCCCGTTTTTTACGAAGCGTTGGGGCATCTGGGGGCGGCTAGGGCGGTATTGGTGGGCGTGGCATCCAAACTTTTGGTGCAGTTTTTGGGGGGTCATCATCAGCTAAATTGGCACCAAATTTGGTGGCTCTAGCTCAAAAACTGTGGGAGATATAGGCTTTTTTGACTTTAAAATGCGGGGGGTCTGGGGGCGGAATGGGGGGGCGTGGCTCAAAAATTGTTGATGCAGTTTTTTGGGGAATGCTAGTAGCTATCTTCTTACCAAATTTGGTAGTTCTAGCTGTAAGGGTGTGTGAAATATGCGGAATTATCGTTTTTGAGTTATCGAATTTATCGATTTGCCAGCCCCCCAGTTATCGTAGAACCCCTATCTTGACACTTTAATTTACTATCCCATAGATAAAGAGAATTGGAAAGTTTCAAGTCCCTAGCTTGAAGGGTGTGGAAAAAACTTGCACACATACGGACGGACAGACGGACAGACACCATGACGGACATGGCACAAAACCAATATACTCTTTACCTTCGGTATCGAGTATAAAAAATGGCAACAAGAAGTTCTTAACTATTTGCACTTATCACATTTAGGTATTGTAAAGTCTAAGTCTTTGGCTCGATCGTACATATGGTGGTCAGGACTAGACAATGATATTGAAAACCTAATTCAAGATTGTGTTCAATGTCAGGAGTTACAGACCGATCCTAAAAAGAGTGTTCTCATACCATGGGAACTTGACACATCAGTTTGGAAAAGAATACATGTCGACTTTGCTGGACCATTCAAAACCAGTACCTAGTTGTCGTGGTAGACTCTTATTCCAAATGGACTGAGGCTTTTGTGACAAAACACATTACTTCCGAGTTCACAATAAGCAATTTGAGAGAATTATTCTGTAGATACGGATTAGTGGATACCCTTGTCAGTGACAATGGTCGGCAGTTCACTTCTGGTGAATTTAAGCAGTTTATGCAAATGAACGTTATCAAACATAATCTCACTGCACCCGGACATCCAGCCACAAGAGAAATAATTACTGACAGACAAAATCAAAGTTTTTTGAATCACAGAGGAAATAGAGATATTGAATTCAGAGCAGGACAAAATATCTTTATTAAAGAATATAGCAATCCTAATCAGTCTAGTTGGTCACCGGCAAAAGTAAACAGAAAACTAGGCACACGTACGTATTTATGTTCGTTCACTCATAACAATCGCTCCATTAAGAGACATGCGGACCAGATTCGACCAGCAAATGGCTCTAAAAATAGTGATGCTATCACAGTCTATGAGGAAGGAGGACGCATGAAAGAAAATCAAAATCAGTCACCCAACCTTGGCAGTGTGGAGGATCCGACTGCAGTTGATACTGAAGTTGCAGAAACACCAAAACGTTGTCTTAGAACTCGTAAGGATGGTAGAGTCTAGAGATTAATAAAAGCTACGGTCACTCTCGTACCGCGTGCCAACAAGATCAAGACGCAACAAAAACGATCAATTTTTTAAACACAAGAAAATTAAGTCGATTTTCGACTTAATAATTGAAGCAACATTATTTATAGTTGTCTTCTATTTTGCATATTATATAATAGTTACATAGACGCTGCTTAAGTGCATTTAAAAATCAAATAAAACTAAGCAGTCTGAATATTCTTTTAACAGTATAAATTGGTATATTCAATTTTATTGAATTTTATACTTACGTATAGACACTGTAGCGTTGTAACAATCGTTTTACAGTGAAGTCAATTGGCTCACAGCCAAATTAAAATATCTCTATTGAAACTATAGATATTAGTGGTGTTTTGGTGCCGCATTAAGTTGTTAACATAATTGGTGATGGAGCCGGCCTTTTTAGGTCTATTTCCTACCTTTTATTTGGTAGGCAAGGCTTCCATGGCACCAACCGCCAACATACTGTAGCCCATGTTGTAACCAACTGGGAAATTTTTGCTTGCTTTACCATAAACTTAAATGGAGAGTGTTAAAGCTTTTCTAAGCAATATGAGTGCGCTATGTCATACTCATATACTTAAGGTACTGCATGTGAGCTTCAAGCAGCAGCAGAAATTTTTGCTGCAAATTTCCAAGTTTTTCAAAATGGAAATTTTGAAATCCTGCTAAAAGATTGCGTTTTACTGGTCCATTAATGAATGGACATTTTGATGTTTATATTCCTTCAGAGGAAGTATTAACTCAAGATTCTGATACGTCAAGTGAATGTATAACTGAAAATGTTAAAAATCCCTGCTCTTGCTTTGCATCGCAACGGACGTGTTTTTTTTTATGCGCTTCGCTTTTTTGACTATTGTGCGTCTTATTTCTGCTATTAATTTCGCGAATTTGTGTAAACGAATTTGTGTAAACGAATAGTTTTGTGACTTTGTGTTTTGTCGGTTTACCTAAACCCAAAGTGGACATTAAATTAACGATTTAATTTGCATTTGTTTTAAAGTGTTTCCAAGCACAACAACAAACTGCAGTCCAGCATACTGAAAAATTTGCTCAACTTGCTGCCGCCTGCTTTTGTTTTGTTTTCGTGCTTTTACGCTCACTCTCTCACTCTTTCTCTCTTTTTTCAAGCACTGCAGTGCATTAAACCGTTTCTTGATCGTTTACTCTAACGCGCTCTTTTGTGTTGGTGTTGGTCGCGGTCAAACTTTTCTCCGTTGCTTGATGTGTTTCGGTGGTCGCGCTCGCGCCGTTTTTGTTTGTGAAGCTGTGAAGTAAGTTTTGTTTGTAGCTTTACTATTTGCACATTAGGGTGGACCTGTATCTTAATAATAACAATTTTCTGCAGAGATTTTTTTATTTTTATTTATTTATTATTTTTACTTTTATATTCTTTTAATAAATTCAATAAAAATGTCTGTTTGCTGCTATGCGAATTGTCAAGTCCGTGCTAACTCAAAAATGGGTTTTGTCTGCTGCTGGATGTGCACAAATGTTGCTCATGAGCAATGTGCTGGCATTAATGGCCGTATCTCAGACCTCTTGAAGGTTACTAATTTAGAGTGGCCGTGTTGGTCATGTTTGGAGAAAAAAAAAGACATTGCAAGCTTTATAGAAACTCAGCTTGGCTTAGAGGGCGTTTTCTGTCAGTTGAATAAACTGTGTGAAAAATTCTCATCGGTTCAGAGAAACCTTATGTCCCTTCTACTAAAGTTATCGAGAACTTAGATGATATAACAATAACTCCCATGGATATTGTCTTATCTGATCCCGATCCTTCGGTTCCTTTGGTGGTTAGTAGTGTTGATGTTAATCAACAAAAAAACTCTATCAAACCTAAAGAGCCAAATATTCAATTATCCGAGACTGAGTCTTCCAAACCAGCCTCAGTGGAGGATATAATTAAAAAATTTGTTGCTGTCCCACCTAAAAAACAAATATTTGTTTCAAGGCTTCCCCCTGATTTAACATCAGATGATGTCAAGATCTATTACAAGGACAAATCAAATGCCAATGTCATGGTGGAGAAATTCAAATTTGCTTATGATCGGAACATTTCGTCTTTTAAAATCAGTGTTTCGAATCAAGATTTTTGCACCATATGCTGCAAAGAATTTTGGCCAGAACACATAATTGTGAAAGAGTATACTGCAAGAAAAAAAAATCGGCCCCCGATTGTATCTACACTTCCGGTGGTTGGTTCTAAGGTAACTCTCCCAATTACTGATAGTTCAAAAAACTAACATCCTCCTTCCTACTTGGCTATCAGAATGTAAGAGGTCTTTGTAGTAAACTCACTAGTTTATACCTTAATAGTCTTTCTTTCCCGTTCCATGTCATTGCCTTTACTGAGACGTGGTTAAGGCAAAACATTCTCAATTCCGAAATTCTATGTAGTACATATTCTATTTATAGAAAGGACCGTACTCTTCGGCGTGGTGGTGGAGTGCTTATTGCTGTGAATGTTGACTTTCCTTCTGAAACAGTCGTATTAAATAGTTCTTTTGATATAGAGTTTATTGCTGTAAAGCTAAATATTTACGGTATTAACATTTTTATCACTTGTTCCTATATACCTCCTTCCGCTGATCTCTCTATCTATGAGACACATCTATCTGCTATTCATTCTGTCTCTGCCTTGCTTTCTGATCGCGATTTTCTTGTAGTTCTTGGTGATTTCAACATTGCTGAAGCTACTTGGATTTCTTGTCCTGACTCTGGTGCCCTGACTCCCACGGCCCCGAATGAATTTTTAATCGACCTACTTGGGATGTCATTGAGTCAAATTAATGCTATCCCAAATTCTCTTGATCTGATTTTTGTTTTGGATTCATCATCTTCATCCGTTTCCCGTTCCCAGCCTATATCTTATCCCGAAGACTTATACCATCCTGCGTTGGAGCTGTTGATTAATTTACCTTCCCGGACGCGTTGCAATGTCAAAATGCCTTTGAGTCGAGTTCGTCAATTTCGGAAAACTGATTTTGAGGGTCTCGCCCTGCTTTTATCCCATACTGACTGGTCTCCCCTCTACGAGTCTGACGACTTGGACGTGGCAATCAGTATTTTTAACAATACCTTATATTCTTTATTTGATTTATGTGTCCCGGTTGGTAAGCTAAACAGGTCTAATAAACCTGTTTGGTTTACCCGAGAGTTGACAATTCTCAAAAATCGAAAATCTAAACTCTACAAGAGATTTAGAAAAAGCGGCTCATCGGTAGCCTATTCTGATTACTTGATTGCTCGTGCCAGTTTTGCTATCTTAAACAACCAATGTTATAAGAATTACCTGACTCGGTGTAGATTACAGTTTCAGCAGGATCCAAAGCGGTTTTTTGATTTTGTTAATGCGAAGCGTAGGTCATCGACACTCCCAGCGGAGGTATTCTTTGAGGAAACGAAGGCCAATTCTGAACAGGAGATTGCAGATATATTTGCCAAATTTTTTAAAACGACGTATAGTTCTTTTCAATCTCAAGTCGGTTTGCCTTACCCTTATCAGGTTAATGGCTCGAATCGCATCTTTGGACTGAAAATCACTGAGAACTCACTTTCAAATAATCTAAATGTTTTGAAACCTATATTTTCCCCAGGACCTGACGGAGTGCCAGGCTGTGTGCTTAGACACTGCGCTCATGGTCTTTTAAAACCGTTGCTTAAAATGTTTAACTTGTCCCTGGAGTTAGGCTCCTTTCCAAAAATTTGGAAAGAGTCATTTATTATTCCTCTCCATAAAAAAGGAAACAAATGTAATGTTCAAAATTATAGGGGTATCTCCAAGTTGTCTGCTATTCCTAAGATTTTTGAAAAATTAATAACCTCCCATCTTCAACACCTTTGTAAATCTATTATTTCACCGTGCCAGCACGGATTTATGAAACAAAGATCTACTACCACTAACTTGTTAGAATTTACTTCGTTTGTTATCAAGGGTTTTCAGGACAAATTGCAGACTAATGTTATTTATACTGATTTTAGTAAGGCTTTCGACTCTGTAGATCATCATCTCCTAATACATAAACTAGAACTCTTGGGCTTTTCAAATATTCTAGTTCTTTGGATTAAAGACTACCTAACTCTTAGAACTCAGAAGGTTTTATTTAAAGGGTCCGTTTCCAAGACGGTTCAGGTCACTTCAGGCGTTCCTCAGGGTAGTCATCTTGGTCCTTTATTATTTATTTTGTTTATAAACGATCTTCCATCGGCTATAAAGTTCTCTCGGGTTTTGATGTACGCTGATGATGTAAAGTTATGCACGTCAGCTGCAACTCCCATAGCTGCTCAACAGCTTCAAAGAGATTTAGACAACTTTCAAATGTGGTGTAAAGTAAATATTTTAAATCTTAATTACAGTAAATGTAAAGTAATGTAATTTTTTAGATGTTTGCCCTTTTTTAATATTTATTTTCTTGACAACAAACCACTAGACAGAATTGAATGGGTTGACGATTTGGGCATCGTTATGGACCCAAAGCTTAAGTTTGACAAGCATATTTCTTCAATTTCCAATCGAGCATCTGGTGTCTTGGGCTTCATTAAGCGCTGGTCGAAGGAGTTCAACGATCCCTACTTAACAAAAACTCTGTATACTTCTCTTGTACGACCGATTCTGAAATATGGATCTTGTATATGGTTTCCCAAATACGAAATTCATCAGAATAAAATAGAATCGGTACAAAAACAATTTCTGCTCTTCGCACTTAGAGGTCTTAACTGGGACACTAACAATAATTTGCCATCTTATCGTAATAGACTTTTACTAATAGATCTTCCTTCTCTTAATGATCGTAGAGTAATGCTAGCATTTTCCTTTTTTCACAAATTAATTAATGGTCAAATTGATTCTTCTGAATTAATTAACCAAATTAACTTTGCTGTTCCTATTAGAAATACTAGAAATTTTGTACCTATATCTCTTCAAACTTGTAATTCTAATTATGCTCTTCATAACCCTTTTCGTATTCTGTGTTCTATTTATAACGATCTTTCCCACTTAATACACAGTGCCACTCCTACTTGCTCTATAAAAAAGTTAGTTTTGTGTCATTTGTCTGCATGTTCGCGATCATCGTAACCGCACGTTAAGCGGAGCGCCCCTCGGTCGGATGGGCGGGAGGTGGGTCGCTTTGTGCGTGGGTCCGCGCGTTAACAAGCCGGTGCTTGGTATCGTTGGGCCACTTGACTGTACTGTTCGTTAGTACATCTACGTCCAATAATGTTCGCCGACAAAGCAGAAAAAACGGTACTGGAACATTCATTTAATAAAAATCGAGATATTAATACGGGTAAGCGCATAGAAGCATCAAAAAGATTTCAGGTTAATAATTCTGAAGCTCATAGAGTTGCAGTGAGAAGACATCAGGCTAATAATCCTAATGCACATCAAGAAAGGCGTTTGTGTGCATGAGTGTTAAAGCCATGTCTAGCTTAAACTATGATTTTGAAATAACTTACAAGTCCGATAAAGTTACTCAACTTGGTAGTATGAATTTGATGTGCAAACATTGTAATGCTTTAAAATGGAAAAATGGGTATCTGTTGCAAGGCAGGAAAAGGTAATCTTTCACAAAATGAAAGTTTGCCCGATCCACTTAAAAGCTTAATAATTGGTGGACATCCCAAGCATGATCATTTCATTGAGCGTAAAAGAAAGTATAACAGCTGCTTTCAAATGACTTCTTTTGGAAGTACAAAAACTATAAATGAAAGTTGGTCAACCTTTAAGGTCCAAGGACAAGTGTATCACTTAATTGGTAGTGTCCAACCTTTGCCAAATAAAGAAATGCAGTTTCTTCAAATTTATTTTGTTGGTGATGATGAAAAGGAAGCTCAACTACGTTGCAAAAATATTTCAAATGTTCATTGTAGCGTAGTAAAGGATCTTCAATGTATGTTTCATCAGCATAATCGTTATATTAAAGATCTAAAAATGGGTCTCAATAAAATACCAACAAGTACTAAAGACTATAAATTGGTTATACATGCTGATCGAACACCCGCTGGTGTTCACAAAGGGCTTTACAATGCACCTCGATCAAGCGAAATAGCTTTAGTTATTGTTGGTCAGCAATTTGAAAAGCGCGATATTATTATTGAAAGCCATAATAATAAATTACATCGTATAAGTGAGGTGCATCGATCATTCGATGCCCTTTGCTATTTCCTTATGGCGAAGATGGCTATTCAGTGGATATACCACAATGGAATCCATTATTAAAAAAGGAGGAACCAAAAAAAAAATGATGTCTGCGTTAAGCTTTTACAGCTATAAAATAATGATTCCTCAATCTGAGATAAATCATTTAATTTATTGTCGTTCCCTTTTTAGTCAGATTTTGGTTGATATGTATACTAAAATTGAAACAGAAAGAACAGAGCAGATAGCTATATACATCTACAAGATGCAATAGGCCAACAAGATATTGTCGCAGCTCAACTTGGTCAGATGGTAATTTTACCATCTTCTTTTACAAGCTCTGCACGATATATGCATGAAAAGACTCAAGATGCTATGACATATGTTCGCCATTATGGGCGACCAGATCTTTTCAAAACATTCACATTCAATCCACAATGGTATGACATCAAAAGTGTTTTTTTACCGGGTCAAAAGCCGCATATAATATCGTCACGATATTATAGCTCGAGAATTTCATTTAAAAGTTAAAGCTTTAATGTCACTATTGACAAAAGGTTCTTTGTTTGGAAGCGTGCAATGTTTCATGTACTCTGTGGAATGTCAAAAGCGGCGCTTACCACATATACATATTCTACTTTGGTTAGAAAATAAAATAAGACCAGATAAAATCGATCAAATTATCTGTGCCGAAATACCAAACGCAGAAGAGGATCCTTTATAATTTAACCTTGTTAAGTCAAATATGATTCATGGTACTTACGCCGCATTTAATAATAAATCGCCATGCATGAAAAATAGAAAATGTACCAAAAGGTTTCCTCGACAATTACTTAAAGAAACTGTGACTGGAAAAGATAGTTACCCTCTATATCATAGAAGAGCGATAGAAGATGGTGGCAATGCAATTAATTTAAATGGTAATTGCATAGATAATCGATGGGTTGTGCCTTATAACTGTGTACGATTGAGAAAATGTGAAGCTCACATAAATGTTGAGTATTGTAGTTCTGTAAAGTCTATTAAAGACATTTGTAAATATGTTAACAAGGGCAGTGATCAAGCCATCATTTACTCTTGAAGACCAACGTAATGAAATTAATATGTACGAAAGTGGCCGTTATATAAGTAGCTCATTAACGTTTTCCGGCTATTACACATTTAGCTGTTCATTTATAAAATGGTCAACGGATGTATTTTAGCCCCAATAATCCGCAACAATTACTTGACAGATTAAGCACTACACCCAAAACCAATTTGCTAGCCTTCTTTGAGCTATGCACACGTGATGAGTTTGCAAGAACGCTTCTATATTGTGAAGTTCCATCGTATTTTACATGGAACAATAACAAATTTCAAAGAAGAAAACGGGGGCATGATGCGCCAAATATTCCTGGAGTTAAAAGAGATTCAGCTTTGGGAAGAGTTTACACTATTCATCCCAATAATACAGAATGTTTACACTCGATACCGAAGGTAAAGAGTATATTGAGTTTGTGCAATGTCCGTCATGGTGTCTCTCCGTCTGTATGAACGCAACTTTTGTCCAAACCCTTCAAGCTAGAGACTTGGAACTTTCCAATTCTCTTTATCTATGGGATAGTAAATTAAAGTGTCAAAATTGGGTTTCTACGATAACTGGGGGGGCTGGCAAATCGATAAATTCGATAACTAAAAACCGATAATTCCACAAATTTCGCACATCCTTACAGCTAGAACTAAATTGTTAAGAAGATAGCTACTATCAACCCCCAAAAAACTGCATCAAAAATTTTGGAGCCACTCCCACCCATTCCGCCCCCAGCCCCCCTGCATTTTAAAGTCAAAATAGCATATATCTCCCACAGTTTTTGAGCTATAGCCAACAAATTTGGTGCCAAGATAAATGATGATGACCCCCCAAAAACTGCATCAAAAGTTTGGATGCCACGCCCACCAATACCGCCCTAGCCGCCCCCATCCACCCCAACGCTTCGTCAAAAACGGGAATGCGTGTTTCTTCCAGAGTTGTGAGGCTAGAGCCACCAAATTTGGTAGGAAGATAACTGGCAACGACCCCCAACAATCTGCATCACGCCCAACCATTTCGCCACCTTTTACAAACTTTTAGCTAGAGCCACCAAATTTGGTATGAAGATAGCAATTGACATTTCACATAGATCTGCATCAAAAAATTTGGATGCCACGGCCAACCATACTGCCCCCAGCCCCCTTTTCTCCACTTTTTACAATTTTCGAGCTAGAATCACCCAATTTGGTATGAAGATAGCAATTGACATTCCACATAAATCTGCATCAAAAATTTGGTTGCCACGCCCACCCATAATGCCCCCAGCCCCCCTTACCACACCTTTTACAAACTTTTAGCTAGAGTCACCAAATTTGGTATGAAGATAGCAATTGACATAACACAAAGATCTGCATCAAAAATTTGGATGCAACGCTCACCCAGCCCACTTCACCAACCTTTAAGATACATTTACCAAATTTGGAAGGAAGATAGATGGTGGCATCCCCATCTGCATCGGATAATCTTTAGGGCAGCGTACACCCCTGCCGTATCCTTACCCTTTTGCAACCAGACCTCTTTTTACCGGTTTTAATACTGGTAACGAGTATACCATACCGCAGTCGGTTGCGTCCGACTGAAACGTTTCCACTTGTTTTTTTTTATTTTTATTTTTTTATCAATCTCATTGTTTGAGATATTTTAGAATTTTTACATGTTTGGTGGTGTGGGGTTTGAGAGGCATTGTAGTGGGTTGGTGTTTATACCCTTAACCCATAAAATGGGTATATAAGGGCATAATGGTTTTGTGCAAAAGTATGTAACAGGCAGAAGGAAGCATCTCCGACCCCATAAAGTATATATATTCTTGATCAGCATCAACAGCCGAGACGATATAGCCATGTCCGTCTGTCCGTCTGTCTGTCCGTTATTTTGTCTGTATGAACGCGTGGATCTCAGAGACTACAAGAGCTAGAGACTTCAGATTTTGGATATAAGTTCTCCTATACAATGAGCAGAATAAGTTTGCTTCAAATTATCGATAACTATTCTGGTTTCCGATATACACATAATATCGATAACAACAAATAACGAATTTGGAAATTCTAAAAATGAGGGTTGACGTAATGGGTAATGATAGAACTTTTCTGAAAATTGTGTCCAAATCGGTTGAGAAACACCGAAGATATTGAACTTAATCGATTGAAGCTAAGTCAGTATACCAAAGTCTTACATAAATTTAATTTATTTATTGCAACTGGGTTCAGGGTATCTTCTAGTCGGGCTCTCCCGACTAGAGCCTTCTTACTTGTTTTAAATATTGTTTGTCTGTGCGTTTTGAGGGAGTTGCAGGTGGAGAATATGAGTTCTGTTGAGGTGTTTTGATTGCCGTATGGGCATGGAAAGTTGATTGTTTTTATTTATTTATTTATTTTTTATTGTCAACTATGATCAGCTGACATAAAATCCAAATTAATTAATATTAAAATAACTTTTACAATTGAAATTAAAATTACGTTAAAGCTCTGGGAAATTCAACAATAAAATTAATGTTCCAACATTTGTTGCGTGGATTGGGAAAAGCCCAATCAGACCAGCGTTAGGTTAGTAATTAGTGGTTACGATTAGATAAAGCAAAAAGAATCGATATTTTTAGTACTGGAGTTGAGGCCTCCAAGGAGACTAGAGAATAAAGTTTTTTATAGTCAAAACATATAACACGAAATGGTTCATGAATTAAATAGTTGCTCAAGCAACGATCAAGGCTGACGGTTAAGAACTTACGTGAAGATCTAATTGGGACATTAAATTTAATTCGACTCAAAAGAATTGATGAGTCGATTTTACCATTAAGTAGGTTAGTAATAAATAATGCGCCAAGCATACGACATAGGAGGGAAGATTTATTAAAAGGAGTCTACTTGAATACTGTGGTAAGTCAACTCCAGTAGCCCAGTTAAAACTTCTAAGGACAAATAGAAGAAATTTCTTCTGCACAGATTCAATTCTATCCTGGTGAATCGAGTACTGTGGGGACCAAACACAAGATCCATACTCAAGGATGGGACGAACTAGGGATGCATAGGGTTTTTTAATAGTGAAGGTATCGTTAAACTCTTTCGACCACCGCTTGATGAAGCCAATGACATTAATGGCCTTATTGACCATAGACGAAATATGAGAGTCAAACTTTAATTTAGGATCAAGAATAATGACTGAATCTTTAATTTCAAACACGCGGTCAAGTGGTGAAGCATCAAGCAAGTAGTGAGCAGTAGTGAGGGGTACTTCTACAAAAAGTCATGATTTTACATTTTGAACAATTTAAGTTGAGTAAGTTAAAACTACACCAGGCCGACAGCGCACAAAAATCCGACTGTAGTAAGTTACACAGAGAAGCATCATTGTAGGTGAAACACAGCTTCACATCATCAGCAATCATGTATACATAGGAGTTAGTAATAACAGATGGAAGGTCGTTAATGAACAGATTAAATAGCAAAGGTCCAAGGTGACTACCCTGGGGAACACCAGAGGTAACTAAAATAGGTTTAGATACAGACGATTTAAGAACTACTTTTTGTGTTCGACCACACAAGTACTTCGAAAGCCACAATAAAAGTTTTGATGGTAATCCAATATTTAATTTTTGAAGCAACAGAGAATGACTAACAGAGTCAAATGCCTTACTAAAATCGGTATAAACAACGTCAGTTTGCATTTTTTCCTGAAACCCATTGATAACAAGCGAAGTGAATTTAAGACTTTAGAAATGGCAGACAACTTGGATATACCCCTATAATTTTAAACGTCTGACTTTGAAAAATTTTTATGGAGTGGATTTATAAGGGATTCCTTCCATATATCAGGAAACAGAGGTGAGTCAACAGACAAGTTTAATACTTTATTTAAGGGCTTACAAAGTGAACCCGCGCAGTGTCTAAGAATACAACCTGGCACTCCATCAGGACCAGGCAAGTATCCAGGTTTGATAGAGTTAAATTCACTCAGGAATGTAGACTTAGTAATTACTGGGACATTTATGCAATTTGACGATTGAACTAGAAAAGGATAGAAATTACTACTACCATATAAATTCGATTAGTATACTGATTGAAAATACTAAGCAAATAGATCGTCTACTGCCTGATCAGAACTTGCTTTTGTATCATCAAGGTATACTGAGGATGGCAAGCAAGAAGACTTTCGTTTAGAGTTAACAAATTTATAAAACTGTTTAGGGTCACGTGACAAGTTTAGTCTACAACGATTAAGATTATTAGTATAAAAAGATGTGTTAAAAAAAAAGAAGAAGAGGTGGTAACTGCTATATTTGTTGTGATTTATCTTGCCCTTGCGGCAATCTGTACGCAGTCCCTATGGAGGAATTCTGAAAAAATAATTAAATTAATACATTTCCTTACCAAAATTCATGCTCTAGGTGTAGGACTTCTTTGATCCCAGATTACCAACGAGTCAGCGGTGTACAGGCCTTTTATGCTATTGTTTATCCATGGCTTCTGTACCAGGGCTAGCCCAAGATATTGGGAGATAAACATCTTGGCCAAGCAGAGGCTGCCTTAGCCCGATGGAGGTTTATCTGGGCTAGCCCAGAGACGTTTGACGTCACCATCATTCAGCCGCCGCACCAGCTCCTGGTGATGTAGGTTGGGAGCGACCCACATCACCGCTGCCCGTCATGGTGACGTCAGCTTCTGCCGTTTGAAGATCCTCAGCGAGCTCTTGCGAGGACATCGGCACCCCATCACCCATCCCTTCCAGCTCTGCTGGACCGAGCGTCATCTCCACCAGGTCCTTATCCTCGGCCAGATCCTCCGATAAATCAGAGACACTTGCCAGATGAGCACTCGGAACAGTAGCGGTGGGAGGTGAGGGGGCCGAGCCTGCAGCTCCCTGGGTTGTCGTTTGGGCGAGGACAGTCCTCGCGCCAACACACTTCTTCTTGCGACCGCTAACGGGGATGGTCCCGTAGCGGAATGAAACTTGGTGGCCTCTCGCCACTATCGCGTCCTTGGATGCCTCATCGATGCCTATCACCAATAGCGCACCTCCGCCTTCCGGCCTCCTCGATAACACCTTCCACGAGTCGGTCTCAATCTTGTTCTGGTTCCTCAGCGGAACCAACAAGGATTCGGTTGACTGATCCGCGCTTCTTGGGCAGAAGATGGTGATATTGTGGGGTGATGGAATATCATCACCCACCTTGCAGTGCAGTGGAGCCCCTTTCCACGACTGCAGCCTTGGCGCCACGCTCCTCAGCCACTACGCTGAGTAATCTTGGGAGCATTCAATGACCAGGTAGCCAACCCGGAAATGTATGCCCACGAACGCAACCGTGGTGTCCCATTTTGTGAAGATAACCTCGTCCAGGATGGCCTCCCCCAATGCGTTCAAGTCCCCAGGGCTGAGCATAACCTGCTGGAATTCCACAGGTAAAGCGGCTACCTTGATTTTTTTGGCAATCGCTGCATACGATATGCGAGCCTGGGTGGACATTGAAGGAGAAGACCCCACTGCTGTTGCTACGGCGGCTGCCGACGTGCTGGGACGCTCCTCTGGGCACGCCCTCTTGGGGGTGGCAGTGGGTGTCGCCAAAGTGCTGCTCAGGAGTTAAGGGGCTGGTCCCCGTACCTGGCTCGCCGAGTCCCTTCCAGCCGCTGCCATGCGCAGTGCCTCAGGAGGGGGTAGTCCCTGCTGAATGTACCTCAGGTACCATTAGGTTCTCGAGCCGTTCAGCGTTTTTCGGTTTGGGTCATCCAAACAACCCGGCTCTCCCAATACCTACCACAGTTTTCGAACTAGAGCTACCAAATTTGGTGCCAAGATAGGTGATAGCGATCCCCAAAAAATTGCATCAAATTTTTGCTTGCCACGTCTACCCATTCCGCCCCAGCGTCCCTTTCCCTACCTTTTAAAAACTTTGAGCTAGAGTCACAAAATTTGGTATGAAGATAGCAATTGACATAACACAAAGATCTGCATCAAAAATTTGGATGCAACGCTCACCCAGCCCACTTCACCAACCTTTAAGATACATTTACCAAATTTGGAAGGAAGATAGATGGTGGCATCCCCATCTGCATCGGATAATCTTTAGGGCAGCGTACACCCCTGCCGTATCCTTACCCTTTTGCAACCAGACCTCTTTTTACCGGTTTTAATACTGGTAACGAGTATACCATACCGCAGTCGGTTGCGTCCGACTGAAACGTTTCCACTTGTTTTTTTTTATTTTTATTTTTTTATCAATCTCATTGTTTGAGATATTTTAGAATTTTTACATGTTTGGTGGTGTGGGGTTTGAGAGGCATTGTAGTGGGTTGGTGTTTATACCCTTAACCCATAAAATGGGTATATAAGGGCATAATGGTTTTGTGCAAAAGTATGTAACAGGCAGAAGGAAGCATCTCCGACCCCATAAAGTATATATATTCTTGATCAGCATCAACAGCCGAGACGATATAGCCATGTCCGTCTGTCCGTCTGTCTGTCCGTTATTTTGTCTGTATGAACGCGTGGATCTCAGAGACTACAAGAGCTAGAGACTTCAGATTTTGGATATAAGTTCTCCTATACCATGAGCAGAATAAGTTAGCTTCAAATTATCGATAACTATTCTGGTTTCCGATATACACATAATATCGATAACAACAAATAACGAATTTGGAAATTCTAAAAATGAGGGTTGACGTAATGGGTAATGATAGAACTTTTCTGAAAATTGTGTCCAAATCGGTTGAGAAACACCGAAGATATTGAACTTAATCGATTGAAGCTAAGTCAGTATACCAAAGTCTTACATAAATTTAATTTATTTATTGCAACTGGGTTCAGGGTATCTTCTAGTCGGGCTCTCCCGACTAGAGCCTTCTTACTTGCTTTAAATATTGTTTGTCCGTGCGTTTTGAGGGAGTTGCAGGTGGAGAGTATGAGTTCTGTTGAGGTGTTTTGATTGCCGAACGGGCATGTCCTGGGGGTATGGTCGATATAAGATTTGTGCGTGGTTTTTGTGTGTGTCCAAATCTTAGTCTCGTTATTTTGATTTGGTCTTCGCGAGTTAGGGAAAGTTGATTGTATTTATTTGTTTATCGTCAACTATGATCAGCTGACATAAAATCCAAATTAATTAATATTAAAATAACTTTTACAATTGAAATTAAAATTAAGTAAAATAAAATTATATATAAATCTGAAAGTAAGTTTAGGTAAAAAAATTATCAATTTTACGTTAAAGCTCTGGGAAATTCAACAATAAAATTAATGTTCCAACATTTGTTGCGTGGATTGGGAAAAGCCCAATCAGACCAGCGTTAGGTTAGTAATTAGTGGTTACGATTAGATAAAGCAAAAAGAATCGATATTTTTAGTACTGGAGTTGAGGCCTCCAAGGAGACTAGAGAATAAAGTTTTTTATAGTCAGAACATATAACACGAAATGGTACATGAATTCAATAGTTGCTCAAGCAACGATCAAGGCTGACGGGTAAAAACTTACGTGAAGATCTAATTGGGACATTAAATTTAATTCGACTCAAAAGAATTGATGAGTCGATTTTACCATTAAGTAGGTTAGTAATAAATAATGCGCCATGCATACGCCATAGGAGGGAAGATTTGTTAAAAGGAGTCTACTTAAATACTGTGGTAAGTCAACTCCAGTAGCCCAGTTAAAACTTCTAAGGACAAATAGAAGAAATTTCTTCTGCACAGATTCAATTCTATCCTGGTGAATCGAGTACTGTGGGGACCAAACACAAGATCCATACTCAAGGATGGGACGAACTAGGGATGCATAAGGTTTTTTAGTAGTGAAGGTATCGTTAAACTCTTTCGACCACCGCTTGATGAAGCCAATGACATTAATGGCCTTATTGACCATAGACGAAATATGAGAGTCAAACTTTAATTTAGGATCAAGAATAATGACTGAATCTTTAATTTCAAACACGCGGTCAAGTGGTGAAGCATCAAGCAAGTAGTGAGCAGTAGTGAGGGGTACTTCTACAAAAAGTCATGATTTTACATTTTGAACAATTTAAGTTGAGTAAGTTAAAACTACACCAGGCCGACAGCGCACACAAATCCGACTGTAGTAAGTTACACAGAGAAGCATCATTGTAGGTGAAACACAGCTTCACATCATCAGCAATCATGTATACATAAGAGTTAGTAATTACAGATGGAAGGTCGTTAATGAACAGATTAAATAGCAAAGGTCCAAGGTGACTACCCTGGGGAACACCAGAGGTAACTAAAATAGGTTTAGATACAGACGATTTAAGAACTACTTTTTGTGTTCGACCACACAAGTACTCCGAAAGCCACAATAAAAGTTTTGATGGTAATCCAATATTTAATTTTTGAAGCAACAGAGAATGACTAACAGAGTCAAATGCCTTACTAAAATCGGTATAAACAACGTCAGTTTGCATTTTTTCCTGAAACCCATTGATAACAAGCGAAGTGAATTTAAAATTTAAAAAATTGCAGACAACTTGGATATACCCCTATAATTTTTAACGTTTGACTTTGAAAAATTTTTATGGAGTGGATTTATAAGGGATTCCTTCCATATATCAGGAAACAGGGGTGAGTCAACAGACAAGTTTAATACTTTATTTAAGGGCTTACAAAGTGAACCCGCGCAGTGTCTAAGAATACAACCTGGCACTCCATCAGGACCAGGCAAGTAGCCAGGTTTGATAGAGTTAAATTCACTCAGGAATGTAGACTCAGTAATTACTGGGACATTTATGCAATTTGACGATTGAACTAGAAAAGGATAGAAATTACTACTACCATATAAATTCGATTAGTATACTGATTGAAAATACTAAGCAAATAGATCGTCTACTGCCTGATCAGAACTTGCTTTTGTATCATCAAGGTATACTGAGGATGGCAAGCAAGAAGACTTTCGTTTAGAGTTAACAAATTTATAAAACTGTTTAGGGTCACGTGACAAGTTTAGTCTACAACGATTAAGATAATAAGTATAACAAGATGTGTTAAAAGAAGAAGAGGTGGTAGCTATTATATTTGTTGTGATTTATATTTTGGTACCAAGGGGAATTCTCTATTGTCCTATTGCCCTTACGGCAATCTGTACGCAGTCCCTATGGAGGAATTCTGAAAGAATAATTAAATTAATACATTTCCTTACCAAAATTCATGCTCTAGGTGTAGGACTTCTTTGATCCCAGATTACCAACGAGTCAGCGGTGTACAGGCCTTTTATGCTATTGTTTGTCCATGGCTCCTGTACCAGGGCTAGCCCAAGATGTTGGGTGATAAATATCCTGGCCAAGGAGAGGCTGCCTTAGCCCGATGGAGGTTTATCTGGGCTAGCCCAGTGACGTTTGACGTCACCATCATTCATCCGCCGCACCAGCTCCTGGTGATGTAGGTTGGGAGCTACCCACATCACCGCTGCCCGTCATGGTGGCGTCAGCTTCTGCCGTTTGAAGATCCTCAGCAAGCTCTTGCGAGGATATCGGCACCCCATCACCCATCCTTTCCAGCTCTGCTGGACCGAGCGTCATCTCCACCAGATGAGCACTCGGAACAGTAGCGGTGGGAGGTGAGGGGGCCGAGCCTGCAGCTCCCTGGGTTGTCGTTTGGGCGAGGACAGTCCTCGCGCCAACACACTTCTTCTTGCGACCGCTAACGGGGATGGTCCCGTAGCGGAATGAAACTTGGTGGCCTCTCGCCACTATCGCGTCCTTGGATGCCTCATCGATGCCTATCACCAATAGCGCACCTCCGCCTTCCGGCCTCCTCGATAACACCTTCCACGAGTCGGTCTCAATCTTGTTCTGGTTCCTCAGCGGAACCAACAAGGATTCGGTTGACCGATCCGCGCTTCTTGGGCAGAAGATGATGATATTGTGGGGTGATTGAATATCATCACTCACCTTGCAGTGCATTGGAGCCCCTTTCCACGACTGCAGTCTTGGCGCCACGGTCCTCAGCCACTACGCTGAGTAATCGTCTGAGCATTCAATGACCAGGTAGCCAACACGGAAATGTATGCCCGCGAACGCGACCGTGGTGTCCCATTCTGTGAAGATAACCTCGTCCAGGATGGCCTCCCTCAATGCGGACAAGTCCCCAGGGCAGAGCATAACCTGCGGTTATTCCACAGGTAACACGGGCACCTTGATTTTTTTGGCAATCGCTTTGGCAACGCCCTCTTGGGGAAGGCAGTGGGTGTCGTCAAAGTGCTGCTCAGGCGTTAAGTGGCTGGTCCTCGTACCTGGCTCGGCGAGTCCCTTCCAGCCGCTGCCATGCGCAGTGCCTCAACAGGGGGTAGTCCCTGCTGAATGTACCTCAGGTACCATTAGGTTCAGCGTTTTTCGGTTTGGGTCATCCAAACAACCCGGCTCTCCCAATACCTACCACAGTTTTCGAACTAGAGCCACCAAATTTGGTGCCAAGATAGGTGATAGCGATCCCCAAAAAAATAGCATCAAATTTTTGCTTGTCACGTCTACCCATACCGCCCCAGCGTCCCTTCCCCGTCCTTTTAAAAACTTTGAGCTAGAGTCACAAAATTTGATATGAAGATAGCAATTGACATAACACAAAGATCTGCATCAAGAATTTGGATGCCACGCTCACCCATACCAACCCAGCCCTTTAAGATACATATACCAAATTTGGAAGGAAGATAGATGGTGAGCCTCTTTTTACCAGCTTTAATACTGGTAACGAGTATACCATACCGCATTCGGTTGCGTCCGACTGCAACGTTTCCATTTGTTTTTTTATACTCGATACCGAAGGTAAAGAGTATATTGAGTTTGTGCTATGTCGGTCAAGGTGTCTGTCCGTCTGTATGAACGCAACTTTTTTCCACACCTTCTAGCTAGAGACTTGAAATTTTCCGATTCTCATTGTCTATGGGATAGTAAATAAAAGTGTCAAAGTTGGGGTTCTACGATAACTGGGGGGCTGGCAAATCGATAAATTCGATAACTCAAAGCAGATAAGTCCACATATTTCGCACACCCTTACAGCTGGAGCTACCAAATTTGGTAAGAAGATAGCTACTATAAACCCTCAAAAAACTGCATCAAAAATTTTGGAGCCACTCCCACCCATTCCGCCCCCAGCCCCCCTGCATTTTAAAGTCAAAAAAGCCATATCTCCCACAGTTTTTGAGCTATAGCCACCGAATTTGGTGCCAAGATAGGTGATGTTTACCCCTAAAAACTGCACCAAAAGTTTGGATGCCACGCCTACCGATACTGCCCTAGCCGCCCCCATCCACCCAACGCTTTGTCAAAAACGGGAATGCGTGTATCTTCCAGAGTTGTGAGGCTAGAGCCACCAAATTTGGTAGGAAGATAGCTGGCAACGACCCCCAAAAATCTGCATCAAAGTTTTGGAGCCACGCCCACCCATTTCGCCCCTCTTTCCCCACCTTTTAAAAACTTCGAGCTAGAGTCACCAAATTTGGTATGAAGATAGCAATTGACATTTCACAAAGATCTGCATCAAAAATTTGGATGCCACACCCACCCATATCGCCCCCCGCCCCCCATTCCCACCTTTTACAAACTTTGAGCTAAAGTCACCAAATTTGGTATGAAGATAGCAATTGACATTTCACAGAGATCTGCATCAAAAATTTGGATGCCACACCCACCCATATCACCCCCCGCCCCCCATTCCCACCTTTTACAAACTTCGAGCTAGAGTCACCAAATTTGGTATGAAGATAGCAATTGACATTTCACAAAGATCTGCATCAAAAATTTGGATGCCACACCCACCCATATCGCCCCCCGCCCCCCATTCCCACCTTTTACAAACTTTGAGCTAAAGTCACCAAATTTGGAAGGAATATAGCTGGTGGCAACTTCATCTTCATCGGAGAATCTTCAAGGCAGCGTACACCCCTGCCGCATCCTTACCCCTTTGCAATCAGGCGTCTTTTTACCGGTTTTAATACTGGTATCGAGTATGCCGCAGTCGGTTGCGCCCGACTGCAACGTTTCTACTTGTTTTTTTTTTTTTCAAATTCGGCATCTGCTTTTCGCCACACAAACTTCTTTCCATCGGACTCATGCAAGTTCAGTTTACTTTAATCCGTAAATAGAATCTTTAAATTACATATTTATATTTACATGGTTTCTTAGTTTTCTTCTTAATTGACTTCTAATAACATTTTGTATGTATGAAATGTAATTGTTTTATTTACGTCAAGGTAGTTTAGTGTTTTTGAGATATTTAAAAATTTTTACATGTTTGGTGGTGTGGGGTTTGAGAGGCACTGTAGTGGGTTGGTGTTTTTAAATATTGATTGTCTGTGTGTTTTGAGGGAGTTGCAGGTGGAGAGTATGAGTTCTGTTGAGGTGTTTTGATTGCCGTACGGGCATGTCCTGGGGGTGTGGTCGATATAAGATTTGTGCGTGGTTTTTGTGTGTGTCCAAATCTGAGTCTCGTTATTTTGATTTGGTCTTCCCGAGTTAGGGAAGGTTGATTGTTTTTATTTATTTATTTATTTGTTTATTGTCAACTATGATCAGCTGACATAAAATCCAAATTAATTAATATTAAAATAACATTTACAATTGAAATTAAAATTAATTAAAATAAAATTATATATAAATCCGAAAGTAAGTTTAGGAAAAAATATTATCAATTTTACGTTAAAGCTCTGGGAAATTCAACAATAAAATTAATGTTCCAACATTTGTTGCGTGGATTGGGAAAAGCCCAATCAGACCAGCGTTAGGTTAGTAATTAGTGGTTACGATTAGATAAAGAAAAAAGAATCGATATTTTTAGTACTGGAGTTGAGGCCTCCAAGGAGACAAAAGAATAAAGTTTGTTATAGTCAGAACATATAACACGAAATAGTTCATGAATTAAATAGTTGCTCAAGCAACGATCAAGGCTGACAGGTAAAAAGTTACGTGAAGATCTAATTGAGACATTAAATTTAATTCGACTCAAAAGAATTGATAAGTCAATTTCACCATTAAGTAGGTTAGTAATAAATAATGCGCCATGCATAGTTCTACGGTTTAACAGGGAGGGAAGATTTATTAAAATGAGTCTACTTGAATACGGGGTTAAGTCAACTCCAGTAACCCAGTTAAAACTTCTAAGGGCAAATAGAAGAAATTTATTTTGCACAGTTTCAATTCTATCCTGGTGAATCGAGTACTGTGGGACCAAACACAAGATCCATACTCAAGGATGGGACGAACTAGGGATGTATAAAGCGTTTAAGTAGTGTAGGGATCGTTAAACTCTTTCGACCACCGCTTGATGAAGCCAATGACATTAATGGCCTTATTGACCATAGACGAAATATGAGAGTCAAACTTTAATTTAGGATCAAGAATAATGACTGAATCTTTAATTGCAAACACGCGGTCAAGTGGTGAAGCATCAAGCAAGTAGTGAGCAGTAGTGAGGGGTACTTCTACAAAAAGTCATGATTTTACATTTTGAACAATTTAAGTTGAGTAAGTTAAAACTACACCAGGCCGACAGCGCACACAAATCCGACTGTAGTAAGTTACACAGAGAAGCATCATTGTAGGTGAAACACAGCTTCACATCATCAGCAATCATATATACATAAGAGTTAGTAATTACAGATGGAAGGTCGTTAATGAACAGATTAAATAGCAAAGGTCCAAGGTGACTACCCTGCGGAACACCAAAGGTAACTAAAATAGGTTTAGATACAGATGATTGAAAAACTACTTTTTGTGTTCGACCACACAAGTACTCCGAAAGCCACAATAAAAGTTTTGATGGAAATCCAATAATATTTAATTTTTGAAGCAACAGAGAATGACTAACAGAATCAAATGCCTTACTAAACTCGGTATAAACAACGTCAGTTTGCATTTTTTCCTGAAATCCATTGATAACAAGCGAAGTGAATTCAAGGTTAGTGGTAGTTGATCTACGCCTAACAAAACCGTGTTGATAAGGCGATATAATTGAACTACATTAGTGTTGAAGTTGAGAGCATATATTTTTTTCACAGACTTTAGGAATGGCAGACAACTTGGATATGCCCCTATAATTTTTAACGTTTAACTTTGAATAATTTTTATGGAGTGGATTTATAAGGGATTCCTTCCATATATCAGGAAAAACAGTTGAGTCAACAGACAAGTTAAATAATTTACTTAAGGGCTTACAAAGTGAACCCGCGCAGTGTCTAAGAATACAACCTGGCACTCCATCAGGACCAGGCAAGAAGCCAGTTTTGATAGAGTTAAATTCACTCAGGAGTGTAGACTCAGTAATTACTGGGACTTTTATGCAATTTGACGATTGAACTAGAAAAGGATAGAAATTACTACTACTATATAAATTCGATGAGTATACTGAATAAAAATACTAAGCAAATAGATCGGCTGCTGGCTGATCAGAACTTGCTTTTGTATCATCAAGGTATACTGAGGATGGCAAGCAAGAAGACTTTCGTTTAGAGCTAACAAACTTATAAAACTGTTTAGGGTCACGTGAAAAGTTTAGTCTACAACGATTAAGATAATTAGTAACAAGATGTGCTTAAAGGCCTCTACGCAGATGCTAGTACATCGCCCGTACCGTAGAAACTTCATATAAAAAAAACAGTCTCGTACATCACCCGTACCGTATTACGAAACTCTGGTATGCAGCTCTGTTAGTTACAAGCAGTAGCTTAGTGTTGAACAATGAAAATGTTAAATAAAAGCTGTGCTGTTGTTACTGATGGAATCAATGTTCAGCAATTGTTTACGGGCCTTAAAAGTGAAACAGGATGTCGGCAAACAAAAGTACATTCGAAAATTTTATGCACTTTAATAACGTAATCGTTGAATGCGCGTGGGAGGAAATTGGAAATTGTCGGGCAAGAGCTGGCATATAAATTTTTCGGAAAATTTTAACAAAGTTGCCCTAGTTCAGGCTACAATAGAGCCATGCTTATTGTTTTGGCAGTCAATGCTGCGCAAGAAGTATTTAATAAAAATATATTAACTAATTAATAAGATACAATTTAAACAACATATAAACTAGATTTTACTGGCACTGATCTATTATAGGGTATAGATCAGTAAGGTGAATTTGCTTTGAGTCTTTTGAGTGGTTTCAGTTATGTATGGTAATCTCAGCTCTGCCCATCAAATATGGGTTCACTAAAATGCTTTTTGGTTTTGCAGCCTGCCTTTTTTTAACAACCGCCAGCAGCAGGGCGTTAGCTGCACCAATAAGTATATAGTTATTGGTTGTACTCAATCACAAAAGTAGCGCATGAATCATTATTTTGAAATTAAGTGCACAAAACACAGTTGCACTTGCGATGAGTTTAGAAAAAGTTATCAACCAACCGCCACAATATGTGCATTTTTTAGCACTGCTCGTTAAGGTCCGTAAAACTCATGTATACGGGACGGGAGCTGTACGGGGCTCATGCGTACAGGCCTTAAAGAAAGAAGAACAGGTGATAGCTATTGTATTTGTTGTGATTTATATTTTGGTACTGAGGGGAATTGTCTATTTGATTTTGATTTGATTTATTGCTCATTCATCCTAGTGCTACAAGTAGAAGTAGTTATAAATTAATAGCTTCTCCAGGCAGTTTTTCTTGAATGGCAAAATTGATTTCGTTGACGTGTAGATTATTCGTTGCCAATATTGCGAGTTCACTAAAGTAATCGCGGCGTGGCGTTGATAGTGTTGAACAATATTCGGAAATACACTTTCAATCAATTCTTCTTTCGATTGCAAAATTGTACAAAAGTTGTGCGGCAATGTGATCAAACCGGTATCATCGATTGGTATTTTGCCTTCAACAATGTCCAACAACTGCGATCATTTTGCAATTGGACTCGCATGTTGATGGTAAAAGTCAGCCTTTGAACATGTCTCCACAAAACTGACGATTTTAAAAATGCATTTATTTCGTCGGCATGAGTTGATCGAGGAATGACTGGCAAAGTTAGCCGAAAATCGCCGGATAATAATACTAATGCTCCGCCAAAACGTTGTTGGCGCAAACCTTGCATTGTTCTATTGAATGCTTCTAAGGACTTTTGTAAGCCATTAGGCACTCATCCCATAGCACTATTCCATCTCCTCGCAAAGCTTTTGCCATTGCTGAATTCCTTGATATGTTGCACGTTGGATGTTCAACGGTAATAAAAAAAATAAATATTGAATCGTAAATTTAATGATTATTTACCAGTAATTGGATTTATCAATCGCATATTGATGTGATAGCCGTCATCACCTCTCCAGAATAATATCGGATACTGTAATGCATCATAACTACGGTGTAGCTCGGAAACACGGTGAATTTGATAGTTTCTACGGTGCAGTACAATATTTCGCGATTCAAACTGTTCGCCAACAATAACGATTGCCCCCTCCATTGAAAGTCGGCATAAATCCATCTCTAATGATCTTTGTGGCAGCAAAAGAAGCCATTTGAAACCATGAATTTTATGCTTGTATGTTCTGCAAGAAATGCTCAGACGTCAGCGATTCTCCAGTGAGCAAGGAATGTAATTATTCTAATGGCGATTCCAATGCAGGCAGATTCACTTTGCCACTGGAGCAGCACATGCCAGCTGTTTCTCCTCTAAACTTCGCTGCATTGCAATGCGTACAAATAATATCCATTGCTCCAATGGCACCATCCAGGCTGTAGTCGCAGTCAGGATAGTAGTGAAAGACAACATGTTCCATTTGATCGCGAAGGCGAAGCGGAACTCGGCCTTGACGATAATTTGGCCGTTGATTGTCTGCGGATTCAGCTATTAACTGTGCACGCCGCTCTCTGTACACCGCTCTACCTCGGGCATTCAATTGAGCGCGTTGCTCTTTGCTTTGCCTTCTTCTCGATATTGAAATTCTACGTGAATCACGCGTATGCCTGCCAACCGTATTAATTTTGCGTTGTAAAGGCATTTATTTTTTATTTTTTGTATGAAAAAGTTCAATGGCCATTCACAAAATGTATTATTTAATTGTAAAACTTTTCAAAAAATATTTTAAAAATATTTATGTATTTTTTTACCCTTAACCCATAAAATGGGTAATTAAGGGTATAATGGTTTTGTGCAAAAGTATGTAACAGGCAGAAGGAAGCATCTCCGACCTCATAAAGTATATATATTCTTGATCAGCATCAACAGCCGAGACGATATAGCCATATCCGTCTGTCCGTCTGTATGAACGCGTGGATCTCAGAGACTACAACAGCTAGAGACTTCAGATTTTGGATATAAGTTCTCCTATACCATGAGCAGAACAAGTTTGCTTAAAATTATCGATAACTATTCTGGTTTACGATATACACATAATATCGATAACAAAAAATATCGAATTTGGAAATTCTAAAAATGAGGGTTGACGAAATGAGTAATGATAGAACTTTTCTGAAAATTGCGTCCAAATCGGTTGAGAAACACCGGAGATATTGAACTTAATCGATTGAAGCTAAGTCAGTATACCAAAGTCTTACATAAATTTAATTTATTTATTGCAACTGGGTTCAGGGTATTATCTAGTCGGGCTCTCCCGACTAGAGCCTTCTTACTTGTTTTGTATGTGTTGCTAGCTCCATAGAAAGAACGAATGACAGGCAAAAACTATCAACATGCGATGTCAATGTTTTTTAAAAACATCCGCCTGCTGTTTCTGTTTATTAGTAAAAGGCAATCTTGCGGCAAAACAATGATAAAAAGCAATTAAATTAAAGATGTGCACCCTCCACAAAGACCCCAATCACCCCTGAAAAATTCATTGAAATCGGGCAAGGCGTCTAGGAGGAGTAAGCAAACAGGAAGTTTTGCCACTTAGTTTTATATATATAGATTCCCGAATGCCCGAGGTAGAGCGGTGTACAGAGAGCGGCTCGCACAGTTAACAGCTGAATTCGCAGACAATCAACGGCCAAATTATCAAGGCCGAGTTCCGCTTCGCCTACGCGATCAAATGGAACAGGTTGGCTTTCACTACTATCCTGACTGCGACTACAGCCTGGATGGTGCCATTGGAGCAATGGATATTATTTGTACGCATTGCAATGCAGCGAAGTTTAGAGGAGAAACAGCTGGCATGTGCTGCTCCAGTGGCAAAGTGAATCTGCCTGCATTGGAATCGCCATTAGAATAATTACATTCCTTGCTCACTGGAGAATCGCTGACGTCTGAGCATTTCTTGCAGAACATACAAGCATAAAATTAATGATTTCAAATGGCTTCTTTTGGTGCCACAAAGATCATTAGAGATGGATTTATGCCAACTTTCAATGGAGGGGGCAATCGTCATTGTTGGCGAACAGTTTGAATCGCGAAATATTGTACTGCACCGTAGAAACAATCAAATTCATCGTGTTTCCGAGCTACACCGTAGTTATGATGCATTACAGTATCCGATATTATTCTGGAGAGGTGATGACGGCTATCACATCAATATGCGATTGATAAATCCAATTACTAGTAAATAATCATTAAATTTACGATTCAATATTTATTTTTTTATTACCGTTGAACATCCAAGTCGTTGAAACACCAACGTGCAACATATCGAGGAATTCAGCAATGGCAAAAGCTTTGCGAGGAGATGGAATAGTGCTATGGGATGAGTGCCTAATGGCTTACAAAAGTCCTTAGAAGCATTCAATAGAACAATGCAAGGTTTACGCCAACAACGTTTTGGTGGAGCATTAGTATTATTATCCGGCGATTTTCGGCTAACTTTGCCAGTCATTCCTCGATCAACTCCTGCCGACGAAATAAATGCATTTTTAAAATCGTCAGTTTTGTGGAGACATGTTCAAAGGCTGACTCTTACCATCAACATACGAGTCCAATTGCAAAATGATCGCAGTTGTTGGACATTGCCGAAGGCAAAATACCAATCGATGATACCGGTTTGATCACATTGCCGCACAACTTTTGTACAATTTTGCAATCGAAAGAAGAATTGATTGAAAGTGTATTTCCGAAAATTGTTCAACACCATTAACGCCACGCCACGATTACTTTAGTGAACTCGCAATATTGGCACCGAATAATCCACACGTCAACGAAATCAATTTTGCCATTCACCCATTATACTTCTACGAAATCTGAAGCAAACGACTTTGTGTAATGGCACCAGACTTTCAGTCAAAAAATTGTGGCCAAATTTGATTGAAGCAACTATACTTAATGGGAAGGAAGCAGCTATAGTTGTACTCTTACCACGCATTCCAATGATTTCAACGGACAAGCCGTTTGAATTTAAGCGCTTGCAGTTCCCAGTACGTCTTGCATTTGCGATGACCATCAACAAATCGCAAGGGCAAACGTTTCGAGCGTGCGGCGTCAATTTGGAAGAACCGTGCTTCTCCCACGGCTAATTGTGCGTCGCATGCTCGAGAGTGGGAACACAAAGGTGCTTATTTATTTACGCGCCAGGTGGAAAACAAAAAATGTAGTATACCAAAATATACTATAAATAAGTAACAGTAAAAAAAACACAAAGTAAAAATCATTAAGAGTTTTAATCAGCACCGGGAAAAATCTAGAAGATGTATATTTTTTTCCTTTTTATACTCGATACCGAAGGTAAAGAGTATATTGGTTTTGTGCAATGTCCGTCATGGTGTCTGTCCGTCTGTCCGTCCGTATGTGTGCAAGTTTTTCCACACCCTTCAAGCTAGGGACATGAAACTTTCAAATTCTCTTTATCTATGGGATTATTTATTTATTTATTTACTCCAAACTACCAAAGAGCAACACAGTTCTCCGTTCTGGTATATTAACTTATAACTAATTAACACTAAACAACAAACAATAAGAACTCCAAACATCATCTTAAAAAAAAATGCTTAAGTAGATGCTTAATAGAGTTAGAATTATGAATAAAATCGAAGCGCAACTCGACTGAATTATAAATACTTAGTGTCCTAGAAATAGGCTCATTTACACCATAGTTGGTGCGGTGAGTGCTTAAAAAGAATGTATTAACAACCCTGAGACACCTTGATGGGGTGAAAAACATTATTAAAGAAAGCAGGTCAGGACAATCAATCCTTCCAACAATAATATCGTTCAAAAACGACAATGCCGCTATCGTACGTCTATCCTCAAAAGATGAAAGCCGCACAAGGCGACATTTATCAGTATAACTAGGTGACGGTTCACGAAACCCAAGAGGATGCAAAGCAAATTATAAAAAAAAATTTTGTACACGTTCAAGTCTATTTATATGAATTGAGGTGTATGGACTCCAGATTAAAGAGCCATATTCAAGTTTAGAGCGCACAAATGCTGAATACAAACATATCCTTGTATACGGATCAGTAAATTGGGCCGAATTGCGTCTAACGAAAGCCAACATAGCATATGCTTTCGGCAGAATGTAATCAATATGTTTTACAAAACTGAATTTAGAATCAAAGAGGACTCCAAGGTCAAGCGATTCACCTCTGCTAGATAGAAGCGAACCACCTAACGAATAGGAAAATGTTATTGGGTTATGAGCTCCAGAATAGCGTACAAAAAAGCATTTTGAGACATTGAGTGGAAGAAGGTTTTGCAGGCACCATGAGCAAACTCTGTGTAAATCCTCCTGGAGGTCAACACAGTCAGCTGACGATTTAATAATTTTAAACAATTTAAGATCATCAGCATATAAGAGATGACATGTGTGCTTAAGGCAGGAGGAAATATCATTTATAAAAAATGTAAACAAGATGGGTCCAAGGACACTACCTTGTGGAAGGCCAGAAGGTGCAATGTAGGGCCTTGAAAATTTTCCATTAACTACCACACGATAAGAACGCGAATCAAGGTATGATCGAAACCAAACCAGAAGGGATGAGTGGATCCCTGCTTGGGATAGCTTTGCCAAAAGCGCATTATGACAAACCTTATCAAAGGCTTTAGCAAAATCTGTATAGATGGTGTCAACTTGTAACCGATTTTCAAGAGAGTTAATGCAGAAATTGCTAAAAACTGATAAATTCGTCACAGTAGATCTGCCATTCATAAAACCATGCTGGTTAAAACAAATATAAGACTTAAAAAGAAATGTAAGTCGCTTTGCAACTACACGCTCAAATAATTTTGAGACATTGCTTAGTTTTGCGATAGCTCTATAATTGCCTATTAGGCTTTTTGACGAATTCTTATGAACCGGCGTCACCAATCCCGACTTCCATGCCTTAATAAATGTGCCTGTCAAGAGGGACTTAGAGAATAGCATTCTAAGAGGCTCACAGAGCTCACTTCCACAAGCTTTAAGGATAAACGAGGAGATTCCATCACTATCCGGAATGATTGAAGAGTTAAAATCAGACAAAACTGCAATTATGTCATTACTCGACACCTGCAAGTTACCCATATTGAATAACGTTGGTATTTTTGAAAGAATATACGAATCATGCCAACTACAACCTGGCTCAAAGTTAGAACTAAAGAATTGAGCAAACAGTTCAGCAATTGAGGCATCAGAGCTAACAGTATGCGAGCCTAAAGTCATAGAAGACGGGATGGCTGAGCAACCCTTTTTAGCTCTAACAAATGACCAAAACGATTTAGGATTAAGCTTTACACTTGATTCCACTTCAGTGATGTATTGATTGTAAAGAAATTTATTTAGAAATTCAAATTCACGCTTATGAAGCTTATAGCGCTCCAAATCAAAAGTATTCAGGGAAATAGCATATCTTTTAAAATATTTATTGCGAAGATTTTTCAATTTTTTCAAGCCAGCAGTATACCAAGGTAACCTCGGGTTGTACTTTTTAATAGTGGAATTATTTGCCATTATCAGCTTTAATAAACTTAAAAACATGTCGTAAGCGCTCTCAAGATCAAGTTGCGATAAGATTCTATCCCAATTAATGCTTAAAATGGAATTCTTAATGCTTATAATATTAGATTGCGTAAAGATATATTTAATATTATTGAAAGAATGCGGAGTAGCTCTAAAATTGTATGTCTCTAATGTTAATAGAATAGGTTCATGGTGCATATCACAAGGAGTAAGCGGAGCCGGACAAAGGTTTATGGAAAACTTATTTTCTATAGAGACAAAAACCAAATCAAGAATTTTGTGCAATTTATTGAACACATTATTAATCTGCACCAAACCCATACTGAATAGGTCATCTAGCAGAGCAATTTCGTGCAGTAAATGAACATTACAAGGGAGCATAGTAGAGTCATCCAATGAGGGATCCCAACCCAGCCTTCCAAGATTAAAATCTCCTAAAACACAAAGACTTTGAGAAGCCTTTAATCCAAAATGAATGGAGGCCACATTTGCAATATGTGCTTCATACAATTCAAGTGGGCTATTTGGTGGAACATAAGATGCACAAATAAATAATGATTCAAATTGACCCGTAATATTAATCGCAAGCTGGTCTAAAACTGGATCATTGTTGCTAAGATTTACTGAGCAACAGCGCAGATACTGCCGCACAGCAACAAAAACACCACCACCGCTCGAGCACTGTGTATTTACAGTGTCTCTGTCTTTCCGGAAGACATGGAAGAGCTGGGTATCAAAATATTCACCGTCAAAGAAATTAGGATTGAGCCAAGTCTCAACCAATACTATGACGTCAAAATCAGAATCAGAGGTAGCCATACGAACATCATGCGATTTGGTCCGCATGCCAGCAACATTTTGGAAAAATATTCTCAAAGAACTAGTACTTGAATTATGCTTACACGCATGAGCGTTAACAGATGTAGGCAAGTGAGAAGTATAATGCGTATGGCGCATAAATACTTGCGGTGACAGCAAAGGAAGAATGTAAGAATAATGCTCATTCACAACTGGCTTAGCAATAAAACAATAAGTTAGCTTAATATAAGATGCAGCTTTATTAATAGCAGCAAAGGCAGCCAGATCCAGCGCAGCAGTCACACATAGCGAAGGCATCGATGAGAGCGAAGAGTTATGATTGTAAGCGCAAGTTAACTCACTCAAAAACTTAACAGATGATAGAGCAGCGAAAAAGAGCGGGTGCCGATGAAAGAAGTCCACAGCATCCGAAGCATTATGAACGCCGCAAAGGGCAAGCAGTGATAACACCTGTTGTTGTTGTTGTCCAAGCGACGATCGAGAGTGAAGTAGAAGCGAAAATTGATAAATGTCCAAAGTCAAGAGCGCACGAGCGGGATTATGCTCTCGCGCAAATCGCGCAGCTGGTATTTGTTGTTGTTTAGCACATGCAGATGTGAGTGCGTAAGCAGCAACCTCAAACAACCAGTGGCGCCGAAACTTAGGGGTTTTTTGATGAAACCAAACTATGATGTTGAGGAATTGGTGTGGATGTCCGTGGGTGGTCCAAGTTTACCAAATTAACCGGTGTATTGTCTTTATCAGGCCGCGGCTTATTTACAAATCTAGTGACTCTTACACCAAGAGGCCAAAAGGAATTGTTATATATAGTTGATAGATGCTGTTCCGGAACTCCAAGCTTAAAGTTGACAAAGTGCATTAAATCAGCGTCAGCATCCCTCTTGACAAGCTTAAAACATTTAAGCGTATCAGATTGCACTTTCAACTTTTCGGAGACAAATTTCAACACCGCCTTTGGTTGCGTTGCAGCTGAAAATTTACCAATGTGTAAATATGCCAAGCTCTGCTTCACCTCCAGCCCATCAAACGCGGGAGCAATGCCAACAACGCGCTTATTGTTGTTTTTAGCACGTCTCTTTCGTCGGCTTCGCACAGTGACAAAATCGTCACCTTGATGAGAGAGTGCATCACTCTCGCTGACAACCAATTGAGTAGGTTCAATAACCCTGATTGCAGTTACGTCTTGTTGAGCCGTAGCTGAAAGAGAGTCTGTTGCTGAACCAGCACTATTTGAGTTATTGAGTTTGTTATTTAAATCTTTGTAGAGCTTTTCAAGATTATTGATTTTCGCGCACAGCTCATCTATTTTAACATGCGAATCATTACACATAAGGCAATAATCACACTGCCACAAGAGATTGGGCGACATTGTTAATGTTTTAATAATATCAGAAGACAGTTCAATGCAGGACAAGTGAAACACTCTCCGACAAAGAGAAGCGCATTGCACCGCTTCAAAGCAGCGAAGATGACTCGGTGTCACTTCAGCTTTGCACTCGACACAGCTGCGAAACATTGCGAAAAAAAGAACACGTCCGCTCGAAGCAAAGGCTTGACGAAGTAAATTAAAGTGTCAAGATTGGGGTTCTACGATAACTGGGGGGCTGGCAAATCGATAAATTCGATAACTCAAAAACGATAAATCAGCATATTTCACACACCCTTACAGCTAGAACTACCAAATTTGGTAAGAAGATAGCTACTAGCAACCCCCAAAAAACGGCATCAAAAATTTTGGATCCACGCCCCCATTCCACCCCCAGCCCCCCGCATTTTAAAGTCAAAAAAGCCTATATCTCCCACAGTTTTTGAGCTAGAGCCACCAAATTTGGTGTCAATTTAGCTGATGATGACCCCCTAAAAGCTGCACCAAAAGTTTGGATGCCACGCCCACCAATACTGCCCTAGCCGCCCCCAGATGCCCCAACGCTTCGTAAAAAACGGGATTGCGTGTATCTCCCAGAGTAGTGGAGCTAGAGCCACCAAATTTGGTAGGAAGATAGCTGGTAATGACCCCAAAAGAACTGCATCAAAGTTTTGGAGCCGCGCCCCCTTATTCCGCCCCCTTCCCCACCATTTACAAACTTTGAGCTAGAGTCACCAAATTTTGTATTAAGATAGCAATTGACATCCCACAAATATCTGCAGCATAACTTTGGATGCCACGCCCACCCATACCGCCCCCGCGTCCGACTGCAACGTTTCCACTTGTTTTCGTTTTAATACTAGGTTAAAATCATCCGTATATGCACCTAGGCTGATGTTTGGATGTGTGCATTTCGGTGAGTTTGTTGAATGCTGTAACAAATAAAACTACCGAGAGCGGTGATCCCTGAGAAATGCCTTTAGGGATGGGGTGGAAGGAGGAGAAGGATGTGTGAATGCGTACTGTTGTTTTTCGGTTGGTAATAAAGTTTTTGACGTAGTTTAGTTGTTTGTCCAGTTTTCCATTCCGTCTGTTGGTCGAGGATTGTGTGGATTCCTATCCCGTCGAAGGCTCTTGCAAAGTCAAGGGATATGATTCCATAATTAAATTATTAATGCCTTATGTATCAAAGTATATACTTTAGAATGTTTAATAATGGAAAACACTTTAAATAAACTAATAAATCTGTAAACTTGCTGGCCTTGTACTCAATAAAGTTTTATATTTATTCGGCGTAAAATAATCAAATAGAACATTTACGTTAATTTATTTCAATTTTCTTTTAAAACATAATATTTATAGCGTGCCTATGTTTATTAATATGTTGAATACCGAACTAATCTATTGGGCCTTCTTGTCATCCTTAGACGACTTGCCGGTGGTCTCATCCTTGAAATGCAGGAAGATAAACGAGAACACAAAGACACCAATCATCATGGAGAAGGCACTTGTGTAATATGGGAAAGCGCTAGGTATGAAACGTTCGTATTGCGTGTGCTCCAATGGACGCACCGAAACATGCGTTGTATTATACAAATGGGTATATCCGACTCGATTGTAATCAACCTTGAACTGATAGACGCCATAGATATCAGGTATCTTAAACCGGGCCTCGTAGCTGCCGCTTGCCGTCTGCTTGAGGAATGTTCGCACAAACGGATCGATGCGGACAAACTCCAGCTGTATGTCGTTGGCCTTGAACGGCTGCCAGTTACCCTGCACCAGCTCTTCGATGTCAATTGTATAGACAACGGGATCTGTGATAGTGTATGCCTGCTCAGGCGGATCACGCTCACCCTTTTTGTTGTGGTGAACGGAAGATACACACAGACGCCCGCTCTCGCCGAACACCCATTGTCCGATGGCTTCAGCAACGACACGATTGCCCGACTGTTTGTGGAAATTGTCGCTCTGTGCATACTGCACGGCCATGGTGAATGTCTCATCAGCGAAGAAATGCAGCGAGCCGGAGAACACGACACGGGCATTATTACGGGCCTGAAGTGCGGCAATTAGCAACGTGTTACGTCCGACAGCGTGTGGATAGTCTTTAACGCTTGTTTCTGGATTGTAGCTGTAGGCGCTGTTCTCTGCCGTGAGCACCTGCAATACTAATGGATTCTCCTTGTCGGCAATTATGCCAGTGCCGCGATAGAGCAATGGAGCCGCATCCGCTAGCCGACTCTGTTTGCCCACAACGCTTTCGGCTTTGATCAGATTTTTTGCCGATGTCAATATTGTTGTATGCATGCCAGCATCGCTGACATCATAGTGCAGATGATCGATAACCGCTGCATTGTCTTCGTCTAGCTCAAAGCCGCACTCAGAGGCGAATTCGCGTAATGCGTCGCCAGATCTCTCGGTGCCAGCGACCAGAACGTTACCGCCATCATCAACAAATTGGGCCAGACGCTCAACGCTGATGTCACCGCCAAACTCTTCCACGCTGGGCGCAAATATGATTAGGTTCTTGTACAAGTACTCACCATAGCGAGATAATAATAGTCCAGAGTCATCTGCTAATTTGTAGGTTAACTTAAAACCACGATCTGTTCGGAAGCATGGAAAAATGTATTAACTTGTGCACACATACATATGTACATTCTTGTACACGTCGGAGGTTTTGTTAGATGTGCGTGTGTGTGTGTGTGAGTACCGGTTACCTTGCAATGTTTTGAAGAAAATAGAATGCGTTTCGCGAATGGCCAGGTTGTCCAGCAATACAAGAGTATTAGCATCACCCTCTGGAACTGCATTACAATGATTTATTGCTAAACTAGCAATCAAAAAAATTTTCCACATACTGATGTTGCCGAATGTATCTGTCACTTTTTACAGCTGTTGCCGATATACCGATAAAAAAAATTTCACCCGCTTCACCTCGATGATTTAACTCAATACCTGCGTTCACCATGTATGTGCGTCAAGTTAGCAACGGTTCCGCCAGCAAAGAATATCGGAACTTAGTTCATGAGTCGGAACCATCAATAAACTTTAGCCAACAAGAATTCACTAAATAGAGCCGCCAAACACCAAAATTCCAACATTCAATTAGAAGTCGTAACGTAACTAAGCGTAGCTACCACTCGCTCTGAGAGCGCACTTCGGGTTTCTCTCGTGCTTCGTGTGTCATTCGCCAGCCATTATGCTCAAAAACTTTGCTACAACATTTTTGTTGAGAGCACAACCAGCCAGCCATACTGTGTGTATGCGCCGCTAGCCAGCGATTTTCAAGCGCGCAGTGGCTTCTTCAATTGCTGTACCCCCATTTTTTTCCTTGTATTCCTTATGTGCGCTTATTTTATTGCTTATCTTATTGCGTCGACCTAGCACCAGCAAAGCAAATGAGAGGATTAATAAAAACATACATATATAATATATATGTATGCAGTTTTGGTGGTAGCAGGCATTGATTTTTGATTTTTGCTAGCCGAAAGGCTAGCTACCATTAGCATGTGTGTGTCCCTGTCTCTATGCATGTCCATATTTTTTAATGTATGCGTACCATTTGAATTTCAATATCTCAACCGATTTGGACGAAATTTTCAGAAAAGTTCTATCATTACCCATTACGTCAACCCTCATTTTTAGATTTACAAAAAAAATGCTGCATGAAAAAACTTCATCGTGTAAATGCGACCAGATTTGCGAAGATATTTTAAAACGGAATGAAAAAAAATTTCATCGTGTAAAAGGGGTCTAACACTTCTCTAATCTATTATCCTGGAGCAAAACTTCCTGGTGAACGCAGCCAATGCATTAATTCAAATAATCGATTTTTGCATTATGTTTTATTGCATGCAAATAAAATGAAGAAAATTCACTAACAAATAGGGATAAAGTCATGAATTTAGTTATACTAGATTTACGAAATTAAAACGCAAAACAAATTTCACCAATGTAGAAAGAATTATCTTAAACGGGCTGCACACTAACAGTGTGGCCAAATTGCCAAATACTTAGTTATTAAAATGAAAAGCTCCACCTATGCATGAGCTTTTAGATTTCTTTTTTAATCTAAATGCGGTTTATTCGAACTAAGTTTCAGTAGCAAAAAGCTGGAGTCGCGCGCGGACGCTGAGAGGCGGTGGCATTTACACTTACAGTTGTTCCAGGATTTTTTTTTCATTATTTTGAGTGCTGTTGAAAATTAATTTAACAATAAGTAGTGCAAATGATTTACAAATAAAATCTGTTAGTTAAGAGATAAAAGAAAATTAGCTCCAAAGCCCAGCAGCTACCACAACAACAACGAAAACAAACACAAGCGTTGCTTACATGTAAACAAACTTATGCGCAAAACCATAAAAAGCAACAAGAACAAGAAGCACAAAAATAAAAATATGTGTAAATTGGGCCGCTGCAGGAAAATCAAACGCTATCGATTTGAAATTTAATAAATGAAAAGCAGCGACAGCACTCGGCTTATTGTGTTCTGTTTACAGAAAAAAACTCTGCTGATGTTAATATGTATTTAATTATTAATATGAATTAATGCTGATGCTGATGTACCAAAAACGACATATGTATTCTTGTTATGGGTGGTGTTGGCGGCATCTGATTCACCCTGTTGTTGTTTTTTTACATGCTTTTATTAAACATGACTTGTCTGTCTGTTTGTTTGTTTGTTCGCAATCAAATTCTTACCAAGTTCCCGATTAGCTAGAGCTCTGAAATTTTCAACAAAAGTGTGTTTCAGATGACAATGCATGTTTTTAAAGTTTTTGGCACGATAAACATATGTAATATATTTAAAAACCACGAAAACCAGTTTTTCCTTTTCCTTCTGCTTTGGTGGCATGAAGAGATGACTGCCGCTTCACAGGCCTAAGGTGGTAGGTTCGATCTCTGACCGAGTCATACCTTTTTTTATGTTTATTTTTTATTTAAAATATAAACTTTTTAAACTATCGATTACATATGAATGCAAGATAGCGTACAAAAGCATGTCTTCAAAATTTGTTTTGGTTTACGTGTTTTATGTGTATATATGCATAGCTACCAAAATAATTAAATTCAAAATTGAGAATTAACCCAAACTAATTGAAAGTCAAGTAGTGCCCCCCCCGTTCTACTGTCTTTTCAGTCCAAAAATTCAGCAGAAGCTTAATTAGTGGCAATTATTGCATGTGCAGCGTTTTACCATTACTCGTCACCAAGCGACAGTTATTAGCTTTGAAAAAGAAGAGCAAACATAAGCGCAAGTGTTTGTTGTTGCTATTGATGGTGTTGCATTTATCGATGTAAGTAAAGCAAGATTTCAATTTATCGATCGACAACAATAAACAATAGTGACAACATTTCCATCAACATGAACATCACGCAGAACTTAAGGGCTGTTTACTCTTGGCTTAACCACTAAGTATAGAATGTTCTAGAGCAATCACTTCATTTTTCGTGCATTCGTGCGGGTTTCGCTGTACATTTGCACGATGGAACCCACAGAGCAGTTCGGCTGTGGAGCCGACTGCGCGCTCTTGCATTATTTTAGTTTGCGATTAGACGAAGAGAGGCAGTCGACTGAAACCAACAAGAATAGAACTTTCGGTGGGCAACTATATTTATTATAATTTTTATGTTGAATAATATTAAATATATACATATTTACATAATTGTAAACATCTATGATCGCCGCTCATATTGGCTCCCGAATCACATAAATAGTTAATCGGTACCCAGGGAACACCACGAGGAGGCCATTATAAATGTAATGGGGTCATATTTAAATATAACCTATGAGTCGACTTGATATGACGCAATTTAAAAATTTAAATTAATTAAAAATAACAATTCAGTCATATCCATGTTCCCCACTTAAAGTACCTTATTCCTTAAAGACTATTAAAACGCCAAAGTATTAAAATGCATACGTAAACTGAATTGTATCAACAAGAATTCACTAAATAGAGCTGCCAAACAGCAAAATTCCATTATTCAATTGGAACTCGTAACGTAACTAACCGTAGCTACCACTCGCTCTGAGAGCGCACTTCGGGCTTTTCTCGTGCTTCGTGTGTCATTCGCCAGCCATTTCGCTTCCTAACTTTGCTACAACATTTTTGTTGAGAGCACAAGCAGCCAGCCATACTCTGTGTATGCGCCGCTAGCCTGCGATTTTCTAGCGCGCAGTGGCTTCTTCAATTGCTGCACCCCCATTTTTTTCCTTGTATTCCTTATGTGCGCTTATTTTATTGCTTATCTTACTGCGTCGACCTAGCACCTGCACAGCAAATGAGCGAATTAATAAAAACATACATATATAATATATATGTAGGCAGTTTTGGTGGTAGCCAGGCATTGATTTTGGATTTTTGCTAGCCGAAAGGCTAGCTACCATAAGCATGTGTGTGTCCCTGTCTCTATGCATGTCCATATTTTTTAATGTATGCGTACCATTTGCCAGGCAATTCATTGACCTTTCTCAACTAATATGAATTTCGGCAAACGCTAAACAGCCAAATTTTATATTAAATTTTTATTATGCCTTCAAAAAACCCAAGAAAAACCAGAAGAACAATACTTCCAAGGCAGTTTTGGTGCTCATCGAACATTTGCTGATCAGGCGAACAGCAAAATTAACAAGCGTCTTGTAAAATAAGCAGGCAATTATCAGTACATGGAAATATTTCAATGTGTGTGCAGCATCGTAGGGCGAAGCAAAAATCTAACTTAGTGTTCTTCTGTTCGTTCGTTTTTTGCGTGTTGCTTCTGCTTCTGCATAGCCTTGGGCACACACACAGCGCGCAGTGCGTGGCCGTTTTCTTATTTCTCTTTTCCACTTGTTAAATTTGGCTATGCCGAGCGTTTTCTTGTGTTGCTTCTGCTTTAGAATTTAGGCAAATGACTTGGGCAAATGGACGTGTGGAATACACTTGCGCAATTTGTATGCATCGCAGCATAGCTGTATGGTGGTTGCGATGACAAAATGATTGGGAAAGAGTCATATAGCTGAAAACATAAAAGAGTATGTATGACCAGCAATGCAAAACTGATAATTGCCTGCTTATTTTACAAGACGCTTGTTAATTTTGCTGTTCGCCTGATCAGCAAATGTTCGATGAGCACCAAAACAGCCTTGGAAGTATTGTTCTTCTGGTTTTTCTTGGGTTTTTTGTAGGCAAATAATACAAATTTAATATAAAATTTGGCTGTTTGCCGCAATTCATATTAGTTGAGGAAGGTCAGTGAATTGCCTGGCAAATGGTACGCATACATTAAAAAATATGGACATGCATAGAGACAGGGACACACACATGCTTATGGTAGCTAGCCTTTCGGCTAGCAAAAATCAAAAATCAATGCCTAGCTAGTAGCTAGTAGCTACCACCAAAACTGCATATATATATATATATTATATGTATGTTGTTATTAAATCGCTCATTTGCTTTGCTGGTGCTAGGTCGACGCAATAAGATAAGCAATAAAATAAGCGCACATAAGGAATACAAGGAAAAAAATGGAGGTACAGCAATTGAAGAAGCCACTGCGCGCTAGAAAATCGCTGGCTAGCGGCGCATACACACAGTATGGCTGGCGGGTTGTGCTATCAACAAAAATGTTGTAGCAAAGAAGGAAGGATGGCTGGCGAATGACACACGAAGCACGAGAGAAGCCCGAAGTGCGCTCTCAGAGCGAGTGGTAGCTACGCTTAGTTACGTTACGACTTCCAATCGAATGTTGGAGTTTTGCTGTTTGGCGCGCCGATAGCTGCACTAGGTTGCCCTAGTTTACACTAGTTCATAAAAAAGTGGTCAATAGCTGCACTTTTTTACACTAAACTGTTCTACCCTGTGTTTTTTAGTGTGCCCTGACTTACACTTCTCTGCACTTTTCTACACCATCAAAAATCAAGAGCGGAAAAGTGTAGAACAAAACAGCTGTATTGTGTCAGTTACGGTTTTGAGCTCTTCAAATCAGTTTAACATTGCAAGTTTTAACAATAATACAAAATGTCAAAAGAGTTTATTTTATAACTTTTTATACAATATGCAGAGCCTGAAATATATTCAGAGTAGGAAGCAGCAGCTGCCGCACCCAATTAAAATAAAAACAAGTGGAAACGTTGCAGTCGGACGCAACCGACTGCGGCATACTCGATACCAGTATTAAAACAGGTAAAAAGAGGCCTGATTGCAAAGGGGTACGGATGGGACAAGGGTGTACGCTGCCTTAAAGATTCTCCGATGCAGATAGGGATGCCACCAACTATCTTCCTTCCAAATTTGGTGACTCTAGCTGAAAGTTTGTAAGAGCTGTTGAAAGGGGGGCTGGGGGCGGTATGATTGGGTGTGGCATCCAAATTTTTACTGCAGATCTTTGCGAAATGTCAATTGCTATCTTCATACCATATTTGGTGACTAGCTCGAAAATTGTTAAATGTGGGGAAAGGGGGGCTGGGGCGGTATGGGTGGGCGTGGCATCCAAATTTTTACTGCAGATCTTTGTGAAATGTCAATTGCTATCTTCATACCACATTTGGTGACTAGCTCGAAAATTGTTAAATGTGGGGAAAGGGGGGCTGGGGCGTTATGGGTGGGCGTGGCATCCAAAGTTTTGATGCAGATCTTTGTGGAATGTCAATTGCTACCTTCATACCAAATTTGGTGACTCTAGCTCAAAGTTTGTAAAAGGTGGGGAAAGAGGAGCTAGGGGCGGTATGGGTGAATGTGGCATCCAAATTTTTACTGCAGATCTTTGTGAAATGTCAATTGCTATCTTCATACCAAATTTGGTGACTCTAGCTCGAAAATTGTTAAATGTGGGGAAAGGGGGGCTGGGGGCGGTATGGGTGGGCGTGGCATCCAAATTTTTGATGCAGATCTTTGTGGAATGTCAATTGCTATCTTCATACCAAATTTGGTGACTCTAGCTCGAAAATTGTTAAATGTGGGGAAAGGGGGGCTGGGGGCGGTATGAGTGGGCGTGGCATCCAAATTTTTGATGCAGATCTTTGTGGAATGTCAATTGCTATCTTCATACCAAATTTGGTGACTAGCTCGAAAATTGTTAAATGTGGGGAAAGGGGGGCTGGGGCGGTATGGGTGGGTGTGGCATCCAAAGTTTTGATGCAGATCTGTGTGGAATGTCAATTGCTATCTTCATACCAAATTTGGTGACTCCAGCTCGAAGTTTGTAAAGAGTGGGGAAAGGGGGGTTGGGGGCTGTATGGCTGGGCGTGGCATCCAAATTTTTGATGCAGATCTTTGTGGAATGTCAATTGCTATCTTCATACCAAATTTGGTGACTCTAGCTCGAAAATTGTTAAATGTGGGGAAAGGGGGGCTGGGAGCGGTATGTGTGGGCGTGGCATCCAAATTTTTGATGCAGATCTTTGTGAAATGTCAATTGCTATTTTCATACCAAATTTGGTGACTCTAGCTCGAAAATTGTAAAAAGTGGGGAAAGGGGGGCGAAATGGGTGGGCGTGGCTCCAAAACTTTGATGCAGATTTTTGGGGGTCGTTACCAGCTATCTTCCCACCAAATTTGGAGGCTCTAGCTCCACAACTCTGGAAGATACACGCAATCCCGTTTTTGACGAAGCGTTGGAGCGGATGGGGGTGGCTAGGGCAGTATTGGTGGGCGTGGCATCCAAACTTTTGATGCAGTTTTTGGGGGGTCCTCATCACCTATCTTGGCACCAAATTTGGTGGCTATAGCTCAAAAACTGTGGGAGATATAGGCGTTTTTGACTTTAAAATGCCGTTAGGCTGGGGGCGGAATGGGGGGGCGTGGCTCCAAAATTTTTGATGCAGTTTTTTGGGGGTTGCTAGTAGCTATCTTCTTACCAAATTTGGTAGTTCTAGCTGTAAGGATGTGCGAAATATGTGGATTTATCGGTTTTGAGTTATCGAATTTATCGATTTGCCAGCCCCCCAGTTATCGTAGAACCCCCATCTTGACACTTTAATTTACTTTCGTATAGATTAAGAGAATTGGAAAGTTTCAAGTCTCTAGCTTGAAGGGTGTGGAAAAAACTTGCAACCATACAGACGGACAGACGGACAGACACCATGACGGACATTGCACAAAAACAATATACTCTTTACCTTCGGTATCGAGTATAAAAAGGCTATTTGGTTGAATACAAGCACAAAATTCCTCTTGTAGCTCGGAAATGCGTTTGAAATTCTTTATCCGTGTAGGTTAGAATAGTTTGTCTCAAATAGTCCATCACACAGTTTCTTTTTCCTATGGGGAAATCTACAAATTGCACCATTAAAATATCCTCTTCATCGCCACTTGGATCAGTGGAGCTTGCAATAATTTCATCACCACTGTCGTCATCAATTAACTCACTTATAGTGAAATTTTCATTGTTATTCAAACTCATGTTAGTCATGTCAGTCAGCTGTTGCTTCATTTGCTCTAACTTAAGGCCTGTTTACTCTCGACATAACTTAACATAACATAACGTAAGAGGCAGCTCACTTAACTTAAGGAATGTATGCGTTTACTCTCAACATAACTTAAGAAGCTTAAGAAATCAGTTTGCAGTGCTGTAGAATTATGTAAGCAGTGCTGTTAAACAAAATAAAATATATCGACCGCTCGTTGGCGCATTTTGAATACAACGTTGCAACCAAGTTCTTTGGCAATTGCAGTCCAAACTGCTGTTTTTTTTTAATGTTATTTTTAAAGTCTATTGACTTTTTATCCTAAATTAAACTATGATTTTCAATAAAATTTATTAACTTATGCTCATCCATTTCAATAATTGAATTTGTAAAAAGCGCTTAACGTTTTACAACACAGTTTTTGATCAGCTGTTCGCTATTCGCGTAAATCAACACTGTTCGAATTAAGTTATTTCTGCAATTGCAGGTTCAAAATTAAGTTATGTTCTGTTAAGTTATGTTATGTTGAGAGTAAAGGCCTGTTTACTCTCGACATAACTTAACATAACATAACGTAAGATGCAGCTCACTTAACTTAAGGAATGTATGCGTTTACTCTCAACATAACTTAGCTTAAGAAATCAGTTTGCAGTGCTGTACAATTGTGTTAGCAGTGTTGTTAAATAAAATAAAATATATTGACCGCTCGTTGGGGCACTTTGAATACAACGTTGCTACCAAGTTCTGTGGCAGTTGCAGTCCAAACTGCTCTTATTTTAATGTTATTTTTAAACTCTTTTGACTTTTTGTCCTAAATCAAACTATGGTTTTGCACTAAAATTATTAACTTCTGCTCATCCATTTTGAATAAGTTGTTTAATTGTAGTTGACTAACGTTTTGCAAGACTGATTTCGAACAGCTGTTCGCTATTCGCGTAAATCAACACTGTTCGAATTAAGTTATTTCTGCAACCTGCAGGTTCAAAATTAAGTTATGTTCTGTTAAGTTATGTTATGTTGAGAGTAAACGCTAACATTGAGAGCCATAAGGTAGATTGAGTCAGCTGACTCTTAAGTTATGTTATGTTAAGTTATGTCGAGAGTAAACAGGCCTTAAACGCTAACATTGAGAGCCTTAAGGCAGATTGAGTCAGCTGACTCTTACGTTAAGTTAAGTCAAGAGTAAATAGGCCTTTTGCTGTCAGCTTTGCGGTCTGCGTGAACATTCACTCCATGCGTCATGCAGGTGCAATCCGCATCAGCAACTGAAGCAGCGGCGGCGCAAAAGTGAAATCTCATCAGCGCTTTGCTCTTCGTATCTTGCGCGCGTGTGTGCATATGTGTGTGCTAGTTAAACTGTAACATGAATAAATAATAAAAATGTTAAACCAAAACCAAATATTTTTCTCCATAACTTTTTTCAAAGTTCCTGTGCACTGAAGTGAAGCAGTCAAACTAATGGAATTACTGGTAAAGACAAAAACAAGACGAGTAACAAAAAATAAAAATAGAGAAGTAAAAATCATATGCATTCAACACTAAGAGAAACGTCAACTTTCTTAAGTCATATACATTAAGAAGAAGAAGGATAAGCACGAACAACACGCTCTGCGTTATTTCCAGTAGCCAGCGGCGCGCTAGCAAGAACTTGCGGTATGAATAACTTAATATATGTACATATGTAGAACCCCTTAAATACATACATAGTATATATTTACATATACTCCGTTTAAAGTTTGAAGTTTCTGTTATTGATATAATTTATTAGAAAAATTAAAAAACTTAAATAAGTTAAGCAATTAACCTGCATACATACATACCTACATATGTATGTGCAAATGAAAAACTTAAAAATTAAAAAATAACACACAAATTCTGTGTCACTTGATAAGCCCTTTTTATAAATAATATATATGTAAATAACAACTTAAAACATAAACAATATGGTTTTTATATGTACAGTGAATCACATTAATATTCGGTTTTTTTTTTTGTCAACTTCAAACACGATTAAAATGTATACAACTTACACTAATCAAAAATGTAAAAATGGTAGATTAAAGCTTGTTAAATTACCTTTTCATAGAGGTACATATATATATCTAGATTTTATTGAAAACTAGTACAGAAAATATGCATAAAACAAAAAAAAGTCCAAAATTTGCGCCACATTAATATTCGGTTTTTTTTTTTACAAGTAACAAATATCTATTTTAGCTAAGAAAAAAACTTAATCGTATATTTGGTATGATACCCATTATATTTTTCGGTTGGTCTTAAGTGATTCTTCTGCAGCTCAGTATCCGGCTTCCGCAGCACCATGGACTTGCCACCACTGCCTAATAAGTTGAATTTGCTTTCGTCAACGAAAACACAATCATCCAACCAGGTCATGGTGCTGCGGAAGCCGGATACTGAGCTGCAGAAGAATCACTTAAGACCAACCGAAAAACACGGCGGGTGTAGTGTATTGGTTTAGGCCCCATTTCCACAAAAGGAGCGGGGAATCTTATTTTCATTGATGGCAAAATGAACTAAGACCATTATTTGAAAATTTTGAGCCAAAATTTGAAGAATTCGGTAGAGATATCGGGTATTGGCAACTCATTCAAGTTATGTCAAGGCAATAACCCAAAGCATAACGCCTATAAAACGGAGTCTGGGTTTTTATATAACTGCCCAAAAATCTTGGAAAAGGCACCCCAATCACCACATCTACATCCTGTTGAAAATTTGTGGAGTGAGTTGGTCCGCCGTGTGCACAAAACGCCAATATCGTCCTTATCCGTATTATTAGAACGGCTTCAGGAAGAATGGGCTTAAACTGGGCATGAATTTACCCAAAAAATTCTAAAAACTGCGCCAAAATGCATAGGCGATACCATACAATATAATGGGTATCATACCAAATATACGATTAAGTTTTTTTCTTAGCTAAAATAGATATTTGTTACTTGTAAAAAAAAAAACCGAATATTAATGTGGCGCAAATTTTGGACTTTTTTTTGTTTTATGCATATTTTCTGTACTAGTTTTCAATAAAATCTAGATATATATACCTCTATGAAAAGGTAATTTAACAAGCTTTAATCTACCATTTTTTCATTTTTGATTAGTGTAAGTTTTATACATTTTATTCGTGTTTGAAGTTGACAAAAAAAAAAACCGAATATTAATGTGATTCACTGTATGTATATATGTTAAGGACTCGTCTATAAATATATATAAGTTAAGTGGGTTGAGCCTACCTTGTTCAATATAACCTCGTAGATCCTTTTGAGAAGGGAATCATATAAAATCCATGCTCTCTTCAATTAATTCACTTTTGGCTTATTTTCCAGATTCATAAACTCTTCAGACAGCCATCCCCAACAGTGATGCCATTTTTTCAGCTAAAAAAGCTAGATAAAAAAGCTGAATCCCAAAGAAAACAAGTAAGAAGGCTCTAGTTGGCTCTAATTGATACATAATATTTTCGTCTTATTTTCCGAGTTCTACAAGAATCAATTTTCAGACCTTGTCGTCTAAGAAATCGTAGACGTGCCCGATATTTTTTGTAATCGATTGCATGTGTATATCGGAAACAAGAATAGTTATCGATAATTTAAATCAAATTTGTTCTGCTCATTATATAGGAGAACTTATAGCCTGATTCCACTACAAGCAGAATGCAAGTATGTAATTGGAACTCGGGAATGCTGCATTCTTTTGTATTGGATTCCCATTTGTACAATGGTTGTTGGTTGGCTGCATTCCCAGTTGGTTGGAAACCGACCAAGTGGGAATGTTAGAAGTTAACATCACAGAGCACTGAACAGAACTTTAACATAGTCGATATTATGAAATTTGTAATCGATGCTTGGTTTAAACAGTGCCGATTTGAGTAAAACAGCTTGTCATCAAGTTCATGTCCAAACAAACTGGGATATTCGCTAAACCAGGTTTGCATTTTGCGCACAAATTAAAGCAATAATTTTTACTTTTTTGGCTTCACTAATTTTATTTGTGTTCGAGCTCATATTTGCTTCCAATTATATATAAACGTATAATACACAAATGGCTGTCTGCTGTCTTTTAACAGACCCTGTTAAAAAAGAATGCCGAAACCAATTGGATGTATAGTGGAATCACCTACATTCCCGACTTGATGTTAATGAAGAATGCAGCATAGTGGAATCGGGGTATTATATACTAAATCTGAAGTCTCTAGCTCGTCTCTGAGATCGACGCGTTCATACAGACGGACAGACGGACATGGCTATATCGTCTCGGCTGTTGATGCTGATCAAGAATATATATACTTTATGGGGTCGGAGATGCTTCCTTCTGCCTGTTACATACTTTTGCACAAAACCATTATACCCTTATTTACCCATTTTATGGGTTAAGGGTATAAAAAGCAGTTTTCATAATTTTTTTTTTAATAGAAATTTAATTCGAATGCAGTACATTTATTTTATGTAAACGATTTTATCGCAAAAGCTCAAAAAATAATTTTTTTTTTTTTTTATTTAAATTAAGTACTGAACAATGCAAAAATTTTGGTTTGCAAAACTATTTAAAAGAAGTTATCAAGAGACAGCAATCTAATGATACTTATCGATCGTATGAAATTGGTTGTTTCATTGTTCCAGTGGGCATTAGCACAATATCTACTTATTGGTTTTTTGCGTAGAGCTTGTAAAGAAGTGATTTTCAATTACAATAAATATTTAAATTTGCCGAAACGTATTCGCGGGTTGGGGGCAAGCTTTTTTCGCCGATATACCAGGGTCAAACGGCTGGCGATCAGGGAAACGTACGGGACGAGCCACAGTACAAGCACCGCCGATAGCACAAGTTATAATTCCCTCGCAAGTCGAGGTCGCGCGAATGCCAAAGCCACGTTACCGAACCGACTGGGTCATTTGGGTAGCGTACGGAACGAGCCACGGTACAGGTGCCACCGATCACTCGGATGCTACGTTTACGGCTCGAGATGCGCCTACTTATGAACCGATCGCGTGTATGTTTATGTACCCGTGCGCTTGTATATGTATATTTAACGCCTCTCGGGTCGGAATAAAGACACACGTGGCTTTAAAGTTGTGCTGTTTTATTTCAACAAAAAGATTATCCTGCCTAATACCTGCATACAATTGTTCCTCGATTTCCAGGGGGAACTCGTCCACGCCGATCTACTCTTTCCAAAATGTCTTGCACTAATATTATCGCCCGTCTGCTGCGTTTCACCACTCTTCCACGTTTTTACTGTTTCGCTTAAAAAATCCGCGGACACGTCTGATCGCATTCACTTCTATTCATGGACTCCCACCGTGGGACATGACCTCACCTTTACAAACCCGGTTACCGACTGTTTTGCCGGTCTCGCGCTCGGCCTGAGCGTGCCTTTGCTCTTCTTGTGGGTCGTTCAGAATGGTAAATAACTAATTTTTTCACACGAATGCTATAGAATTTGTGGAAGTTAACGCACAAACAAGAAGTAAGAGCTTGTGCGATAAGTTGAATACTGATGCTTTTTCGATATAAATGGAACATCGTTACATCATTGCCTGAATAAGAACTTTCATCAAAGAATGTAAAAATAAAATTACTCATAAAATCAAGAACGAACTAAATGAGTTCAAGAGCAAAATAAAGTGGTTTGAATTATAATAAAAGCCAGAATTACCGCTTCCCGTAAAGTTCAAATTTTTCCCGCAACCGATTTTTAAAAACAGTCCGATCTAACGGGAAAAAAGCGGAAATGGCAACACTGATCCTTAAACGTTTTCTATTATATTACTGGATTGTCAATATTTTGATACCACTCCTTGGCACATGACATACTATTAGAGCGGCAAAAAGCCTATCGAGCTTCCTTCCGTAAGAATTAAAGTGGTGTTGTTTTATACCCTAAACCTATAAAATGGGTAAAAGGCTATAATGGATTTGTGCAAAAGTATGTTACAGGCAGAAGGAAGCATCTCCGACCCCATAAAGCTATTCTGGTTTCCGATATACACATGCAATCGATAACAAAAAAATATCGAATTTGAAAAATGTAAAAATGGGGGTTAAAATAATGGGTAACGATAGAACTTTTCTGAAAATTTTGTCCAATTCGGTTAAGAAACACCGGAAATATTGAATTTAATCAATTAAAGTTAAGTCAGTATACTTAAGTCTTATATAAATTTAATATATTTATTGCAAATGGGTTCAGGGTATTGACTAGAGCCTTCTTGCTTGTTTTTATACCCTGAACCCATAAAATGGGTAAAACGAGTATAATGGTTTTGTGCAAAAGTATGTCACACGCAGAAGGAAGCATCTCCGACCCCAGAAAGTATATATATTCTTGATCAGCGTCAACAGCCGAGACGATATAGCCATGTCCGTCTGTCCGTCTGTATGAACGCGTGGATCTCAGAGACTACAAGAGCTAGAGACTTCAGATTTTGAATATAAGTTCTACTATACAATGAGCAGAACAAGTTTGCTTCAAATGATCGATAACTATTCTGGTTTCCGATATACACATGGAATCGATATCAAAAAATATCGAATTTGGAAAATGTAAAAATGAGGGTTGAAATAATGGGCAACGATAGAACTTTTCTGAAAATTTCGTCCAAATCGGTTAAGAAACACCGCATAAATCGAATTTAATCGATTGAAGTTAAGTGAGTGTACCAAAGCCTCATATAAATTTAATATATTTATTTAACTGGGTTCAGGGTATCTTCTAGTAGGGCTCTCCCGACTAGAGCCTTCTTACTTGTTTTTAATTTCAAACGTTTGGGGGTTCGGCCTATGAAATATCACGAAATACGTTAGTTTTACTCGCATTAACACCTGCTTTTCCCTAATTTTGTCTACCGAATCATAAGAGTTTGAGCCTTGCTGCAAAACCGTCCGCTTACCTGTATCGATATAAACACTATCTAGGCGCCCTTTCATATTTATACCATTAAGCTTAGTACGCAGGAACTATAAATATGTCTAGCTGTGTCAAACTCCATATAAAAAAAACGCTGAAATAATTTCTGGACATAAGCTTAGTACGCAGGAACTAGAAATATTTCTAGGTTTGTCAAACTCCATATAAAAAAACGCTAGAAATAATTTCTGGACATAATTTCTAGAGACATTGCTAATGAGTATATGCAGCAGCTAGAAATGTATACTCAAAAAATGTTGAGAGTTGCCACATCGATTACATTGAAGTGTATCGTGTGGATGGCATTGAACAGCTGAATTTCTGCTAGAAAAAATGATCAGCACATTATTTCTAGGCACAAGTGTGCCCGTATTACTCTTTTACCTTTTTGTTTTGCCATTTTTTTGCGTTTTTGGGATTTTTCCGGTATTTTTAAGGGGCACACAGGGTCTTAGGATACACATTAGAAATAATGTGTAAATTTCTATCAGAAATAATTCTAGTTCCTGCGTACTAAGCTATAATCCATAAAATGGGTAAATAGGGTATAATGGTTTTGTGCAAAAGTATGTAACAGGCAGAAGGAAGCAGATCAGCATCAACAGCCGCGACGATATAGCCATGACCGTCTGTGCGTCCGTCTGTATGAACGCGTGGATCTTAGAAATATTAAGGATTAGTCTTTATTAAAGGATTCTTTTTGTTTTTTATTCGAGTGGCCACTTGTGGCTTCGTTTATTCAAGAAATCAAACTAAAGTGCTAATTACAAAGTGGTCTTATAAATACGCTAGCCCTGTCGTGATAACTGCAGACCAAGCGTTTCCCACGATGTTGCCCAAGCGTCAGTTCCAATAACTTTCGTTTTCCGTGAGAGCGACTTTGCACGATGTCTTGGAGCGTTGACCCGTTATGTGTCAACTCGACGCTGCACAATAGGGTGTTGACCCGTTATGTGTTAACTGCTCCCTCGCTAAGATTTAGGCCGTCTTCGGACTTCTTCAAGTTGTCGATGGCGACCCGCAGAGAAGCTGATTTCCTGGCTTTTACGTGGCCCCGATGTAGTTACCAAAGAAGGACGCAGATGACTACTGCTAGAACTGTAGCCGCGGTGAAGATTGCAGGTGTCGTCAAAAGATCCTTTTCGACGTTGTTAATGTACCGCAGGTTTTCAAAGCTCAGTCTTCAAAGGTATGGCAGACTGAGAACCTCTAGATGGCCAGTGATATTTACGAGAGCCGAAGACGCTGATCCAGGGAATAGTTTGACTGTGGCCTTCGAGTTCCAGAACAAAGAACCATTTATTTTCACTTTATCCATAAATGTCAGCATAAACGTGCCGAGGATTGTCTCTTCCATGCCACCGGACATGGTAACCGTAGCAGCCTCTTCGTTGATTACAATGACTCCGTCGTCTACAACTTCTATTGATTCCAGATGGCTTATTGTCGCAATCTGCAACGTTGTTATATCCCTCAAAGTTTATTACGGTGCCGTTGTGTGGGACAAACTAATCTAGGTTTGGGAAATCTTATTATAAAGTGTAAAAAATTATCATCTAACAGGACTTAGTAAAAAATTATCATCTAACAGGACTTTGATATGGGCTACCTCCATTAAATCAGTAATAGTTATATCTGTAGAGTGCTCATTCAATGAAATTTTTAAATCCGTGGAATCAAGAATAGCGGGGCTTACAATTTCAATCTTTGCAAGTGTTACTGACAACATTAATGCCTCGAGTTCTAGAATCAAAATTTTGTCTCTTGCTAGTAGTGTTTCATAGAGGTGGCTGGTATCTATTTGTTTTGTATTCTAGTAAGCAATTATAACATTTCTAGTTTCTGTTAGCTTAATAATCTGATCTTGCATTTTTGTATTTATAACGATTTGTCTGTCAATTCAATCAATTAAATTTTTTTGATTAAATTTAAATTTTTGGAAGTCATCGAAATCGGGTGTTCCTGCTACCACTTTAAGAGCAGTACCAAGAATGTTAATGCTCCGAGCGTGTCTATGATGTATTTTTACTGTGTCTATAAGTGTTTTTATATGGTCTATATCTGACTCTAAAATTTTTTTCATATGAGACTGGGGAAAATGGATCATTAGTAATTTTGTCTCCTCGGTTATATCTGAGCACATACTGAGATTCGATGAGTGCCTGAAGTATCCGTAGTCTTTCCATATGACAACGTTCCCATCCACCAGCGGAATGTAGTCCGAATTAGTGTAATCGGTAAGTTTAGCAGTAGAGATTGCTACAAAAAGTAGTATGTTTAGGATCCTAAATAAAAAAAGAAGAGCAGTAATAAGAAGAAATGAGAGAAAGAAAATACAGAATTATCTTAGATTGTCTTTATGGACTTCCCTCCCCTTTATTAGAACTGTTGATCCTAAGTCAGCTTCTACTATAGCTTCTTCGAATAAGGGCGTAAGTTTGTTACCAAGTCGTTTATTCAATTTCATAAGTACCTTTTCGCCTACTTGGAAAGTTCTATTTCTTCTGTCCGCGTTATGTCTCCGTAGTAAAAGTTCTTGTGCCTTTTTAATTTTGTCTCTAATTTTTGCTTCTAGATCTGGTGGGGATGAATGTATTCTCTCGATTGGTTTTTTTTCTATGAAGGAATGAATCGTTCTGTTGTATTCTATTGTTGCCTGGAGTATGAGTTCAACTGTGTCATTTAAATGTTTTTCTAACTTACGATTTTAACATTAAAACGTTTTTTCAAAAGTGACTAAATTGTGCCTGAGTTTAACGATGGTTCATTGTCGCAGTATACAGTTCTGGTATTAGGGAAGAAGTTAATGAGTTGTAAAATAGGTGGCTCAATGTCCACTATGGTTCTAGAAGCTATGGGTTGAACAATGGTAAATTTAGAGAATTTATCGATGCAAGTTAAGAAATATTTTTTATCAGTTGAAAAAATTTCAATGTGAAGAATCTCTCCTACTTGGTTAGGGCCGGGCGTTTCGCCTATGCATTGTTTTTGTGGGTGCCGATCGTATTTAGCTTTATAACAAATCTTACAGTTTGCAACTATCTCGTTTACAATACGAGTCATTTTCGGATAAAAATAGTCTTGGAGGATTTGTTTTACATTCTCCTGAGCTGCTCTATGAGCCCTGTTATGTCGCAACTACAATTTCCTTTTGCTCGTTTTTATCGTGAACGTCGATGACCAGCTTGTTAGAATGCCAAAATTTAGTTGTTGGAAAAGTTTCAATTAATTTGTTTTGAAGAATTGCTAAAGTTGGTAAGTCGCATTTTATTGCGTTTACTTCATCTTTCTAAACCGCATCACACACCGTTTCTAATAGACCTATTCTTTCCGAAAAATTAATAATATGTCTTGTTTTTTGCCCAAACATAATTATGATACTATTTGAAGCTACTAAGCCCTCCTCGACCATGATTTGATTTTGAAAACAATTTATTGGTTTGTCAGTAGAGTCGATAGTGTACGTTAATGACAACTCGGTATGTATCGAGGCCAGGTCGGATGGAGCATTTTCTTCTAAAACGTGAAGGTTTTGTCTTGACAAGGCATCAGCGACAAAGTTTTCCTTCCCTGGCTTATAGAATATTTGAGCATTATGCTCATCAATAAAAGCTTTCCATCTTTTTATTTTCGCATTAGTGTTTTTTTCCGAGTCTGCAAATGTAAGTGGCTGATGGTCAGTATAAATATTCAAACTTTTTACACCTTACAAAAAGTTTCTTAGGGTTTTTAAGGCCCAAACTATTGCAAGCAGCTCACGTTCATTTGCTGCGAAGTTTAACTCATTGTCCTTTAAAGCCCTGGAGATCATGGTAATTGGTTTCTTGTCTTGCGACAAAACCGCACCTAGACCAGAGGACGACGCGTCTGTTGTCAAGTCGAATGACTTCTGATAGTCAGGGTATAAGAGCAATACGTCTTCCGATACTAAAACATTCTTTAGTTTATCGAATGCCAAACGTTGCTCTTGGGTTAGGCTCACGGGTATTTTTTTTTTTTGATTGTCTAGCGCTTACTTTGCCGTTATCACCCTTCAGTATGTCTGTTAATGGTTTGGCTATAGAAAGCAAAATCTTTTATAAAGCACCTATGGTAGTTAGCTGAGCCGATAAATAATCTAACATGGAACAATGTAGTGGGCTGTTCGAACTTGCCAATTGCCTCTACTTTACTGGGGTTTGTTGCAATACCGCCACGAGATACCACAAAGCCAAGATACTCAACTTTTTCTTTAAAACTTAAACTTTTTTCCACACCCTTCAAGCTAGAGACTTGAAACTTTCCAATTCTCTTTATCTATAGGATAGTAAATTAAAGTGTCAAGATTAGGGTCTACGATAATGGGGGGCTAGCAAATCGATAAATTCGATAACTCAAAACCGATAAATCCACATATTTCACACATCCTTACAGCTAGAACTATCAAATTTTGTAAGAAGATAGCTATTAGCAACCCCCCAAACACTGCATCTTAAGTTTGGATACCACGCCCTCCAATACTGCCTTAGCCACCCCCATCAGCCCCAATGCTTCGTCAAAAACCAAATTTGGTTGGAAGATAGCTGGTAACGACCCCCAAAGAACAGCATCAAAGTTTTGGAGCCACGCTTACCCATTCCGCCCCCAGCCCCTCGCTTTTTGAAATCAGAAAAGCCTATGTCTCCCACAGTTCTTAAGCTATAGCCACCAAATTTGGTGCCAAGATAGGTGATGACGCCCCCCTTTCCCCTCTTTTACAAACTTTGAGCTAGAGTCGGTTGCGTCCGACTGCAACGTTTCCACTTGTTGTTTATCTTGTTGTTTAAGTTTAAAAAGTTCTACTAATTGTTTTGCTTTATAGTTAAGGATTTGTATTTTGTATTTTAACTCTTTATTGTAATCTTCTATATAATGAATTGGATATATTATGCTAGTTGAGAATGCAAAATTTCTTGGTTGTTTCCCAAACACAAGTTCGAAAGGGCAGTAGCCTTGGGCGGTTGATGGTGTTACGTTAAAACAGTATGTAAAGTATAGTATGTATTCGTCCCAATTGTCTTTTTGTATTGATATATATGATTTGATGCACTCGTTAAATGTTCTATGGCTGCTTTCTACTGTTCCAAGAGTTTGATGATGATGAGCAGTGGAGTTTTGTTTATTTATATCGCAGAGTTTACATAGTTCTGTTAGAATCGAATTCATGTACTCTGTTCCCATGTCTGTTAGAATGGTATTCATTGTTCCGAAGGTTAGCATAAATTTTTCAAAAATTGCCCTTGCTACCGTTTTAGCATTTTTGTTTGTAATTGGAATCGACACTAGATATTGTCAACTATTGTGATGTCGAATGCTGTAGCGGGAGTTGGTGTTATAATTGTTGTGGGGTGTTTAAGAACTTTCGCTAGTTGACATTGTTCGCATGTTTTTACGTAATCAGAAATGTTTTTCGTCACGTTTTTCCAGTAAACTGCCTTTTGGTTTTTCCCATCATTCTATTACTGCCACTGTGGCCTCCCACTATAGGGTTATCATGGTATCTTTTTAGGATATCGCGTATTTTTGGATCATTTTTATCCAAATGATTTACAGGGGGTATAGTTGCGATGCTGATAGTTTTTAAATGTTCATTGCCCGTGTTTCTGAACTCTTTTGATTAATAAATATGAAAATTTTTTCATCTGTTCGTGTTTGTAATTTGTTGACATGAATATCACCAGCTTCTTATTAAGCCTTGGAAAGAATAAATATAGATTTATTATTCCATTAATGACTATATCGTGAATTCTAAATGTTTTTAGTCTTAATCTTCCCTTTTTATTAAAGGTAAGTAGTGAATAATCTTTTATTTCATATGGGCTTACTGCTTCAAACACCCTTGGTATGTCTTCTTGTTCTCTATTAAGTTGTGTAGATTTGCTTAAATTTTTCTTTGTTGTCGATCGTGATGTAACTTTTAGAATATTATTATTATTATTAGCAAGTTTTTTGATGTCCTTAAATTCTATTCGTGATAATGCGTCTGCTGCAGTATTTTCTCGTCCCCTGATGTGCTGTACTGTGAGATCGTATACGTCTTATTCTAGTCTTATTCTAAAAAGTTTCGAGGCAGGATTTTTTAGGATTTTAGAAAAAACAAGTAAGAAGGCTCTAGTCGGGAGAGCCCGACTAGAAGATACCCTGAACCCAGTTGCAATAAATATATTTAATTTATATAAGACTTTGGTATACTGGCTTAGCTTCCATCGATTAAGTTCAATATCTCAGGTGTTTCTCAACCGATTTGGACGAAATTTTCAGAAAAGTTCTATCATTATCCATTACTTCAACCCTCATTTTTAGATTTTCCAAATTCGATATTTTATTGTTATCGATATTATGTGTATATCGGAAACCAGAATAGTTATCGATAATTTGAAGCAAACTTGTTCTGCTCATGGTATAGGAGAACTTAAATACAAAATCAGAAGTCTCTAGATCTTGTAGTCTCTGAGATCCACGCGTTCATACAGACGGGTAGACGGACAGACGGTCAGACGGACAGACGGACAGACAGACGGACATGGCTATATCGTCTCGGCTGTTGATGCTGATCAAGAATATATATACTTTATAGGGTCGGAGATGCTTCCTTCTGCCTGTTACATACTTTTGCACAAAACCATTATACCCTTATTTACCCATTTTATGGGTTAAGGGTATAAAAAGTAAACTAAAGGTTGATGGTCCGTCTGTATTAAGAATTTTTTCCCGTGTATATATGGCTTAAAGTGTTTGATTGCCCAATGTATTGCAGTTAATTCTTGTTCGATTGTTGATTTGTTGCTTTCACCCGGTGTGCAAGTTTTAGAAGCATAAGCGATTGGTAATTGCTTGTCTCTCCGCAACCTATTATATTTGCGTCCCACTGTGGCGCCATTTTACTTTTTTCGTGGCAAAAATCATAACTTTTGAGCCAAACAAGATAATCGGTCAATTTAAAAAGCATCTGAAAGATAATTAATCAACCTATAAAATGAATTCTACGATTTTTAGATGCCTATTTAGGGGTACGCAAAGTGGAAATTGGTGAGAAAATCAATTTAATGGGAAGGAAAAAATTTTTTTTTTTAAATTTTTGGTATTTTTTGTATTGTTTTTAAGGCTTTTAAATTTTAAAATTAATATTACAATTAAAAAAAATTATTTTTTTAAAGTTTTTTTTTAAATGTTTTGTAAAAGATTCATCACAATCCGTAAAAGATGGTATATCCAAAAGAGTAATCATCTCTGAACTATAAGTATGATATAAGTGGATCTGAAGATGCTGCTAACATGTTGAAGAGGTCCTCATTTTGTCTCACCCTTGAAGCTTTGAAAGTGTTTAGCAATCTGTATTTTTTATAAAACTTATTAAGGGACTCTTGTGCTTCTTCAGAGAGCTCTCCATTTGGCAAAGACTGATACTCAATTATATCCTTGCCATGCGCCAATATTTTATGAACTGTCGGGGTCAACTTTTTCTGCAGATATAAGTCTGCTAAAAGTGGAGCTGTTTTTAAAGCATATTCTCCATATTTGCAAGAATCAACTTTTTCCTTGCAGTTCAAAACATTTAAGATCGTTCCCAATCTCTTAACGATTTGATTCGAGTTACAGTCCAACTTGTTTGAAAAACGCATCCTGTATTTGCTTCTTTCTGAACTTTTCCTTATCCTTGTTTGATGTGTTTTCATCAAAGTGTTCCTCCTCTTGTGGAAGCATATACGATAATTTTAACAAGAACTCCATACATCTTATTCTTGCGTGCAATGGTGAGATCCCAAATTCATAATTCTCTTCATTTGTAGAATCATTTAAATCGTCGAAGTTCTTTTGCGTCTTTTTGCAAATTCGGCATGACAAAGTTGACTTTGTGTTTGTCAGTTCGTTGACCACTTTTTCGTTTCCACTTGTTTATTAATTTATTCCTTTTGACCGTGTGGGATTCTATAATTTTGTATGTATACTGTTTGAATCTTTCAGTTTTAGTTTTTGTTTGTAAAAGTTGTTTGTTGAAATCTGGTCAGTTTCTATTGCGAATATTTCGCTTAATTCTTTGCATAGTCCAGACAGTTCCTTTTCTATGAATTTTGGAAAGCTTTAATTTCTTCATTATAAGTTCTTTGCTTCCCGAATTTCTGGATGTGGTCTGTGGAGGAACTACAGTTTGTCAAGAAACACTTTACACACTGCAAAAAAAACTATTTATTTTACTTCTAATGCAAAAAACTTTGGCTTTTACTAATTTTTTTTGAAATTTTTTTGATGGCAAATTAATAAACAATCTATTCTGAGTAGACTTGCGAAAAAACTGTATTAAAACAATAAATATTTCACAAGGAAATCAACAAATTGCAACTTTACACATTTTTGACACTGTCAAGAAACTGTTTACACAAAGTATTTCATAATAAGGTTTTGTTTATTATATAAGGCTTATTCTAACATAAATAATAAATTTAATATTTTGTATGACCCCCCTTAGCCTTAATTACATCTTGCAGACGTTTTTTCATTGAATTGACCAACTTAGGAAGGCCATATTCAAGCGGAATCTTGTGCCATTCTTCCAGAATAGCTTGTTTGAGAGCTGTGCGGTTTTTTGGTGCCCTTTTCCCGACTTTTTTCATTAAATGCGCCCACAAATTTTCAATGGGGTTAAGATCTGGGCTCTGGGGTGGAGTATCAATGACCTTGCCGCAGTTATACAGAAGCCAAGTCCGCACATTAAGCTCCTTATGTTTAGGGTCATTGTCTTGGTAAAATGTAAAATTTGGCTTGTTATTGTCAACAAACCCAAATTTCTGTGCACTGCTTATTAAGTTTGCTTTTAAAATTTGGAGGTATTGCACTGCATTCATTGTATTTTCTACAAACGCAAGTTCTCCGACTCCCCGGCTGGATATGCACCCCCAAACCATAACCGAAAGTTTTCCAAATTTTATTGTGGGAATAATGTTTCGGTTTTCTAATGCTGTTAATGGCTTGCGCCACTCCCTGTTGGGACCATCGTTGTAGTACATCATTATTTTCGACTTATCGCAAAATATAACGTCATTCCAGTACTCGGCCGGCTGGTTTGTCATTCTCACCGCAAAGCTTAGGCGCTTTTCTACATTTGCTTTTGAGAGTAGCGGTTTTTTTCTTGCAACTCTTAATGTAAACTTGTGTCGCAGAATGGCTTGGCGTACTGTTTCGTGAAAAACGTCTAAATCACATTCATCCTTAAGATGTTTGGCAAGTGTTCTCACCGATATTTGAGGATTTTGGGCGACTTTTCTCATGATATGTCGGTCTGCGAGTTGGCTAATTTTTTTTTACGCCCACTTCCACTATTTGCCTAAAGCCTGCCTTCGTTTCCATATAATTGATTCAAGAAATAACAAGTAAATAATGGATTCAGTGAAAGAACTTTTGAGTGCGGCAGCTATGGCGGTTGAGGAATCAGATTTTGATTGCGAAGCAGATATGCCAATTGTCTTGAAATTGTAGGATTGCTGTGAAACTGCGTTAGCTACGGCAAACAAGCGAAAGCGCAGGGAGTGGGTTAGGCAATGGAGGCAGAAGAGACCAGACCACAGCTCATTTAGATTTTTAATGAAACAGCTCACAAGCGATATGACTTCATTCTATTCCTAAATACGGATGGATGAAGAAACATTTAAGTTTATTTTAACGACCATCCAAGGAGATATTGCAAAGCAAGACACCATCATGCGCAAAGCCATTGCCGCAGATGAAAAACTGGCTGCCACTTTGCGTTTCCTTGCAACGGGGGAAACCTACACAAGCACCAGCTTTCAAACTAGGCTCTCGGAATCATTCCTGTGCAATTTGGAAGCATTTCCGAGGCACTCACTTAAAGGTTTGTGAAAATAAAATAATCTGTTAATTATTACAATTAATAATCATAACATATGTGCTTAATTCAGTTTCCAAGTACTCCCCAGGATTGGGAAAATATTGCAGAGGAGTTTGCACTGAAGTGGCAATTTCTCCACTGCTTGGGTGCGCTGGATGGCAAACACATTGTATTCCAAGCCAAGTGAACTGACGGCTCTTTTTATTACAATTATAAAGGAAAACACAGTATTGTTTTGCTTGCATAAGTGGACGCAAGCTGCAAATTTATTTATATAAATGTGGGCTGCAATGGACGAACGCATGACGCAGGAGTCCTTTTATAAAGTGACTTAAAGCCTATCTTGGACAATGCCAGCAATGTGTTCCCAGCAGACAAGATTATTGGAAATGGACGGTGACTTCCATACGTCATTGTTGCAGATGACGCTTTTGCTCTTGGAAAATATTTAATGAAACCTTATTCCTGTCGATCAAATATAAAGGAAAAGCAAATTTTTAATGTTCGGCTTTCTCCTGCGCGACATGTTGTAGAGCACGCGTTTGGTATTCTATCAAACAGATTTAGCATTTTTCAGCAACGCATAAACTTGTCGGTAGAAAGCGTGGAAATGTTAACAAAGGAATGCTGCGTCTTGCATAATTTGCTTATGAGTAAAAACTCTGGATATGCTCAAATACCAGTGGAAGAATAATAAAATCAATTGCACCATTTAACAAAGCATTTAATTTCATTTTAATAACTAAATAATAAACCAAAAAATTAAAAATATAAAATTTTTTTAAAAGAATTATTCAGAATCGAAAACCATGTTTAAGCTGTTTTGCAGTACATCACTTTGCTCGACATACTCTCTATCATTTACCAACGCTTCTCGCAAAACTGTTTGGAGTTTCGAGCAGGTGTCCTCGCGAATTCTCTCACTCTTAATGCGTTTGAGCTGTGAGGCTATTAGTGCTTCAAGGGAATCGTACTCCGTCTTCGCGCTCATGCGGCTTTCGATCAACGCCTTCACTCCTTTAATGTCATCGAAGATAATGGATTGCGTTTCTATATTGATTAAACAAGTTGAGCGGAACAAGTTAAATCCCACACATCAAGTTTCATTAAAAATACAAACCTTTCTGGAGGACACTCCTGGTAAAGGTGAAGGTGATCCACTGTCGCTGACCTCATGGGTACAGGGGATCTCCATCATATATTCCTCTTAATCAAAGTCTTCTATGTCCTGAAAAGATTAAATAATTATACTTATGTTTAATATACATAAAATGAAGTTTTACATACATTGCAATGGCTTGACGACGACTCCCGCATTTTCGCATGCGCACTCAAAAATTCCAGTAAAGGAAAGTACCATATTTTGGCTTATATACATCATCTCGGCCAGATCCACTTTTTTTACTTGCCGCAATTAGTCGACATTCCCTTAAGTATTGACCACGCAGTATGTGTATTATTGACTTCATTGCAACCACTGTCATTTTGGGCTCTTTCTCCTTTAATGTTTCGCAAGTTGATTACAAACTTTTGGAGCGCTTTACCCTGTCCTTATAGCTTTCGCTCCGAACACTATATAAATGTTCGTGCTGCTGATACTGTGTTAACAGCAGTTCAATAAAGTCTTTTGTCCATATCATTTCTATTAATAATTTATAAGCCACAACAATATATTTACTATTTGCGCTAATATTTGCTTGTGCGATATTTCGTATCGATAACTTTATTAGTCACATCAAACACTGTGCAACTCTGTGTTTACATGCAATCGGAATAAGGCAGAGCAAAATGAGAAAAATAAATGATTGCTAAATAAGTCATGTCATACAAACGAATGCTTCAGACGCAAAAACTTCATCGTGTAAAAGCGTTCTAAGGGTGCACGTGTTTTACATGGTGAGCTTTTTGTACACTGGTAGAAATTTGTGCTCTGATATTAACCTTTTACATAAATTTTTCTTTTGCATTCTTATTCTTATCGTTTTAACAATAATTTATATTAATAATAATTGTTATTTTTTTTTGTGTACAAGAAAATTTTTTTCAAAATTAATTTTATCATTTATTTTTATTTTTTATTAATATTTTTCTTTTTAATGTGGTGGCGGTCCACGCCGTTTACAACTAAGGTGCAAAAATAAAAAGCATTCTTATTTAATATTTATTAATTTTAATTTGTGATGCTGCTGGTCATCTCTGTGGTGCTGCTGGTTATCTCTGCATCCGGCTGTTGGCTGCATCTTTGCTGCTGGCGTTGTCTTCTTTTGGTTTCTTCCTCTTCCAGGGTGGCTATGCGCATCCAAATCGCGCTTGCTATCTTCCAGGGTGCTGAGGGGTCGATGTTGACCTGTGCTATTAGTGCTGCCCTTTGCCGACTAAAATTGGCGAGTTGTCTTCCTCTTCTTTTTGGTTTTGGGACAACCGGTATGATCGTGAGCTGTGCCTCTTCTTTTTCTCTTTTTGGCACGGGCAGCTCGCTCATTATTTTTCAGCTTTGCCGTTTTGTATTTGGCAAGAGCTGGCACGATCGCCATGTAATGAAAGGCGACGAGCTAGGCTTAGAATGATTTATTTCGGGACTCAGCGTCTGTATTTATAGCAAAAGTTTACATATGCTCTTATGGCTAGGTAAGATTAACAAGAGTGTGAAGATTTACTTATTTAATTGTAATGTATATCTAATGTAACGGTTAATGGTATTAGGCTGTCTTGTTCTGTTGCATTTGATCATTAGTGAGTGCAAGCTCAGCTTGAGCTTGAAAGCTTAAAGCTCCTAACTGCACTTGCCATATGTTGTTGTTTGTGTTTGCAGGCATAAAGCTTTGGCACAGTGGGCCTATGTTCATTTGCTTATAGGTAATTATAATGTGTTATGCATTTATACGACAATAGTAATTATAATTATTATCATCTAATCTTCACACAAATTTACATCAATATTATCTATATTCGAATGCAAAAACATGATTTTATTTACCATATCATCTTGTTATGCAATTATACAGCGTTTTTCTGAGGTTAAATTTTTTGCGACTGAAAATACCCTTTCTGATGCCGCGCTGCTTGCCGGAGCTGATTCAATTTTGCAGCTTATTTTATACAAAATAGAAAATTGTACCTTTCCCACCATTGCATATGATTTAAATCCCTGAATGCTGATTTCATGTTGGATCCTCTGTCGGTCACAATAATGAAGCCGTCAGTTTCCTGGTTACAGCTGATCTCACGCAGAAATTTATTTATTTTCGCTTTGATCTTGTCTTTTGAAAAATATTTTAGTTCAATATTGCCCGTCACTAATCAGATTTCTATATTTAACAGCACATGAAACTCCCATCCTTCTGTACACCATCCATGTGAAAAGCATATAGTTGCGAAATATTTCGTGACAACGTAGTTGGATGAGGCAATAAATGATCTATATTTATGTTCTCGCCAAAACTTGCACCAACTGTTATAAGGAACTGAGCTAGTTTTTTTACGCTCGAGTCATTGATAATATTGAAATATCATCAATTTTTTACGACCCACTCAGTTAAAATTTGTGTTTCCTTTTATTTTTGTGTCAAAATCAACTTCAATTTGAGGACAATTATTTTTTGGCGATTAGCCATCATGTAGCATCTATGCTTTATGAAGTTGGATGTTGTAACATTCATCATTCGTCTAGTGCATTTATGTTTTGCTTCTTTTGTGAATGCACACAAACTCACACTTTTTAATATAACTAAATTTAATTATTGCCTACCCATTATTCTCAATTATAACTAAATATGTATATTAAAAATTGACAACCCAGAAACCCTGCACCTACAAATAAATAAGCATGTACGTAATAGTATTTTCTTTTGTGGTTGTTTGTGGGCATAACATAAACAGCAGAACCGCGTGACTCGACCGTCTCACTCGGCTGCTTCTCTGGTTCTTAGCACAAACAAAGCAAAGCGAATGCAAAGCAACAGACAGCTTTCGTTAATTCACGAGCGAGACTTCGTTTATTACGACCACTTTTCTCTGCCGCAACACCAATACCATCTGGGACAATTGTTGTACAACTACCACATACTATTTCAATTTTGGACTGCCTATCTGTGTAAGTTAGGGCAGCGAGTTACGGCAGCGAACTATGCATGTATATAAAGGCAGAAAAGTTTGATTGTGTGTGACTTTTAATAGTCACGCTACCGCGCGTATATATGTTAACTCATCAAAAAGATGCTCATACATACATATGTATGTACATTCATATATGCGAGCACCTATTACGCACATTAAAATGCATGTGAAAAATATTGCAATTTAAAAAAAAAAAAAAACAAGTGGAAACGTTGCAGTCGGACGCAACCGACTGCGGTATACTCGATATCAGTATTAAAACCGGTAAAAACAGGCCTGATTGCAAAGGGTAACGGATGCGGCAGGGTTTTACGCTGCCTTAAAGACTCTCCGTTGCAGATGGGGATTCCACCAGCTGTCTTCGTTGCAAATTTGGCGACTCTAGCTTAAAGTTTGTAAAGGGTGGGGAAAGGGGGGCTGGGGGCGTTAAATTTGGTGAATCTAGCTCAAAAATTGTAAAATGTGGGGCAAGGGGGATGGGCGGTATAGGTGAGTGTGGCATCAAAATTTTTGATGCAGATCTTTGTGGAATGTCAGTTGCTATCTTCATACAAAACTTGGTGACTCTAGCTCAAAGTTTGAAAAATGTGGGGAAAGGGTGGCTAGGGACGGTATCGGTGGAATTGCATTCAAATTTTTAATGCAGATCCATGTGGAATGTCAATTGCTATCATCATACCAAATTTTATGACTCTTGCTTGAAGTTGGTAAAATGTGGGGAAAGGGGGGCTGGGGGCGGTATCGGTGGAATAAGATCCAAATTTTTGATGCAGATCCATGTGGAATGTCAATTGCTACCTTCATACCAAATTTGGTGACTCTTGCTCCAAGTTTTTATAAGGTTTGGAAAGGGGGGCGAAATGGTTGGGCGTGGCTCCAAAACTTTGATGCAGATTTTTGGGGGTCGTTACCAGCTATCTTCCTACCAAATTTGGTGGCTCTAGCTCCACTTCTCTGGAAGATACACGCACTCCCGTTTTTGACGAAGCGTTGGGGCAGATGGGGGTGGCTAGGGCAGTATTGGTGGGCGTGGCATCCACACTTTTGATGCAGTTTTTGGGGGGTTATCAACATCAATCTTGGCAACAAATTTGGTGGCTATAGCTGTGGGAGATATGGGCTTTGTTGACTTTAAAATGTGGGGGGGAGGCTGGGGGCGGAATGGGTGGGCCCCCATTGATGGAGTTTTTTGGGGGTTGTTAATAGCTATCTTCTCACCAAATCTGGTAGTTCGAGCTGTAAGGATGTGTGAAATATGTGGATTTATCGGTTTTGAGTTATCGTATTTATCGATTTGCCAGCCCCTCAGTTATATTAGAACCCCCATCTTGACACTTTAATTTACTATCCCATAGGCAAAGAGAATTGGAAAGTTTCAAGTCTCTAGCTTGAAGGGTGTGGAAAAAACTTGCAACCATACGGACGGACAGACACCACGACGGACATTGCACAAAACCAATATACTCTTTACCTTCGGTATCGAGTATAAAAAAGAAGGTAGCGACAGTATGTTTAGGCATATTTTTGAAAACAACTGTTTAAGGTCAAATGCAGCAGCAAGCGGCAACGCTTTGCATATATGTACATATGTACAGACAAACATTCATTATATGTACATATGCGACGCATATTTTACGTATGTACATACATATTTTGTACGTACCAAGCACGAACAATTATAAAAATACTTACAAAGAGACAAATCACAAACATATAACAAGTGGAAACGTTGCAGTCGGACGCAACCGACTGCGGCATACTCGATACCAGTATTAAAACAGGTAAAAAGAGGCCTGATTGCAAAGGGGTACGGATGGGGCAGGGGTGTACGCTGCCTTAAAGATTCTCCGATGCAGATAGGGATGCAACCAACTATCTTCCTTCCAAATTTGGTGACTCTAGCTGAAAGTTTGTAAAAAGTGGGGAAAGAGGGGCTGGGGGCAGTATGGGTGGGCGTGGCATCCAAATCTTTGCTGCAGATATTTGTGAAATGTCAATTGCTATCTTCATACCAAATTTGGTGACTCTAGCACGAAGTTTGTAAAGAGTGGGGAAAGGGGGGCTGGGGGCGGTATGGCTGGGCGTGGCATCCAAATTTTTGATGCAGATCTTTGTGGAATGTCAATTGCTATCTTCATACCAAATTTGGTGACTCTAGCTCGAAAATTGTTAAATGTGGGGAAAGGGGAACTGGGGCGGTATGGGTGGGCGTGGCATCCAAAGTTTTGATGCAGATCTGTGTGGAATGTCAATTGCTATCTTCATACCAATTTTGGCGACTCTAGCTCAAAGTTTGTAAAAAGTGGGGAAAGGGGGGCTGGGGCCGGTATGGGTGGGCGTGGCATCCAAAGTTTTGCTGCAGATCTATGTGGAATGTCAATTGCTACCTTCCTTCCAAATTTGGTGACTCTAGCTCAAAGTTTGTAAAAAGTGGGGAAAGGGGGGCTGGGGGCGGTATGGTAGGGAGTGGCATTCAAATTTCAAATCCAAACTTTTGATGCAGTTTTTGGGGGGTCATCATCACCTATCTTGGAACCAAATTTGGTGACTCTAGCTAAAAAACTGTGGGAGATATAGGCTTTTCTGATTTCAAAATGCGGGGGGGCTGGGGGCGGAATGGGTGGGCGTGGCTCCAAAACTTTGATGCAATTCTTTTGGGGTTGTTGCCAGCTATCTTCCTACCAAATTTGGTGGCTCTAGCTCCACTACTCTGGAAGATACACGCATTCCCGTTTTTGACGAAGCGTTGGGGCAGATGGGGGTGGCTAGTGCGGTATTGGTGGGCGTGGCATCCAAACTTTTGATGCAGTTTTTGGGGGGTCATCATCACCTATCTTGGCACCAAATTTGGTGGCTCTAGCTCAAAAACTGTGGGAGATATAGGCTTTTTTGACTTTAAAATGCGGGGGGGCTGGGGGCGGAATGGGTAGGCGGGGCTCCAAAATTTTTGATGCAGTTTTTTGGGGGTTGCTAGTAGCTATCTTCTCACCAAATTTGGTAGTTCTAGCTGTGAGGATGTGCGAAATATGTGGATTTATCGGTTTTGAGTTATCGAATTTATCGATTTGCTAGCCCCCCAGTTATCGTAGAACCCCCATCTTGACACTTTAATTTACTATCCCATAGATAAAGAGAATTGGAAAGTTTCAAGTCTCTAGCTTGAAGGGTGTGGAAAAAAGTTGCGTTCATACAGACGGACAGACGGACAGACACCATGACGGACATTGCACAAACCCAATATACTCTTTACCTTCGGTATCGAGTATAATTAAACACAGAATTTAAGTTCTAAAACGGAACAAATCGTATTACATTCGAACTTCCATATAACGAATCCGAAGGGGACAAGAAAAAACTTCGTTGTATATAAATCTTTGAAAACTTGTGTGATTTAAGTAGTTTTATTTAAAATAATCTGTAATTTTAGTTTGTATATGGTTTTTCCACTTCTCTTCCTCGATAAATACTTCAAGCACGTTTAGTGAAGCAAATGCATATTCATTCACGTCAATTTTTCTCTCATCAAAAATGCGAAGTACTTTAACAGCTGAAGATGTTTGCTTCATTGTTGGTGTGTCCGTAACGATTTCATTAGGATCGTCGATCAGAGAATAAGCAAAACATAATACGAAAATAAAGCGGTAAATGAAAAAATTTGTAGCTGATTTGTTTTCGCATTCTCAACGTTAGTCGTAGATAAAATGAAACAACGAAAAAATTCGTTATAGGGAATAGAAAACGCATGAGTAGCTACGTCCTAAAAATAAATTCGTAAAAAATATATATTCGCTATAGGGAAATTTCAAATTTGTTTTATGGAGAACAAAACACACTGAAAGTTGAGCCAAAAATCAGTGTGCGCGAAATTAATTCGTTATATGGAAAACTTTGTTATATGGAAGTTCGTAATATGGAAGTTATACTGTAATTTTACATTTTACAGTAACCAACAACAATCATTTTACTTACATTTTCTTCAGAACTCATTTTTGTTGCGTCCGTCTTCAACAATTTTTTCACCCGTCTACTCTAATTCCACTTATGCCGTTTCGGTATACACTTCGTTTTCTTTCGCATGCATTTCACTTCATTCCATGTAGACTACGCTTTAAACGCTGTACTTAAATTTTTGTGTATAGCAAAAACTAGTACACCACACGCATTGAGCTCTTTTATTTGAGCGGTCCTAATCTCCTTTTTATACCCTTAACCCATAAAATGGGTAAATAAGGGTATAATGGTTTTGTGCAAAAGTATGTAACAGGCAGAAGGAAGCATCTCCGACCCTATAAAGTATATGTATTCTTGATCAGCATCAACAGCCGAGACGATATAGCCATGTCCGTCTGTCCGTCTGTCTGTCCGTCTGTCCGTCTGTATGAACGCGTGGATCTCAGAGACTAAAAGAGCTAGAGACTTCAGATTTTGGATTTAAGTTCTCCTATACCATGAGCAGAACAAGTTTGCTTCAAATTATCGATAACTATTCTGGTTTCCGATATACACATAATATCGATAACAATAAAATATCGAATTTGGAAAATCTAAAAATGAGGGTTGAAGTAATGGATAATGATAGAACTTTTCTGAAAATTTCGTCCAAATCCGTTGAGAAACACCAGAGATATTGAACTTAATCGATGGAAGCTAAGCCAGTATACCAAAGTCTTATATAAATTAAATATATTTATTGCAACTGGGTTCAGGGTATCTTCTATTCGGGCTCTCCCGACTAGAGCCTTCTTACTTGTTTGTTTTGTATACAGAGTACAATGAGAAGCGAGCTCGCCATTTTTACTATACCATTGCAGTGAAGACTACTATGATGCGTCAAATGAAGAAGAAGTCTATTAGAAACCTATAGTGCAATAAGTGTGAGCGAGCGCGATAGGGGGTAGCATGTGCAGATGGTTTTGTTTCAGTTGCCATTGCGCTCATATATATGTATGTATATATGCAAACATATTTACATGCATAAGTAATTATTTAAAGCTTGGCATACACGGTGCACATGTTGGGGTTGTTTTGTTGGGCAGCGCTTCGCCATACACGGGCCAACATGCTTATAAACTTAATTTTTTGTGTGAGTGTTGAGAAGACAAGTTGAGCTATTCAAGTGCGGACGACGCAATTGCTACGACGAATTGTAATAGTGCAAGCCTATACACGACGAGCATGTTGGACAACAAACAAATTTGTTGAAAACTAGCCCATACACAGCCAACATGTTGGGCAGCAAGTGCGTGGTAATCGAACAAATTCGTGAACATGTTGGTCAACATGCCCATACACGAGTGATTTTCACCCCAACTTCAACAAATCACACCAACATGTGCACCGTGTATGCCTAGCTTAATGCTATACGTTTTTACAGCATGCATATTTAGGTATGCATACACGTGCATACATACTTGTACAAGTACCCAGCAAGCATTTTGAATGACAAACTAGTGTTTTTCCAGTCACCATATGATTGAAAGTAAACATTTATGAACTAATTTTTTGATGACAAATCACATTTTTGTGTTATATATTGGTCGACATTTGTGACTGATTTTGAGAGGTCGTATACTACAGCAGTTTTCACTAATTTTTGATTCGTTTTTCAAATCAAAAGCGAGTATTTTTCGAGTCGTATTTTTTGAAAGCTGGTCAAAAATATTTGTTGTTTTTTGAGCCTTTATGTATCATAATTGTGTTAATGTTAACAATTAATGTTAATGTAAATGCTTATTACAGATTACGCAATTTAAACTTACCTTTTATTTTTACCCAACGAGGGATTGAACCGGGGACTTTCGTTTTTGCGGCGTCTTAGGCAGCTCGACCATCAGGCGTCATTGAGCATAGCATAGCCTAATTACCCATAAGTTATATTTATGATGTAAAGCATATTTTACTCACCTACATGCTCAATTTTTGATAGCTTTACATTTGAAGCATTTAATCATATTATGAGCATGCAAGCGAGTAGTTTTTGAGCAGCCAAGCTGTTCAAAGTAATCGTTTTTACTGACGTCACGACAAAGTAAGCATATTTTCTTACAGCTGGCATGCTCAATTTTTGATTGCTTCAAATTTTAGGCGATTCATCATATTTAAAGCTTACATGCTAGTCGTTTTCGAGTAGGGCTTTAATCGCATAAGCATAAGCGATTAATCGTTTTTAAGTCATCAAAATGACTCAAATTGAATTAGTTATTGGGTTTCTGATCAAAACAATCATCAAATTGCTTGCAGGGTACATACAAATGTATGTACATACATATGTATGTATTTTTGTATCGGTGCAAGAGTGACAGCTTTTACTGCTTAGTTTGTAAACTTGCTAAAATAGCGGCATGAAATTCGAAATTCAGTCTAAAGTAACATTAACTTATTTAAAACTCGATAAATACAAAATAATGAACCACATTAATATTCGGTTTTTTTTTCAATTTCAAACGCGAATACAATACATAAAACTAACATCAATCAAAAATGTAAAAATGGTAGATTAAAGCTTGTTAAATTACCTTTTCATAGAGATATATATATCTAGATTTTATTGAAAACTAATACAGAATATTAATGTGATTCACTGTATGTAAGCCAATTTGCAATTTTACATTAGCATGAATATTCAAAAATGTATGTATATGTGTTTAAAAACAGCAAACGCTCGATAAAGTGATAGGATTAAAACGTGAACTCATCAAAACGTGAACCACATTTTTTGTGTATTGACTAGTATCACTGAGCAGAGAATAATATAGAGGGGTCACGCCGTGCAGTGAATCTTATCATTCTGCAGGCTTGCAGAACTCTCTAATTGCCTAACTTTGCAGAAAAAGTATACCGCGCATAACTGCAAGTAATTCTGTTGCTTGCTTTGCTTCCAAATTGTGAGCAGCAGAACAGACTCGAGTCTCTGGATCTGACGTTTTTTGTATGTATGCGTTCGTATGTGAGTGAGCACGCAGTATGAGCTCACATGTTTGTATGTGTGCGTATGCAGCCGCACCTCTATGATGAGAGAGAGGGCGCGCCAGCGCGCTGCAGCGGCAAGCAAGAAACGGTAAAAAACGCATTAGTATCTGTATGCGTGTGCGTTTGTTTCATTTCTTGGCGTTTGTTTCATTTCTTCATCTCTGCTGAGATTTTTGATATTTTTTCTGTGCCCTGCATTTGCATGTGTGTGTTCATGTATGTATGCATACACAGCACGTTTGAATAAGTCGTAATTGTTTCGGCATTTATTGAGCTGCCTCAACTGTTTTGATTTTGGCAATTTATGGTCAACTACAAACTGGAAGGCTTTCAGAATCGCAAAGGCGAGGGGAGTAGTCCTCCGGCGACTATTGTCTTTAGTTTTGGAGCCGTCTGTGTAAAGCCGTTAGGTTTTACCACTGAGTTCCTATGTTTCGCGTAAGAAGTGAACCCGGAATTCAGGAGCGGATGTACGGTTTTTGGTAGCTCTGGATAGGTTGCAGTTTATATATTGTCGGCTGTGCATCCAGTGAGGTAAATCCTTGTTGCTTGGTTGTGAGTTGAGAAAGGGCAGGCCAAGTTGTTTGTTGTAACTGGCACAGCACCTTATGGTATATAAGCATTTGAATATGCGTTTTTGCTTTAATGTTGTGGAGAATTTTTTGGTCAGAGGGATATTTTGTGTTGTTCGCAGTTTGGGGAGAAGTTTCATCGTCGTTTCTTCGATGCGCTCTATTATACTTGAAAGCCCGGCCTCCGCTAGAACGCAGGCGACGGGGAGGTAGGGAATGCGTTGATTGCACGACGAATGGCTCCGTGGTATGGCGCATGTAATTTTTGAAGGTGGGATTTTGCACACCAACCAAAGATTGGCAGGCCGTAGTCAATTTGGGAGAGCATTAGAGCCCAGGTGATGTTTAGGAGGGTGTTGATGTGTATGCTAGTGAACTTTGAACTTAAAAATTTAATTATATTCAAGCTGTTTTCTTAAATGTATACAATGTTCTTTAAATAAAAGTTTGGATTCGAAGGTTATGCCTAAAATTCTTAAGTGATGTTGCATTTGTTTTTGTAAGTTAAAGTTGGAATTGCACATTGGTGCTTACGGCAGTCTGCATTTTTCTATGGAAAGTGCGGCACCCGAGTAAACTCCCCACGTGTCTAGGTCGTGCAATATGTCACTAAATCTATCCTTTACGACATTAACGTCTTTGATTTTGGTATAAATAATGGCGTCATCGGCGTAAATTGATACGTTAAAGTCTTTATATCTCGTGAATATGCTGTTAATTTGCTCGTAGCCTTGTGGGAAGCCTTGTGGGATCCCGTTAGAGAGTTATTGGGTATTTGATTGTTGACTCGCGCTTTGAAAGTGCGATTTGTCATAAAGGACTTTATAAGAGTTCGAGTCGGCTGTGTACTGCATGTATTCCCACGCGATCAAAAGCTCTTTCAAAGTCAGTCGCCATGATGTAGACATGATTTTTTGTGGAAAGGGCGTTCGACACGAAGTGTTGAATTCGCAACAAGGCGTCCATTGTGCTGTGTTTACTTTTGAAAGCAACTTGATTGTATGAGATTAAGCTGTTTCGGGAAATCAACCACATCAGTCTTTTGGCAATGATTTTTTCTACAATTTTGCTTAGGCAGGAAAAAAGGGAGATCGGACGATAGCTGCTGACTTTTTGAGGAATTTTATTTGGTTTGGCTATTAGGATAATTATGGCAGATCGCCATGTGTGAGGATAGGAACCGGTGTCTAGTATGTTTTTATATATTGTGAGGAGTTAATGTTTTAATGTAGTGGGGATGTGTTAAAGCATGGGATAGGATATCCTGTCAGCCCCTGGGCTTTTTCCTTTTGCAGTTTTTAGAGCATATTCAATCTCTATCAAAGTCAAATTAGGTGTTTGGCGGCGACAGATAGGTGGTTTTGACTGATAGATAATTTTATGTTGTACGTAATCTGAAGAAAAATTGCCATCAGCTGAGTAATTTGCACATACTTTGCCAAACTCTTCGGCTATGCGAAAGGATCAGATGATTGTCTCGGAGTCTGTTGTGATACATTTAAGTGGGGATGGAGGAACACCTGCCAGGCGTTGAATATCCGTCCAGATTTTTTTTGTTTTTGAGAGGGGAGAGATACGGGATGTACATTTTCCTAAACAGATTCGTTTAGCTGATAATACCGCTTTATTAAAGGTGGCCTTAGCTTTTTTGTATTTTATTAGGTCGTTATTTGTTCTGTTGGCTATGTATGCCCAAAAAAAAGGATTGCTTCTTGTCTCTTAGCTGCTGGAGTGTATTGTTCCTCCAGGGTATTTTCGCTTTATGGGGGATTCCTTTGGTTTGCGGAATATTGCAATTAGCAGCTGCTCTTATACATTTTGTTGTTTGGGCTACTTGGTGGTTTTTGCATCCGACGACCCTGTAATCAGAGTTTTGTGTGCAATGTTTTGTGAACAGATCCCAGTTGACATGGTCGGTTTGGTATTTAGGGAGAGGGGATTTACGGTCAGGGTTGAATTGTGTGGTAAGTTGGGTTGATATAGGGAAATGGTCACTGCCGTACAAGTTGTCGATAATAGACCAGTTACACCTGTGGGCGATTTGGGGGATATCATTGTAATGTCAACGTGAGTGAATGTGTGGTGGGTAGAGGGGTGGGTGGGAGAGCCATCGTTAAGAACGAGTAAATTGTTCGCGGCTATTGCGCGTTCAATGCTCTTGCCTCTTGAGTTGGCCCCCAAAGGGGGCTCCATGAATTGAAATCACCGAGCACAATAAGTTGGCCGTGAATTTGGCTTAGCGTGTTTGTATTTTGGGTGGTTGTGAAATTTTGGCAGGGTGGGATGTATGTATTTATAATGTTTATTGGGAGTTTCAAGTTTTAGCTGTAGGACGGAACACAGAATGTTTGAGTTTATTGTGTTGTGGGTGTGTGGAATGTGTTGGTTTATAAACACACCAATGCCTTTGGTGGCTGATGTATTATGGGCAAGGTTGTTGAAGTATTTTGTGTAGCCTTTTGGGCCGATAAAGCTATTGAAATTATAGGGCAAGTGTGTTTCTTGCAAACATAACACATCAGGCGAGTGTTGTTGAGTAGGCCGTTTATGTTCCATTGCATTATTTTTGTGGACAATTGAGCTAGAGTTTGGGGGAAGAGCTTAGTTTGCAGGAGTCGGAGTCTTGGGGATAAATGTCGGTTAGAAATCAAGTTCATCCATTGATGAGCAGGAGTCGATTATGTTTTCAAGTGCACATGATACACTTGGGCTGTTAGTTAATTTTAATTTATTTTTGCTTGTGCAGCTAATCTGGCAAATTGAGTGTTTCGTACAGTTTGCATTATATGTCGCAGATACTGGGTAGGTGGGTTTCTTTGATGAACTTTTCGGCCACTTGTTTGGTTTTAACTATCATCAAGAGATGGCCATCCCGGAGGGTGCTTTTGGGCTGTTGCTAAGCAAAGCAAAGCTGTTTTCCCCTAAGTTTGGTCGCCCAGGGGGGGCAATATTCGCAGGGTTTATCAAACCGCCGTTTTTCGTTTGCACACACGTGCGCGAGTTAACATAAAGAGAGCGAGTAAGCAACTGCACTGATAAATGAATAGGCAACGACGTCCGCATTCGAAGAGAGATAGTCGGTGACTGAGTTCGCACTTATATTATATTAATAATACAATTTCGAAATCCAAATTACAAAGCAGTTAGTTGCAATTGCAAAAAGAAAAAATATAGTTTAATAACATTACATCTTTCAAGGTTATTACAGCGTCGAGCAGCAAACTTGTTACCATAGCAAATAAGCTTGTTCGTAATATTATTTTCTTGTGTTGCTGTTTGTGGGCATACAATTTTGCATTCATCGATTTCTGGGTGGTGACATATTGTTGTTGCTGCTTCTAAGAAATACTTTATCTAACATGCGTTGTTTTGATATGGCTTGATAATAAATATATAAAAAATGTTAATGCAATTATAAATCATCACATCAAATATATAGTTATTTATACAAATGTATTCATAGGAATCGAACAGGTACCGTGTAACAAAAGGTGTAAACACATCGCCTGTAAGTTCGAGTACTCTTTGAACTTTTTTTTTAATCAAATTATTCATTTTCATCAAGTTGACCATAAATTGCCAAAATCAAAACAGTTGAGGCAGCCCAATAAATGCCGAAACAATTACGACTTATTCAAACGTGCTGTGTATGCATACATACATGAACACACACATGCAAATGCAGGGCACAGAAAAAATATCAAAAATCTCAGCAGAGATGAAGAAATGAAACAAACGCCAAGAAATAAAACAAACGCACACGCATACAGATACTAATGCGTTTTTTTCCGTTTCTTGCTTGACGCTGGCGCGCCCTCTCTCTCATCATAGAAGTGCGGCTGCATACGCACACATACAAACATGTGAGCTCACACTGACTACCCCTGCAGTCACGTTGACTAGGCCACATGGGCTACTACTAGTCCACGCCTATGCCATTTCAATGTTTTTCTCCTATTCCATTTAACACGGGGATGTCATTGGAGTGGACGTATCGGCCGCCTCCGCAGCCACGTGGACTAGTGTCCCTACGGTTTTTGTATGGGCTAGTTGCATATATAAAATAGTCCATTGACTAGCTATAATGGACAAGTCAAGGACTAGTCCAAGCGGGTGCAGAAAATTACATTGGTTGGGCCAGTGTTTGTTGTTATTGTTGTTCAAGCCTAGCCCACGACTTTCCCACGTAGGCTAACACTGAACCAGTCTGTGTAGATGCAGCGGGGGAAAACACTTTTTAAAATTATCATTGAGCATTTGTGTGTAAACTGCCTATTCCACGTGGCCCAGTTCATGGATGCGTCAAAGTGGATGCAGACGTGGATGCGGAGCAAAAACGTAAATTTTACGAATCATGAAAAACGAACACAATTTTGCGCCTCGTTGACGTTCGTTGCAGCGGCAAAAAAACGAACGAGTGAAAACCAATTTATACATTTTTCAATTTACAATATAGCCTACTGCTTATAAAATATGTTTGGCAACAGCGCAATGGCTAAGGCATCTGCTAAGTGAACGAGAGTTCCAGGTTCGAATCCCGTCGTAGACCATCATATTTCACAATCGGTAAGTTTATTTGTATTCTATTTCTTCTAACACTTGCATAATTTAAAATTAAATTACATTTAAGTAATATTTATAACAACAGCTAATTTAACGTTTATATGATTGGCTTCGTTGGCATCTTTTTACCCCAGATACCAAATACTAGTCCATTTGGTCTGTTTTTTGACTAGTCTTGATTTCCTGTTTTATGGACTAGTCTACGTGGCCTGTTTTATAGACTAGTCCACGTGGCTGCAGAGGCGGCCGATACGTCCACTCCAATGACATCCCCGTGTTAAATGGAATAGGAGAAATACATTGAAATGGCATAGGCGTGGGCTAGTAGTAGCCCATGTGGGCTAGTCTAATCACTATGTTTGGCATAGTCAACGTGACTGCAGGGGTATAAAACAGGCCACGTGGACTAGTCTATAAAACAGGCCATCAGGACTAGTCAAAAACCAGACCAAATTTACTATTATTATTAGAATTTGGGGTAAAAAGATGCCCACGAAGCCCATCATATAATCGTTAAATTAGCTATTGTTATAAATATTACTTAAATGTTATTTAAATTTAAATTATGCAAGTGTTAGAAGAAATAGAATAGAATAGTACAAATAAACTTACCGATTATGAAATATGATGGTCTACGACGGGATTCGAACCTGGAACACTCTCGTTCACTAAGCAGATGCCTTAGCCATTGCGCTGTTGTCAATCATATTTCATAAGCAGTTAGTTATATTGTAAATTGAAAAATGTATAAATTGGTTTTACACTCGTTGGTTTTTTTGCCGCTGTAACGAACATCAACGAGGCGCAAAATTGTGTTCGTTTTTCATGATTCGTAAAATTTACGTTTTTGTTCCGCATCCACGTCTGCATCCACTTTGACGCATCCATGAACTGGTCCACGAGGAATAGACAGTTTACACACAAATGCATCTACACAGACTAGTTCAGTGTTAGCCTACGTGGGAAAGTCGTGGGCTAGGCTTGAACAACAACAATAACAAACACTAGCCCAACCAATGTAATTTTCTGCACCCACTTGGACTTGTCCTTGACTTGTCCATTATAGCTAGTCAATGGACTAGTTTATATATGCAACTAGCCCATACAAAAACCGTAGGGACGTGCTCGCTCACATAACGCATACATACAAAAAACGTCAGATCCAGAGACTCGAGTCTGTTCTGCTGCTCACAATTTGGAAGCAAAGCAAGCAACAATACTAATCGCAGCCGTAACAACTCGAAGATGATTTTAAAATTGGAAAAGTATTTAAGAAATTTCAAACAATCGATATGGAATAATTAAAATGTCATGACGGATTATTCCGAGAGCCCCTTAAATTAATTCAGTTAAAGTTGGCCAAAAATGACTGATTGCGCAAAAATTATCGTAATTCTGAACGAGGGTTACATAGAAATTAACAAGACAAGGTCGTAATAACAGTGATGGAAGAAAGAGCCGTTATCGCACATAAATAAATACAAATATGTATATATTTATATATACATATACATACGCCAAAAAGTACTAAAATTAAATAAATGGTTGAGTAATGAGCTTTGAGTAATCAAGGGCCACTTCAGCCGTATGGTTACGGAGTATTTTAAGTATTTGCCATTGCCTGTTCAATGTGTTTTTGCCCACGCGATTAGGGGTAAGCTATTTTTATGGGACCTCAGCGCGAGATGACGCTGTTTTTATCCGAACCCAAAAATACACACACACCCTCACAAATATACTGAAAGCAACCGTCTGACAACCCCAACGACAATATGTCGCTTTTTGACGATGCTGTTTCTAAAACTTTGATTTTGTTGTTTGTTCCCAACAGAGATGCTAATGCTCGAAAATGTTATATGGCAAATTCTTTCTCACATTGTCACACACACACACACACATATGCACATAAAACACTAAAACACATGTACATATATATGTATATATCCATGCAAATGTCAAAGCTGCCAACGCTTCACTCTCCCCTGCGGCGAAAGTGTAGCGGATTTTGCTTGCACACGAATTGATGTTGCTGCTGTTCTTGTTGTTGCTGTTGTGTTTTTATGCTCTGATACCGAATGTAAAGAGTATACTAGCTTTGTGCAATGTCGGTCATAGTGTCTGTCCGTTTATATGAACGCAAGTTTTTTGACACCCGTAGAGCTGGCGACTTCAAACTCCGAAAATATTTTAATCCATGGGCGGGACCAAGGCATACTTAACTAGGTAGTCTTATTCGCTCTCTCGTGTTGTCTGAAAGAATGAGTACGAAAGAGAATGGGAATGAGAGAGTAATGAACTTCTGTGCATGCATATATGTATATAAATATGTGAAGCAATTTTTTCCTGCATCTAAAACCAATATGATTGAATAAATGGAGGTGCGTCGCGCACAACGTTTGGCTCGAGACTGAGCCGTAAGGAAACAGTAAAGTGGGCGATAGAAAGAGTGCGACTACCTTGTCAAGTATACCTTGGGCGGGACGCTGCTCGTTGATAGTAAATCGATAAATCCAAATATTTCCCACATCCTTACAGTTGGGAAGGATACCAAATTTGATAAGAAGAAAGCTACTGGCGTCCCCAAAAAAACTGCATCAACCATTTACCTTACTAGACGTTTTCCAATGTTATTTTTTGGTGGCATTCTACGCGTTTTCTAGCCAAGGAGCATGGGGATGCGGAAGTAGTGCAAAAAAAGTGCGTTACGGTGGTGCTTAACAAACTTTTGAAATCTCACCACCAATTACCGGTCTCTAACAAAACCACCATCACAACTGCTTCTGCTGCATGATCTTGTTGTATGCGTGTTGCGTTATGTTAAACTCGAGTTTTTTACTTTGCAATTTTTTTATGACAAACAATTGTTAAATATTGCAACACTCGAAATAACTTGACAATAACAAAGTGGATATGACAATGTTGTAATGCCAATGCTAAATTTAAAAATGCCCTGTATTAAATAGTTTACTATGTTGAGCTTTCGATGCAGTTTAAAATACAGTCGAACTTCCATATTACGAACTTCCATATAACAAAGTTTTAACGAATTAATTTCGCGAACCCTGCTTTGTGTGTTTTGTTCTCCATATAATGAATTTCCCTATAGCGAATATTTCTTTATTACGAATTTATTTTTAGGAAGTAGCTCGTACGCTCATGCGTTTTCTGTTTCCTTATAACGAAAAAAATTGGTAAAGTATTTAAGAAATTTCAAACAATCGATATGGAATAATAGAATGTCATGACGGATTATTCCGAGAGCCCCTTAAATTAATTCAGTTAAAGTTGTCCAAAAATGACTGATTGCGCAAAAATTATCGTAATTCTGAACGAGGGTTACATAGAAATTAACAAGACAAGGTCGTAATAACAGTGATGGAAGAAAGAGCCGTTATCGCACATAAATAAATACAAATATGTATATATTTATATATACATATACATACGCCAAAAAGTACTAAAATTAAATAAATGGTTGAGTAATGAGCTTTGAGTAATCAAGGGCCACTTCAGCCGTATGGTTACGGAGTATTTTAAGTATTTGCCATTGCCTGTTCAATGTGTTTTTGCCCACGCGATTAGGGGTAAGCTATTTTTATGGGACCTCAGCGCGAGATGACGCTGTTTTTATCCGAACCCAAAAATACACACACACCCTCACAAATATACTGAAAGCAACCGTCTGACAACCCCAACGACAATATGTCGCTTTTTGACGATGCTGTTTCTAAAACTTTGATTTTGTTGTTTGTTCCCAACAGAGATGCTAATGCTCGAAAATGTTATATGGCAAATTCTTTCTCACATTGTCACACACACACACACACATATGCACATAAAACACTAAAACACATGTACATATATATGTATATATCCATGCAAATGTCAAAGCTGCCAACGCTTCACTCTCCCCTGCGGCGAAAGTGTAGCGGATTTTGCTTGCACACGAATTGATGTTGCTGCTGTTCTTGTTGTTGCTGTTGTGTTTTTATGCTCTGATACCGAATGTAAAGAGTATACTAGCTTTGTGCAATGTCGGTCATAGTGTCTGTCCGTTTATATGAACGCAAGTTTTTTGACACCCGTAGAGCTGGCGACTTCAAACTCCGAAAATATTTTAATCCATGGGCGGGACCAAGGCATACTTAACTAGGTAGTCTTATTCGCTCTCTCGTGTTGTCTGAAAGAATGAGTACGAAAGAGAATGGGAATGAGAGAGTAATGAACTTCTGTGCATGCATATATGTATATAAATATGTGAAGCAATTTTTTCCTGCATCTAAAACCAATATGATTGAATAAATGGAGGTGCGTCGCGCACAACGTTTGGCTCGAGACTGAGCCGTAAGGAAACAGTAAAGTGGGCGATAGAAAGAGTGCGACTACCTTGTCAAGTATACCTTGGGCGGGACGCTGCTCGTTGATAGTAAATCGATAAATCCAAATATTTCCCACATCCTTACAGTTGGGAAGGATACCAAATTTGATAAGAAGAAAGCTACTGGCGTCCCCAAAAAAACTGCATCAACCATTTACCTTACTAGACGTTTTCCAATGTTATTTTTTGGTGGCATTCTACGCGTTTTCTAGCCAAGGAGCATGGGGATGCGGAAGTAGTGCAAAAAAAGTGCGTTACGGTGGTGCTTAACAAACTTTTGAAATCTCACCACCAATTACCGGTCTCTAATAAAACCACCATCACAACTGCTTCTGCTGCATGATCTTGTTGTATGCGTGTTGCGTTATGTTAAACTCGAGTTTTTTTACTTTGCAATTTTTTTATGACAAACAATTGTTAAATATTGCAACACTCGAAATAACTTGACAATAACAAAGTGGATATGACAATGTTGTAATGCCAATGCTAAATTTAAAAATGCCCTGTATTAAATAGTTTACTATGTTGAACTTTCGATGCAGTTTAAAATACAGTCGAACTTCCATATAACAAAGTTTTAACGAATTAATTTCGCGAACCCTGCTTTGTGTGTTTTGTTCTCCATATAATGAATTTCCCTATAGCGAATATTTCTTTATTACGAATTTATTTTTAGGAAGTAGCTCGTACGCTCATGCGTTTTCTGTTTCCTTATAACGAAAAAAATTGGTAAAGTATTTAAGAAATTTCAAACAATCGATATGGAATAATAGAATGTCATGACGGATTATTCCGAGAGCCCCTTAAATTAATTCAGTTAAAGTTGTCCAAAAATGACTGATTGCGCAAAAATTATCGTAATTCTGAACGAGGGTTACATAGAAATTAACAAGACAAGGTCGTAATAACAGTGATGGAAGAAAGAGCCGTTATCGCACATAAATAAATACAAATATGTATATATTTATATATACATATACATACGCCAAAAAGTACTAAAATTAAATAAATGGTTGAGTAATGAGCTTTGAGTAATCAAGGGCCACTTCAGCCGTATGGTTACGGAGTATTTTAAGTATTTGCCATTGCCTGTTCAATGTGTTTTTGCCCACGCGATTAGGGGTAAGCTATTTTTATGGGACCTCAGCGCGAGATGACGCTGTTTTTATCCGAACCCAAAAATACACACACACCCTCACAAATATACTGAAAGCAACCGTCTGACAACCCCAACGACAATATGTCGCTTTTTGACGATGCTGTTTCTAAAACTTTGATTTTGTTGTTTGTTCCCAACAGAGATGCTAATGCTCGAAAATGTTATATGGCAAATTCTTTCTCACATTGTCACACACACACACACACATATGCACATAAAACACTAAAACACATGTACATATATATGTATATATCCATGCAAATGTCAAAGCTGCCAACGCTTCACTCTCCCCTGCGGCGAAAGTGTAGCGGATTTTGCTTGCACACGAATTGATGTTGCTGCTGTTCTTGTTGTTGCTGTTGTGTTTTTATGCTCTGATACCGAATGTAAAGAGTATACTAGCTTTGTGCAATGTCCGTCATAGTGTCTGTCCGTTTATATGAACGCAAGTTTTTTGACACCCGTAGAGCTGGCGACTTCAAACTCCGAAAATATTTTAATCCATGGGCGGGACCAAGGCATACTTAACTAGGTAGTCTTATTCGCTCTCTCGTGTTGTCTGAAAGAATGAGTACGAAAGAGAATGGGAATGAGAGAGTAATGAACTTCTGTGCATGCATATATGTATATAAATATGTGAAGCAATTTTTTCCTGCATCTAAAACCAATATGATTGAATAAATGGAGGTGCGTCGCGCACAACGTTTGGCTCGAGACTGAGCCGTAAGGAAACAGTAAAGTGGGCGATAGAAAGAGTGCGACTACCTTGTCAAGTATACCTTGGGCGGGACGCTGCTCGTTGATAGTAAATCGATAAATCCAAATATTTCCCACATCCTTACAGTTGGGAAGGATACCAAATTTGATAAGAAGAAAGCTACTGGCGTCCCCAACAAAACTGCATCAACCATTTACCTTACTAGACGTTTTCCAATGTTATTTTTTGGTGGCATTCTACGCGTTTTCTAGCCAAGGAGCATGGGGATGCGGAAGTAGTGCAAAAAAAGTGCGTTACGGTGGTGCTTAACAAACTTTTGAAATCTCACCACCAATTACCGGTCTCTAATAAAACCACCATCACAACTGCTTCTGCTGCATGATCTTGTTGTATGCGTGTTGCGTTATGTTAAACTCGAGTTTTTTTACTTTGCAATTTTTTTATGACAAACAATTGTTAAATATTGCAACACTCGAAATAACTTGACAATAACAAAATGGATATGACAATGTTGTAATGCCAATGCTAAATTTAAAAATGCCCTGTATTAAATAGTTTACTATGTTGAACTTTCGATGCAGTTTAAAATACAGTCGAACTTCCATATTACGAACTTCCATATAACAAAGTTTTAACGAATTAATTTCGCGAACCCTGCTTTGTGTGTTTTGTTCTCCATATAATGAATTTCCCTATAGCGAATATTTCTTTATTACGAATTTATTTTTAGGAAGTAGCTCGTACGCTCATGCGTTTTCTGTTTCCTTATAACGATTTTTTTCGTTCTTGCTTCATTTTATGTACGAATTATGTTGAGAATGCGAAAACAAAATAATAACACATTTTTGCATATACCGTTTGGTTTTCGTGCTATGTTTTGCTTATTCTCTGATCTTCGCTGCATAGTTTTTATGAACATTTTTTGCTGCTCAGTGCACATCGAAGATGTAAATGTAGACGTAGATGTTGTTGTTGGAATTACTCCGTTATTTTTTATAGGCACCAAACAAAAGAATAATGGATTGTGATTTAGAATAATGTGTGTATTTAGAATAAGCAGTTGTACACACTGTAGAAAAATGAAAAATTGCGCGATTCTTTAGTCTGCAGTTTCTATCATCATTTCTATACAACGAAATTTCTATATAACGAAGTTTTTTCTTGTCCCCTTCAGATTCATTATATTGAAGATCGACTGTACATGATAATGCTTTTTTAGGAATTTTTTGTCATTATAATAAGATTATTATACTGGTGTTATTAAAGATAACTTACATCAAAATTGTAGTCACTGAAGAATCAAGAGCTTTTTCTTGACTGTTGTAATAATAAGTAGATGGGGTGCAAGTTTTATTCAAATGTGATTTAGATTTATTTTCTTTAATGAGGTTCTTCGCTGCTCCACTTTTCACTTTTCGATCAGATAAGAAGCTTTTTGTTTCATGTGTTCTGTTATCTTAAGCTTAGCAGGGCTGTGCGCTTATGTTATCTTAAGCTTGATAGGGTTGTGCGCTTACTTTAACAGAGTAAGGCGCGATATTCAAATGTTTTATACAAGCAACAATTAAACTACATAATAAGAAATATAATTGGGTTTCGCCCAACATACCGGCCGCCTTGAAAGTATGTGATTGACTTTCAAGACACGGGTAACAATGCTAGTTTACGGATAGGTCGAAGAATAATCCCCCTTTCGGTTCGAACCTCGGCAACACGAACGAAGTTGTCCATGCCAGTGATGGTGTTGGTGATGCGGCCAAGGAGCCATCGTTGCGGTGGAAGATTATCCTCGTGTACTATGACCATGTCGCCAAGGGATATGTTTGGCGATGTCTTAGTCCAGTTTGTGCGGATTCGGAGCTCGTTGATGTATTCGTGCGACCAGCGTCGCCAAATGTGCTGCTTTATGGCGCTAACTCGTTCCCAGCGAGCGAGGGTGTCCAGTTTAGCATCTGATAATGGATGTTCAGGAAGTGCCCGAAGCGCATCGCCAATCAAAAAATGACCAGGCGTTAGAGCGGCTAAGTCATTCGGATCCGTCGACATTGGTGAGATAACGGACGCGAGTTTAGTATGGCCTCAACGTCAGCAACAGCAGTAGAAAGTTCTTCAAAATGTGAGCCTAGTGTCTCGGAGTGTGCGGTTGAGAATTCCCTTGACGCTCTTAACTGCAGCTTCCGATATGCCCCTGAAATGCGGGGCCCTCAGTGGGATGAAATGGAAATTGATAAATTCAGATGAGCAGAAATTGCTGATTAAACGAACTTTTTCATCCTTGAACAGAAAAAGCTTCAGCGCCTCTAACTTGTTGTTCGCTCCTGTTAAGTTCGTGGCGTTGTCACAGAAGATATCCGTTGGAAGCCCGCGCCGGGAAATTAAGCGTTTGTGGGCTGCAATGAAACTATCCGTGGTGAGATCGGATACGCCTTCGGCGTGTATTTCCTTAGTAACAAAGCAAATAAATATGGCGATGTAGGCTTTTGTTGGTGGCTTGCCACGGATGCGCAAATAGACGTTGACTGGACCACTGAAGTCTATGCCGCATCGGGAGAAAAGCCATGCTGGCTTCAGACGTTCCTTCGGTAACTGCCCCATTAGCTGTCCTTGTAGAGTTGGTCGATAGCGGACACAGTGTACGCAAGATCGAACGATGCGGCGTGCCAAGTCTCGTGCATTGACTATCCAAAATTGTAACCGAATCAGAGCAACGAGTGCCTTGGGTCTAGCGTGATGGTTCGTTTGATGCATGTATCGTACGTACTGCTCCACCAAAGGCTCCATGCTTGGCAGTAGGATGGGGTGCTTCTGGGTGTCTGAAAGATTTGTTAGTTCCAAACGGCCTCCAACTTTAATGAGCTGAAACCCATCTGTGACCTGTAAGAAAAGACAAAGGCTTCGAAACTTGTTGTTAGCTGACTGGTCCTTGTGTAACCGTGACATTTCTTCTGGGAAGTGGATGGCTTGTAGGTTCCAGACGATGCAGCTTCGGGTGCGTTGCTGTTCCATGGGCTGATCTTGCGTAAAGCATCGAGAAGTTGGTTGCTGCTGATGGATACGGTAAAGGCAGACTTGCGCTGTTCCAAATTGATGACGTCCATGTCCATATCATCGTGTGGCGTCGTTGGTTAATGTTGCTCATCTAAGCGCAGGAAGGAAGGCCCTTCGAACCAGATCGACTGTTGCAAGTCAGCTACGGTGCAACCTCGAGACAGCAGATCTGCAGGGTTGCAGTGAGTTGGAACGTGTTTCCAGTGACAATCGATGGTAGCTTCTTGAATTTCCGAAATTCGATTGCCAACGAATGTGGAAAGGGTGGCAGAATGCTGCCGTACCCAATGGAGAACTATCTGTGAGTCGCACCATAGAAATGTGGTTGGCTTCCTATCATCAAAGATTCCTGCGATAGAGTTGTGATAACAGATGTGCACCACAAATTCTAATTTAGGTAGCGATAGTTTCCTTGTTGGCGCAACTCGTGACTTGGATGTGACGAGCTGTTTTAAATAAGCCATCGGACCCAAGTGTGCGAGTGTAAATACAACAGCCATATGCTCTGATCGAGGCGTCGCAGAATCTGTGTATCTGCAAGGTGTGTATTTTAGGTTTGAGGCAAAAGCGGGGTATTGCTATGTTTTCTAGCGACGAGAGTGATGCTAGAAGCGATGTCCATGCTGTTTGGATTCCTTGAAGGACAGATTCATGTCCGAGCGTTGATCCCACTTCAAGTCAAGAGTGCTGGATAGTGTGTCGTCATTCAAATTTAGATCCTTTATTGTGCGATCATCTACAAAATCGATGTGATTGGAGTGCCATTTTGCTAGCTCAAACTGGCCGTCGTGGAGAATAGCTGTAACTTCCTTTTTGATCTGATGAAGAGCTTCCACAGTGTCTGCTCCACCAAGAAAGTCATCAACATAAAACGATGATTTAATGGCCTGGACACCAATCTTATAGTTGTCCATATGTTGATCTGCTAAATACGACATGCTGCGTATGGCCAAACAAGGCGCAGCGGCCGTGCCATAAGTTACCAGTATTTAGCTCATATGTGCGAATAGGTTCCGACGGTGAATTCCTCCAGATTATATATTGAAATCTACGATCCTCTGCGGCCAAATAAACCTGGCGGAACATCTTGACAACATTACGTACTGATGTTTCCGGAAACGCAGAAGTAGGGTGTAGAGATCGGGTTGGATGGTCGGTCCGACCATGAGCAAGTCGTTGAGGGATTTTTGAGACGTGGTCTGGCACGAGGCGTCAAAGACGACTCTCAACTTCGTTGATGTGCTTTTTGGCTTAAGCACGCAATGATGTGGGATGTAGTAGTGCGGAGTATGCAGCTTTGGGCGCTCTACGAGGCTCATGTGTCCCAAGTCATGAAACTCCTGCATGAAATCCACATATTGAGACTTGACCTCAGGCCGTTTGGGCAGACTGCGTTCGTGTGCGGGGAATCGTCTACTAGGAGTGTCGAACGAGTGGCCAAGCAAGCTAGGGTCATCTTTGAAAGGGAGCCGTTCGATTATACGGCCATTCTGGGAGCGTTGAACCGTTTTGTTGTATGTCTCCTCACAGTTACGCTGCTCAGGAGTGAGTAAATCAACCGAGTTGTTGACTTCATCGATGCGCTATAAGCGCTCTATACTGGCAGAGATATCCGTGTAGATGGAGTCGTCTGCACTCAGTAGATACTGATGTTTTGTTTTGGCATTGGCTTGACATCGACCAGATACAATCCATCCTAGTAGGGTCTTCTGAAGCACAGGTAGCTGCTGGCCAAGTTTGATTTGGCCGACTGCTGGAATGTCGAAGAAAGTCTTCGTTTCTAGGAGTAGATCTATGCGGCGAGATTTGTTGAAGTCCTCATCTGCTAACGACGAATTTGGAGGCAAGATCCATGTAGATATGTCAATTTCTGAGTCCGGCTGATAGGCAATATGCGGTGTAACGCAGAAATTAAGCAGTATCTCAAGTTCGTTGACGCGTGACTTTATTGTCGTTGAGGTGTGATGCTTAATGTGAGTTTTCGATTCGCCAATGCTACGAATCTCCAAATTGCGCTTGGCTCTTGGCAAGCGCAGCATCTGGGCAAACTCTTTAGAGATGAAGTTTACCTGAGAGCATGAGTCCAACAAGGCGCGTCCTACTTTGTAGCACCCAGACGAATCCTTTACCAAGATCAAAACCGTGGCTAATATGACACAGTCTGAGTCGATGAGTGTCCTTATTTGTGTGCGCGACGGCATCCTGAGCCTGTGGCGCATTTAAGCGAGGCTGGGCCATCGATGTATGAGTTGTAGATGCGAGCAGGTGCGGCATCTCCATTTAGATTTGCATTTCGCTGCAGTATGACCCTTGTTTAAGCAGTTGATGCAGAGTCCAAGTTGCTTAATTCTGTTTAAGCGTGATTCTACGGCGAGATCAGTTAGTTGGCCACATTTAAAGGCCTTATGTTCTGAGCTGGAGCATATGTTGCAAGTTTGCGTTGTGCAATTAAATGATGAGCTTGCCTGTGACCGCTGTGAGCTGGTTTTATGACCACCTTGTTGGTTTGGCATCAGCAGCAGGCTTACTTATTGACTCTAGATACTGACAGTGGCGCTCTACGATTTTTACGCAATTGTCCCACGTAGGTAACGCTGTATATACTAGAGATTAATTCCATTCTCGTTTGGTCTCCAGGTCTACTTTCCCCATGACGATGAAGAAGAGCATGGCCTGAGCTATCTGCGATTCGTTGCCCAGAGACCGCAACGAGTTACACAACGCGGACGCATTATCAATGAGGCTGCGCAACTGTTGCCCACTGGCTTTGGCAGCAGTTGGTAATGCGAAGAGCGATGATATATTGTCCAAGAAAACGAGAGTTGGGTTGTCATAGCGATTCTTCAAGCGTTCCAGAGCCTTTGTGTAGTTTTCTGATGTTACTTGGAATGCTCGAACTGTTTCTAGTGCAGGACCACGAAGACAGTTCAAAAGCTGGTTGAACTTCTCGATTGGAGACAGATATGATTGATTTCCAATAACTTGTCTGAACGATGTAATAAAGTTCTGGTACTCGGAGTACTTGCCGTCGAACGTTGGCAGAGATAGTCGTGGCAACTTTATAGAGGATGTAAGACCCACATGTACAGATGACATGTCGTTGACGGTGCTGTGTGCATCTGGTCCTAGCTGCTCTTGAATACACACCTTGGTGCGGATGAATAGCTCCTCAATTTCGCAGCGAACATCGCGCTGTAGCTCCTCAGGATCGGCTTGTTCAATATCTCCTTGCATGTTGATTGCGTTCTTGAAATAGGCTTCCAAAATTGACAAGCGACAAGTTAGTTCCAACGGTGACAGCTGTAGGCTGGGCTCGACGGATTTGCTAATGCGAGTGATATTTCTCCGCACATTAACACGTTGGATCTTAAGTTGCTCCAAAGTAGACATGTTTGCATTTGAAACAGCCGGCAAATACGAGAAATATATGTAGCTTTATTGAACACCGATGTGTAAACGCTGAGTATACGTACAGTTGATACAATTGATGCGATGATGTGTGTGTGCACGAAGTTGACTAAAACAAACACGGTTCTGCTCGGGCGCCAAAATGAAGAATGAAGAGCTTTTTCTTGACTGTTGTAATAAGAAGTAGATTGGGGAGCAAGTTTTATGCAAAGGTAATTTAGATTTATTTTCTGTAATGAAGTTCTTTGCTGCACCACTTTTCACTTTTCGATCAGATTAGAAGCTTTTTGTTTCCTGTGTTCTGTTATCTTAAGCTTACCAGGGCTGTGCGCTTATGTTATCTTAAGCTTAATAGGGTTGTGCGCTTACTTTAACAGAGTAAGGCGCGATATTCAAATGTTTAATACAATTCAACAATTAAACTACATAATAAGAAATATAATTGGATTTTGACCCAACAACAAACAAATATGTATCAGCTGTTTGTTAATTTTGCAATAAATCTAGTGCTTTTAATGCTAAAGTTTTATTAAGTTGTTCTGTTTACTCAAATGCGCAAATTGCGTTAACAGCAAAAGAAGCATTTGTTGCAAATGCAACTTAGCTAACAGACAAGTTCCCCGTACAAACGAATGCTGCATTAATTAGAAATGCTTGTAGGGAAATTGCGGAATGTTTTAACTACCGGTAGAAGAGGGCTGGGTCTCCTTTCTGATGCACTGCACGGTGGAAAATAGTGCGGCCCAACACGGCAATTGTTTTGAAAGGCACGGCACGGACCAACACATGCGCCTTTAACCTAAATGATTTAACTCATACATTTTATAAAAAAATTTAAAAAAAGCATAGTGGCGCATAGTTAATTTTGGCTATGCCAAGACTATGATACCCTTCACACAACCAAATCAATTCTCCCGCCTCTTATGTTTCTGTGCAGTTGTTGGTAATTTTTCGCTAATATTTTTACTCTTGAGCGTCATTTACTTGTTCGTGTGCGACAACAAGAACAATTTGACATGTAGGTACTTGAAAGTGCACCACAGAGACAACAATTGATAGTGCGATATGGTAAATTTGTATGGTGGCTATGTCGTAGAATGCTCCGATGGAAATGAAATTTCATAGTGAACAAACCCGACATGATCTAAGCAATCTGTGAAAGTTTCATCAAATCGGTTCAGCAGTTTGCCCGGAAATCGTGTTGATATGGTAAATTTATATGGTGGCTACATCGTAGAATGCTCCGATCGGGATGAAATTTCATAGTGAACAAACCCGACATGATCTAAGCAATCTGTGAAAGTTTCATCAAGATCGGTTCAGCAGTTTAGCCGGAAATCGTGTTGAAACAGACAGACGGACGGACGGACAAACGGACGGAAATCAATTCCTGAGCTCGTCCTGATCATTTTGAGTTGGGAGTTTATGGGGTCTCCCATCATTCCTTTAAGGCGTTACAGATTCATGACAAAGTCAATGTACCCTGTTTCGCATGTGAAAGGTAAAAAAAAAATGTAATGCAGCTATAATAATTTTATTCCTTATAACTTATCCATTAGATCAGAGTAGATTTTTAATTATATTGTTATAGATATTTGGTTATGTTGTCGCTGTTTAGCGCTGTAGTGGTGGGTACTATATCTATTTATAAAACGTATCTTCTTTACACGCTTTTTACAGCTCACTCACAAGTGGTTAAACTAGGCAAAACAGACTTATAATGAATTTGTCTTAAAAGATGTTTTTGAATTTCGCAATATTGCAATTCACTTCATTATTGATACAGCTATCGATACCGCGCTATTTAAATTATTGCGAGTTACATACATTAGCGCTTTACTGCTTCCTGTGGTACTGCTACGCCAAACGCACAGTCCGAAAACATTGCATCCTAACACGGCAATTTTGTTGAGAGGTACGGCACAGACACGGCACATCCCGTGCCTAACTCTAGTTACAGAGTAGTCCAAACAAACCAAAAAACTCAAGACCGAGACATTTGATCACTGACAGTATTACTCTCGCAAAATAAAATGCGAAAGTAACAAAATAGCCGAAACCTTATGTTAACATTTTTAACATAAAAAAAAAATAAAAATAAAAAAAAAACACAAGTTGAAATGTTGCAGTCGGACGCAACCGACTGCGGTATAGTCGATACCTGCATTAAAACCGGTAAAAAGAGGCCTGATTGCAATGGGGTACGTATGCGGCAGTGGTGTACGCTGCCTTAAAGTTTCTCCGATGCAGATGGGGACGACACCAGCTGTCTTCCTTCCAAATGGGCATCCAAATTTTTCATGTATATTTTTGTGGGATGTCAATTGTTATCTTCCTTCCAAGTTAGGTGACTAGTTCAATGTTTGTAAAAGGTGGGGGAAAGAAGCTGGGGGCGGTATGGGTAAGCGTGGCATCCAAATTTTGTACTGCAGATCTTTGTGGGATGTCAATTGCTATCTTCCTGCCAAATTTTTGTGTCTCTAGCTCAAGGTTTGTAAAAGGTTAGGAAATGGGGAGCTGGGGCGGAATAGGTGGGCGTGGCGCCAAAACTTTGAAGCAGATTTTTTGGGTCGTTACATGCTGTCTTCCCACTAAATTGGGTGACTCTAGCTCGAACAACATGAATGATACACGCATTTCCGTTATTAAGAAGACGGAGGAGCCGAAGGGGGCGGATAATATGGTGTGGGTGGGTGGGCGTGGCATCCAAGTGATGCAGTATTTTGGGGGTCGTCATCACCTATCTTGAGACGAAATTTAGTGGCTCTAGCTCAAAATTGTGGGTGACGACTCCCAGAAAACTACATTTTAATGCCACGTCCACCCACAACGCCCCCATCCCCCCTTCCCCGACCTTACAAACTTTGAGCTAGAGTCGCCAAATTTGGAAGGAAGATAGCTGGTGGAATCCCTATCTTCATCAGGAAATTTTTGAGACAGCGTAAACTCCTCTCGCATCCGTTCCCCTTTGCAATGAGGCCTCTTTTTACCGGTTTTAATACAGGTATCGATCGGTTGCGTCCGACTGCAACGTTTCCACTTGATTTACGTTAATTTGTAAAGAATGAAACTGTCTTGTTTTTATTTCTTTATTTTGAATGAGGCCGAATAAAAAAACAACTATTAATTACGCCCAAAAAAAATTAAAATTTGTATTATGTGTATCGTACGATATCATTGCCAATCTCCTCAAGCTCCTCCGGCAATGCAGAACACTTCCACGACTCCTGAACCCCAAATGTGTATATGGTCTCATGAAAGTACATTTCGTTTGGCATTATAAATGCCGTGGGAAAGTCCAAATTGTTCATAGTATCAGGGAACTTTTCCAGTTGCACACTAAAACCAGAATGTTGATAATATCGTGCACAATCCTTGCCCATAATCGGATCCTCACCGCGCACAGGATCTGGAAAGACATTGGCTGTTTCAAAGCGCATGCCCGGTTGATTGCTGTGAATTTCCATAAAGCGACCTGATTCAGGATGCAAAAATCTGCCCACAAAATGCAAAACATTCTCATTAAAATCCTGATCAATGGCATAGCACACATCGTAACCGGGAACAGTTGCTTTCTCAAATATTCTCAATCGATCGCCTATGAATGCCGGTACACGCATATCGTATACACTATTGTTGACTGGAACGAATTTACCCGTTGGCATTGTCTCAGCGTTCGTTTCTATTGTATGCTCGGCGGCAATTACCAGACGGTGCTCCCGTATACCCTTGGGACCCGCCGTTTGCCCAGCCATATTAAAGAAGCAATGATTGCTGATGTTCACTGGTGTTGTTTTATCTGTGCGCGCCTCGATGCGCATGTAGAAACGATTGTCATCGTCCATCGTGAAATGCAGGAGTACCATTAGATTGCCCGGATAGCCCTCATGGCCATTAGCAGACACATGACTTAAAGTAATCCCATCCGGTCGTAACATGTGTAGATCCCAGATAATGCGATTAAAACCGATGAAACCACCATTGACATGGTGCTGTTGATTGAAATTTTGCGATACGTGTACCTTGCGTCGATCCATCACAAACTCGCTATTGGCCACACGATCGGCGACACGACCCAGCATGCAGCCAAAATGCAATTCCCGATTCGCCTCATAGCCGGCGACATCGTTAAAACCAAGCACAATGTCTTCTACATTGTGATGTGCATCCGGGCATTTGATGCTCTGTATGCTTGCACCTAATTGCATTATTGCCACCGACAAACGATTTGCATTGCTGATCGTGTAGCGTCGCACTATTTGCGCCTTTTCCGTCAAGGGATTTATGGCAATACCAAAGATATCCTCGACCACTTTAACCATAACGCTTTAATTTACAAATTTTGCTCAACAAATTTAATCACTTAATAAACTATTTTTACATGCTTTTATTTAACTTGACTTGTCTGTCTGTCTGTCTGTATGTTTGTACCGGAATCTTGTAAGCAAATTTTCACCAAGTTCCCGACTAGCTAGAGCTCTGAATTTTTCACCAAAGATGTGTTTCAGATGACAATACATGTTTTTAAAGTTTTTGGCACGATAAAATAAGTAATATCATGTAAAAACCACGAAAATCAGTTTTCCCTTTTGCTTAAATTACTAAATTGACTTACATAATTGACGAGCTTTGGTGGCATAGAGAGAAAACTGCCGCTTCACAGGCCGAAGGTCATGGGTTCGATCTCCGACCGAGACATACTTTTTTTTATGTTATTTTTTATTATATAAACCTTTTTAAACTATCGATTACATATGTATGCAAGAAAGCGTATAAAAGCATGTCTTCAAAATTTTTTTTTGATTTACTTGTTAAATGTGTGTTCAATATTGTGTATAATGATTATTGTGACAGTCGAACACTTAAAAAATTTTGAAGCATGTTTAATGCAACATCCATATATACAAATTTATATGGCTTGTACTGGCCGATATCAGCGCACATCCCTAACTGTTAAAGCTACAAAGCAGAAAAAATCAGAGTAGTTTGATTTTGTGCCAAAAAAGTGAGACTAAAAACGATTAATAACAAGTGGAAAAGTTGCAGTCAGACGCAACCGACTGCGGTATACTCGTTACCAGTTTTAAAACCGATAAAAAGAGGACTGATTGCAAGTGTTGCAGATGGGGAAGCCAGCTGTCTTCGTTCCAAATTTGCTGACTCTAGCTCAAAGTTTGTAAAAGGTGGGAAAACGGGTGCTAAGGGTGGTTTGGTTGGGCAAGGCATCCAAATTTTTGATACGGATCTTTCTGGGATGTCAATTGCTATCCTCACACCAAATTTGGTAACTCTAGCTCAAAGTTTGTGAAAGGTATGGAAAGGGGGGTGGAATGGGTGGGCGTGGTTCCAAAACTTTGATGCAGATTTTTGGGAGTCGTTGCCAGCTATCTTCCTACCAAATTTGGTGACTCCAGCTCCCCAACTCTGAAAGATGCACGCATTCCCGTTTTTGACGATGCTTAAGGGCAGCTGGTGCGGCTAGGGCGGTATTGGTGGGCTTGGCATCAAAACTTTTGATGCAGTTTTTGGGGGGCCAACATCACCTGTCTTGGTACCAAATTTTGTGGCTTTAGCTGAAAAGCTGTGGGAGATATAGGCCCTATATAGGGATTGCTAGAAGCTATCTGTTCACCAAATGTCGTTACCTTCGGTAACAAGGTTCTTTCACTTGCAAAAAAGAAACGGATTTCCGCTTCTTAATGAATAAGTGCATACACAATTAAGTGAACAAAGCGCTTGAAAATAATTTTCATAATTTTATGTACATGTATCACTTCGCACAGTGCACATTTTTTTTTTTCAAATTTGTGTGCCTTTGATTATTGATTTACGACCCACGTAGCGTTTGTTGTTGTTGCAAGTGTTGTTGTTGGGCCCGCACTGCTACTTTTTGTTGGAGTCATTGATTTTAAAAAACAACAACAACATAACAAAACTTGGTGCGTCCAGAAAAATTTCCCACACCAGAATATGTTATGGGGGTGGATTCGCCCAATTGCTGCTTATATATCTTAGACAAAACGTAACACACTAACATTTATTGATATATTATTGATATACAATTTCGAATAAGCAAAGGGCGTTCACATAAGCGCGTGTGTTGCTCTTATGATAATCAGATAATTTGAAATCTCGCTCCGATCATGCTCCTTTGTTGTTGCTCATTTACGTTCACTCTTTATCTTTTGTGCGCGCTTTGCATGTCAATCATAAAGTTTAATAACCCTAGCTCCTCCGCACACACACTAAATTAAAGCTAAAGGAAATATGCAATTCGCTTAACTGCAGCCTCTTAGATATGTTTTGCGTTGATTCAGTGCGTGCGAAAAAGGTAGCGCTCTTTGTTTGAGTTGCAGAGCGCGCGCATACATAAGAGAGTTAGCCGAAATAGCTATAATTGATGATGGAGCCTGCCTTTTTATGGCTCTTCTAAACAATATGAGTGCGCTATGTCATACTTATGGTACTGCATGTGAGCTTCAAGAAGCAGCAGCAATTTTTGCTGTAAATGACACGATATTATAGCTCGAGAGTTTCATTTAAAAGTTAAAGCTTTAATGTCACTATTGACAAAATGTTCTTTGTTTGGAAACGTGCAATGTTTCATGTACTCTGTGGAATGGCAAAAGCGGGGTTTACTACACATACATATTCTACTCTGGTTAGAAAATAAAATAAGACCAGATAAAATCGATAAAATTATCTGTGCCGAAATACCAAACGCATATGAGGATCCTTTGTAACGCAGATGTGGATCCTTTGTTATTTAACATTCTTAAGTCAAATATGATTCATGGTCCTTGCGGTGCATTTAATAATAAATCGCCATGCATGAAAAATGAAAAATGTACCAAAAGGTTACCTCGACAATTACTTAAAGAAACTGTGACTGGAAGAAGAGCGATAGAAGATGGGGGTAATGCAATTAATATAAATGGTAATTGCATAGATAGTCGTTGGGTTGTGCCTTATAACTGTGTACTATTGAGAACATTCGAAGCTCACATAAATGTTGAGTATTGTAGTTCTGTAAAGTCTATTAAATACATTTGTAAATATGTTAACAAGGGCAGTGATCAAGCATCATTTACTCTTGAAGACCAACGTAATGACATTAATATGTATAAAAGTGGCCGTTATAGAAGTAGCTCAGAAGCGGTATGGAGAATCCTTGCACTGTTTATTTAGAAAATGATCAACAGATATATTATAACCCCAATAATCCGCAACAATTACTTGACAGATTAAGCACTAAACCCAAAACCACTTTGCTAGCCTTCTTTGAGCTATGCACACGTGATGAGTTTGCAAGAACGCTTCCATATTGTGAAGTTCCATCGTATTTTACATGGAACAATAAAGAATTTCAAAGAAGAAAACGAGGGCATGATGTGCCAAATTTTCCTGGAGTTAAAAGAGATTCAGCTTTGGGAAGAGTTTACACTTTTCATCCCAATAATACAAAATATTTTTATACCCTTCACAGGGTATATTGACTTTGTCATGAATCTGTAACGCCTTAAAGGAAAGATGGGAGACCCCATAAACTATATATCAAAATGATCAGAACGAGCTCAGGAATTGATTTCCGTCTGCCCGTCTTTCTGTCCGTCTGTCTGTTTCAACACGATTTCTGGCCAAACGGCTGAACCGATCTTGATGAAACTTTCACAGATTGCTTAGGTCATGTCGGGTTTGTTCACTATGAAATTTCATCCCGATCGGAGCATTCTACGATATAGCCACCATATAAATTTACCATATCAACATGATTTCTGGCCAAACTGCTGAACCGATCTTGATGAAACTTTCACAGATTGCTTAGAGCATGTCGGGTTTGTTCACTATGAAATTTCATCCCGATCGGAGCATTCTACGCTATAGCCACCATATAAATTTACCATATCAACTCGATTTCCGGGCAAACTGCTGAACCGATCTTGATGAAACTTTCACAGATTGCTTAGATCATGTCGGGTTTGTTCACTATGAAATTTCATTTCGATCGGAGCATTCTACGACATAGCCACCATACAAATTTACCATATCGTACTATCAATTGTTGTCTCTGTGGTGCACTTTCAAGTACCTACATGTCAAATTGTTGTTGTTGTCGCACACGAACAAGTAAATGACGCTCAAGAGTAAAAATATTAGCGAAAAATTACCAACAACTGCACAGAAACATTAATAAGAGGGGGGAGCATTGATTTGGCTGTGTGAAGGGTATCATAGTCTTGGCATAGCCAAAATTAACTATGCGCCACAATGTTTATTTAAGACTTTTATTAAATTTTTTAAATTATAAAACCGTTAATGGTATAGCATACGCATCATTTCAATTGGGGTGTAAAGCTCTAGGATTACTAGAAGATGATAAGCACTGGGATTCAACTATAGCCGAAGCTGTCATATGTCAAAACCCTACAAAGCTGAGAGAACTTTTTGCAATAATGTTAGTATTTTGTCAAATTTCAGATGCTCTTAAACTTTGGAATACTTATAAAGCGAGTTTCTCAGAAGATATTTTAAGAGCCTTTCATTTTTCACAAGACAGAAATATTGATGAAAGTATTGTGAATAATGTATTAAATAAATGTCTTATTTACATTGAAGATATTGTACTGTCTATTGGTGGTCAAAACTTGACTTATTATGGACTTTCACTATTTTGGTATGAGTGTACTATGGGCCATAACGGTGCTTTTGAAGCTGTTGATCGATATTTGAAAGACATTCGAGATAGTTAATACCTAATGGGTGGCATAACTGTTCTATTAGCTGTGATCCCCAGAGGAACAAAAGCAGATGAAATAAATGCGTGCTTAAAGTCTTCAATTTTGTGGCCCAAAATACAGAAAATTGCATTAACGAAGAATATGCGAGTGCACTTAAAAGGTGATAGCATAGCTGGTGAGTTGGCAGAAATGCTTCTTACAAATGGAAATGGATTATTTCCAACCCATGATGGCAAAATAACTTTACCATCATCTTTGTGTCATGTTGTGAAAAGTATTGATGAACTAACTCTAAAAATATTTGCGGATATTACAAATATCTCTCAAAAATTACTCGAATGGTTTTCAGAACGTGCTATTTTGACTGCGAGAAATGACAATGTACTGAAAATAAACGAGTTTTTAACAAAAACATTTCAAAGTGAAGAAATGACATATAACTCTATTGATTCTGTGACTGAAATCGAAGATGCAGTTTATTACCCCGTCGAGTTTCTTAATTCATTAAATCCAGCTGCCCTGCCTCAACATAAATGAACTTTAAAGATTGGTTCACCTGTAATGTTGATTCGCAATTTGAAGCCGCCAAAACTGTGCAATGGTACAAGATTGCAAGTTAAAGTCCTTCATAAGAAAGTTGTCGAAGCAATGGTCTTTACTGGCAATGGTACAGAGGAAACGGTTTTTATGCCGAGAATTCCATTAATAGATCGTGATTTTCTTGTAGTTCTTGGTGATTTCAACATTGCTGAAGCTACTTGGATTTCTTGTCCTGACTCTGGTGCCCTGACTCCCACGGCCCCGAATGAATTTTTAATCGACCTACTTGGGATGTCATTGAGTCAAATTAATGCTATCCCAAATTCTCTCAATAAAATGCTTGATCTGATTTTTGTTTTGGATTCATCATCTTCATCCGTTTCCCGTTCCCAGCCTATATCTTATCCCGAAGACTTATACCATCCTACGTTGGAGCTGTTGATTAATTTACCTTCCCGAACGCGTTGCAATTTCAGGATGCCTTTGAGTCGAGTTCGTCATTTTCGAAAAACTGATTTTGAGGGACTCGCTCTGCTTTTATCCCAAACTGACTGGTCTCCCCTCTACGAGTCTGACGACTTGGACGTGGCAATCAGTATTTTTTATAATACCTTATATTCTTTATTTGATTTATGTGTCCCGGTTGGTGAGCTAAACAGGTCTAAAAAACCTGTGTGGTTTACCCGAGAGTTGACAATTCTCAAAAATCGAAAATCTAAACTCTACAAGAGATTTAGAAAAAACGGCTCATCGGTGGCCTATTCTGCATACTTGATTGCTCGTGCCAGTTTTGATATCTTAAATAACCTATGTTATAAGAATTACCTGACTCGGTGTAGATTACAGTTTCAGCAGGATCCAAAGCGATTTTTTGATTTTGTTAATGCGAAGCGTAGGTCATCGACACTCCCAACGGAGGTATTCTTTGAGGAAACGAAGGCCAATTCTGATCAGGAGATTGCAAATATATTTGCCCAATTTTTTCAAACGACTTATAGCTCATGTCAATCTCAAGTCGGTTTGCCTTACCCTTATCGGGTTAATGGCTCGAATCGCATCTTTGGACTGAAAATCACTGAAAACTCACTTTTAAATAATCTTCATGTTTTGAAACCTATATTTTCCCCAGGACCTGACGGAGTGCCAAGCTGTGTGCTTAGACACTGCGCTCATGGTCTTTTAAAGCCGTTGCTTAAAGTGTTTAACTTGTCCCTGGAGTTAGGCTCCTTTCCAAAAATTTGGAAAGAGTCATTTTTAATTCCTCTCCATAAAAAAGGAAACAAATCTAATGTTCAAAATTATAGGGGTATTTCCAAGTTGTCTGCTATTCCTAAGATTTTTGAAAAATTAATAACCTCCCATCTTCAACACCTTTGTAAATCTATTATTTCACCGTGCCAGCACGGATTTATGAAACAAAGATCTACTACCACTAACTTGTTAGAATTTACTTCGTTTGTTATCAAGGGTTTTCAGGACAAATTGCAGACTGATGTTATTTATACTGATTTTAGTAAGGCTTTCGACTCTGTAGATCATCATCTCCTAATACATAAACTTGAACTCTTGGGCTTTTCAAATATTCTAGTTCTTTGGATTAAAGACTACCTAACTCTTAGAACTCAGAGGGTTTTATTCAAAGGGTCCGTTTCCAAGACGGTTCAGGTCACTTCAGGCGTTCCTCAGGGTAGTCATCTTGGTCCTTTATTATTTATTTTGTTTATAAACGATCTTCCATCGGTTATAAAGTTCTCTCGGGTTTTGATGTACGCTGATGATGTAAAGTTATGCACGTCAGCTGCAACTCCCCTAGCTGCTCAACAGCTTCAAAGAGATTTAGACAACTTTCAAATGTGGTGTAAAGTAAATTTTTTAAATCTTAATTACAGTAAATGTAAAGTAATGTCATTTTTTAGATGTTTGCCCTTTTTTAATATTTATTTTCTTGACAACAAACCACTAGATAGAATTGAATGGGTTGACGATTTGGGCATCCTTATGGACCCAAAGCTTAAGTTTGACAAGCATATTTTTTCAATTTCCAATCGAGCATCTGGTGTCTTGGGGTTCATTAAGCGCTGGTCGAAGGAGTTTAACGATCCCTACTTAACAAAAACTCTGTATACTTCTCTTGTACGACCGATTCTGGAATATGGATCTTGTATATGGTTTCCGAAATACGAAATTCATCAGAATAAAATAGAATCGGTACAAAAACAATTTCTGCTCTTCGCACTTAGAGGTCTTAACTGGGACACTAACAATAATTTGCCGTCTTATCGTAGTAGACTTTTACTAATAGATCTTCCTTCTCTGAGTGATCGTAGAATAATGCTTTCATTTTCATTTTTTCACAAATTAATTAATGGTCAAATTGATTCTTCTGAATTAATTAACCAAATTAACTTTGCTGTTCCTATTAGAAATACTAGAAATTTTGTACCTATAGCTCTTCAAACTTGTAATTCTAATTATGCTCTTCATAATCCTTTTCGTATTCTGTGTTCTATTTATAACGATCTTTCCCACTTAATACACAGTGCCACTCCTACTTGCTCTTTTAAAAAGTTAGTTTTGTGTCATTTGTCTACATGTTCGCGATCATCGTAACCGCACGATAAGCGGAGCGCCCCTCGGTCGGATGGGCGGGAGGTGGGTCGCTTTGTGCGTGGGTCCGCGCGTTAACAAGCCGGTGCTTGGTATCGTTGGGCCACTTGACTGTACTGTTCGTTAGTACATCTACGTCCAATATATAATATATAATATATAAATACCTTCTGATTCTGAATTGCCAATTCAATTTAAGAGACTGCAATTTCCTTTAAAATTTTGCTTTGCCTTAACAATCAATAAATCACAGGGACAAACTCTTAAATAAGGCGGACTAGACTTAAGACACGATTGTCTGCTCAAGAGTCAGTTCACCAAAAAGTTTATTTGTATTAGCACAGCGCGCAGCGAAGTAAGCGGGCTACTTACTAGTCATTCATATGAGAATAAATAAAAACTGTAAGAAATCATGGATGAAACTGTAGGAATGAACTTTCAATAGTTATGAGAAATGCCAATAAAGAAAATTTTCAGTTTTTTTTGTTAGTCCAATCTAGTTATTACATACATAACTTTGCCTGCATAAATTTTTGTGAAAATATCAACGTCCCTTGTTCAATAACGGAATATTTCTGATATGCAAACAGAAGGCTGTTTCCACCTAGATATAATTGCATGCATCCTTTATGTCGAAACTTTAAATTTGTGACGTCATTTGTCGCAGCTGTTTTGTTGCAGTTATGTGTTGTTTAAAGATAATAAATAACTGTTTTCAATCCACTGGGAATGTTAGAAGTTAACATTACAGAGCACTGATCAGAACTTTAACATAGTCGAGTCGTTGCCAGCTATCTTCCTACCAAATTTGGTGACTCCAGCTCCCCAACTCTGGAAGATACACGCATTCCCGTTTTTGACGATGCTTAAGGGCAGCTGGTGCGGCTAGGGCAGTATTGGTGGGCTTGGCATCAAAACTTTTGATGCAGTTTTTGGGGGGCCAACATCACCTGTCTTGGTTCCAAATTTGGTGGCTTTAGCTGAAAAGCTGTGGGAGATATAGGCCCTATATAGGGATTGCTAGAAGCTATCTGTTCACCAAATGTCGTAGTTCTAGCTTTAAGGATGTGTGAAATATGTGGATTTATCGGACAGACAGACAAACAGACAGACAAACAGACAGACGGACAGACACCATGACGGACATTGCACAAAACCAATAAACTCCTTACCTTCGGTAACGAGTATGAAAATTCCAACGGAATATGTAAAGATAAAACGAAAAACGTTTTTATATAACTTTTTAGTTTTTCATGCGGTCAAATTAAGACACAAACTTAATTTATATACATAAAAGAGTTTGTCCTGATAATAATGGAAGAGCCACAGCCTAAACGAAAAGAGCTAGAAGGCTTTTCCATGCAGGTAGTTAGTGAGCACTTAAAAGGGAATTTTTATTTGGACAACTCCTTCAAGTACCTCCCATACGATTTGGAGCACTTTTTACCCATTTTAAAAAACAAATTACAATTACAACAAGTACCCATTCCACTACTGTCGCCTGATTGTCGCACAAGCTGAGGGTTTGATCGCGAGCAAGAATACAAAAACAAAACAAATGCGCAGTGACGCCTTCGCGTCGCACAAGCAAAGTCATAAAAAAAGGTTCTTACACTTGCAAAAAAGAAACGGATTTCCGCTTCTTAATGAATGAGTGCATACAAATTAAAAAGAAATACTTTTTATAAGTATGTTTTATTTATTTAAAAGGAAATATCTTTATAAGTATGTATTATTTATTGGCTCGTTTGAGCTGTTGGAGAACAATTCTTAAACTAAACTCTAAGGCAAACTGCATCGAACCATGAAGCCGCCGCTGCTCGCTGGAATGCCGGCTGAATGCTGAGTCGGCGTCTTCAACGGGTGATCAGGCTGCTTGCGCGTGCGAGTTTCATATTTCGGCTGCAACTTTGTCGCGACGGCATCCGGCGCAACAGCGTTGTCAGCTAACTCAAGCTTGCGCGTATTTACTCCTCCCCTACTAGATGGAAACACGTCCTCGGGTTTCTTCTTGTTTGCTCTGCGCTGGTATAATCTCCAGGCGCCCACGAGGAGTAGGAATAGGGCGATGAGTGCCAAGCAGCCAAATGACCTAGATGATACCTTTGATCTAAGATCCCCGATGTGCTGGAGATTCTTTAGGCTCAGGTCGTGCAGGAATGAGAGGCTCAGATGTTCTCTGAAGAGAGTGACGTTGACTACGGCTAACGTAGATACGGCAGGCTTCGTCTTCAGGATGCCTCGATGGTTCACGTAACGGGTACCATTCAAGAAGACGTGCTCGTCGTAAGTGGCGAGGAAAGTTCCCGCTACTATCTGGCTGTTTCCATTGCTGTCCACTACATTCATGGTTGCGTTGTTTATTACCACGATGCCCTCGCCGATTATTGTTACAGCTTCCAGGTGCCCGGGGCGTGTGGCACATTGTGCGACGGTTCCAGACACCAGTTGTTGGGCACACGAGGTGTTCTGTAGTCTTCTACAGAATGTAGTGCTCACAGTGGCAGCGCAGTCACGCACAGCGAAGGTTTTTGTTCCGCAATCGGCCACCGTATTTCCTTCTTCTAAATCTAATATTATATTATTATGTTGAACAGGGAAAATATCTATTTTCTTACAATTTAACAATGGTTTAGGATATTTTATTAGAAAATACATTAGTTCAGAGTTTTGGAAAGCTTTAATAAGTGAAACCTCTAAAAGGTCAGTTATGCTAGTATTCGTAAGTTGTTCATTTAGCAATTCTTTTATATCAATGCTGTCTAATATGAGAGGGCTGATTAGATTTATTTTTGCGAGTGTAACCGTGAGGATTAAGTCCTCCATGTTGGTGATAATCATTCTATTTTTTGCCAAAATTGTTGCGTAAAAATGTTCGAACTCTGCATCTGGTTTTAAAATTTCATTGAGTGTTCTTGAAACGTCATTAAGTCTCGCCTGGAATTTGTTATTGATCTCTATCTGTCTATTTTCGGATTCTACTAGCTGACCTTGTTTAAATTTTATTTGTTCCCAGTCGTCAAAATCTGGGGTTCCTGCAATTGCCTTAAGGGCACTACTTATCATGTTGATACTGCGTACTTGTCGGTGGTGAACTGTCAGGGAGGCTATAAGGGTGGCTATGTGTTGTATGTCAGTTCTCAGTACCTGTCTCATGTGGTCCTTAGGTAACTTGTCTATTAATTTTTGTGTCTCGTCGAAGTAAGTTTCGAATGATGTCAAGTTCGTTGTATGTCCCATGTAGCTGTACTCGTCCCAAATCGTTACGTCTCCGTCAACTATAGTTATGTAGTCCGCGTGTGAATAGTCGTTAAGTCACAGTGTCGCTTCAGTCAGAGTCATGGCTGCCATTGTTAAACTGAAAAAGAATCCTAACCTAAAATAAATATAAAAATTTGTGCAATAAAATTACTTAAAAATGTTTAAATTTTTTTATATAAAAAAAAATTTATTTTTTAGAGCAGAATGCTTATTTTAGGTTGTCCTTATGGACCACCCTCCCTTTAATGAGAACCGTCGTACCTAGGTCTGCCTCTACTGTTGCTTCTGTAAATAAGGGTGATAGCTTGTTTCCTAACCTTCTATTATTTTTTATCCAGACCTTTTCTCCTGCTTTATACGACTTGTAGACCGTATTTTTATTCATAAGGTCAAGTGTCTTTCTTTGAGCATCTGCAATCTTTTCCCTAATCTGCGCTGTGTTGTTTTTGGAAGTTGCGTGGATTACGTCTATGGGCCTCTCATTTGTTACCGAGTGGATTGACCTGTTGTACTTGACGGTTGCAAGGAGAATATTCTCAACAGTGTCCTCCACCTGTGTTTCCAACTTATAAGAACGTGCTATGTCTCCGAGGGTACCGTGAAACCGCTCAACCTGCCCATTAGAGGAGCTATGCAAGGGTGGGGCGTTAGAAATCTCGACGCCAAAGCTGTTGCTAAGCATGGATTTAATGGTTTCTGAGTTCAGGGATTTTTCATTGTCGCAGTAGATGCTTTCTGTTTTTGGAAACAAATTTAAAAGTTGTAGAAGTGGGGCTTTTATATCTACAATTGCGCGGGACCGTATGGGCTGTACTACTGCGAATTTGGAAAACTTGTCGATGCAAGTTAAAAAGTATTTACCATCGGTGGAGTAAACATCTATATGCAACATTTCTCCGGCATATGTTGGTATCGGGGTTTTCCCTATCTCTTGTTCTTTTGGGTGCCGATCATGTTTACGCATGGTACAGACTCTGCAATTCGCCGCTATTTCTGACGTTAGGCGACCAATTTTTGGAAAAAAATAGTCCCTAAGTATTTGCTTTGCATTTTCCTGCGCCGCTCTGTGGGCGCGGTTATGCTCAACTGTAGCAATTTCCCTTTGTTCGGTTGGGTTTGTAATGTCCGTAACATAATTCTTGGAATATCTAAAAGTGGTAGAAGGGAATGCTTCGACCAATCCGTGCTGGATCAAGGCCAGTATGGGTAGCTCACAGTGGATTGCGTTGGCTACGTCAGCGTTTACTGTTTCTTTAATGGTCTGCAATAATGTGTTGCGATCGGAAAAATTGATAATATGACGAGTTTTTGTTTTAAACAAAATAAACGTCTTTTGTTGGGGAATAGTTCCCTCTTCCAGAATAATCTGGTTCCTAAAACAATTCACCGGTTTGTCTGTGGATTCAATGGTGTATGTGAGGGATCCTCTAACGCATTGATATTTTGGCGAGACAGCGCGTCCGCCACCAAATTCTCTTTTCCGGGTTTATAAATTATGTTTGCGTTGTGCTCATCAATAAAAGCTTCCCAACGCTTTATTTTGGCATTCGGATTCTTGTCCGATACCGAAAAGGTTAATGGCTGATGGTCTGTATGGATGTTAAGATTTCTAACGCCATACAAATAATTCCTGAGGTTTTTGAGGAGAGAAATTCACGCTCATTTGTGGCGAAATTTCGTTACCCCGCAGAGTTCGCGAGATCATTGTTATGGGTCGACCGTCTTGAGACAGTACCGCACCCAGTCCGTGGCCAGACGCATCAGTTGTGAGGTCGAAAGGCTTTTTGTAATTCGAATAGGACAACATTACGTCTTCTGAGGCTAGTATGTTCTTAAGCCTATCGAATGCCTCGCTTTGCTCTGGTGACAATACAATTATTACTTTTTTTGAATAATTGGCACTTACTTTGCCATTGTCGCCCTTGAGAATATTTGTTAAAGGCCTTGCGATGCTGGCAAAGCCTGTTATAAAGCAGCTATAGTAGCGTGCTAGACCCAAAAATGACCTAAGAGCAAATAAAGTTTTTGGTTGTGGAAAGTCTTTAATCGCTTTCACTTTATCGGGCGAGGACTGAATTCCGCCTCTGCATACTGTGAATCCCAAATATTCAACGCTTTTTTTGAAAAACTTTGATTTTTCTTGGGATACTCGCATGCCTGCATCTCTAAGGTTTTTCAAGACCCATTCAATATCTTTGATGTGGTCTTCCTTGGACTTGGAAAAGATTATTACGTCATCAACGTAGACATAACATATCTTTCCGATTTGTTCACGGAGCACATCATCGATGGCTCGTTGAAAAATGCTTGGGGCATTTTTTAGCCCGAAGGGAAGTCTGCAAAACTCATACTTCCCGTTGTTGACAGAGAACGCTGTCTTTCTTCTGTCTCTTTCAGCTAATTCGATTTGGTGAAACCCTGATTTGAGGTCTAGCGTAGTAAAGTACTGAGCCTCACCCAAGTTCGACAATATAGTCGATATTGATGGTATAGGGTATTTGTCATCTGTTGTTTTTTGATTTAGTTTCCTAAAGTCAATAACTAGACGCTTGTGCTTGTGTCCCGCTTCATCGATATTTTTTTTGTCGACAACCCATATTGGGTTATTATATGGAGACTTTGATGGTCGTATTATGCCGTTCGCTAGAAGTTGTTTAACTTCTGCATTGACAAAGTCTGACACACCTTTTGGATACGGATACAGTTTAGAGTAAACTGGTTCGTCATCCGTTGGTATTGTGGCAACCGTATTTATGTTGTACGGAAGGGACTCGTTAACGTCCGCGAATGCCTTTACCATTTTATTGATCATACGATCGAAGGTGGATCTGACAGCGGGGGGAAAACTCGTGTCATTAATCCGAATGTGGTTCACTTGTTGGCACTTAGTGAACTCGATTTTTTCACTTCCATTGTCATCTTTTATGACATTGTTAGTTAAATCTATCCGAGCGTTGACCTGTTTTAACAGATCAAGGCCGATTATGCCGTCGAAGTCATTAAGTGACTCCAGTATGAAAAAGTACGACTTAACGTCGAAAAGATAGATGAGACATTTCTGCTCAATCTTGGTGTGCCCGTGGATTGAGTTTACTTGAAAAGGGCTGTTAACTGGCATCCAATGTGCCAGTCCGGGTCAAAAGTTTGATAGTTTGCCCTGCGACCATACGCCTTACGAACGGAAGCAGGGAGTTTCCGCTAAAAAATTGCAGCTTTCGGCCCCGGACAAATCTTCTTCAATTTCAGCTGCCTCATGCTTTGACAGTGACTCGTAGTCACCGGTACCTTCTTCCTGTGGTAAGTGATTTACGTTTTGCTGAGTCCTCATGGACTGGTCACCATACCCTTGGTTGTTTCTGTAGCCCTGTGCGGGTTGCCTAGAGCGCGAAGATGGATCCACATCCATTGGCTCAGGCGCCCGCCCTTGGGACTTTTGATTGTTCTAGCGGTTTTTCGAGCTACTTGGTTTTTGCTGGTTTTGATCTTTCTGGTTTTTCTGGAAGTACGGGTTCTTGTTTTGGGAATTGCTTTCCTTCTCTTGTTGGGCGTTCTGACGCCAGTTCTGGGATTTTTGATAGTTTGGCTTTTGGGGTTTTTCTACGAGGTGTTTTGCAAAATTTGCTGCAAAAATGCCTCTCTCATTGCTTGACTCAGCTTCTTGAGCTAGAGCCAAAGCTGATGGGAGGTCCCTGGGTTGTGCCGGAAAAACGGCCCATCTTAGAGATTTTTTCAACCCTGACACGAAAGTCTGAAGTGCATCGTTTCTAAATTTTTCATTTAATACGGCTGCTGCAGCTGGTTCGTGTGTCATAAGCGTTTTATTTTGTAACAAGGTGAGCTTTTTCTCTACCTCATCGAAATATGTTAGCAATGGCAAGTCGCCCTGTTGTTGAATTACATGCATCGGTGTTTTATCCGCGTACGTGAAATCTAATCTAGCAATAATGGCCCTGAAGTTCAACACTGTGTTGAATGAAGCCAGCACGGTAGCTGCTGGTCCCCTTACTTTGTTTCGAATTATGGCTACTGCCTGATAATGTTTTGAGCTGCCATAGTGTGGCTCAAACACTTTGTAAGCTGTAGAAGCAGCTTGCCTCCATATACGATAATTTTCTTGTTTCCCGTCGAACTCGGGAATGGACTTTATAATTTCCAGTGACTCGTCGCACTTTACCTCTGGCTTGAGTTCTATTTCTTGAAAATTTTCTATTTGTGGGGCAGAATTATTTAACTGTTTAAACTGATCTGTAAGAGAGGCTATCTTATCTTCGAATAAGTGCGCTTGTTGGTCAAGGGCTGCCTGAACCTTTGCCTCCATCTGTGCAATTTGTTCCGAATTCATTTTTTTTTGTTTTTTGTTCTAAGTACGAAGATATAAGTTCGTCTCCACTACTGTCGTCCGTTTTTGTTTGACTTGGGCGCAGCATAAATAATTTCAGACCACTCCGGAATTTATTCTAGTTTCAGTTATAAGGGTCTCGCAATATTTATTGCAACAGGCAGTTTTTATTAAAGCTTATTACTTTGTAAACGAAATGAAAACTCATATGAGACAGCTTTGTATTTTTATTGTTCGTTTATTTGGATTGCAAAAAGAAAAATGAACATCTCACTCACATTTTTGAAATATAATATGCCTCTTATCGCACGATGTGGTGGCCGCTGCGCTGTGATGTTTTCGTTGTTTGTTGATATTCGCCGGCTGCTCCATGTTTTTTGTTTTTGATGTTTAGAACGCTCAGTTTTTTTTTTTTTTTTTTTGCGTTTTGTTGTTTTGACAATGCTAATTTGTTGATCACTTTATTGTTCAGTGTTAGTTTTTGCGTTTTTTTTTTTGTTTCTATGACAATGTTAATTTTTTTTATGTTGATCACTTTATTGTTCAGTGTTAGTTCTTGTGTTTTTCTCTTATTGTTGTAACACTCACTTTATTGTTTTTATACCCTTAACCCATAAAATGGGTAAATAAGGGTATAATGGTTTTGTGCAAAAGTATGTAACAGGCAGAAGGAAGCATCTCCGACCCTATAAAGTATATATATTCTTGATCAGCATCAACAGCCGAGACGATATAGCCATGTCCGTCTGTCCGTCTGTCTGTCCGTCTGTCCGTCTGACCGTCTGTCCGTCTGTATGAACGCGTGGATCTCAGAGACTACAAGAGCTAGAGACTTCTGATTTTGTATTTAAGTTCTCCTATACCATGAGCAGAACAAGTTTGCTTCAAATTATCGATAACTATTCTGGTTTCCGATATACACATAATATCGATAACAATAAAATATCGAATTTGGAAAATCTAAAAATGAGGGTTGAAGTAATGGATAATGATAGAACTTTTCTGAAAATTTCGTCCAAATCGGTTGAGAAACACCGGAGATATTGAACTTAATCGATGGAAGCTAAGTCAGTATACCAAAGTCTTATATAAATTTAATATATTTATTGCAACTGGGTTCAGGGTATCTTCTAGTCGGGCTCTCCCGACTAGAGCCTTCTTACTTGTTCTCTTTGTGTTTGTTGGTTTTTTTTTTGTTTATGTTATTGTTGTAACACTTTGTGTGTTTTTGTGTTTGTTGGAATTTTTATACCCTTAACCCATAAAATGGGTAAATAAGGGTATAATGGTTTTGTGCAAAAGTATGTAACAGGCAGAAGGAAGCATCTCCGACCCTATAAAGTATATATATTCTTGATCAGCATCAACAGCCGAGACGATATAGCCATGTCCGTCTGTCCGTCTGTCTGTCCGTCTGTATGAACGCGTGGATCTCAGCGACTACAAGAGCTAGAGACTTCTGATTTTGTATTTAAGTTCTCCTATACCATGAGCAGAACAAGTTTGCTTCAAATTATCGATAACTATTCTGTTTTCCGATATACACATAATATCGATAACAATAAAATATCGAATTCGCAAAATCTAAAAATGAGGGTTGAAGTAATGGATAATGATATAACTTTTCTGAAAATTTCGTCCAAATTGGTTGAGAAACACCGGAGATATTGAACTTAATCGATGGAATCTAAGCCAGTATACCAAAGTCTTATATAAATTAAATATATTTATTGCAACTGGGTTCAGGGTATCTTCTAGTCGGGCTCTCCCGACTAGAGCCTTCTTACTTGTTGTGTTTTGTTTTTTTTTGTTGTAACACTCACTTCTATTGTTTTTGCGTGTGTTTTTTTTTTATGTGTTGTGTTTATAACATTCACTTCACTGTTTTGTTAATATCGGGACTCCTGTTTTTTTTTAGAGGATTTTCCCGTTTAAATGATACGAAAGTTATTAACTAGTCGTAGGTTTTTTTCCATTTGGGCGCCAATTAAAAAGAAATACCTTTTTATAAGTATGTTTTATTTATTTAAAAGGAAATATCTTTATAAGTATGTTTTTATTTACTGGCTCGTTTGAGCTGTTGGAGAACAATTCTTAAACTAAACTCCAAGGCAAACTGCATCGAACCATGAAGCCGCCGCTGCTCGCTGGAATGCCGTGTATTAAGCATTTGGAATGTCAAAAATTTATTTTTTTGTCAATGATTCATGTTTATATTTAAAATAAAATAAAATAAACTGAAATATCGTTATTTACAATTTTGTTGCTTTTAATATTAAAAATTTTTAGTAATACAAATCATTTAAAACTTTTTTTTATAGCACGCCTCAGTCTTTTGCGCGCCCAAATTTTCCCTACATACAAATTCTCGCAATACAGCATTAATGATTTCGAGAATTAAAACAAGTTGTTAAAAAACAAAAAAAAAATTATTTGTCGGAACTCACAACAGCTTGTTCAACAACATTGGCACTCTTTTTCTACCGACGTAATTGCTTAGAAAAATATTATAAATAATCGCAAATAATGCTAAAACTATATATAACTATATAAAATAGCTATATCTCGATAACCAAGCGAGTTATCGATATATTTTCATATTTTCGTCTTACTTTTTCGAGTTCTACAAGAATCAATCTTCAGACCTTGTCGCCGGAGTAATCGTAGACGTGCCACGATCTACATACCTAGTTTAAATGTAAAACAACTAAAAATGAATTAAATAAAAAAGTGCACTTTTTTATTTAATTCATTTTTAGTTGTTTTACATTTAAACTAGGTATGTAGGCTTTATTGCATGCACCCTATTATTGATATACAATTTCGAATAAGCAAAGGGCGTTCACATAAGCGCGTGTGTTGCTCTTATGATAATCAGATAATTTGAAATCTCGCTCCGATCATGCTCCTTTGTTGTTGCTCATTTACGTTCACTCTTTATCTTTTGTGCGCGCTCTGCATGTCAATCATAAAGTTTAATAACCCTACCTCCTCCGCACACACTAAATTAAAGCTAAAGGAAATATGCAATTCACTTAACTGCAGCCTCTTAGATACTATGTTTTGCGTTGATTCAGTGCGTGCGAAAAAGGTAGCGATACTACGCTTTTTGTTTGAATTGCAGAGCGCGCGCATACATAAGAGAGTTAGCCGAAATAGCTATAATTGATGATGGAGCCTGCCTTTTTATAGCTCTTCTAAACAATATGAGTGCGCTATGTCATACTTATGGTACTGCATGTGAGCTTCAAGAAGCAGCAGCAATTTTTGCTGTAAATGACACGATATTATAGCTCGAGAGTTTCATTTAAAAGTTAAAGCTTTAATGTCACTATTGACAAAATGTTCTTTGTTTGGAAACGTGCAATGTTTCATGCACTCTGTGGAATGGCAAAAGCGGGGTTTACTACACATACATATTCTACTCTGGTTAGAAAATAAAATAAAACCAGATAAAATCGATAAAATTATCTGTGCCGAAATACCAAACGCATATGAGGATCCTTTGTAACGCAGATGTGGATCCTTTGTTATTTAACATTCTTAAGTCAAATATGATTCATGGTCCTTGCGGTGCATTTAATAATAAATCGCCATGCATAAAAAATGAAAAATGTACCAAAAGGTTACCTCGACAATTACTTAAAGAAACTGTGACTGGAAAAGATAGTTACCCTCTATATCGTAGAAGAGCGATAGAAGATGGTGCTAATGCAATTAATATAAATGGTAATTGCATAGATAATCGTTGGGTTGTGCCTTATCACTGTGCACTATTGAGAACATTTGAAGCTCACATAAATGTTGAGTATTGTAGTTCTGTAAAGTCTATTAAATACATTTGTAAATATGTTAACAAGGGCAGTGATCAAGCATCATTTACTCTTGAAGACCAACGTAATGAAATTAATATGTATAAAAGTGGCCGTTATAGAAGTAGCTCAGAAGCGGTATGGAGAATCCTTGCATTGTTCATTTAGAAAATGATCAACAGATATATTTTAACCCTAATAATCCGCAACAATTACTTGACAGATTAAGCACTACACCCAAAACCACTTTGCTGTGATGAGTTTGCAAGAACGCTTCTATATTGTGAAGTTCCATCGTATTTTACATGGAACAATAAAGAATTTTAAGGAAGAAAACGAGGGCATGATGTGTGGAGTTAAAAGAGATTCAGCTTTGGGAAGAGTTGACACTTTTCATCCCAATAATACGAAATATTTTTATACCCTTCACAGGGTTTATTGACTTTGTCATGAATCTGTAACGCCTTAAAGGAATGATGGGAGACCCCATAAACTATATATCAAAATCAGGACGAGCTCAGGAATTGATTTCCGTCTGTCCGTCCGTCTGTCCGTCTGTCTGTTTCAACACGATTTCTGGCCAAACGGCTGAACCGATCTTGATGAAACTTTCACAGATTGCTTAGATCATGTCGGGTTTGTTCCCTATGAAATTTCATTTCGAACGGAGCATTCTACGACATAGCCACTATCAATTGTTGTCTCTGTCGTGCACTTTCAAGCACCTACATGTCAAATTGTTGTTGTTGTCGCACACGAACAAGTAAATGACGCTCAAGAGTAGAAATATTAGCGAAAAATAACCAACAACTGCACAGAAACATTAATAAGAGGGGGGAGCATTGATTTGGCTGTGTGAAGGGTATCATAGTCTTGGCATAGCCAAAATTAACTATGCGCCACAATGTTTATTTAAGACTTTTATTAAATTTTTTAAATTATAAAACCGTTAATGGTATAGCATACGCATCATTTCAATTGGGGTGTAAAGCTCTAGGATTACTAGAAGATGATAAGCACTGGGATTCAACTATAGCCGAAGCTGTCATATGTCAAAACCCTACAAAGCTGAGAGAACTTTTTGCAATAATGTTAGTATTTTGTCAAATTTCAGATGCTCTTAAACTTTGGAATACTTATAAAGCGAGTTTCTCAGAAGATATTTTAAGAGCCTTTCATTTTTCACAAGACAGAAATATTGATGAAAGTATTGTGAATAATGTATTAAATAAATGTCTTATTTACATTGAAGATATTGTACTGTCTATTGGTGGTCAAAACTTGACTTATTATGGACTTCCACTATTTTGGTATGAGTGTACTATGGGCCATAACGGTGCTTTTGAAGCTGTTGATCGATATTTGAAAGACATTCGAGATAGTTAATACCTAATGGGTGGCATAACTGTTCTATTAGCTGTGATCCCCAGAGGAACAAGAGCAGATGAAATAAATGCGTGCTTAAAGTCTTCAATTTTGTGGCCCAAAATACAGAAAATTGCATTAACGAAGAATATGCGAGTGCACTTAAAAGGTGATAGCATAGCTGGTGAGTTGGCAGAAATGCTTCTTACAAATGGAAATGGATTATTTCCAACCCATGATGGCAAAATAACTTTACCATTATCTTTGTGTCATATTGTGAAAAGTATTGATGAACTAACTCTAAAAATATTTGCGGATATTACAAATATCTCTCAAAAATTACTCGAATGGTTTTCAGAACATGCTATTTTGACTGCGAGAAATGACAATGTATTGGAAATAAACGAGTTTTTAACAAAAACATTTCAAAGTGAAGAAATGACATATAACTCTATTGATTCTGTGACTGAAATCGAAGATGCAGTTTATTACCCCGTCGAGTTTCTTAATTCATTAAATCCAGCTGCCCTGCCTCAACATAAATGAACTTTAAAGATTGGTTCACCTGTAATGTTGATTCGCAACTGCCGCCAAAACTGTGCAATGGTACAAGATTGCAAGTTAAAGTCCTTCATAAGAAAGTTGTCGAAGCAATGGTCTTTACTGGCAATGGTACAGAGGAAACGGTTTTTATGCCGAGAATTCCATTAATACCTTCTGATTCTGAATTGCCAATTCAATTTAAGAGACTGCAATTTCCTTTAAAATTTTGCTTTGCCTTAACAATCAATAAATCACAGGGACAAACTCTTAAATAAGGCGGACTAGACTTAAGACACGATTGTCTGCTCAAGAGTCAGTTCACCAAAAAGTTTATTTGTATTAGCACAGCGCGCAGCGAAGTAAGCGGGCTACTTACTAGTCATTCATATGAGAATAAATAAAAACTGTAAGAAATCATGGATGAAACTGTAGGAATGAACTTTCAATAGTTATGAGAAATGCAAATAAAGAAAATTTTCAGTTTTTTTGTTAGTCCAATCTAGTTATTACATACATAACTTTGCCTGCATAAATTTTTGTGAAAATATCACCGTCCCTTGTTCAACAACGGAATATTTCTGATATGCAAACAGAAGGCTGTTTCCACCTAGATATAATTGCATGCATCCTTTATGTCGAAACTTTAAATTTGTGACGTCATTTGTCGCAGCTGTTTTGTTGCAGTTATGCGTTGTTTAAAGATAATAAATAACTGTTTTCAATCCACATTGTTAATATATATTTAAATTTTACACGGAATTGCGATTTTTAAAGACTAAAAGCCGTTTTCTCAATGTCCGGTTAAAGTTGTAGTTAGTTAAACTCCGTATAAATTTAATGCTTGTGTTATACCCCGATTCCACTTCGGCAAGATGCAACTATGTAATTGGAACTCGAAGATGCCGCATCTTTTTGTATTAGATTCCCATTTGTACAACAGGAATCTCATTCAAATTTTCCCCGTTGGTTGGGTGCATTCCCAGTTGGTTCGAAACCGACCAACTGGGAATGTTAGAAGTTAACATTACAGAGCACTGATCAGAACTTTAACATAGTCGAGTCGTTGCCAGCTATCTTCCTACCAAATTTGGTGACTCCAGCTCCCCAACTCTGGAAGATACACGCATTCCTGTTTTTGACGATGCTTAAGGGCAGCTGGTGCGGCTAGGGCAGTATTGGTGGGCGTGGCATCCAAACTTTTGATGCACGAATACTTTATCGCTTTAACCTATAATGGTAGGAGGATTAGTTATCGAATATTATTTATAAGATATATGTGACTATGTTTTTTGTTTTTATCTTATCCCAATTGTAAATGAGATGTAAAGTTAATACAGCTTATGTTTCGATTGGATACGATTTTGAGTGTATAAAAAAACTATCAAGGAATAAAGGGACCGGATCCAAAAACTTTTAACAATGCAGAACTGGAATCAAAATATAAAACAATTAAAATACAGAATTAAGTGCGGGTTCCTTAACCTTAGTAACACGGCTTTAATTGAAATTTTCGCTGCGTGCTTGAATAAATCTTAACCGGCAATATTTTCTCGATAAAAATGCATAATTTTCCACATCATGGTTTTTATTGTTATGGGTATTATTTGAGTATCAGAGTTATCTTATTAAACCAAAATGTATTTGCCTATTGAGAAGATCTTATAGGACTTATGTGGCTCTTGAAATTTCTGAGATCGACTTGTTAATGTAGACGGACGTGGATATATCGACATGGCTATTGATGTTTGTATTTGAGTTTAACACAATTCATTATTTTACGGAAACACTAAATGATCCGGGTCAAAAATAAACATAATATATTCTTCGTTGTTTTGAAAAGATTGCAATAAAGTATGCTCTCGTAAAACTGAGGTCAACGGTCAACTTTCGTTTGGCTTCGACGACAGATTTCGATCAAAATCCCAAAAATCTTGTGTTTTGGAGTTCTGTTAAATATTTGTTTTTTATTTTTATATCTATTTTAACTTACCGAATACAAAATATTAATTTCTGCATAGGGATTCGAACCGAGAGAACTCTCGTTCAGCTAGCTGACGCCTTAGCCATTGCTTTGTTGCCGAACATATTTCGTAAGCAGTTAGTTTTAATTTAAAACGAAAAAGCTTCGAGGCGAAAGAAAGAAGAAATGATTGGTTGCATAGAACCAAATTCTCAAATCTTGTAGACTCAGCATTATCCTCATATAGAGATCGTACACAACTCTTTCGTTTAGCGTTCATTTATTGAATGATTTTGAGTTTTTATTCTACGTTTAGCATTGATAAAGCTTATGTTATAGTTTAACAGCTACAAAGAGAGGGAGAGCGAGTGAAAATATATATGCGGAGAGTGGCTTAAGTGCAAGCGCAGCGTTTCCCGTAGGGCAACGGTCTCACGCTTGCGTGGCCTTCTCAAGTGAACTAATATTACGGCATGCGCAGACCACATGCATTTATGTTTATTCTTATTTAGCCACTTGTTTATGCTTGCAACAAAGAGTTACAAGTTATTCTAATTGTATATATATATATATATGTATACTACAATCTAAAATTTTTCATAGATTTAAGTAGTAATTATTCAAATCAAAGGTTTTCCATATTGATTTTAATATAAATCGTTTTAGATTCCATATTTTTATTCGATTAGTTTTTTAATCAAATATTCTCATAATTGAATTGAAAACGAAAAATTGCATTCTGTGTACTTTAATTTAATGAAATGAAACAAAAAACCACTTCTATATTATAAACACATACAAAAATGACAAAAATTTGGCTGGGCAAAACAATAACTACAATGCACGCAACAAATTGAGATAAGCAAAAAACCGTAAGCAGCGGTACAATTCCAGTTGATTTTGCAAATTTTACTATTGTCAATAAGAATGGTTAAAAATAGGGGCACCAACTTGCGATAGTCTAACATATATTTGGATTCTGAAAGCCTGGCGGCACAACTCTCAGAGTGCGCATTAGTAGGCTAAAAAAAGGCGTGTAAAGAAAACAACAGTGTTCAATAAGAAATTGGTCGTATGCAACAATAGGTAATAGGTTCCTTATCTTTAAAACCTATTTAAATTGGTGAAAAACCAAGGGTTTTTAAAAACAAGTTGTAAGGTTTATTTTATAAATGTGTATTACACAAACATAAAAGTAAAATAAGGAATGTGCCGAAAAGAAACTGCACACTTACAGACGTTAAAAGCTCTCAGTGGGAGCTTTCGATCATGCCGTGCGATGCACCGTTAGAAACTCTATTAATTCTGCGTTTTTTGCATGTTCTCTTTTCTTTATTCGTCGTACACATTACACGATGCCTCGAATTGAAGAGCAAATTCGCAAGAAAATTGTGCACAATTACTGTACTGAAAATGGTGTGTCGTACCGAAAATTAGCAAAACTGCACCAAGTTAGTGCAAATAGTGTAAAAAATATTATAATTAAATTCGGAGAGACATGTTCTATAAAAGATTTGCCAAAAACTGGAAGAAAAAAAGGTCCACAGGATGATAGTGTTGATAAGAAGGTTATAAAATTACTTCACAAAGATCCCACGTTGTCTCTTCTAGATATGGCAAAGAAAGCCCATTCTAGTACAACTATGATTCAACGAATAAAGCAACGGCATTATTTAAAGACATACAATAAACAAAAAGTTCCCAAAAAAAAGTCTCCGCCAAGTAGAAGTCGGCAAAACGAGAGTGCGTAAGCTCTATGATCGCTTGCTCACTGATGCAATAGAATGCGTTATAATGGACTACGAAACATACGTAAAATTGGATTCAAAAACTTTACCAGGCCCCCAATTTTATACGAAAACTAAAGGTGGAACAGTTGACGACTTAGTGTCTAAAATTCAAGTCGATAAATTTGGAGAGAAAGTGCTTATATGGCAGGCCATTTCCACCTGTGTCTTAAAAACAAGCCCATTTTTCACATAGGGCGCAATTAACGCTGACGTTTATCAGAAAGAGTGTTCAAATAAAAGGCTGATACCGTTTTATAAAATACACAATGTGTCGACAATATTTTGGCCTGATTTAGCGTTAGCGCACTATTGCCTTTCAACATCGGCGTTACTTGACACTAAAAACATCAAATTTGTGTCAAAAGAGGAGAACCCACCAAATTTCCCAGAGCTTCGTCCCATTGAGAGATTTTGGGCCATTGTAAAGCGCAACTTAATAAAGAACGGCATTCTTTCCGAAAACACACGTCCACGTATTTTCGGCAGTGTCCCTCTAGCCCGAACAGAAGGCATCCCTCTGCTTCAGACATCTTCTCGCTGTAACAAAATGGAGTCGTAATTTTCATTTGCATAACCCTACCTACCGAGCGTATTGTAAGAGGGTCTGAAGGACTTGACACAGGGTTGAGGAAAGGTGGACTCGGTTCATGGGTCTGGGTGACATTCGGGGAATTCTCGTCGGGGTCGGAGTGAAACGGCTGCAAGTCTGTCAGACTAGCCATTCGACGCTTCTGTGTCTCCACATGCTGTAGTCGTACGACAATCGGAGATACAAACTTCCTCAATTCGTATGGAACTTCGGTGCCAGTTTCGCTGGAAATCCCTCTGCTACGTTACTCAGAACGTGATGGTTGGCCAGAACTTGCGTACCCACGGTAGGGCGCCAGTCTCGACGGCGGAGGTTGTACTGCTTTGCTTGGTCCTGGGATGCTCTCTGCACGTTTTGCTTCACGACCTCGAAGTCTTTTTGCAGCTCTGTGGCTCGGGTTTCGGGATTCGTCTCCAATCGTCCACTTCCCGGCGTAATTTCGTAATATAACGCGCGTGGTAGACGGGACTAACGTCCTTGAACAAAAAATGCGGGGCTGTATCCTGTCGTATCGGAAACGCTGGGATTGATGGCTAACATGATTTCCGGGAGCAACTCATCCCACGTGCTCTGGTGTCCCTCGACGTATTGAGCCAGCATGGTTTTGATAGTCCGGTTCGCCCTCTCCGTCGGATTCTGTTGGGGGCTTAAAAGAGCGGTGTGCTGTAGCTCCATTCCCAGCTCTTCGCAGAATCGACTGGTGAACTGTGTCCCGTTGTTGCATACAAAGCTCCGGGGTATCCCGAAGCGGCAAAGTATTCGCTCCCTGAACGCTCGCTCCAAATGCACGGTCGTAGCCATGCGTAGTGGTACCAGCTGTACCCATTTGGAGAAGTTATCGAAGATCACCAGGAGCTTGGTGCTTCCGTGCTTGGATCATGGGAGGGGGCCAACGAAGTCGGAACAGATGGTACCGAATGGTTCTTCCACTTGCCTGGTCAACATTTTCCCAGCGGGTTCTACGTCTTTTAACAGACCGGGCCAGTAATATCGCTGCATAACACGGCTGGCCGTCTCCCGTATTCCTAGGTGTACAGCGGTGGGGCTGTGATAGCACTCCTTGAGGACGCGAGAGCGTTGTTCACATGCCACACGGAGCTTCCAGGGTATGTAATCCTCCTCGGTTGGGCATAGACGTAGATGTCGGTACACATGACCGTTCTGTAGTGTATATTCCGGATGGTCCTTGGGGTGGTCCTTGATTCGCTTAGTCAACTTGAGGAGCCATGGACACTCGTGCCGTCTGAAGCGTTTCCTCCAGTGGTTGCCTTGATAGTGCATCTGCCACGACGTTTAGCTTTCCTCGCCGATATTGAATATCAAATTGAAATTGCTTCAACTCGAGTGGAGGACATTCCTTCTCCGTCGCTGAGTAATTCTCTTCGGGCTTTGACAACCGCCGGCTGACGTAGACTATCACCCGCTCTGCTCCGTCTATCTCATGCGTCAATACTGTTCCCAATCCAAAATCGCTGGTGTCGTTCTGCAATACGAATTTTGCTGAGAAGTCCGGACAGGCGAGGACTGGGGCCTATGTGAGGCGTAGCTTAAGTTCCTCGAAGGCGGCTTGCTGGGACTAGTAGAGACATCGGCTGCACTACCTCCGAGAAGTTCGCCACAAATCTCCTATACCATGACGCTATTCCCAGGCAACGGCGCAGCTCGCGTAGGTTTGTTGGTGGGGTGAGCAGCCGAACAGCGGCGATCTTCTTCGGGTCAGTGTGAATCCCTTGCTCGCTGATGACATGGCCTAGATACGCTAAACATCTGCGAAAGAATTTGCACTTGGCCTTGTTCAAGCGAAGATTTGCTTCGCTCAGGCGGCGAATCACTTATTGAAGAGTCCTCAGGTGGTCATCTATGTCTACGCCGGTGACGATGATGTCATAGAGGAAGGCGAAGGCATAAGGTTCCATAGCGGGGCCAATGACTCCATCTGAAACCTCGCCGGCGCAGAATGCAAGCCGAAAGGCATAACTTTCCAGTGGAACAGGCCTCGTCTTGGTACAGTGAATGTCGTGTCCTGACGGCTGTTGCGTGCCATGGGGATCTGCCAGTATCCACTCTTCAGCTCCATCGTGGTGATGTACTTTGCATTTCAGAGTGGCTCTATGCAATCGTTCCGCAGTAGTTTGTCCACCTGCTCGTAGATCACCTTCTGCATTGCTGGATTCTTCGGGTAGTACCTCTGTTTGATGGGTCTCTCTTCGCGCATGGTGATCGTGTTCTGCGATATTTGATACGCCCTTTAAACCATCAAACAAAGCTAGTTCGCGCTCAAGGAACTCCCGTACCCGAGGGTCTGCTTTAGCCACTCTCAAGTGGCCCTCGTGAAATGCCGCCTTCCTTTCGTCGGATTTCTTCCTCGTCGGTATCGCTCATCCTCTCGTCTTCGCCAGGATCGGTTGGCGTAGCTTCGATAGTGCCTTCGTTCGTTCGAATTTCGGCTGCTCCGAATTTGTTCCCTTTCTCCCAGTGCGACTCCGTCGGTGCCCTAGAGGTCACCCCGGGACTGCAGACATCGGGTGTCTCACTAGTGCTTAGATCTTCCTCTCTTGGGGTTGGGATGGGTAACTCCTGGTTACAAAAGTTCTCCTTCTCCCCAGAGGTCACCTTGCGACTGTAGACATCGGGTGTATCACGAGTGCTTGGATCTTCCTCCTTTGGAGCTCTTGGAGCTGGGATAGGTAACTCCTGGTTATAATCGATCGTTTGTGCTCTCCGTTGGCCATTCGGGCTTTAGAACAATCCGGGTGTTAGATGTAACTCCAAGGCTCCGAAGGACAAGGTGGCTTCGACGACACAGAGGAAGTCGATCCCCAAAATCAGGTCGTCGATTCCTGTTGGCAGTATAAGTAGGGGCAAACAGACGCATTTTTCTCCGAGCCTTATGGCCGCGGTACATGCCTTGGTGATAGTGGTATGTGACCCATCCGCCAGCCTTCCTATCACCTGCAAGCTTTGTTGTTCCGGGTGGACAATCGCTTCTCGACCGCTTCGCTCAAAAAACTCCTCGTGGCCCCAGTGTCGATAGTAGCCAGGAAAGGTTTCCCTTCTAAACTTACTCAGGACGAATGCCAGGTGCTCGCCAAAGTCTGAGTGCCGATCGATGACCACACCAAGATAGCGGATACAGTCCTTGGACCGTATTGTGACGCCTCCCACCGTGATATCCACATACTCCACCTTTTTTCGGCTGCTGATGAGCACCGCCTCCGTCTTTTGGGCAGCCAGTTGAAGACTAACAGACGACAACTACCGTGTCACTGCTTTAGAGCACCAATCGCAGAGCTCTGTAACTCGCCGTAGGTCTTTAGCTACAAGCACCAGAGCAACGTCGTCAGCATATCCAATAGCTCTGGCACCATCCGGTAACTGAAGCTGCAGTATCCCATCATACATGATGTTCCACAAGAGAGGACCCAGGACAGATCCTTGTGGAACACTTGCAGAAACGGCGTACTACGAGACAGTACTGCTTACTGCCAAAGCGCCAGCGGGTGCCTGAGATCGCTTCTGAGGCTATACTGGCAACCGACCTGATTGCATCGGCAGAAGATCTCGCCCTCCTGAAGCCGAATTGTAGGTGATAATCCTCCAGCATTCTGTACGGCGTCATCCAGCCTAGCAGCTATGATCGCCTCGAAGACACGGCCACTATTGTCAATGAGACAAATAGGACGGTATGCTGACGGGTCATCAGGAGGCTTATCTGGCTTAGGCAGCAAGACGAGTTTCTGCACCTTCCACCTGTCCGGAAAGATGCCTTCTCGCAGACACTTGGTGTACATCAGGGCAAACAATTCTACCTGGAGCATGATTGCTAGATGCAGGCATCGATTAGGAACACTATCGGGACCAGACGCTTTGTTGGCTGATAGCTTTCGTGCTGCCAGCTGCACTTCTTCTAACGAAACTGGAGAAACACCATCATGCATGGGAGCCGCGCCAGCTGACGATAGTGGGTTTGCGCACTGAGGAAACAGAGTCGCCACAATTTCCTTCATGCGAACTAGCTCCAAAGGCGCGGTGTTGGTGCCTTGGTTGACACGCTTGAAGACCATCTTGTAGGCTCTTCCCCAAGGGTCGTTATCGGCTGAGTCACACAGCTTAAGGAAACACTCCTTTTTGCTGGCTCTGATGGTGTTCCTTAGCACTTTTCTTGCGGCCTTAAACTCAAGCTGCATCGAGCGAGTTTCCCCCGACCCTCGTGTGGCTGCACGCTGAAAGCGCCTCCTCGATCTCAGGCAGGCTCGCCGAGCCTCAGCTATTTCATCGATCCACCAAAACACGCTGGTGTGATGGCGTCTATAGGCCTTCCTCTGGGGCATGCTCGCAGCACACGCAGCTTCTAGCTGCTGAGCCATATGTTCCACCATATCATGCGCCGGTCCGCCTGCTACCATATGAGCAATGGCATCTGCAAAACTCCTCGCGTTGAGATACTCAACCCGGTATGCTACACCAGTGTTGGGCCTTGCCGGCACCCGCAGCCATTCTCCAACCGAAAACATGATGGCCACTTGGTCGCTTCCAGTGTAGCAGTCACTTATGTACCACAATGCCGAGCGGGCGAGTGCACTGCTCACATATGTAAGGTCGATAATTGACCCAGCACGTCCGTAGTTAAAAGTGTTCTCTGACCCAGTGTTAATAAGGACAAGGTCGAGGGACGCAAACGATTCCACAAGGATGGTACCCCTGGCGTTCGTAGACGGGCTGCCCCAGTCGGTTGACCACGCGTTAAAGTCGCCAGCAATTATAACGTTGCTGCGACCCCTGGAGTCGTCCGCTATATCCATAAGCACCGCTTCGAACTTGCCGAGCGTGATACATGGCACTAAGTAGCAGCTATAAAGCCAGAGATCTCCTAGATTCGCACACACGTGCGTAAGGGTGGACTGTTGGTCACCACAGCTCCACACGGCAGTTTTTCTAGATCTGTACGAAGTCCACAACCTAGCATTAGCGGTTGCCCGGTGGTGCGGCTCGCTAAGCACTGCGACATCTATTTTTTCCTCCAAAATCGTCTGCTCCAGTGTGGCTTGGGCAGCGACACAATGGTTGAGGTTGAGCTGCAAGACTTTCACCATTTCGTGTGTTTGACAGCCTCTCTGTACGCTGGACACCTGTAACTGCCAGTCGCATGGTCAGTCATTCGCTCTCCTTTTCTCGTGCATAGGGCACATATTGGTTGCTGGTTGCAGACTCTCGCAACGTGTCCAGAACCTCCGCACTTGTAGCAAGCCTTGCTGTGGTCTGCGCCACTCTTGCAATGGACAGCTATATGTCCATACTCCAGGCACTTATAGCAGCGCCTTGGCTGAATTAAAGGCCTAATGCGGCACACCGCCCAGCCAATGCGAATCTTCGACTTCTCCACGAGGCTAATCGCTTTAGCCGCCGGAAGGCCCAAGGTTGCCGTTTGAAGGCCAGCCCTCGTACGACGCAGGATCTTAACGACGCCAATATCCATTGACGGGTCTCCTTTAGCTGACCTGACTGCGTCCAGGACCTCTTCCTTCGTCGCCAGCTCGTCAAGGTCGCAGATCTCTACCTGATTGGTGTCGGACAGTGTTTTAACGGTTGCACGCCCACCCAGCACCTTGCCAACTGCGAGCTGTAGCTCGTTTGCGCTGTGCGCTGGCTGTTTACCAAGCCGTAGCAGCAAATCACTCTTGCCCGTCTTGCGGATTGTTTCCACATCCTCTCGGAGTTACGCAAGTGATGGCTTACTTCTGACCACTTTAAGGATGTCTGCAAAGCTGCAGTCACCCAGCCCGGATACGGTGAAAACATCCGCCTGCGTGCGTGCTGCCTTGCCTTTGTGGCCTTGGACCAGGAATTCTGCTTTGGCGGTTGTGATCCACGGGGGGTTCAGGTCATTGATTTGGGGCACTGAGAGAAACCCTGCTTCTTTTGGGGGGGGGGGGGGGGGTATTGAGAGAGAGGGTGAGAGCTCGATGGCTCGCGAAAACGTTTCGGCGTTCCCACCGCTCCCTTGGCTGTACCATCTGAAACATTTTTGCTCTGTAAAGAAGTGATCTAAGGCTGGGGTAGAAAATCAGTCCAGTCCAGAGTCATTTAACAATAAATTAATAAAATACCGAGACTCAGAGAATATTTTGGCAACCCCTATTAGACAGGCCCAAGCGCATCGAGAAACGCTCGAGATGCGCAAAAAGGGAGTTGGTAGGACACCCACAAGACCCTTCAATAACACGCTGAGAGACCCCTCGTAACGCGTTATGCTCTTTCTTGTGGTTTCCGAGCAATGCCGGATAACTACAGAACGTGCAGAGAGCGCTCGGAACACGTTCTGCAGTCGTACGGCACGCCTTCACCCACCCTAGAGAAATAATACCATTAAAAAAAGTTGCAAGACACGTGCAAGATTTACCAAAACACACAGAGAAACCCTCGGAATGCGCTTTGCCAATTATTGCGGTGCCCGCGCGATGCCGGATAACCACAAAAACGTGCAGAGAAACGCTCGGAACACGCTTCTATGGCTGTACGGCACGCCTTTGACCTCCCTAGGGGAAACAGTAAGACTCAAAAGACAATGCAAAAACATATGCAAAGTTCAACAAAACGCAAAGAGAAACCCTTGGAATGCGCGTTGTTAACCCCTGCAGCGCCCGAGCAATGCCGGACAGCCCCCAAACATGTGCAGATAAACGCTCGGAACACGTGTTTGTGAGCTGAGAGACACGCCGCTACTAAGGAGAGGGGGGAGGGAAACACTCTTGTGACACGCACTTCAATGAAAGGAGTTTTTCTTCACCTTTTTATACCCTTAACCCATAAAATTGGTAAATAAGGGTATAATGGTTTTGTGCAAAAGTATGTAACAGGCAGAAGGTAGCATCTCCGACCCCATAACGTATATATATTTTTGATCAGTATCAACAGCAGAGACGATATAGCCATGTCCGTCTGTCCGTCCGTCTGTCTGTCTGTATGAACGCTTGGATCTCAGAGACTACAAGAGCTAGAGACTTCAGATTTTGTATATAAGTTCTCCTATACCACGAGCAGAACAAGTTTGCTTCAAATTATCGATAACTATTCTGGTTTCCGATATACACATGATATCGATAACAAAAAATATCGAATTTGGAAAATGTAAAAATGAGGATTGAAGTGATGGTAACTTACAGGAAAATTAAGGCAAAGCTGGATTCACTGGCGGTCCAACATTATACCTTCCAACTTAAGGAAGATAAGCCTTACCCATTGGTTATTAAAGGCCTTCACAGCTCAACACTCAATACTGAAATCGTTGAGCAGCTCGCTAAATACAGCCACAAAGTGCTTCATGTACACAACCCAATAAGCAGATCAACGGGAAATAATATGAACATGTTCTTTATAAACATTGCCACAGCTAGCAACAACAAGGATGTTCACAAAATCCAATTCATTTGTCGGCAGAGGGTTAGTGTTGAAGCTATGAGAAAATCCATTGAGATTGTACAATGTAATCGCTGTCAATCATATGGCCATACAGCGAAATACTGTCGCAGAGACCATCTTTGTGTTCGTTGCGGGGATGAGCACAAGTCGCCTGACTGCAAGAAATCACCTGACGAGCCGGCCAAGTGTGCTCATCCTGTTAAATATAAAGCCTGTCATTGCTATCAAATTTTAACTAAAAGAAGACAAACCTTTATTATTGACATGCAGCTACAAACGCTGCAGATGCTCAACGCTCGGTTAACTAAATGATCTTGCCACGCCTCCTCCGTATTCTAAGCTGGAACGCCAACGGTGTTTCCAGCAAATTTAAGGAGCTGGAATTGTTTGTTGCCAAAAACAACATACACGTCTTGCTCACAAGTGAGACACGACTTCCAGTCTTTGGGTTCTCATCTTACCTATCAAGACACCCTGCCAATAATTCCGGAGGAGGAGCAGCCGTGCTCATCCGTAACGACATTAAACACTTTCCTCAAATGGCAACCGCCACAGAAAAAGTACAGTTAATCCGTAATCCACAGCCATACCACGGTCACAGAATTAACAGAGTCTTCGCTCCCACTCCAAAGATAAGGTTCCTCCTAACCAGAAAGCGTCGACTTCGCAAACAATACCTTCGCTCGCACCACCCTTGGAATAAAGCAGAGTGGCACCGGGCTGCGCTCGAACTCAAAACCGCTCTGCAGGAGCAACGCACAAATTATTTTGATCATATGCCTGCGAATGCTGACTGCACTCACGTGACCATCTACTCCGTGTGGAAATTAACTCGTAACCTCAAGCAACAACCACTGAGGCAAGCGCCGATCAAAAACGCCAATGGCCAGTGGTGTCGGTCCGGCGAAGAGCAAGCTAATCCTTTTTCCATCCACCTGGCGGAGAGATTCACGCCCCTCAACCTTGCATCGGCTTTAGATGTTGTAGAAACTGAGGCCTTCGTTAATACCATCCACCAACCGGCTCCTCCGATCCGTCCCTTCTTTCGGGAAAAAGTCAGCCTCAGCATATCCAGGCTGAACAGAAACAAGGCTCCCGGACATGACGGCATTTGCAATAGAACACTGCGAGCGCTCCCAAACCTATCAGTAACGTTCCTTACAAAAATATTTAATGCCATACTTAAGTTGCATTACATTCCGGACCAGTGGAAAATTGCTCATGTGAGCATGATCCATTAATACCCCGATTCCACTAGAGCAAGATGCAAGTATGTAATTGGTATTCGAAGATGCCGCATCTTTTTGTATTAGAATCCCATTTGTACAATGGGAATCTTATTCACATTTTCCTCGTTGGTCGGCTGCATTCCCAGCTGGTTCGAAACCGACCAACTGGGAATGTTAGAAGTTAACATTACAGAGCACTGAACAGAGCTTTGACATAGTCGATAGTATGAAATTTGTAATCGATACTTGGTTTTAACAGTGCCAATTTGAGTAAAACAGCTTGTCATCAAGTGCCTGTCCAAACAAACTGGGATATTCGTTAAACCATGTTTGCATTTTGCGCAAAAATTAAAGCAATAATTTTTACTTTTTAAGCTTCACTAATTTTATTTGTGTTCGAACTCATATTTGCTTCCAATTAAATATAAACGTATAATACACAAACAGCTGTCTGCTGTCTTTTTACAGACCCTGTTAAATCAAGATGCAACTATGCAATTGGATTTATAGTGGAATCACCTACATCTTTCACTCGCTGTTAATGAAAGATGCAGCCTAATGGAATCGGGGTATAAGCTGGTAAGCCAGAACGCGATTCCAGTTCCTACCGACCTATACGTCTCCTTCCATGCCTCTCCAAACTTTTTGAGAGACTGTTCCTCACCCGTCTGGAAGAGCCCCTAGGAATTTAAAACGTCATCCCTCACCACCAGTTTGGCTTCCGCACAGGACACGCCACGCCCGAGCAGCTGCATCGTATTGTCAACCACATTTTAAGAGCGTATGACGAGAAGGAGAACTGTAATGGAGTTTTTCTTGACGTACAGCAGGCCTTCGATCGTGTTTGGCACACCGGTCTACTGGCAAAACTAAATCGAATACTTCCAGCTCCTTTTTATTTTCTGCTGAAATCATACCTGGAGAGGCGTCAATTTGCAGTGAAAACTAGAAGGGCTTTGTCAAACCTGCAGCCAGTTCAGGCCGGAGTTCCACAGGGAAGCGTACTTGGACCAGTTTTGTACTCCTGCTTCTCAGCTGATATTCCCCTCCCGCTATTTTTACAAATGGTACGCGACGGCAAAATGCTGCTTGCCACATTTGCTGATGATGTGTGCCTTTTATACTCGTCAAACTGCGTTCATGACTCGGCGAACGGAGTAAACCAACACCTTAGCAGCTTTGATGCCTGGACTAAAAGGTGGAACATTGGTATTAATTGCTCCAAAAGTGTGAATGTCTTCTTTTCTTTAAGAAGGAAAGCCCCACTTTAGTGTTTCCTTAATATTCAAGCTTTGCCCCAACGCTGTGAAGCCAAGTACCTAGGAATTACACTTGACAAACGTCTCACCTGCAAAAAACTTATTTCTTTAGTGGTAGCAGCCTGCCGCTCGAAAATAATAAAACTATCATGGATGATGATCGCAAATATAAAGCTGTCACTACCTAATAGTGTTGGGTTGTTCATGAGTGAGTGAGCAAAAAAGAGATGTTCCCCGACCTGAACAAGTGAACAATGTTCCGTATTATATGTTCTTTTGTGCTCACTTGCTCTTTTGTTTTTGATGTTGTTCCTACTGTTCCTACATTTGCTCACAGATCACTTGCTCCCTCTAGCTCATGTGTTCCATATGTTAAGCTGTTCATTTAGTTAATTTGCTCATTATTCCACAGAGGTTATTTTTCACCGTTCATATAAAGACTTTAGTTCATTTCCGTCTGTTAGTATCTTAGCGCCAAAAACACATTATTTTAAGGCAAATTATTAAATAGTATTTTTAATGTCTCTAATATGCAAGCATAGTGATATAAGGATTCATTTTAATTATTTGGGCAACGCGCAAGCAACAAGTACTGCAACTTAACTGTAAGCTATAAGTCGCAAAGCAATTTGTCTCGGCACCTGAGGAATAAGCACGTTATTTAAGGAAATGGATGAGGAGAAGGAGAAAATGGAGAAGTTTAAGCAAGAGAAACAAGCTAACTTAAAATGCAAGATAACAACGGCCGGCTTAAAGCAAATGAACAACAGCAAGAGCAAAACGACGGAACAGGGGAGCAACAGAGCAACTTGAATGCACAAGAGAGCAACAGAGCAGAATGAACAAGAAAGCCACTGAGCAACTGAGCAACTTGAGTAAACAAAGAGCAATGTGAGCGAGTTGACTCACTTAAAAAAAAGAACAAGTGCAGATGTTTTTCAAAATGAGCAGCGTTTACCCAACACTACTACCTAACAAAAGAAATATTTACAACCAAATCATTGCCCCAATGCAAATCTGGGGAATCGCTTCTAATTCAAGTAGACAGAGAATACAAAGATTCCAAAATAAATCGATGCGCTCCGTCACGGGCTGTGATTGGTTCGTTCGTAACTCTACACTTCATAGGGATCTTAAACTGGTTGAAGTTGATGAACAAATTAACTTTTTTAGTAGCAGATACAGAGAAAGATTGGAAACTCACAGCAATAGACTGGCCAGTAATCTAGAACAGGAGGTTAATATACGGCGGCTGAAAAGGCGCCAATTCACTAACCTGTTATCTTTATTTCATAAACATTTATTATTTCTGTACTCTTAGTCGATACAGACCTGGCTCTCTCTAATAATCAATGACGGCTTAAAGGGCAACCTGAGCCCTGTTTTACGTCAAATAAAAAAAACAAGTAAGAAGGCTCTAGTCGGGAGAGCCCGACTAGAAGATACCCTGAACCCAGTTGCAATAAATATATTTAATTTATACAAGACTTTGGTATACTGGCTTAGCTTCCATCGATTAAGTTCAATATCTCCGGTGTTTCTCAACCGATTTGGACGAAATTTTCAGAAAAGTTCTATCATTATCCATTACTTCAACCCTCATTTTTAGATTTTCCAAATTCGATATTTTATTGTTATCGATATTATGTGTATATCGGAAACCAGAATAGTTATCGATAATTTGAAGCAAACTTGTTCTGCTCATGGCATAGGAGAACTTAAATACAAAATCAGAAGTCTCTAGCTCTTGTAGTCTCTGAGATCCACGCGTTCATACAGACGGACAGACAGACGGACAGACGGACATGGCTATATCGTCTCGGCTGTTGATGTTGATCAAGAATATATATACTTTATAGGTTCGCAGATGCTTCCTTCTGCCTGTTACATACTTTTGCACAAAACCATTATACCCTTATTTACCCATTTTATGGGTTAAGGGTATAAAAAGTGTGAGTTTGTGTGCATTCACAAAAAAAAAAAAAACAAAACGGAAATGCACTAGTAGAATGATGAATGTTGGTTGCCCTAATAAAATATAAGCGCTGTTGTGGATATGTAGTTATAGAATATATTTGCAATTGTTAAGTAATTATATGTATTCCTATCGATTGTCTATGTAATGTTAATATATCCCGATTTATCGTAAGCTAGTATTAAGGTATCGATGTTAGTATTAAGATTTATCAGGAAAGTGTGGTTCGACCACACTAATCTTGCCTCTGTCTCTTTTCCGGTGATGCTCATGCCAAGCGCGCGCGCAATTATTAACACTAGAAAATAATCTTTAGAAATAAATGCCATCATAGTTAAATAATCGAATAAATAAGAGTTTTACAGCTCAGAAGTGGGATACCCGCAACGCCCAATCAGTATTTCGACGCCCAATACAACATGGGCCTTAACAAGGAGGAGACGGTTCATCTGCTAAAGGCACATAAGGTGGAAATGCCGCCGCTTGCAACGATACAGCAAATCCGCAAACTTGTTTCGGAGCAATCCAAAGTTGCTGTTGCCCCGCCATCGGCTGTACCAGTGATGACCCCGCTGCCCACAGTGCCTGTTGCAGACCCGCTGCCTGCCGTCCCAAAGCTGACCCTGCCGTCAACTACTCCTGCTGATGCCCCGCTGTCAACCGCCTCTACTGATGCCCAGCTGTCTTCCGTCCCAACACCAACACTGCCGTCAACTGCTTCCGCTGCCGCCTCGCCATCTGCCGTCCCAACACTAGCACTGCCGTCAACTGCTCCTGCCGTCAACTGCCTCTGCTGCCACCTCGCTGTCCGTCGAGTCGGAGTCATTGCCGCCGTTAACTGCTTCGGCTGCTGCCTTGCCGTCGGCTGCTCTAGCAGTAGCCCAATCGCCAGTGCCCGTAAATTTAGACGATCAGTTGGCTAATTTACGCAAGCAGAAGGAAATATTAGAATTGCAGCAGCAAATTGCAAATTAATAGCAGCAGCTCGGTGCCCCGCCCAGCGTAAAAAGTCAACGCGTAACGGACATCAGTGTCATTGAGTCTATGGTCCCGCAGTTCTCGACAGACAATGCGTATGATGTGAAAAAAGTGGATTACTGACTTGGAGGACGCCTGCGAGATGCTGCAACTAGATGCACGTATGCGATTGGTCGCCTGCCGCCTATTATAAGAACGCACGGCAGCCGTCCTCATGCGCACAATTACCGTGAGCAGCTACGAACAGCTCAAGGACATATTAATAAACGAGTTTGGGCGATCAAGAAGCACGGAGGAAGTGTACCCAGCGCTGCGGAGCCGAAGCCTTAGGCCAGGAGAGGGATACCTGCGTTACGCAATCGAGATGCAGGAGATAGCGATGATGAGTGCAACTATCCCTGATTCTGAGTTGGTGGACCTCATCATCGATGGATTGCGTGACAGCTCGCCAGCCGTGGGCATGCTATATGCAGCCCTAACAATCGATGACCTGAAGACACTGCTGGAAAGAAATGAGAGACGCCGAGTCCAGGCAAATGCAAGCCGACAAGTGGCTACCGTACAACCCGCTGGTTCCCTGCCGTCCAAGAGCGCCGCCCTGCCGCAAGAGATGTGCGGTGCTATAATTGTTCTGCATTTGGACATTATAAGTCCCAATGCCCGAAGCCCCGGAAAATTCCTGTTTTAAGCGTGGGAAAACGGACCACGTCTACAAAAACTGCCCGATAAAGATTGGAAATGCTGTCGCCAACAATTCCGCCGCTGCCGATGCCGTCACCCATTCCTGTTATGGAGACGCCTTAGCAGATAAGATAGATCATCTACAGATGGTTAGTGTTGCCTTTATGTCAAATCAAGTGAAAAGCAGTGAGTTTACAAATATTTTCTCCCTTCTTGATTCGGGTAGTCCTAAAAGTTTTATTCGGCAATTTGAAGTGACTTCCGCCTACCCCGATGAACTGCCGTGGGCTGGGGAACAATTAACTCATATCCTTAGAAGAAATCCAGTGCGCCATCAGTATTTTTAACCAAACAGTTCTGCATACATTCGATGTATTACCTAATAGTATCAAAAATCTGCCAATGATTTTGGGCAGAGACTTTTTTTGTAAAACAAATATAAAACTATGTAAATTAAGAATGAAGTATTCCAGAAGTCAATTGTTAGCCTTGAAAAAAGCTAAAATAGATTGTAATGTTAAACTCATTGCTGTACTTAATTCACTTGATTTGTTCAAAACGGATGTCAAACGCACAATGACTAAAAATGAGTCAACCCGGTCGCTTAATGAAAATGAGTTTATGCCTGCCGAATCACAGTCGTGTACCCCTGAAAGAGAGTGTTCCGTCATGTCTGAGCATTCGCTGGGTGATGCCCTAGCAGCCATTAATGCAATCGAGTTACCTGCTGTTAGTGAAAATGAGTTTTATATAGAGCCTACTCTGCCGTTAGAACAATCTACAAAGTTGCAGTCTGTTATTTCCGCCTCTTATGTTGATGTCCCTTCCGAACTGATTAAACCGACCGAAAGGGAAATCGAATTGACAAGTCAGACCCCTATTTTCTGCCGCCCCCGCCGATTATCCCATCACGAGCGCAACGAAGTGCGCCAAATATGTGATGACTTATTAACTGCCGGCATTATCCGTCATAGTAGCTCCCTTTACGCTTCCGCTATAGTGCCCCTTAGGAAAAAAGATAATACCTTAAGAAAATGTGTTGATTATCGCCCGCTGAACAAAATTACTGTACGTCACCACTTCCCGACTCCCCCGTTAGAGGATTGTGTTGAACATCTGGGTGGTAAAGCGTTTTTATACCCTTAACCCATAAAATGGGTAAATAAGGGTATAATGGTTTTGTGCAAAAGTATGTAACAGGCAGAAGGAAGCATCTCCGACCCCTTAAAGTAAATATATTCTTGATCAGCATCAACAGCCAAGACGATATAGCCATGTCCGTTTGTCCGTCTGTCTGTCTGTCCGTCTGTTCGTCTGTCTGTCTATCCGTCTGTATGAACGCGTGGATCTCAGAGACTACAAGAGCTAGAGACTTCAGATTTTGTATTTAAGTTCTCCTATACCATGAGCGGAACAAGTTTGCTTCAAATTATCGATAACTATTCAGGCTTCCGATATACACATGATATCGATAACACAAAAATATCGAATTTGGGAAATCTAAAAATGAAAATTTCGTCCAAATCGGTTTATAAACACCGGAGATATCGAATTTAATCGATTGTAGTTAAGTAAGTATACCTAAGTCAATTATAAATTTAATTTATATATTGCAACTGGGTTCAGGGTATCTTCTAGTCGGGCTCTCTCGACTAGAGCCTTCCTACTTGTTTACTGTACTAGATTTAGAAAGTGAATTTCACCATGTCAAGATGCATCCTGATTCAGTTTAATACACTGCCTTTGTAACACCTGATGGCCAATTTGAATACGTACGCATGCCGTTCGGCTTATGTAATGGTCCTCCAGTGTTTGCTAGATTTGTATACTTTGTGCTGAAGGACTTGATCAATAGAGGTCAATAAGTGATTTATATGGACGACTGATCGAGTCACCGGTGCTGTCTATCTACAACCCTAAGTCAGAAACCGAATTACATTGTGATGGAGCGATGCTCCTGCAGAAACAAACTGCTGATAAGTTTCATCCGGTGTGCTACTTTTCGAAGACCGCTTCCGCCCCTGAATCCAAATTACATAGCTACGAGTTAGAAACCCTGGCCATTGTATATGCCTTAAAGCGTTTTGAGACATACCTAAATCTCATTCCGTTTAAGATAATTACAGATTGTTATTCATTAGCGCTAACCCTTAAGAATGGTGGATCTTCCGCGAAAATTGCCCGTTGGGCTTTCCTATTTGAAAATTATAACTTTACTATTGTACATCGGTTCGGTATTTATATGCTACATGATGATGCACTTAGTAGACTAGAAACCTCTGCATATGTGGACGATGTTAACCTGGATTTCCTACTACAACTGACGCAAAACCGTGATCCAGAAATTGTCAAACTTCGGAGTGCCTTGGAGAACCAAGAGGTTGCTGGTTTTGAATTGCAAGATAGTGACGTGTATCGCCGATCACCGACTGACGTACTTGAGCTTTATGTCCCTTCCGAAATGATTAGCAGTGTTATACGAACAGTGCATGAGAAGTTAGGTCTTCTGTCCACTGAGAAGTGTTGCACACAAATTAATAAGCATTATTGATTTCCATATATGAAATCTTACGTTAATAATTTTATTAGAAACTGCCTTAAATGTATCTGCTACTCCCCTTCCGCTAACAGTAATAATGCTACCCTGCATAGTATTCCGAAAACCCCTCTGCCGTTTGACACTCTTCATATTGACCACTTAGGACCTCTTCCTTCTATACAGTCCAAGAAAAAATATCTGCTAGTCGTTATTGATGCCTTTACCAAGTTTGTCAAATTGTACCCTGCCGCTACTACTAGTTCCCGGGAAGCATGTCACACTTTAGAGACGCAGTATTTCTCAAATTATAGTCGACCCCGCCGAATTGTTAGTGATCGAGGTACATGTTTGTCCTCCGCTGAGTTTGCTGATCTCTGCAGTCCCATCATATAGTCCATGTTCAGAATGCCACTGCCTCCCCTCGGGCTAATGGTTAAGTGGAACGCGTTAACCGTGTATTAGGTCCCATGCTTAGTAAATTGGCTGAACCATGGGATCATGCCGATTGGGCGAAACAACTTCCGAAAATTGAGTTCGCCTTGAATAATTCAATCCACTCCACAACTAAATTTGCGACCTCCGTCCTCCTATTTGGTGTTGTTATAGATGAGTTAACTGAGCGTTTAGATTATAGTCTTATTAGTTAAGTGCCCTTAGTGGACACCCGTAAGATTGCCCTGCAGAACATTGTCAAATCTCAAGAATATAACACAGAGTACTTAAACAAATACCACCGCCCTGCCGTTCATTTTGAAGAAGGTGATTTCGTCGTTATCAAAAATGTTGATGCGACGGCTGGCGTGATCAAAAAACTCATTAAGCGATACCGTGGTCCCTATGTCATCCATAAGAAACTTCCGAATGATCGGTATGTCATCCGGGATATTGAAGGCTCTCAGCTCACACAGCTTCCGTATGACGGTGTGCTGGAGTCATCTAAACTAAAATTGTGGCTCACTCCTGATTAAAAATGTGCTTTTGATGTCTGACCATAGGCAATACCCCACCGTCTGGTATGGCGCCGAGCCTTATATAATTTAGATAAGTGGAATCGGGGTCGATTCCTTGTCAGGACGGCCGAGGTGTAAAGTAATTAAATGTATTCCTATCGATTGTCTAGGTTTTGTTAATATATCCCGATACATCGTAAGCTAGTATTAAGGTATCGATGTTAGTATTAAGATTTATCAGAAAAGTTTGGTTCGGCCACACTGATCTTGCCTCTTTCTCTGTCTGTTATTAACACTAGAAAATAATCTTAGAATAATAAATAAGACATTTACACACTAATTGCATATTTTGATTATTTTGGTTAGCAAAGGTTGGCGTTAGCACACAATTGAGAAATAACTAAAAAAAAAAGTTAAATAACAATTCATCTTCCAACTTTATAAGAGTATCCAACATATATCATTCGTCTAGTGCAATTCTGTATTGCTTCGATTGTAAATACACACACGCACACACACACGCACACACACACACACACACACACACACTTAATGGAATGAACTGACGAATGATGAACCCAAATTCAAAAAGTAAACCCAAATTCAATAAAATATTATTTTTGTTCAAGAAAACGTGCTCATAGCAATAAAACAATTAGACCCCATTTACACGCTGAAGTTTTTTTCATGAATTTTCTCTCTGAATCTTTTGTTTGAAGGCAAGGGGAGTACAGGTGTAAAAATGCAAGCAAAAATTCACTACTTATTAAAGGCCCATTACCAGTAGCTGCGAAACGGAATTTTTATGTGCAACTCTATATAAAAACAAGTAAGAAGGCTCTAGTCGGGAGAGCCCGACTAGAAGATACCCTGAACCCAGTTGCAATAAATATATTTAATTTATATAAGACTTTGGTATACTGGCTTAGCTTCCATCGATTAAGTTCAATATCTCCGGTGTTTCTCAACCGATTTGGACGAAATTTTCAGAAAAGTTTTATCATTATCCATTACTTCAACCCTCATTTTTAGATTTTCCAAATTATAATTATATCGGAAACCAGAATAGTTATCGATAATTTGAAGCAAACTTGTTCTGCTCATGGCATAGGAGAACTTAAATACAAAATCAGAAGTCTCTAGCTCTTGTAGTCTCTGAGATCCATGCGTTCATACCGACAGACAGACGGACATACGGACAGACAGACGGACAGACGGACATGGCTATATCGTCTCGGCTGTTGATGCTGATCAAGAATATATATACTTTATAGGGTCGGAGATGCTTCCTTCTGCCTGTTACATACTTTTGCACAAAACCATTATACCCTTATTTACCCATTTTATGGGTTAAGGGTATAAAAACAGTTGTCAGAAATGTTCTTGTCTGTGTTCCGTTTTTAAATTCCCAGCAACTATCAGAAAAGTTAATCGATAGTTCCGATAGTGGAACAATTGTGGATTCCAAAATCAGCTGTTCTTAAAAACGGAATAATAGCTCTACAGCTATTCCGCGCTGCATTCGAAATGGACGCCAAAAAGAATTTAAAACGAAAGCGATTTGAAAACTTCCGTCGAGAAGATAAAATCGATTTAATAAAAGCGATAAAAAATATGAATCAATTTGGAATATAAAATCAAAAAAATACGCAGACAATGTATCAACAAGAAGCGCCTGGGAGTGTGCTGCCGCGGATGTGAATAAAGATGGTGAGTTGATTGTTTGCTTTTATAATAGGCATATAATATTTAAAAAAAAAATATATCATATTATAGTTGCCGAATGCAAAAACGCTTGGATCAGCCTAAAAGACAGTTTGCGTTATCATCGCAATAAAAAATAAAAAATTGGAAGTGCTTTTGGAACCTTGCAGAAGCAGCAGAGTGTTGGGGACGCTATAGATTGGGAATTATCCCAGTATATGGATTTTTTGCCAAGCTTAGCTACGGAGAGGGTGACGACATTCAGCGATTAAGCAGAAAGTGAGAGCCCAGCCAATTGCTCTACATCAGTGGTGGGCACACACAAATATTGTCACAGTTTTCACACGCATACAAGCACAATTTGCGAGCGCTGCAGAGAAAAAACGAAGTGTGATCAGTACAGTGCACGCTGCAAGTTAACGGTTACTCATTGTGCTTATTATTTATTAATAAATAATGCCATCTTGAAAAATATTTAACATTTCGAAAAACAATGTTATTGCAAATCAAGCATTTTGCTCTGCAATCTTTATTTTCTATGAAAAAAAATGCATTCTCCCATTCGGGCATAAACATTTTGGAGCGCACTGTAAAAAATTTGTTTTCTTGCTAATGCGCTGCGTGGTGCCTGCCTGTCAATAGTTCGCCTTCAACTAAAAGTACAATGTTAAGTCTAATGCTTGCTTCGGCACGACAACCGACGACGAACGAACAATCGTGTTCTAAAAATAGATTTCAATGCTTATAGCGTACGTGTGATTTCGTGCAGTCGGTAGCGAAAAACCCAACTCACACGAGGCAGCGCGCTGGCTGAAATAAATAATATGGACGTCGACGTCTGCCCATCACTGCTCTACATCCTTGGCGTCACCGGCTGCTGACTCAGTTGAATTTTATTTGAGCAGCGCAACTATAGAGACAGAGACAAATGAACCCAGCACATCTAGTGCCTACACGTATAAAGGAAAGAAGTCCAAAGCTAACGAGCTTGACCCAACCGATCAGCAACTGGTGGGCATTATAGACAAATACTTTAATGCCCCAAAGCCTGTCAATCGGGATATATTTCCATTTTGGAATAATTTATTATGTCGTCTTCCACCAAACCTAGCCACTGATGTGGAAGTGGAGATTACAAATTTAATATATTCTAAAATTAAAGCTTATGAGCAGGAACAAGGAGAACAATAAAATTCAAATATAATTTATTTCAATGTTTTTTTTAATTTAAACGCCAGCCAATTTATTTTGCCAAGGAACAGAACCTTCGCTTGAGTTAACATATTCCTTAATGTTATTTCTAACAAATTTTGGATAATCTTCCAGGCGTCTCCTAATGCTATCCGACCCAATATCAGGAGTGATTTCAACTTGATACGCATCTTGATCCTGAGCCCTATAATCAATTGGATTAAGACGCATAAGTAGGTTGTGCAGATAACAGCAGGCTGAAGCTATTTTTTGTGCTCTTTCAGGGTGACACCTCAAAGTCCTTTGCAGAGCCATCCATTTGGCGGTCAAAATGCCAAATGCATTTTCAATACAGCGGCGACCTCAGCTGAGCCTATAATTAAAAACACGTTCGGGTACGCTAAATGAGCGCGACCCGTATGACTTCATAATCCTCTTGCGTAGAGGAAACGCATCGTCTGCAACAATAAAATATGGTTTTTCAACTCCATTGAGAACGTTGTCTGGCGAAATATTTAGACTATCTGCCAAAATTACTTTCCCAAGCGAGCAATGCGAGAAGGCGCTCAATTTGAACAATTTAATCAAATAAGGTGACCAACAAATATTTATATTTTGCATACAAATATTTTGCACAGCTGGTCACTCTTAATTTATGTGTAACCTAACGTAAAAATTTACCACTATCCACAAATGAAATTTTTTTCCTGGGAATGGGCCTTAAGTCGTGAATTTTTCTTCTAATTTTGCTTTGCCTTATTCCGATAGACTGTAAGCACAGAGTTGCACAGTGTTTGATGTGGAACCTAACGTAAAAATTTACCACTTTCCATAAATGAAATTTTTTTCCTGGGAATGGGCCTTAAGTCTTGAATTTTTCTTCTAATTTTGCTTTGCCTTATTCCGATAGACTGTAAGCACAGAGTTGCACAGTGTTTGATGTTGTGAAGTTATTGATACGAAATATCGCACAAGCAAATATTAGCGCAAATAGTAAATATATTGTTGTGGGCTATAAATTATCAATAGAAATGTTATGGACGAAAGAATTAATTGAACTGGTGTTAACTGTGTACGTTTATCGACTATAAATTAAAACCAGAGTTGCATTTTCAAAGGAAAAATTTCACTGAAAAACTTCAGCGTGTAAATGCGACCTGAATTCCGAAGAAGTTTTAAAACAGAATGAAAAAAAAACTTCATGAAAAAACTTCAGCGTGTAAATGGGGTCTTACAGACACACCAATAGACAGTTGTTAAAACATTGCCCGCATTATTGTAAAATAAGCGTTGGGCGCTAGATGTACGAGAAATATGGACAAAGCGCCCCACGCTTTTTTTACAATTATACTATTTATCATTTATTATTGTTTTAAGCTTATTTGAAAAATTATTTTTAACTTTTTAGTTTGATATGCTCTAAATTTATTTATTTTTCACTTTTTAGTTCGATGTATTATATAAGCGTGTTTTTTAGTTTTTTTAAACTATATTTATTTTTTAATTTTTAGTTCTATTAATTATTGAAAAAAAAATTTGTATGTTCTAGTGAACATGAACATGGTGCAGATTTAAAAAAAATAAATATTTTTTTTCGGCCGTGGACGGGATTAGAACCCACGATCGGTGAGTCCGGGAGCGAAGACCCGCGCCTTAGACCGCTCGGCCAACGAACGAACTTGAGGTAGTGGGATATACTGACAGTAATAAGCCACTTGCTTTTAGTCCAAAGGAGAGTTACATACATACAAACAAACAAACATACATACAAGTGAAGCTAATATAAGCGTGTTAAAAAGGAAAGATGAATAGTGCTAATATGCTTATTCCGTTGTTGGTAGTATATGTTGTTGCAGTGCCTATACTTTCCCATGCCTGTCTCACCGAAATAAAGTCAATATGTTTTTTGTCTGTCAACCTCCAAAGGCATGGGCGCGACTCGACAGATTTAATAAGCAAAATCTTCCCCTCGTGACTAAAATTTTCCACCCGTTTTTTGGTTTTTCTCTCCATTATTATTTATAAGTATTTAAAAACGTTTTATAAAATGTGGTTGCTGGCCTGGGCACAAAAATATATTTGAATTGGTATTTCCTGCGCCCAGCGCCAGTGTGTACATATTGTATAAATCGATACTATCGATAAGCAGTTAAGTATTTTTTGCTACGTTGCTAGATACCTAGAACACACGTAACCAAAAAAAAACAATTCCTGCTGCGACGATTTTGTATGTAAAATTTTTTTTTCGCTGTACTGGAAACGGACCTTTAACTCACATGCACACCTTGCTGCGTTAATTCGCTGCCATAAGTATCTGCCGTAACTCACACATATAGGCAGTCAAAAATTAAAATAGTATGTGGTTGTTGTACAACAATTGTCCCAGATGGTATTGGTGTTGCGGCAGAGAAAAGTGGTCGTAATAAACGAAGTCTCGCTCGTGAATTAACGAAAGCTGTCTGTTGCTTTGCATTCGCTTTGCTTTGTTTGTGCTAAGAACCAGAGAAGCAGCCGACTGAGACGGTCGAGTCACGCAGTTCTGTTTATGTTATGCCCACAAACAACTACATAAGAAAATACTATTACGTAATAGCTTATTTATTTGTAGGAGCAGGGTTTCTGGGTTGGCAATTATCAATATACTAGCAGCCCGGCGACGCCTTGCCACCAAGTATGGTCTGGCAATTGGATAAAGTTAGATTGTTTTTGGTGACATTTACTTATAAAACAATACAATTGAAAATCTCAACTGTTTTCCTAATGAGGCAATTTCTGATAATTTTTCGTTTCATAGAACATGTAACGCAGATGGTCTGCCGACCTGTGAACATGCCACATATAACTGTCCATGGGTAAAACATGGATTTTCGAGTTTCAAACCACAAACTCTTAGGATTGGCCTTTTGATTTGTTGATGGTCATGGCGAATGCAAGATGGATCGGAAATTGAAGTCGTTTAAACTTATACCCCGATTCCATTAGGTTGCATCTTTCATTAACAGAGAGTGAAAGATGAAGGTGATTCCACTATATATCCAATTGCATAGTTGCATCTTGATTTAACAGAGTCTGCTAAAAGACAGCTGTATGCTGTATGTGTATTAAGCGTTAAAATCAGCGACCGGCAAACTCACACAACTATACTTTTATTGCTCTTTGCTTGTATTGAAAACTGCGTTCGCGCACGAAGAAAACAGTGCACTGAGAAAAATGAAAAAGTTGGCAAATCAAAAATAAGTTCACGTTATTTTTATACTCGATACCGAAGGTAAAGAGTATATTGGGTTTGTGCAATGTCCATCATGGTGTCCGTCCGTCCGTCTGTATGTTCGCAACTTTTTTCCACACCCTTCAAGCTAGAGCCTTAAAACTTTCTCTTTATCTATAGGATGGTATATTAAAGTGTCAAATTGGGGGTTCTACGATAACTGGGCGGCTGGCAAATCGATAAATTCGATAACTCAAAACCGATAAATCCACATATTTCGCACATGCTTACAGCTAGAACTACCAAATTTGTTAAGAAGATAGCTACTAGCAGCCCCCAAAAAACTGCATCAAAAATTTTGGAGCCATGCCCACCCATTCCGCCCCCATCCCCCCCGCATTTTAAAGTCCAAAAAGCATATATCTCCCACAGTTTTTGAGCTATAGCCACCACATTTGGTGCCAAGATAGGTGATGACGACCCCCCAAAAACTGCATCAAAAGTTTAGATGCCACGCCCACCGATACTGCCCTAGCTGCCCCCATCCACCCCAACGCTTCCTCAAAAACGGGAATGCGTGTATCTTCCAGAGTAGTGGAGCTAGAGCCTCCGAATTTGGTAGGGAGATAACTGGTAACGACCTCCACAGAACTGCATCAAAGTTTTGGAGCCACGCCCACGCATTCCGCCCCCAGCCCCCCCGCGATTTTAAAGTAAAAAAAGCTTATATCTCCCATAGTTTTTGAGCTAGAGCCACCAATTTTGGTACCAATATAGACGATGATGACCCCCCAAAAACTGCATCAAAAGTTTGGATGCTACGCCCACAAATACCGTCCTAGCCACCTCCATCCGCCCCAACGCTTCAACAAAAACGGGAATGCGTGTATCTTCCAGAGTTGTGGAGCTAGAGCCACCAAATTTGGTGGGAAGATAGCAGGCAGCGACCTCCAAAAACTTGCATCAATGTTTTGGAGCCATGCCCACCCATTCAGCCCCCCTTTCCTCACTTTAAACAATTTTCGAGCTAGAGTCACCAAATTTGGTATAAGGATAGCAATTGACATTCCACAAAGATCTGCATCAAAAATTTGGATGCCGCGCTCAGCCATACTGCCCCCAGCCCCCCTTTCCCCACTTTATACAAACTTCGAGCTGGAGTCACCAATTTTGGTATTAAGATAGCAATTGACATTCAACAAAGATCTGCAGTTAAAATTTGGATGCCACACCCACCCATACCGCCCCAAGCCCCCCGTTCCCCACCTTTTACAAACTTCGAGCTAGAGTCACCAAATTTGGAAGGAAGACAGTTTTTGGCATCCCCATCGTCATCGGAGAATCTTTAAGGCAGCGTACACCCCTGCCCCAACCGTACCCCTTTCCAATAAAGCCTCTTTTTACCTGTTTTAATACTGGTATCGAGTATGCCGCAGTCGGTTGCGTCCGACTGCAACGTTTCCACTTGTTTATTCTAATTCTTTAACTGTTTGGTCTAGGTCAATTTCTTCATTATAGCATTTTATTCTAAGTAGGTCGTCTAAATGTTTATTGGGAATTTTATTTGTATCTTTATTTTTTTTTAATGTTGAGAACGTTGTTCCGCAATTCTAAGTTGTGGGCGAGCATAAAAAAATTAAAATATATATAAAATATTATAATTTAAAATTTGGTGGCAAATTAAACATTGTGAAACATGTTTTCATTGAAAAAAAATCGTTCATTCACTTTTTTTGCAGTGTTAAATATTTAACATTCAGAAAAATTGCGCAGCGAGGTCTTGCCTTTGTGAATGCTGAACAGCAACTGATTTGATTTGCTTTGCCGAAGTGGGAGCAACACAACTGCCGAAAGCCGAACAGCGTGCGCTTGTATTAGTTTTTTTTATAGCGTACATTGTAATATGAAAATATTGCTGCCGTATAGCCAGCATTAGGAAACGCTAAATGTGCCGATCGCTGTTTTATATTTAATTGAAAGAAAATAAGAGCTCGAACACAAATAAAACAAGTAAGAAGGCTCTAGTCGGGAGAGCCCGACTAGAAGATACCCTGAACCCAGTTGCAATAAATATATTTAATTTATATAAGACGTTGGTATACTGGCTTAGCTTCCATCGACTATGTTCAATATCTCCGGTGTCTCTCAACCGATTTGGACGAAATTTTCAGAAAAGTTCTATCATTATCCATTACTTCAACCCTCATTTTTAGATTTTCCAAATTCGATATTTTATTGTTATCGATATTATGTGTATATCGGAAACCAGAATAATTATCGATAATTTGAAGAAAACTTGTTCTGCTCATGGTATAGGAGAACTTAAATACAAAATCAGAAGTCTCTAGCTCTTGTAGTCTCTGAGATCCACGCGTTCATACAGACGGATAGACGGACAGACAGACGGACATGGCTATATCGTCTCGGCTGTTGATGCTGATCAAGAATATATATACTTTAAGGGGTCGGAGATGCTTCCTTCTGCCTGTTACATACTTTTGCCCAAAACCATTATACCCTTATTTACCCATTTTATGGGTTAAGGGTATAAAAAGTGAAGACAAAAAAGCAAAAATTATTGCTTTACTTGTGCGCAAAATGCAAACATGGTTTAACGAATATCCCAGTTTGTTTGGACATGCACTTGATGACAAGCTGTTTTGCTCTAATCGGCCTTGTTTCGATTACAAATTTCATACTATCGACTATGTTAAGCTTCTGTTAAGTGCTCTGTAATGTTAAGTTCTTACATTTCCAGTTGGTCGGTTTCTAACCAACTGGGAATGAAGCCAACCAACGGGGAAAATTTGAATAAGATTCCCATTGTACAAATGTAGTGGAATCGGGGTATTAAACGGCAAGTCGGTTGGGATCATCGGTATCCTTGGAATGAGAACTTCCTCCATTGGATAGTTGGTCGCTTCATCTTCATTTGTTACACAGTCAATTGATTTGTAAGAATGCACAGTACCAATGATCTCATTCTGAACTATGAACTTTAAGTCATCATCATCTTTATTCTTTGCCGCCAATATTGCTCGCTCACTGAACCATTCATTATTTTTGTGGTTAGTAATTATGTTTGGGAATACTTTGTTATTGAGTTTGTCTCTTGATGAAACAAAGTTACCGACAATTCTGCGGAAATGAAATCAATCCTCTCGATTCGTCGACAGGTACTCGACCATTACCGATAGTCAGTAATTTCCCAGAGAAATCTTGAGCAGATGGATTGTTTAGCAATGCAACTCTCATGTTTGTTGTCAGCTGAAGTTTCTTCACATAGCGCCATAGATTCGATGATTTGAGGCAAGAGTTTATCTCGTCTGCAGCAGTTGATCTTGGAATTACTGGCAATGTTTGGCGGAAATCTCCAGACAGTAAAATCATTGCACCTCCAAAACATCTAGAGTTATTGCGTAGATCTTTCAATTTTCGGTTAAGTGCTCCCAATGCACGTTTATGCGCCATTGTGCATCCGTTTCAGACGATGATTTTCGATGCTAATAAAACTTTGGCCAATGAGGTTTTGCAATATTACATTCCAATGCTGAATGAGCCGTACGGCATCCTTCTAACGATGTGGCTGCTATGCCAGAAGAAGCAACTGCAACCGCAATGTTGGACTTCGCACGAACAGTGGCTAAAATTACTGACATGAAGAATGTCTTACCAGTTTCACTAGGGGCATCCAGGTAATATAAACCACCATTTCCATCATCAACTGCCTTCATCAATGTATCATAAACTTCCTCTTGTTGGTGATTAAACAGGGGTACATTCGTTTGACCTTTTAAATCTTATTCCTGGTTGAACATGTAGGCGGGCTCTGCACGTAGGATGTAGGGTTATGCGTCGGATTAGAGGAAAAACACTTGGAGGATTTAATAGTTCTATTTTGAACTTTATTTGCGCGTGACCTCTATTTGACACTTGTAATAGATAACTAACTACTACCGCCCCAGCTTCCAGTAGAAGCCGTCGGCTAGAAGGCTCGGCTTGTGGTGAGTTTCTAGCGACGGCAGCAGTGCTGCGTGGTTGGCGCATTTTCCGCTGTTTGGCATAAACATACTCCCCCCCTTTGCAAGGATTGCAAGAGTAGGACGGAAGGGGGGATCGGAAACTATGCTGGGAGTTTGGACGGGATTACGCTGGACACGACCCCGAGAGCATCCAACCAAATATGGTGTTTTGTGCCACCGGAAGGCCATTCTGGCCGGGAACAAGTCCTGGCACCAAGAGTTCCTGATACAAATCAGCTCCTAGCACCAGGGACACACGCTTTGGACGAAACCAAGTGTCGTCCGATGGCACAATGTTGGCGAAATGTGCCTGGACGCTCTCCGGGATCGGTTTAGCTGGCGTCATCGTCTGGACGCCCTCCTCCACCTTTAAAACTGCCTCGCTCATGAATTTAGCCGCTCGGTCGTGGAGGAACACCGTGCAGGCCTCATCCGCACCAACGCTGGTGACCGAAGGCCGAAGCCCTTTGCCAAAGAAGCGCTAATGCGGCTTATTGGACTGCACGGGTCCACGAGCGCAGCCAGCTTGAATTAGGTTTTCCCATTGTTGAGAAAAAGGGAGACAGTCGGCAGGAGCATAATCCGCTTGAATTGAATTAGCGACATTAACGACGTTGACATCGCCGGCTGGGGACTCTCCGCTGGTGATGCGGATCGCTTCCTGGATCGTTCCATGCGATGCTGGATTTCTGATGGGGTGCCGGAAGTGGACGCTGCCTGTCGGGGTGACTCCGAGAAGTGGAGCAGCGTGTGGTGGTCCTCTCTGCACTTGCGGCACTTGTCCTTGCTGCGGCAGGCGTCTCCCGATTGCTGGTGGGCCAAGCAATTTGGGCAATACTTGTTTATTAGAACCGCCCGAAGACGCTTGTCGCCTGGCAGCCGCAAGAACCTTTTGCATTTACGCAGTGGGTGGATGCCACTGCAGACACGGCACCGGAATGAGTGTACTCCGCGTACCCGACGGGATTCCAGCGCTTGTGCCTTCCTTGGTGCCATTCTGTGTAACGAAAACAAAACAAGAAAACATGTACTCAAGTTTGCACCATGGATATTGCAAATATTATGAGTACGCGGAAAATCGTTAGGGACTAGGAACGAAAGTGTCCATAGGAAGTAGGAGTTATTTAGCGGCGGGTCGCTTTAGAACTCCTTGGCTGGTGAGAACGTCCACCACCCGAACCTTATTGTCCGAGCCAGGATAGGTGGACTTGACACGACCTAGACGCCACTCTTTGGCTGGGAGGTTATCTTCTTTTACGATAACCATATCGTCAATTTGAAGATCCCGGGTAGGGGACTACCATTTGTTGCGCTTGTGGAGCTCCTTTAAGTACTCCTCTTTCCAGCGCTTGCAAAATTGCTGGTTTAAAGCCTTCAAACGTTGCCATCTGTTAATAATAGACGAAGCCGTCTCATGTATTTCTGGCTCGGATATGGAAAGAAGAGGGCCCCCCGTGAGGAAATGACCAGGGGTAAGCGCTAGGAGATCGCTAGGATCCTCTGACATGGGTGAGATGGGCCTGGAATTAAGACACGCTTCAACCTTGGATAGGAGCGTTGAAAGTTCTTCAAACGTATATTTTGTGGCCGACGTGGATTTGTAGAACAGGGCCTTGAAGCTTTTAACCCCTGCTTCCCAGAGTTTGGAGTTTCTTACGGTGAATCACACAAACCTTACAGGAGCTAATCACGGATTTGATTAGAATCTTGAGCTTTGGAATCCAGTATTTGGATCGGACGAGATGCATCGTTAATTGGATATGCGGTGAGTAAATTGCACCAGAAGGCGCGAAAATCGAACTTCATATGGGAGGAGAATCGGATGGCGCTCGTCGTATGTCAAAACTTCAGAATGACCTTGTCTTCCACATGCTCTCATGATTGCCTTTTGGTCGAGATACGGATTCAGGTTGTAGATGCTGCTTGACCTTGGTATCTGCTTCTTTTGGAGAAGACAGCAGTGCTCTTGGGAGTAACCTGATTGCTGCGTGAGGATTATCAGCCTCTCTTGGGAGTCGAACAATTCCTTACTGCTAAGCTCACTCGAAAAGGAAAGCGCTTCCCCCCTGCAGCGCTGACTGAACCTTAGGATGTAAGCCAAGACTCGGAGCGCTTAAGGAAACTCGAAAAACGATTAAGGAAATCGAAATCTGAAGGCTTCTGTGTCATGTTGCATTTGATCGCACGTTGCTCGACCGTGGTGTCATGAGCGATCTCGACTGGAGTTACCCACTGATCTCTGGGCTGAGACAGCCACTCGGGGCCATTCCACCACAAGGCGCTGTTGACCAGCTCGTTGGGTGAGACGCCTCTACTTGCCAAGTCGGCTGAATTTTTCTCGGAGCACACATGAAACCATTTTTTGATGTCAACTGATTGCGTGATTTTAGCCACTCTGTTTGCCACAAAAGTGATCCAGTTACAAGGAGGTTTGCTCAACCATGCCAGCACAATAGTTGAGTCTGTCCAATAGTATGTATCATACTTATTGACAGGTAATTGTGGAAGTAGTGCTGACGCCAATTCTGACAACAAGACTGCCCCACACAGCTCTAATCGTGGAACGGAGATGGTTTTGACTGGAGCCACTTTAGTTTTGGCAGTGACAAGGAACACGGACACGCCATTATGGTTTTCGACACGAGCGTACAAGGCAGCGCCATAGGCGCACTGCGATGCGTCGCAAAACCCATGGAACTCAAGTGCTGACTGGGCACGAAAGGTGATCCATTTTGGAATTCGAATTCTGCTGACATCAGGATACGTTAGGAGAAAATCGTGCCATTTGCGAAGAAGATCAGTAGGCAACGATTTATCCCAACCGAGATTTTGGAGCCAGATCTCTTGAATAAAGATTTTCGCCCGAATAATTAAAGGTGCAAGCCACCCCGCGGGATCAAACAGTTTTGCTGTTTGAGAAAGGACTTCCCGCTAAGTGAAACTCTCTTTTGAAAGCATTGGAGCTGGAGTGAAGAAGAACTCATCTGTGGTGGCCTGCCAGCGAATGCCTAAAGTTTTCGCCGTGCTTGCGTCTTCGATTTCCAGGAAATCTTCGCACTATAAGTGAGCCTTGGGGATGTCCCTCAGAACTTTTTTCGAATTTGATGTCCATTTACGGATAGGAAAACCAGCGCTTTCGAGAGCGGATTGTAGTTCCGCAATGGCTGCTACGGCTCGTGGCTTGGAATGCGCTCCGGCCAGAACATCATCGAAATACATGAAACTTGTGATTATTTCACTTGCCAGCGGATATTCGGTCTTCACATCCTCAGCAAGCGGCTGTAAGACCCGAATAGCAAGGAAAGGAGCACAATTGACACCGAAAGTGACTGTATTTAATTCATAATCACAGATATTCTCGTGGTTATCCCGGAAGAGAATTCTTTGGAACGGTGTGTGATCTGAATGGACCAATATCTGCCGATACATTTTTGTTATGTCGGCATTGAAGAAATATCGAAAGAAACGCCACTTGAGAATTTGTACGGTCAAGTCAGACTGCAGAATGGGCCCCGGATGAAGGACATCATTCAAACTGCGACCGTTCGATGAGGAATTGGAAGCGTTGAACACGACGCGGTCCTTTGTCGTGGTGCTGTCGGGTTTGAAAACTGCATGGTGGGGCAAATAGAAATTGGTCACTGCATCGTTCGGGCTGACTTGTCGCATGTGGCCTAGATCCAAATATTCTTGAATAACGGAGTCATATTGCTCCTTGAGGGAAAGGTCTCTCTTTAGACGGCTCTCATTCTTCAGAAATTGAGCCAGTGCCGTGGATCTGGAATGACCTACTTTGCAATGAACTTGGTCGCGAAATGGAAGCGTCACCACATATCTCCCCTTTGCGTCTCTTGTGGTCGTTTTGACAAAGTTTTTCTCACAAAAAGAATCAGATTCTTTAACCGGTCTCGCCGGCAAATCCTCTGGAGCACTTAATCAGTGGAACTCGGATAACAGAACGGAATTTAGTTGCGCGCAGGTGTGTATGTATATATGTACATACGTGGATGGAAATATTAAAATGCGCAGACAGATTTGCGCATATTAATGTCTGATTGGAATATCGTTCAACAAGTAGTCTACTTGGAATATAGACAGTGAAAAGCGAAGGAATAGTTTCCGCTTTTTACTTGTTACACACTTTGGCGGACGGAAAAAATATGGCGGATCATATGCAAATAAATTTTATGTTTTTTATACTTATCTTTTTCCTCGTGCTGCCGAAAACTATATACGACTCCTTAAATATCCAGGTCGAAGGACCATGAACATGTAGGGGGGCTCTGCACGTAGGATGTAGGGTTATGCGTCGGATTAGAGGAAAAACACTTGGAGGATTTAATAGTTATATTTTGAACTTTATTTACGCGTGACCTCTATTTGACACTTGTAATAGATAACTAACTACAACCGCCCCAGCTTCCAGTACCTGAAGCCTCTGTTAAAGGTTGCCGTCGGCTAGAAGGCTCGGCTTGTGGTGAGTTTCTAGCGACGCACAGTGGGGCCTTTGCTCATATATTTATCAAAAATCATACCTTCTAAACTAATGAAGCGATTTTAAAAATTTAAAAAGCTATTAATAGATGACTTTTAAAGCTTTAAAATGAATGTTCGCCAAGGGTAGGTATCCGTGGTGCTTAAATATTCAAGGTCAAAGTCAAGAAATATTTCCAGCACATTTTACCTGTAAAATTCCAATTAAAAACGTTTGTTTTTAATCATAACTGAAAATTTTTTATAACTTCAATGACTATTTCGCATTTTCTGTTGTTTTTATTCGATTTTCTAACTTAAATACATAAAATTTAAATTCTTATTTTTGGGTGATTTTTTGAGGTTAATTTTTAATATTTGCTATCGATGGCTGATTTTCAACCAAATAATCATCAACATTAATGCTAGTAAGGTTAACATCTAATAAACTCAACATTTCGGAACTATAGTTGCTATCTTCCAAATCTTTTCGTGATCGCACATGTCTCAGCGATGCAAGAAGTGGATCCGATGAGGCTGCCAGCATGTTGAAAAGGTCTCCATTTTGTCGCACCCGAGAAATTTTGCACGTATTAGTGTATCTGAACCTCTTGTAGTCCTTGTTTTTACATTCCTGTGCTTCTTCGGACAGCTCTCCAATAGGTAAGCACTTATATTCTATTAAGTCCTTTCCATGAGCCAAAATCCTATGTACCGTGGGGGTTAGTTTTTTCTGAGGATACAATCCAGTCAAAAGTTGAGCTGTTTTTGATGCGTATTCGCCAAATTTTGCACCATCTATCATTTCTTTGCAGTTTATAACATTTAGGATAACAGCACACCTTTTAATGATCTCATTATGAACACCTGTTATCAAAGTTGTTATTTGATCATTTTCAAAAATCTCCTCGAAGTATTTCCATCATTCGTATTCCCGTATCCGTGCTTTGGACAGTCAACTTTTATTCCTAGCTTCCGAGAGAACTCAGCTTGTATAACTTCCTTTCTTCTCTATATATCCTCACGAGGCGTATTATCCGTTTTTGTTTCTCCTGGCCGAGGAAGTGTGTACGCGAGCTTCAGAATAAATTCCATACACTTTATTCTGCAATGCAACGGAGAAATTCCATATTCGTAGCAGTTCTCCTCACCCGTTGAGTCGTCTAAACTGTGAAAGTCTTTTTGAATTTTTTTACAAATGGGACACCTCAATGTTGAGGAGGTGTTTGTAATTTCATTTAAGACTTTTCCATCAATCATTGTCAGGAAGAAATCAAACTTCGCCGTGAATGTTTTTCCACTCTTGGTTTGAAAAACAGTAGGCTTCAGTTGGCTAATTTGATTTTGTATGTCGGTTACAGTTGATTTAATCAATTCAGAAGACTCCTTCGCATATTTGAAGAAAATAGGGCGACAATAATGAATCGATGATGGTCGGCGATTTTTCCAATGTTCAGAAGTTTCACTCCTAATGCGTAAGGGAACTACAGAAGCCATAAACATATTTTCATCAGAAATAGTTTCGTCATCTGTCTGTATAATTTGTTTGTATATGCTTTGTCCAGACGATCCATCACATCCCCACTTATTGAGTAGAGTCAGATTTTCAGGAAGAAGCTCGACCTCTCCATCAGGCAAACTTTCAACTATACGCCTAGCAGTGTGATCCATTTAATCCTGGAGTTTTACTTCTACAGATGTCTCTGTTATTATTGTATTAGGTGGCACTGCTTCCTTTCTGGCAAATACAATTTTTTTATATCCGGGAAGAACTTTGACGTTATGTTTTTTTAAGGAGCTGCGTAAAATATTATATTTCTCCTTAGTCAGTCCCAAGTCCATAAATAGGGAAAACGCTTCTTCGTGAGTGTACTTAATTCCGACTGAGTTTGGAGGCGTGGGAATACTTTCATTAATCCTATACAGCCGTAAAGGACTGGCGACCTGCACAGCTTTCGTAATTGTCGCTCTTGTCCTCTCTTGTTCCTTCATATAGTTGGATGAAAGTGCTTCCGACAGATGTTCAGCTGTTAAGCTATCCGTAGCATCCTCAAGCTTACGTTTCCTTGTAACACATGAACACTCCTCCATACTTTTTTGCGGCCTTCCTCTTCCTCGGCTAGTCGATGGGTAAACTTCTTCCTGTTCTGAATATCCGAATGTTGTACATTCCTCCAACCAATTTTCATGCTTTTTTATGAAAGCCGACATGGTTCTATGGTCCAAGTTCCATTTTCGCTTCAAGTTAGCGTGAATGAATTTAATTTGTGTCTGAAGCGCACAACTAGCGTTTTCGAGTACGCCAATCTCTTTAAGCAATGCCACTTGAAAATCGTTAATATTTTCAGAAGCACGAAAAAGTTCAAAAATCTTTGAATTTGTTAAATCCATTATTGCGCTTATTTATCAAAATTTCGTGAATTATATTGAAAAATACTATTCAATCTGAAAATTTCTTATTGTTCGCAGCAATAAACAACAAGTGTTTCCTCTTATGAAGTTATGAAATAACTGTTGCCATCAAGTGACATATTTTGCACTTTATACCATATTTTTGAGTTAGCTAGGTAAGCAAGCAAAATTGGTATAACCCTTTTCCAATTAGCTAGGTAAAAAACAATTGGGGTGTTCAACAGCTCGTTTCATCGTTTCACGTTTCAAAGTTGAAACGTCACGCAACAACAACATACATAGAAAATTTCTTGAAACGTTGAAACACCCCAGCCTATGTATACAAAAAGTGTTTCAAGTTTCAACAAAGTAAAGATGGGAAGAGCACGATATTTAGTCGATATTTGCTATCGATGTTCAGTACTTTTTTAGTATATTTGGTGTAGTTTTGTGCAAAATAGTATGAACACATATGATAAGCATGTAATTGACCAACTAATTCAAACAACGAGCTCTTCTCACACTCAATATCCTCTATTTATCTAATAACTTGCTTTGCTAATGCATCGCATAGCATATCTTTAGCACTTTTAAATGGCATTTTTTATCAAATAAAGTATAGCCGCAGTAAACAGCAACAGTGACAAAAATTGAAGAATAAGAAATGTAAACAAACAACAGCTGACTGCACAAACATGAAACGCATTGACACCCAAAATGCCGTTCACGAGTTAATCGTTTCAACTTTGAAACATGAAACGATGAAACGGAGCTGTTGAACACCCCAAATATATACCTAAGGTATTGATTTACATTAAAAATAGGTAAACGGGGAAATACAGAAATTAAAAAAAAAAAAATAACCTGTAGTACCGCAACTTTCCATCAACTACAATTATATTTACCTGCCTCCTCAGACCTTTTCCATTCAGGTAATTAGAAAGGATAGGAAGGAAAAAAGGATTAGAAGGGATATATATACCCAGGTAGTACTTATAATACAACATTTAGAAATGTTGTCAATAAACAGCACACACGCTACAGCCAAATTTGTATGCGCTCTTCTTCCTTATACCTGCCGCGTGTTTTGAACTCGAGGTATCCCTAGTTTTTTGGCTCGCGTTTCCAAAGTGCAGATTTTCGCAGATTGTGACTATATACATATGACAGGTATATATTATAGCTTTCAAATGCATGTGGTCCCACCGTGACTCTGAGAGATACTTTTTTGTTATAGTCCACGAAAGTTCAAAAAATGCCAAAATTTAGTGTATTTTTTAAACGATTCTAATTTAATAAGTATTTCAGCTATATTTAAACTGTATACAGAAAAACACTGCGATTGAACATACTTTTCAGATAAAAATAAAAAGATCGAAGATCGGTTGTGTACGTCGCCCAATATTCAGTTCGAAAGTGGTAAATTTCTGTAAAAATTGTCATTTTTCGTACTCACGTAAAATTTCTCAACTTTGAGGAGCTCTACCACCCATAATTATTAACCGATTTAAAAAATCTTTTGGATCCATAATCTTTGAAGTATTGTCTATCGATTACATATTTCACTTTTGCCAAACGCGTTCATGAAAAAATGATTTTTGATAAGCTATCCGAGAAAAGGCCCCACTGTGCGACGGCAGCAGTGCTGCGCGGTTGGCACATTTTCCGCTGTTTGGCATAATCACTGGTGATCGTATTCTTTTTCCCGTTGAAATTCTCGATTAAATGCGTCATTCATTTCACGATTTGGCGCTTTCGTTACTAACCTGACTAATAAATTAATAAATTACCACACATGAGGTAACACATGTCTTCGGTCAAGATCAAAGCCGGATTATGTATCTCCGCATTCATCTGATGGTCGGGATTTCTTGAACTGACACGAATTTGATGTAAAATGTCTTCCAACATATTATCCTTGTATTTATGCCACAGGTTAGATGGGTTCGATGGAGAGCATGTCGAAATGATGATAGCAAACAATGTGCTTATCTGACTTGGTGATGCAGAGATAATTGACTCAACAATTGTCGTTTCCGAATGGGTATCGTTTTCTAGTAAATTAAGTTTTTCACATGCAGCACGATGTGTGGGGAATACTGTAGCATTAACAGTTCGTAGTGACTCAAAAGACGTTGGCCCACGCACATTTACCAGCAACAACCGCAAATAGAAACATTCATCATTCTTTGGATGAACTATATAAATACAACCAAGAGCATCAGTAGAACGCACATCTGGATAGCCAGGAACCGAACCGCCTTGCTTGCGTCTTTGAAAATTCTTCGATGAAGCATTCCAAGTATAAACCACTAAAACGCTTTATATATCCCTAGTTCGTCCCGTCCTGGAGTATGGATCTTGTGTGTGGTTCCCACAACACTCGATTCACCAGGATGTAATGTAATGCAATGTCGAACGAGGGTGGGCTTGCGCCCTTCAGCACTGCGGCCCACAAGGATCTATTGTGCCACTAGTTAATTTTTAATGTTCTCAGAAACTGAGTCAGACCAGTCTGCGTGATATGCATCAGGTCCTCCTCTCTGAGAATGTAGTTGCCTAACAGCTTTGCTCTATTACGTGCCCGGGCGGGGCAGTTTGTGATTAGGTGTTTCATTGATTCAACATCCTCCTCACAGAATCTACAAGTTCTGTGGCTAACAAGGCCCATCTTATGTAGATGGTGGTTGCAGGGAAAGTGGCCTTTTAACGCCCCACAAAGTGACCTAAGTTGTGATCTGTTTAAGGATAGAGCTATCTTTGCTCTTGCTGCATCAGGGCAAACATATCTTTTTGAGTGCCTGAGACCCTCTAGATTGTTCCGGCGCATTATTTTCTTGTTTTCTAGCCAGTTATATATGTCAGATTTGAGTTTATTGTTTGAATAACCAAACATCGGACTTGGGCCTATAAACGGGGCTTCCGCTCCTAATTTAGCCCTTACATCCGCGGCCTGATTACTTGAGTGACCTTCATGTCCTGGGACCCATACCAGAGAGACTCTATTATTGGTTGCCAGTACATTTAGCTCACGGTGGCATTCATATATGAAGTTTGAGCTATAGCTATAGCTGTTTAGTGCTTTAAGAGCTGCTTGACTGTCGGAGAGTATACGAATGTTAACTCCTACCAACCGTCTGCTATTCAGTCTACATACCGCCTGTAAAATAGCGATGAGCTCCGCCTGAAATACGGTACATTCAGCCTCAAGTGAGAGAGAGATGTGTGTGCGTGGACCCACTATGCCTGCTCCTACCCCTGATGCTGTCTTGGATCCATCTGTGAACCAGTTTTGTGCATCGTCATTTAGCCAAGATGGATTAGAAGTCCATTGCTCTCTTGTTGGAAAAATAACCTTGTAGTTTTTCGTGAAACTATGGATAGTTTGTCTTTTGTCTAGGGTTTTTGTTTTGTCAAGGATGTCCTCTACCCTATTCAATATACCTAGGTGTCCTCTAAGGTTGCCCTTCTGGTATTTGTTACCTACATAGAGTCCCACAGCCTGCTTTACAGCCTCTTCCTCTATAGCTATATGTAAGGAAGTTAGGTTTAGAATTGCTTCCAGTCCTGACGTCGGGGTTGTCCTCAATGCCCCTGTGATACTTAGGCAAGCTAGCCTTTGTACCTTCTTGAGTTTGTTGATAGCGGTGCTTTGTATGGCTTTTTCCCACCTTACTGCCGCCCCGTACAGAATCATCGGTCAAACCATTTAGGTGTACGCCCAGTGGGCCATTCGTGAAGAAAGCCCCCATGATTTGCCAAGCATCTGCTTGACAGCCCAGAGAGATCGAGTTGATTTTGTGGTTACTGCTCTCAGGTGTGCATTCCAAGTGAGTTTGCTATCCAGAGTTACCCCTAGATATTTTACCTCTGTACTCAGAGTCACAACTGTGTCACTAACCTTTATGTCTGGGAATTTAAGAATCCTTTTATTGGTGAACGGGATTATGATGGTCTTACTAGGGTTAATAGAGAGCCCCTCTGAAGTGCACCAATTTACTGTTTGATCGAGTGCACGTTGCATGAGGTCTGCTAGGATCCTTTCATCTTTGCCCCTGATGATTACGGATATGTCATCTGCATATCCTATCGTTTTGCATCCGTTTGCATTGAGAGACAGAACTAAGTTGTCTACTAGGAGTGAGCACAGTAAAGGAGATAGAACACCACCCTGTGGGCAGCCTTTTGAGGCATTGATGCTAGCCGAGGCAAGTCCAAGATCGGCCTTTATCAGTCTGCGGCATAGCATTGCCTTCACCCAGGCTACTACCTTAGGGTTTACCCCCCTGTTTGTCATAGCCCGGCTCATCGAGTCAAAGTTTGCATTGTCGAAAGCACACTCCCTTTGCATCAATTGCTTTTTCTATGTCGGTTGTCAAATGATGCAGTGCCGTCACCGTGGATTTACCCTTCTGGTAGGCGAATTGCAGTTTGTGAAGCGGGTTGGCTTCTAGTATGTCAGTTCTGACGAAGCAGTCTATCAGTTTCCCCATGGTCCTTAGCATGAAAAAGGAGAGACTGATTGGTCTGTATGATTTGGGAGAGCATGGTGGCTTGTGCCCGCCCTTAGGAATGAATATTACCTTTACAGCTCTCCAGGTCTTTGGAAGATATCCCAGCAAAAGGCTGGCACGATATATAGGAATCATTTTCCTAATGATGATCCCTTTGCCCTTAGGTAACATGGCTGGAAATATGCCATCTGGACCAGGTTATTTGTAGGGTTTGAAGGAGTTAATTGCCCACTCTACCCTTTCGTAGCTAACTATATTTTTGATTATTGGGTCTTTGGTCCTTGTGTGCCTCAGTTCATCTGTATCAGGATCTCCCTCTGTGCTATAGAATGAATAGTCAGGAAAATTTGATTTTAGAAGAACCTCTAGAGTTTCCTGAGAATCACTGGTGTATACACCGTTCGGGCCCTTCAGTGTCCCAGTCGGTCCTCCACTGGCTTTTGATAGGGCTCTATAAACCCTCGCAGTTGAGTGTATGTCCCTAAGGTCTTCACAGAAATTTCTCCATGAGGATCTCTTGGATTTCCTTAACTCCCGATTGTGATTAGTTAAGGATATCCTTTAGAGAACCCAATTATTGGTCCTTTTGGCCCTTTTGAATTCTGTCCTAGCTTCTCTTCGCAATTTTTCAAGTCGTGTGCTCCACCAGGGGACTCTCTTGCTAGAGCTCTTAGCCCTCTGTGGACAGCAGTCATTGAAGGTTGAGACTAGATCGTACGTCAGGGTATTGACTGCCCTTTCTAGCTCTTCAGTATTTGTTATTTGTGGTATATTACCCGATAGTATTTCTGTTAGGGTTTCGGAGTATTTCGTCCAGTTATTGGTTTTTGGGCTGCGGTAGAGCACAACGCTCTGTGATCAGACATTGAGGCCTCCTCGGACACTCTCCATTCTTTCACCAAGTCTATGGCCCTGTCAGAAACCAGTGTTAGGTCTAATACCTCCTTCCTTATAGAGTTAACAAAAGTTGGTTCATTCCCCCTATTTGCTACTGATAAGTTAGTTGATATAAGATAGTTTAAGAGAGACTCACCTCTGTTGTTCGTGTCTGTGCTTCCCCATGCTAAGTGGTGAGCATTTGCATCGCATCCAACTATCAGGTCTTTCGGGTGTGTTCTGCAGTACTCCACTAATGACCTGATATTATCCGTCGGAACAGCTTCGAAGTCACCAGGGAAGTAAGCTGAGGTCAGAACAGCCTCTTTCTTACCCCCATCGATTTCCAGTTCCAGTAGTATGGCCACTGTGTCATTGTCTGTGAATTCTGTGAGAGGCAGAAATTTACTGTCAGTGTTAATGATTATTGCTGCCCTAGGTTTGGACGCTGTTCTATCATATATTACCTGTGTGTTTTTGGTATTTAGGTTTCTAATGCGACCCTTGAAGAACCAGGGCTCCTGTAGAAGCCCGGTGTCCTTGGTGTTGCTAGCAAACCTTCTGCTGACTTCCACCGTCGCAGCCTTAGCATGGTGAAGGTTTGCCTGCAGACATCTTATTTTGGTGGCGGATCAGCACCGGAGACATTTGGAGAGCTTAGAATACTCTCTTCTATCTCCATAACACTGACTTGTTTGATGAGTTCGTCCTCAGTAGTGTCTTCACTTTTAACCCTGAGAGTAACTTGCCCAAGGCGGAAATGCACCCTTCCCTTTGTTTCCTCAATTGTGGCTGCCGACTTCTGGTCAACAGCTAGCACAAGCATTGCGTTGGAGCCCTTTTCCACCCTCTTTAGGGCCCTCCAGGCCGAGGTGTTCAGGCCTTTGTTCTGTGCCTGTAGGAAATTAACGACCTTGCCCGTCTCCATGGCTGCGGATTTGGCGAAGTAGCCCACCACAATTCTGGGGTGAGGAATCTTTGATTCCTCTGTCGACCAGAGTGTGGCGCCCTCCCACGGCGTCATTTGGACCACCAACGCCATCACCCACTCCGCTGTATCGCAGTCTTTGCAGTGAAGTGCTAGATACCCAGCTTTGTAGGTGGAGCCAAGGAAGGCCGGTTTTATTTGCCCGTCCATCAGCTCTAGCACCTTGTCCTCAATTGCGCTGGATATGGAGTCCATTTGCGCGGTTGTTAGGGCCGTCGTTGGGTAGTCCCTTGCCAATACCGCCAACTTTACTCCTGTACCAGCCTCATTTTGTTTTGCAGTCAGCTGTTTCCTGTCGGCCTGGGTACTTGCTGTCCCCCTGTCCGGAATAGAGCCACGCTCCTTATGCACATGGGCCTTGGCTGGGTGATGTGAGGCAGAGGGCTGCCTTTCGTTACCCTTGCCTGCGGACTTGGAGGTGGAGGGCTTGTCATCCCTCATCTTCTTGGTGACGACTCCGTCTGAGCTTTGGTTTGTGGACCGCTGGCGTTTGGGGCATGCTGTATCCCCTTTCTTCTCCGTTGGGGTCATAGCTCTGGAGTGAGCCTCTTCTTTGCTAAAACCCTGCCGCAGAAAGAAAGCCAGTCTCTTCTTGCCAGCGCCGCTCAGTTTTGGCAGTGTAGGGCTTACAACACTGTCAGTGGTTGGTGTGCTTGTGCCTTGTGGTGTCAGGTCCACCACTGAGGCACTACCGCGTTGGTGTTGCTCGTTTTGAGGTGTTGCCACCTCTGTTTTGTGTCCCTGGGGGCCACTCTCCTCTTCAACATCAGTTTTTTTAATTTGTAAGTTATTCATTTTGATCCCCGTAGTGTGGCAGATTAAAATGAGGCCGCGCCTCCTGGCATATGCTGTTCCACCATTAGATTGGGGATTTTATTAAAAAGAGTTTACTCTCTGTCGCCCAACTTTATTTAGCCAGGTATCCTGCCAGAGACATGACCTACACAGGACTTTGTTGCCAGCAGCCACCACGAGGAGGTATAAGTTGCACTTCCGGCAGTCTGGCAGTTACGGAGTAAGAGCGGGGCACCACACTCCGCGATCGACGGGTCACCACTCCTACTTTAGTCCCCCTACACAGACTGTCGGCCGACTACCATTCACCAGGATAGAATTGAATCTGTGCAGAAGAAATTTCTTCTATTTGCCCTTAGAAGTTTTAATTGGGTTCCTGGAGTTAATGTACCCCCGTATTCAAGTAGATTCCTTTTAATAAATCTTCCCTCCCTGTTAAACCGTAGAACTATGCATGAAGCATTATTTATCACTAATCTACTTAATGGTGAAATCGACTCATCAGTTCTTTTAAGTCGAATTTAATTAACTGTTCCGATTAGAGCTACTCGTAACTTTTTACCCCTTAGCCTTGATCGTTGCTCGAGCAACTATTTAATTTATGAGCCATTTTGTGTTATATGTTCTGACTATAACAAACTTTTTCCTCTTGTCTCCTTGGAGGTCTCCACTCCAACTCGTTCCTTTTTGCTTTATAAACAATAAATAATAAAATAACGTGGCATCTCCGTCTAAATTTAAGTTCGTGCAAGTGCAACTTTGGCAGATCGCAAAAAAAAAAACTGGTCAATTTTGTCGCTGGGGGTATTTCAGCTCGTTGAACAACATTCGAAGCCGTGAAGTATACTCGTTGACCATTCTGTAGATGCGCCGCCAAATGCACAACAGTAGGATGACGTTCGTGAATAGGGAATGCAAATATACGCCAAATCGCTTCATTACAGCTCACATACTGTGAGGAGCCATATTCACTTATAGCGCCTCACAAAAAGCGATTGCATTTATAGCCGCAGCCGGACCTGAGCTGCGGCGAATTCGCATGCTGTCTCGCTCTGACACAGGATGTCAGCGCTAAGGTACGTGTTTGGCACATGGGAGCCACAAAACACGTACCGCAAAAGTCGTGGCAAAGTGCCGTTGGTGTGCGAGCGGTGCATCCACGAAATATAGTGATCACCGTCACACCAACGACAGGCGTGATCAGCAACGAGGAACCGTTCTTGCTAGGCAAATCTCACTGGAACGATCACGCCACCTTTGCCCTTGGCGCGACATTGGCAGCGTTGACAGGCCCCGGTCCAGCGAGACAGCAGAAGAGTATAAAAGGAGCCGCCTTGGACAGAGCGGCAAGTTAATTGAGTACAAGTGAGTTGAGTACCAAGAGTGCGAAATCAGCGAAGCGAAACGTCAGTGCGGAGTCAATACGAAATAAGTGAAAATCAGTGCGAAACATAAAGAAATCCTACGCGAAAGGATAATTTAAGAGTTTAAAGGATCCATATCGCGATAAAGACAAGGCAGATCGTGTCCTTAGCGATTAACCAAACAATTTACTGAGAACTCGATACGCAACATTTATCAAGTTCTTGTGGCGCGTTGCATTTGCAAAGCAACCTCAAATTAAAACCAAGTGTCAGACAAGTGAGCCTGGCGAAGGACAGGTGAAGCTAAAGCCAGAGCCGGAAAGTAGGCGGCATTATTGGCGAAATCCTTGTGGTAACAAGGAGGCCATAGTAGAGCCTGGCGAATTCGGCGTTGCTAGCTAAAACCTCGTTTAGTAGGCGTAGCATTGACTCTGAATATTTGGTGCAACGAGAGCGCCAGCATTGCAAATAAAACTACGACACAAGAGCCGTGCGGTTCCCTAAACTCAAATAAGAAATATCATTAAGTGCAAACAATTGTAAAACCCAAACGTGAAAACTAGCAGAGAGTGCCGTTTTAAAATATATGTATTAAAATAAAACCAAATTGTGTTCTTATTGCCGCAGCCGCCACAATATAAATTTGTTGGCACGTACCCTCAGCACCGCGAGAGTTAGCCCAGCTAAAAACCGCGTAACTTTTAGGTTCGTTACAACTGGCGCCCAACTGTGGATCTACAGCTAATATAACATAGTTTTCGTAAAAAAAAAATACATATAAATAATCGACAATATGGTTCGTTCGTGGGTGTACAATCTAAAAAAGGATGCACTAGTGAAATGCGGAGTGGAATTCGGTCTGGAGCTTGAAGGCACTGTCGAAAATATGAGAAGACAATTCGGAGACTGGGTAAGTCAAAATGAAAATACTCTTCCACACAGCGTTCGCATTAGCGAACTGGCAAAAACATACAGCCGACAGTCGCCGAATAAAGAACCCGAATTCATGCGCTAGGAAGGGGAATACGAAGAGGAAAAGGAGTTTGCCGGCATAGACGTAGCAAGGCTGAGCGTCCCATGCACCAGCGCGGCAGCTAGGGCGCGAGATTTACAGGAATCTCGCCGATCGCCCTGGAATACAACCCAACAGCCAGGAGAGCGTAGCCACACCCACACACATGATCAGACCAATGCAAGGGCAAGTGAATACCAAAAAGTAGCCAAACAAGTTCGAGAGTGGAGCTTTCGATTCGATGGACTATCGAAGCCTCTCGAATTCTTGGAGCAAGTGGAATGGTCGGCAGACACAAATGGATTAAACCTAAATTTAATTCCAAGAGCGATGCCGGAGTTGCTGAAAGGAATGGCACTTAAGTGGTACATAGCTAACAACAGGCATTGGACAACATGGGTGGATTTTGTCGACAGTTTTCAAGAATACTTTTTACCACGAGATTATTTTGAAAATTTGTACGACGAAGTACGCAGACGGCGGCAAGCTTTGGATGAGCCCTTTACAGTCTATATGGTGGAGATGCAGACTCTGATGAGACCCCTACGACTCTCAACAGAGAAGGAAGTGCGCACCATTTACACCAACAGCCTTCCTGACTTGCGCGGATATGCACGGCCAAACCAGTTCTCGAATTTGACCCAGCTTATGCAACTGGCAGAAGAATTCGAAGAACTAGAAAAGGATAGGCTGAAACTGAGGCTACAAAGTGCTACAGCCCAACAACAATACAGCCAACATCAACAACAACAGCCTCAACAACACCGAGATACACAGCAAAATGGACGCGATCACAACCAGAGTCGTGGAAATCGTACCCGATTTATGGCCATGGAGGAGCAGAGCCAGCACACTGGAAGAATGGACGAACGGCCAACCCCAACACCTAGGACCCAGCAAAATCCTGCCAGGACACACATAAACAACCCAGGAAGGGCATGGGCGATAGAGTGCCGAAACCCAATGCTGGAGTTCTGCTGGGTCTGTGGCAGGATCGGTCAGCGGACAGCCCTATGTTGTCAGTCGGGAAACGGTCAGCGGCGTCCGCCAGCGAGGGGCGAGCGGGAGCCGCCAAGATCCGCCCCGAGACGCTAGTCGGTCACCTGAAGGACGAAGGGACGCAGTTGACTGCCACCGTATGGATCGGTGACTGTCAGCATAAGGCTACAGTTGATACAGGGGCTACAAGCAGCTTTGTTAGCGAAGAGCTAGCTTGTAGACTGAACACTGTAGGCCGGAGAAGCGTCGCAAGCAGACAGGTGAAATTAGCAGACGGACATAGCAGTAGGACAACAGAACAAATAACGGTCGAAATAAGACTCGGGCATCGCAGTTTGGAAATAGCGCTTCTAATTATGCCTGGTGTGATAGACGATTTGGTGCTGGGCTGGGATTTTCTGACTGGCATGGGCACAGTGTTGCAGTGTGCGGGATTGGTGGTCACCATCCCAGCACGACGGCACAAGGTTGGAAAGCTGGAAGAGCGACTGTCGGTGGCAGTTGTCCAGAATACAACCGAACAAGACATAGCAACACGTGACTCCAGAAACCCACCTATTGAAAGCAAAAATCTTCACGAAGACCAAGAAATTAACGAATTTCTACTGCGGGAAGTCGCAGCCTTCGAACACCTAAAGGGCACATCACAAATTACAGAACACAAAATTGTGATGAGCGACTACAGGCCTATAAAACACCGTTACTTTCCAAAGAATCCAAAAATGCAAGCAGAAATTAACCAGCAAGTAGAAGAACTACTTGCGAAAGGTTGCATAGAGCCATCCAACAGCCCACACAGCGCACCAATCGTGATGGTGAAAATGAAGAATGGCAAATGGCGGTTATGTGTGGATTTTAGGCAACTAAATAGCCGATCCGTTAAGGACGCGTATCCATTGCCAAGAGTGCACCACATTTTAGACCAGCTACGTGAATCCCACTTCATCACTAGCTTGGATCTGAAAGATGGGTACTGGCAGATCCCGATGGAGAAAGCGAGCCGACCACTGACAGCATTTACAGTCCCAGGCAAAGGATTATACCAGTGGAAAGTAATGCCATTTGGGTTACACTCGGCACCGGCAACTTTTCAGAGGGCTTTGGATCGTGTTATTGGACCCGAAATGATGCCACACGCGTTTGCATATTTAAATGACATTATAGTCATCGGAAGAACGCGCGAAGAGCATATGGAAAATCTCAAAGAGGTATTTCGGCGGCTGCGGGAAGCAAATCTGCGTATAAACGTGGACAAATGCGATTTCTTTAAAAAGGAATTGAAATATTTGGGCCACAGAGTCACAGAAGAAGGAATTCGCACAGATTCAGATAAAGTTGCTGCAATCGCAGAATTGAAGCCGCCAAGCAACGTAAAAGAGTTACGACAATACCTGGGCGTAGCATCATGGTACAGGCGCTTCGTACCAGATTTTGCGACGAAAGTAGCACCTCTGAACGCATTGATGAAAAAAGGCGCAAAATGGGAGTGGACTGAGGAGCGGCAAGTAGCTTTTGACACGGTCAAAGAGAAGCTGACTCAGTCCCCAGTATTGGCATGCCCAGATTTCTCAAAAACATTTTGCTTGCAGACGGATGCAAGTAACTATGGCCTGGGTGCGATATTGACCCAACCTTCGGAGCAAGGTGAAAGGGTAATATCGTACGCCAGTAGGACACTAAACGGTGCCGAACGGAACTATTTGGCAACTGAAAAAGAGTGTCTAGCCATAGTGTGGGGAATCAGAAAGCTAAGGCCATACCTGGAAGGCTACCATTTTGTGGTCATAACGGACCACATGGCGCTGAAGTGGCTAAACTCAATTGAGAGTCCATCAGGCAGAATAGCGCGTTGGGCGCTTGAACTGCAACAATACGACTTTGAAGTCAAATACCGTAAAGGCAACCTCAATGTCGTAGCCGATGCACTTTCGAGACAGCCACTTCCGGAGACATGCTGCCTAAGAAAAATCGCCACAGAAGGGATGGAGGCAGACAACGCAAATTGCAACTGGATTCAGAAATTAAAAAAGGAAATCGCACAAAATGCAAGGAAATATCCAGATTACATGGAGGAAAATGGCAACCTGTACAGACACATCCCACACCGCGCTGGAGGCGGAGATGTGGAAGCTTGGAAGCTTTGTGTACCCAAAGGTAAAAGGAAGGATGTATTATTGGAGAACCACGACCGCGTACGCCAACGCCACCGCGATCACGACCGCCGACGCCGTCACCAACACACGCACTACAAGCACCAGTCTGCACGGCCACCAGTCCGACAACACGGACAGCGCCGTGGGAATGGCCAACACCGCTGCAGGTGGGCACGCCGCCTCGCCCCGGGACACCGCCTCCACCACACGCTTGGGCAACCCATCCGGTGCGCCCAGCGTTTGGTCGGCAGGCTTCATGCCCGTATGGGGAACGGCCGGCTCGCCCGGTGCTGCAGCGGCAGTCATCCGCACCGTTGGCGACTCCAGGATGGAGAGAGGTGGCGCGATCAGACTGGCCACCAGAAGTGCTAGCAGCCGCAGTTGGAGGTAGCGACCGACGCACGTCGCGTATTGTTTGGGCGCACGGCCAACGATACCGCGTGCGAATTTCGACCCGAGGCACGCGGGCCTTTGTGGCAGAATAGGAAAAAAAAAGCAAAAATAACACAATAAAAAAAATGGAAAAAAAATATATCTTGCGTATTCATTTAACCTGAAAAAAATATAAAGAAAAACAGGTGGATTAAACTGCAGGAGGGGGGGTGAAAGTTGCTGGAAGCATACTCACATAAAATGTGTGTGTGATCCAGAGCGAGCGGCAAAACGGCATGGCCTGGAAAAAGAGAACATGGTTTAGGATATGGTGGAAATGGCGCAAGGCGCAAAAATATGTTACTTACTTTTGCTTTTTAGATTCTTTTCAGCAACAACAAAACAATTGCAAACTGCAAATTGTGTGTCATGGCCGATTAGTGTTGGATAGTTGCGGGTGGCCATATCGATCTGGCCACATCGCAAATATCGTTCTGGCCACATCGCAAATATCGGTCTGGCCGGGCGATGCAAAGCCGCTAGATGGCGTTACGCGACCACCAGCTGATCGTTACAGCGACACTGCTAACGGACGCCAAAATTCAAAAGGGAGGCGCGCGATTTGAAAAACACCAAACTAAGTGGAAGGCTTCCACTTCCGGAGAAAGAGGGGAGTGTGAGGAGCCATATTCACTTATAGCGCCTCACAAAAAGCGATTGCATTTATAGCCGCAGCCGGACCTGAGCTGCGGCGAATTCGCATGCTGTCTCGCTCTAACACAGGATGTCAGCGCTAAGGTACGTGTTTGGCACATGGGAGCCACAAAACACGTACCGCAAAAGTCGTGGCAAAGTGCCGTTGGTGTGCGAGCGGTGCATCCACGAAATATAGTGATCACCGTCACACCAACGACAGGCGTGATCAGCAACGAGGAACCGTTGTTGCTAGGCAAATCTCACTGGAACGATCACGCCACCTTTGCCCTTGGCGCGACATTGGCAGCGTTGACAGGCCCCGGTCCAGCGAGACAGCAGAAGAGTATAAAAGGAGCCGCCTTGGACAGAGCGGCAAGTTAATTGAGTACAAGTGAGTTGAGTACCAAGAGTGCGAAATCAGCGAAGCGAAACGTCAGTGCGGAGTCAATACGAAATAAGTGAAAATCAGTGCGAAACATAAAGAAATCCTACGCGAAAGGATAATTTAAGAGTTTAAAGGATCCATATCGCGATAAAGACAAGGCAGATCGTGTCCTTAGCGATTAACCAAACAATTTACTGAGAACTCGATACGCAACATTTATCAAGTTCTTGTGGCGCGTTGCATTTGCAAAGCAACCTCAAATTAAAACCAAGTGTCAGACAAGTGAGCCTGGCGAAGGACAGGTGAAGCTAAAGCCAGAGCCGGAGAGTAGGCGGCATTATTGGCGAAATCCTTGTGGTAACAAGGAGGCCATAGTAGAGCCTGGCGAGTTCGGCGTTGCTAGCTAAAACCTCGTTTAGTAGGCGTAACATTGACTCTGAATATTTGGTGCAACGAGAGCGCCAGCATTGCAAATAAAACTACGACACAAGAGCCGTGCGATTCCCTAAAACTCAAATAAGAAATATCATTAAGTGCAAACAATTGTAAAACCCAAACGTGAAAACTAGCAGAGAGTGCAGTTTTAAAATATATGTATTAAAATAAAACCAAATTGTGTTCTTATTGCCGCAGCCGCCACAAATATAAATTTGTTGGCACGTACCCTCAGCACCGCGAGAGTTAGCCCAGCTAAAAACCGCGTAACTTTTAGGTTCGTTACAATACCGACCAACTTGATAGCGCTATTTCATCGTTGGTATTGGAGGTTTCGATACCAGAAACCGCCATAACGCTGCCTTTCGTGACATATTTGCTGATTTATTTTATGGATTTTACTGACTTACAATACTCAACGTTGCAATGTGCATTGAACGTTTTCGAAATAATTGGCGAATAAATACAACAAGAACAATCCAAATGCTATAGACTGTTATCATCGGGTGATCGAAGCCAATATAGTGGATAACCATCGTTGCCAGTGACGGTCTCCGCCGTTAACTTCCGTGGATACCGTTTGGAACAATTGCCGTCGACCATGCACGGTAATTGGGAATCGATGGCACTACACGGTCCATGAATCATATTCGTAACAAACACATCATGAAGGTTTTGATCGGTTTCGTGATTTAATAGAGGTTTTGTTTTTATTTTATTCCAAAAAAAAAGACTTAGTTTTGTAAATTGAATTTGAATTTGTGCTTTCGACAAATTTTGAAATTTTGTTTGAATGTTTGAATTTCCACATTGCTTTCTCGATATATTTTTTGAATAGCCTAATGCCATCAAATAAATCATTATAAATTGCATTGGTCTACATTAAAGAAAGTTGTGTTGGTAACACTATAAAGTATCCTATCTACTTCTCTTAACAACCTCCACACCATATTTCAGCCAAATCAGTTCAGCCTTTCTTGAGTTATAAAAAGTGTCACTAACACAATTTTCTTTTATTTATATAGATTTGAACTTTGCTTTAAATCTGGTAATACTGATTATTTAAGTAAATTTTAAATCTGGTAACGCTTCATGTTACTGTCATATTACTTACAATTCTGTAATGCTTTGACAAAACACAAAATGCGAAAGCAAAGTGCAAACATTCACAAAGTAAAGTGGTGAAACGACAAAATTGACAAAAGGTACTACTCTCATACCAAGAACGATAAAACGATAATAAAAATGATAAAAAAGATTGCGCAGAAACTAGTTTATGTTCTGCGCAGATGACTTCATATGTGATGCATGTGTTCAATATTTGCCTTGTTAACATGTTAAATTACTATTTTTTGGCTTTTAATACAATAAAATAATAATAATAAAATAAGTGAAGCAGTTTTTACTTTATTATCATTCATTTTTATTTAAAAAAAATAATACAAAATACATTACATGTGACTTTTCGAACAGCTGTGTATACGCAATGCGTTACCTTCTTTCTTGTATCATGCTATAAATTGATTTAAGCCGCAGGAAGATTATCAGCATTGGTTTTCTTAACATTTTATATTTGTAACTTTCTACAAATAATTAATTAATGAAGTAAGTAGGTTAGGTTTGGTTGAACCGGCTGACCCTCCCAGGGGAGTGTCACACATAGACTGCTAAGGGACCTTATGAGGCGGTGATCGAGATGGGTAGGACTATCCCTGTGTGTCGTCCGGCGGAGTATGTGTGCTTCGGGCAAACGCCAGATGCTTTTTAGGCTCCTGCTTGCTGGCTTCTACGAGCGAAGCCAGAAAGGGAGTTTGGAAGTATCGTAGTCTTTGTGCTGCCAGTGCGGGGCAGCTGCAAAGAAGGTGCTCAAGCGTTTCCTTGGTACCTGGTTCCTTGCGTCTCCTGCATTCGTCGTTGTTGTTATGCCTAGCTTTATTGCGTGTACTGCCACTAGGCAGTGGCCTGTCAGGAGGCCCACAAGCCTTCGGTAATCATGCCTTTGAAGCTTTAGCATATATTTCGTAAGTTTGTCGTCGTAGGTTTTGCACATTACTTTTGAGATTTTGCAGTCAAAGGTGTTTGACCACCCTTACTGCTGCATCCCGTGCCTGTGTTGCTATGTAGGAGTGTAGCGTTCGCAGGGAGATCGGAACTTTCTCAGTATCACTGTTGAGTCAATTGCACATTGCTTAGCTAGAGTGTCTGATACTTCGTTGTCCTCGAAGCCCTGATGGCTTGGAATCCAGTAGATGCGCTCTTTTTTAAGGTGCCGAGTGCATCTAGTGTTCATCTGCTCGCCAGGACATTCCGAGAGCTTATAAGGTGGGACTGCAAAGCTTTGATTGTCGCCTGACTATCCACGAATATGTTTACTTTGTCCTACGTTGTGTTTGTTTGTAGACTGCTTCTGCTGCTTTCCTAATTCTCCGCTTGGAATATGCTGCAGTGTTCCGGGAGTTTGTATGACCGGCTCATGGGTGGTTCAGCGCAGTACACTGCTGCGCCGACTCCCTCCCTCATTTTTGAGCCGTCGGTATATATGTTGATGGCTGTCTGCTCTGCTTCTGAGCGCCATTCGTCTTTTTTGAATCTTCATGTTTCCTATCGTGCAAAGACGTTGAGCAGTCTTTTTTGCTACTAGGCGTGCTTGAATGTCTACGGGGTTGACATTCAGTATGGTTTGTAGTGCTTTAGGTGTAGGTCTCAGCGCCCCTGTGATGCACGTAAGTGCATGTCGCTGAGTTTTTTCCATTCTTTTAAGGTATGTGGACTTCTCTGTGGCTTTCCACCATACCAGTGTACCGTGACTCCAGCGAGGTACCTTGTATTCCTTACTAAAGAGAATGAGGTCCGTCTCGTCCGCGTTGATACTTAGACCGGCTTCCATGGCTCATTCTAATATCTCTTTGAGTGTGTGGTCCATGACTGAGCTGATTGTCGATAGACACTTGCCCGTGATAATTATGCTTATGTCGTCCGCATAGGCGGTTATCTTCGGGGCTTTCCGTTTGAATTTCTTAAGTAGGTTATTTACCAACAAGTTCCACAGTAGGGGTGAGAGCACTCCTCCTTGGGGAGTGCCACACTTGGCTTCCCTGATTACGGTGGTGTTTCCCCATTCCCCTAGTATTCTTCTGTTGCTCAGTAGGTTCTGAACCCAGGAATAGACTGCTACTGCTGGGGTCACAGCTCTTAGGCTGTGCATTATGGCTTCCGTCGACACATTGAGATGTCAAGAAATGCGCCTAGTGCGTATTCTTTATGGTGTAGTGCTTTCTCTATGGTTGCTACGAGGGATGTAAGCGCTGTTTCCACTATTGCCCTTCGTGTATGCGTGTTGGTTATGTTCTAGAGTAATTTCTGTATTCTCTCTGATGTGAAAATTTATCAGTTTTTTCCAGAGTTTTTAGAAGTAACGAAGTCAGGTTAATTGGTCTGTAGTCTTAAGGCACAACGTGGCTACATTTTCCTACTTTTGGCAGGAAAATGACCCGTGCCGTCCTCCAGGCCACCATCACATAGCCATAATTAAGGCATCCTCTAAATATTTCCCTCAGCCATGAAGTGAACACGTGTTTGACCTTCTGCAGCATGGCCGGGAATACCCCTTCTGGACCCGGTGATTTGTAGCTCTCAACGGGGTCTATAGCCCACATTATCTTTCGCGTTGTTGTGATATCCTCAGGAATTTCCGCTCTTGTGGTTGGAGATATCGTTTGTGTGTTTGTGTTGACTTCCGTGCAGTTAGGGAAATGTGCCTCCAGGAGCACATACGCCGCATCTTCACTGCTTTCCATCCGTCTGCCGTCTTCGGTTTTTAAGTGGCTTTGTACAATCTGTTGGCGAGCTTGTAGCTTCCTTAACCTTGCTGTGTCGGCTGTCTTCTCAATGAACACAAGTACTACTCGTACTTTTTTCTTAAAATCACGGAGCCGTATTTTGTATTCGATCAATACTAGCTCTTCTTCCGCTTGTTTTGCGAGTTTGCAGAGTTCTAGTATGTCTTTCCTTTGTCTCTTGAGTTCTGTAGTCCACCATGGGAGCTTGTATCTTCTTCTCTTGAGACGTTCTACATGTTTTGTTATAAGCCGCCACCAGATTTTTATTGAGTGTCTCCAGGGACTTATCTAATTTATCTAGTGAGGCTATCTTAGGTAGTCGTGGTAGTTTTCTTTTAACCTCTAACCGACGCAAGGGTATTATCTAAGACGTTTGATGAGATAGGACCAACATATGTTGGTTCTTCCCTTTCATTTGCTATCTTAAGATTAGTATGAAGTATGAAATCAAGCTGTGACTCTCCTCTACCGTTGATATCCCTGCTTCCCCATACTGTGTGATGAGCGTTAGCGTCTGCTCTGACGATGAGGGCTTGCTCTTTTGGCTCAGCCTCCGTCCCCAATCGACTGAGCTCTTGAGGTGGTGCGTCGATGTCATGCGCCATGTAGCAGGATGCCATCAAGATTGGTTCATCTCTACCGCCTTTTTGCGCTACCACCGTGAGGTCGTCAGTGCTGTAAATAGACAATAAGTACGCATAGATACCTTTCCTTACTAGGATAACGGTCCTTGCTCTACTCACTGTTGTCGGGTAGAATATGCTGTAGTTTAGACTTTTCAGTCCAGAAACCTTGTTTCCCGACGCTACCCAAGGCTCCTGGACTAAGGCGACGTCGGCGAGCCCTTTCCCCAGTGTTATCAGGAGCTCTGCCGAAGCCAACTTGCTTTTATGGAGGCTGACTTGGATGACCCTCAGCTCCATGGTTGGCTGTCAGGTCTCCCTTCACCTCACCCGCCTCCAACGCGTTGGTGTTGGTATCGTCACGGTGGTGCTTTTTGAGTCGCAGGTCAACACTACCCACGCCCCACGCCATCTTGCCGAATCTTTCGTAAAGCAAATCGTCTGCCTCCTTTTTATACTCGATACCGAAGGTAAAGAGTATATCGGTTTTGTGCAATGTCCGTCATGGTGTCTGTCCGTCTGTCCGTCTGTCCGTCCGTATGTGTGCAAGTTTTTTCCACACCCTTCAAGCTAGAGACTTGAAACTTTCCAATTCTCTTTATCTATGGGATAGTATATTAAAGTGTCAAGATTGGGGTTCTACGATAACTGGGGGGCTGGCAAATCGATAAATTCGATAACTCAAAAACGATAAATCCGCATATTTCACACACCCTTACAGCTAGAACTACCAAATTTGGTAAGAAGATAGCTACTAGCAACCCCCAAAAAACTGCATCAAAAATTTTGGAGCCACGCCCCCCCATTCCGCCCCCAGACCCCCCGCACTTTAAAGTCAAAAAAGCCTATATCTCCCACAGTTTTTGAGCTAGAGCCACCAAATTTGGTGCCAATTTAGCTGATGATGACCCCCCAAAAACTGCACCAAAAGTTTGGATGCCACGCCCACCAATACCGCCCTAGCCGGCTACAGATGCCCCAACGCTTCGTAAAAAACGGGAATGCGTGTATCTTCCAGAGTAGTGGAGCTAGAGCCACCAAATTTGGTAGGAAGATAGCTGGTAACGACCCCAAAAGAACTGCATCAAAGTTTTGGAGCCACGCCCACCATCCCGCCCCCAGCCCCCCCGCATTTAGAAATCAGAAAAGCCTATATCTCCACAGTTTTTTAGCTAGAGTCACCAAACTTGGTGCCAAGATAGATGATGATGACCCCCCAAAAACTGCATCAAAAGTTTGGATGCCACGCCCACCAATACCGCCCTAGCCACCCCCATCTGCCCCAACGCTTCGTCAAAAACGGGAATGCGTGTATATTCCAGAGTAGTGGAGCTAGAGCCACCAAATTTGGTAGGAAGATAGCTGGCAACGACCCCCAACAATCTGCATCAAAGTTTTGGAGCCTAGCCCATCCATTCCGCCCCCCTTTCCCCACCTTATACAAACTTTGAGCTAGAGTCACCAAATTTGGTATGAAGGTAGCATTTGACATTCCACAAGGATCTGCAGCAAAAATTTGGATGCCACGCCCAACCATACCGCCCCCAGCCCCCCTTTCCCCATTTTATACAAACTTCGAGCTAGAGTCAACAAATTTGGTACGAAGGTAGCAATTGACATCCCACATGAATCGGCAGCAAAAATTTGAATGCCACGCCCACCCATACCGCCCCAAGCCCCATAGCCCCCCTGTCACCACCTTTTACATGCTTCGAACTAGAGTCACCAAATTTGGTATGAAGGTAGCATTTGACATTCCACAAGGATCTGCAGCAAAAATTTGGATGCCACGCCCAACCATACCGCCCCCAGCCCCAAAGCCCCCCTTTCCCCACATTATACAAACTTTGAGCTAGAGTCAACAAATTTGGTATGAAGGTAGCATTTGACATTCCACAAGGATCTGCAGAAAAATTTGGATGCCACGCCCAACCATACCGCCCCCAGCCCCCCTTTCCCCACTTTATACAAACTTCGAGCTAGAGTCACCAAATTGGGTATGAAGGTAGCATTTGACATTCCACAAGGATCTGCAGAAAAAATTTGGATGCCACGCCCAACCATACCGCCCCCAGCCCCCCTTTCCCCACTTTATACAAACTTTGAGCTAGAGTCACCAAATTTGGTATGAAGAGAGCAATTGACATCCCACATGGATCGGCAGTAAAAATTTGGATGATATTCCACCCATACCGACCCCAGCTCCCCTTTCCCCACTTTATACAAACTTCGAGCTAGAGTCACCAAATTGGGTATGAAGGTAGCATTTGACATTCCACAAGGATCTGCAGCAAAAATTTGTATGCCACGCCCAACCATACCGCCCCCAGCCCCAAAGCCCCCCTTTCCCTACCTTATACAAACTTTGAGCTAGAGTCAACAAATTTGGTATGAAGGTAGCATTTGACATTCCACAAGGATCTGCAGCAAAAATTTGGATGCCACGCCCAACCATACCGCCCCCAGCCCCCCTTTCCCCACTTTATACAAACTTTGAGCTAGAGTCACCAAATTTGGTATGAAGAGAGCAATTGACATCCCAAATGGATCGGCAGTAAAAGTTTGGATGATATTCCACCCATACCGACCCCAGCCCCCCTTTCCCCACTTTATACAAACTTCGAGCTAGAGTCACCAAATTGGGTATGAAGGTAGCATTTGACATTTCACAAGGATCTGCAGAAAAAATTTGGATGCCACGCCCAACCATACCGCCCCCAGCCCCCCTTTCCCCACTTTATACAAACTTTGAGCTAGAGTCACCAAATTTGGTATGAAGGTAGCATTTGACATTCCACAAGGATCTGCAGCAAAAATTTGGATGCCACGCCCAACCATACCGCCCCCAGCCTCAAAGCCCCCTTTCCCCACCTTATACAAACTTTGAGATAGAGTCAACAAATTTGGTATGAAGGTAGCATTTGACATTCCACAAGGATCTGCAGCAAAAATTTGGATGCCACGCCCAACCATACCGCCCCCAGCCCCCCTTTCCCCACTTTATACAAACTTTGAGCTAGAGTAACCAAATTTGGTATGAAGGTAGCATTTGACATTCCACAAGGATCTGCAGCAAAAATTTGGATGCCACGCCCAACCATACCGCCCCCAGCCCCAAAGCCCCTTTTCCCAACCTTATACAAGCTTTGAGCTAGAGTCAACAAATTTGGTATGAAGGTAGCATTTGACATTCCACAAGGATCTGCAGCAAAAATTTGGATGCCACGCCCAACCATACCGCCCCCAGCCCCCCTTTCCCCACTTTATACAAACTTTGAGCTAGAGTCACCAAATTTGGTATGAAGAGAGCAATTGACATCCCACATGGATCGGCAGTAAAAATTTGGATGATATTCCACCCATACCGACCCCAGCCCCCCTTTCCCCACTTTATACAAACTTCGAGCTAGAGTCACCAAATTGGGTATGAAGGTAGCATTTGACATTTCACAAGGATCTGCAGAAAAAATTTGGATGCCACGCCCAACCATACCGCCCCCAGCCCCCCTTTCCCCACTTTATACAAACTTTGAGCTAGAGTCACCAAATTTGGTATGAAGGTAGCATTTGACATTCCACAAGGATCTGCAGCAAAAATTTGGATGCCACGCCCAACCATACCGCCCCCAGCCTCAAAGCCCCCTTTCCCCACCTTATACAAACTTTGAGATAGAGTCAACAAATTTGGTATGAAGGTAGCATTTGACATTCCACAAGGATCTGCAGCAAAAATTTGGATGCCACGCCCAACCATACCGCCCCCAGCCCCCCTTTCCCCACTTTATACAAACTTTGAGCTAGAGTAACCAAATTTGGTATGAAGGTAGCATTTGACATTCCACAAGGATCTGCAGCAAAAATTTGGATGCCACGCCCAACCATACCGCCCCCAGCCCCAAAGCCCCTTTTCCCCACCTTATACAAACATTGAGCTAGAGTCAACAAATTTGGTATGAAGATAGCATTTGACATTCCACAAGGATCTGCAGCAAAAATTTGGATGCCACGCCCAACCATACCGCCCCCAGCCCCCCTTTCCCCACTTTATACAAACTTTGAGCTAGAGTCACCAAATTTGGTATGAAGAGAGCAATTGACATCCCACATGGATCGGCAGTAAAAATTTGGATGATATTCCACCCATACCGCCCCCAGCCCCCCTTTCCCCACTTTATACAAACTTCGAGCTAGAGTCACCAAATTTGGTATGAAGATAGCAATTGACATCCCACATGGATGGGCATCAAAATTTTTAATACTGGTATCGAGTATACCGCAGTCGGTTGCGTCCGACTGCAACGTTTCCACTTGTTTATTTTGGATCACCATTTGCTGACCCTTGTTATCAGACTTCGCAACGTGGATCACCTTCCAATCAACCGTCGGCACGTCCGGTTTTGCCACGTGAGTAGCTGCAGCGCCTGGTCCGCTGGTACGACCCGCGGGAAAAGTTCTTTTGCCTTCGGCACGGACGGAATAAAAATTCTGTCCACTACCTTCAGCTTGGCACCCTCCCATGGAGCGTCTAGGGCAGCCAAGAAGCCGGTGACCCTATTCAGAGTGAGGTCATCCTTGCAGCTCAGGATTTTGACGCCGGAGAGCCAGCCCGCTCCATCAAAACAGATGGGAAGCGAGTCCAGTTCGCCTATACGCCTCAGAAGCGCATCGAACAGTAACGCCTCCACCTTCTTCCACTGTTCGGGCTTCATCTTGCCGTTTGGGTCGCTCCGGTCGATGAGCGCGACGACAAGATGCCGCCTCGCCATATCACTGGCCGTCGGCTTTGTCCGCGACACTCGCTTTTTGCAGGGCCGCTTGCTAGCTGGCACCTCTGCTTTTGCGGTTTCAGCGGATCGCTGGCGTTTGATGGCCCACCTTGTTGGCAAAACTGACGTCCTTCGGCGCCATGCTCCTTTTTTTCTCGAAGTGAGACCTACCCTCTTCAATCCTTTGGTCAGCCCACTTCTGTTGGCGGATCTTATCCTCTGTGAGATCTCGTTTACAGTCAGCGAGCCGAGCCCGCTCTCATGCCCTCCTTTGACTTTTTGAGCCCGACCCTACTGGGCATACTGGTACTCTTCGGGTGTGAGGTAGATGGCAGGTCCTTGGCCTCTGAGGTAAGAGACCCTCAATGTGATTCGCAATCTGAGACTTTATGGACTGCGGTATCACGCCACATTTTGGGTTTTGGTTGTTGTTGTGTTTTGGCAGTATCTTTGCAACCGTCCTGGCCTGCTCCAACAAGTAAGGAGGGTGGGTTGCTGGCGACACGCAGGGAGGATTTCTTCTCCCCGTGCCCGCCGGTGGTAGAACCCTTTTCCACCAACGTTTGGGTTGACATCCCAACTCGTGCTTGACCGTCCGTCATCTCCATATGATTTTTTTTTCTTCTGGGGAGTCTACCCATAGCATTTTAACCTAACTGTAAGTAACTTAATAAGAATTTTGTTTTTAAGTATCATTTTCATAAATTTAAAATTTTAGTTTTGCTCTGAGAAAACCAAAAATTACCAAAACTGAGATGAAGAGAAAAATGATTTCCTTAGAAACCAAAATTGAAATTTTGGGCCGCTTATAAGTAGAAATAAAAAACGGATATTGCGAAATCTTATTCAATTAACGAATTAACAATAAGAACAATAAAGCTAAACAAAGATTCGATTAGAAAAAGTGTAGCAGCTGGAATGCATACGAGTATGAGTACAAAGTCATATGTTTCTAACATATGAACATATGAAACGATTGAAAACATGTAAAAGGCTTTAATAATATGGTTAGAAGATCAAAATCAAAATCAGCTTTAATAATTTATGACACACTGCAAAATCAAGTGCAGTCTACTTCTACGGCTAAGATGTCTTTTAACGCAAGTGGTGGCTGGTTCCTTGCTTATTCTAAAATTAAAAAGTAAACAAGCGTCTGCTAATTTGGAAGATACACAACAATATCCACAAAAGTTTGCTGAAATTATTACCGCAACGTCATACAGCCCGACCTGATATTTAATGCTAATGAATCCGGATTATTTTGGAAGAAAATGCCTCAGAGAACCATTTTAGCAAAACATAACAAATCAGCACGTGGTTATACGGCTGCAAAAGATCGTATTCTTCTTCTTCTTTGTAGTAATGCTTCTGGAGATCGTATTATGAAGCCATTGGTAATTGGCAAAGCAAACCGACCACGGTCGTTTAAAGGTTTGAATATTAACATTCTACCCGTTTAGTGGAAGAGAGCTTAGGTTACCGCAACGTATTTCAATGATTGGTTTCATAACATTTTCGTGCCAGATGTGGAAAAGTATTTAATCAAAAAAGGGCTACCTTTTAAAGCTCTTCTAGTTCTTGATAACGCCTCAGGAAACCTTCAAGACTTGCAGAATGAAAATGTTGAAGTTGTGCTTTTACCTCCAAATACGACTTCTTTGCTGCAAATCCTAGACCAAGGGATATTTTCGGCTTTCAAGGCCCTTTATATAAACAAGTGGAAACTTTGCAGTTGGACGCAACCGACTGCGGTATACTCGTTACCAGTTTAAAAACCGGTAAAAAGAGGCCTGATTGCAAAGGGGTACGGATGCGGCAGGGGTGTCTTAAAGATTCTACGATGCATATGGGGATGCCACCAGCTATCTTCATATCAAATTTTGTGACTCTAGCTCAAAGTTTGTAAAAAGGTTCCAAAACTTTGATGCATGTTTTTGGAGTTCGTTACCAGCTATCTTCCTATCAAACTTGGTGGATCTAGCTCCACAACTCTGGAAGATGCACGCATTCCCGTTTTTGTCGAAGCGTTGAGGCAGCTGGGGGTGGCTAGGGCGGTATTGGTGGGCGTGGCATGATGCAGTTCTTTGGGGGTCTTTTCCAGCTATCTTCCTATCAAATTTGGTAGCTCTAGCTCCAAAACTCTGGAAGATACATGCATTCTCGCATTTGACGAAGAGTTGGGGCGGATGGGGGCGGCTAGGGCGGTATTGGTAGGCGTGGCATCTTTACCTTCGGTAACGAGCATAAAAAATCATTCAGATATATTTTAGATCATGTGGAATATGAAGAAACTCTTTCAATTATTGATGCTTGGAAAAAATTTGCTTTGTCGATATAACTCACGCAGATATTAATGAATTAATGCAAGATCAGGATCAGATTTAATTGAAGTGGTTAAAAATTGTGAGGAAAATAGTGTTAAATATATAACGTTGAATCTGATATCGAAAACAATGAACCCAATGTATTCACAGCTAAATTTTTTCACGAGGGACTTGTACTAGGAAGAAAACTAGGAAACAATTTTCAAGGAGGAGATGTTGTTTTCGTTCGTGGTATTCTTTTCAACGAGATCTGTGATCTGATCTATGAAAAAATGTGAAGAAGTCTAAACAAATATAACTAATACAAATAAGCAACAGAAGCTTATTTCAGAAAATTTTCTTAAAGAAAGATCTCTTGAAACCATGACTAAAAGCAATGCAACAATTGTAGAAGCAGATTCTAATATTATGATTCAGTGATGAGTCAGATATTGCATAGTGTTGTAAAAAAATACTATTCGTTGAAACTGATACCGATTGCTTGAAAATAGGGATGAGCAGTTTTTCCAAATTTTGTTTCATATATAATGAAGTATGTACCTTAATTTTTTTAATGGAATGTATTTTTTGTTTAACCTATTTTAGTGTTTGTTGTACTACTTAAATGATACTTTTATATCTTATTTACAGTACAAAGCCAAATTTTGTGTTCAATAAATATTTTAAAAAGCTGATTAATAGTCGCATTCGCTTTACGCGGTTTTCCATATAAAAATGTTTTAATCGATTTATGCGGTTTTGTCAGGACCATATCTACCGCGTAAGCCGAGGTACAGGTGTACTATACATTTGTTAAAAAATAAAATTTTGTTAACAAATACTAAACTGCTATAAGGTAATTCTTAATTTTAAAATTAATTTTTAACAAAAATGTGATTGCATATGTACTAATTTCTCTGAGGTATATACAAACATATAAACTAGGTTTAAGCTACGATAAGTGTAACTCTTTAGCTAAACTTTGAATGGTTTAATCGCAAGTAACACTATCTAATATGTATGTATGTTCATACATATGTATTTATGTCTTTGTATTTCTGTTACTTACACACTCTCCTCATACTGCTACCCACAAAATGGGTAAATAAGGGTATAATGGTTTTGTGCAAAAGTATGCATAGGCAATAGCCGAGACGATATAGCCATGTCCGTCTGTCCGTCTGTCTGTCTGTCCGTCTGTATAAACGCGTGGATCTCAGAGACTACAAGAGCTAGAGACTTCCGATTTTGTATTTAAGTTTTCCTATACCATGAGCACAACAAATTTGCTTCAAATTATCGATAACTCTTCTGGTTTCCGATATACACATAATATCGATAACAAAAAATTTGGAAAATGTAAAAATGAGGGTTGAAGTAATGGGTAATGATAGAACTTTTCTGAAAATTTCGTCCAAATCGGTTGAGAAACACCGGAGATATTGAACTTAATCGATTGAAGCTAAGTCAGTACACCAAAGTCTTACATAAATTTAATTTATTTATTGCAACTGGGCTCAGGGTATCTTCTAGTCGGGCTCTCCCGACTAGAGCCTTCTTAATTGTTGTTGTTGTTACAGTGTTCCTACTCCAATGGAAAGTGAATGTTTAAATTACTGTTACAAAATGTTTGAATAAGTTATTAAAGTAAGAGGAAATGAAAGGGATGTCATGCTTATGGTGAACACCTCTAATTATAAATAACGCAATCCAAAAAGGAGCGCATGAAACAAACATTTATTTGGAAATTCTTCGAAATTGTCAGTTCTTAGGCCGGCCGACAACGGAGCCAGCAAAACGTCTTTAGATGTTTTTTTCTTATGTCGAACCGAACATGAATCCATTGCTTCTTATGGCCGGCCGCACACTAAGACCGACAAACAAAAAAACATAAAACTTGTTGCGAACGACCATTGTCGAAAGCCGTTTTTCTGCAGAGTTTTATGCGGGCTGCACACACCAAACCCAGCCAACATCTTTATACAAGTGTTTGTGACGAATATTACACGGATGCTTATGGATGCTTATGCCCACTGAATCAAACAAGCGAAACAGCATAAAGCAAAGCCCAAAAAATGCACTGAGTGCCCAGAGCGGTTTTCAAGGCCGAATATCTCGTAGTGCAGGTGTCGAAACCATTCCCTTGGTATGACTTTTTGATAGCCTGTACTCTTGCCTACGTATATTCCAAAATTTCATAAAAATCCGCCCATATTTGGCAAAGTTATGAACGAAATCATGAAATATGCCCCTAAACCGTAAATACGGACACTCAGTGCCCATACTTTTTTTTCAGGTAGTTTCTATGAAAAATTTGTTTTTAGCCCCTAAATGATGCTTGTATAGGGTTTTTTTGCTTGACACGTGTTACTTCTTATACCTATACCGGTTTTTTAGCTTGACACATGTTTACTTCTTCTACCTGGACCTTTTTTTTTTTGATACTCACAAGGGTAAAATGCTGTTTTATTTCAAAGTTTTGGTCAGTTTGATTTCAATTGTAGCAGCAGCAAGATACAATTTTTAGTTTGTGGAAGTAAAAAAAATCAAAATGAATCAAGACGCGAAAAATATAAACCAATATTTATACAACAAGGACAATTTGACTGAGGAAGAAGAAAGGCAGTTGGAAGAGTATTTAGGCCAGGACAACAATGGAATTTGTGGACGTAATTACAATTTATTATCAACGAATGAATCAAATGGCGAAGAAAATATTATCCCAAGTGATGAAAGTGACTTTGATGAAAGCGACAATGAGCCGCTTTCCAACATACGCTTTGGAGAGTACTTGGAACAAAACACTGAACTTTTGGAAGACACTGAATTAGAGGAACAACCTATACCAGTTGAGCCAAATCGTGGACATAAATATTCTAGCCAAGGTAGAAACAATAATAAAGTTTGGTGGTCACAGGCAACTGCTGCTGAAAAAACAAGAACGCAACATGCAAAAAATGTATCAAAGAAGCGATATGACACCAAGTTAGATGCGTTCAAGGACATAATGCCCAGCAACTTAATCGAAACAATTGTAATAGAAACAAACAGGAAAGCAAGAAGAGTATTTGCAGAAAACAGCCGAAGAGACTCAGGTCCGACGATGAGGCATTGGCGCAACACTGCCGCAGACGAGATTTATGCATACATTGCCATTATATTGTATGTAGGAGCAGAAAAATCAAACACTACATTAGGAGTTGTCAACCCTGCTATATTCGCAAATTCAATTATGAGTCGGATTCAGACAGCGAAAGTGATAATAATCAGCCAACAACATCAACAGCAGCAAATAGCAGAAAACGCCGTAGAAATTCGCCAATAAATTTATAATTTTTAAGTTTTATTTCAAAAAAATTTTTTATAACATATATATTATGCATGATTTTTTTGTTCATAAGGCTTAGTTTTAACAATAAATAAAAAAAAAATAACATTTTATCTCAAACCACCGAAATAATAGTGTTTTTATTGAAAAAATGCATGCAAAAAGACGTTTTCCCATAAGAAAAGCATTGTGGGCACTCAGTGCAGATGCGGATGCCACCAGCTGTCTTCGTTCCAAATTTGGTGGCTCTAGCTCCCCAACTCTGGAAGATACACGCATTCCCGTTTTTGTCGAAGGGGTGTGGCAGCTCGGGGTGGCTAGGGCAGTAATTGTGGACGTGGCATCTAAAGCTTTTTTTTACAGTTTTTCGGGCGGAATGGGTGGGCGTGGCTCCAAAATTTCGATGCAGTTTTTTGGGGGTTGCTAGTAGCTATCTGTCCACCAAATTTTGTGGTTCTTAATTATAAAAGTAACGGTAATATGTTTATCATACTTCTAGCGTTTATTTTAAGTAATGTTAATCATGCGGGCAAAAGCTTTTTATTCTCTTAATAACTTATTGGTATTTCGATAAGTTACTATCCACGAAACTTTATTTATTCTCATTAAAATCCCCTAAAGTTTCTTTAAAGACTAGAAGCTGGACCCTTTCTGAGACTATTTCCGACTCGTTTCATTTAATTATATTGAAAAGAAGTCTTAATGCATAAAGATTCTTTATCGAATTTTTTTCACTATTCCAACTTTTAAACATGCAATAAAATTTTAAACTTAATTGATTCTTGATGTTGTTTTGAAGATGCCTGGACTTGTGGTCTTCAGACGTCGCTGGTCTGTGGGCTCTGATGATCTGGTGGTGCCAGGTGCATTCCTCTTGTCGATACACTTTATATGGTAGGTTAGACATATAAGGTAGTCAAACTAATTTAGTTAATATTTATTGTACATTTTTTCTTTCAGTTTTGTGCTTGTTGCCGTCTCGTTAGTTTTATTTAAATACGACACAAGTATTTTAAGTATAAAACTATTGTTCTATCATCTTATAGGCTACTTGGTAATACTATTTTGTGAGTATGCCTGTATTTATATTTTAAATTTAAAACAACTCACTAACTAAATTTTTGTTAAATCCAAACTAACAACAGTTTCAATATGCGTAGAAATAGGCATTTGTGTGATTTCAATGCGCGGCAGCATTTTAGATTCCGAAGCACGTACATCGATCAATTTGTGGATATATCTCAAGAGCTGTAAGTAAACATAATTTTTAAATCATTAGAATATTTATAACGTTCTTGTAATCCTCAGTGGTGATATTATTTGATATCTCATGGCTGGTTATGGGCTCAATATGGCTGTCCAATTACTACATGGAAGCGTCCATCAATGAAGCCAAAAAGATATTTATAGGTAAGTACATGTATTGGCTTTTTTCAGAAACCATTATTGTTATAAACTTTTTGTGCACTGCATGCGTTACAGCTATCATCATATGCAATTGGACGCTGGTTTTCATAACGCTCATAACAATTTGGTGCACATTCGATGCGGCTGGTCGTTCCTGGGTTAAGATGAAGAAATATCAGCGATCCATGCGTGAGACTGAATCGCGATTCAATTACAAGCGCAGCAATAGCATGAATCGCAACTGGCGGCAACGGTGTGTACATTTATATTCATTAGTACTATTTGATAGTACAGAAACTTGCTTTGCAATTATGCAACTGCCAGGATAAATATTCTCCATCTCAATCCAATGAATACTTTAATGAAATTTTTAAATTTGTAACACCCATATGGTTTATATTTCTAAACAAAAAAAACAACAAAAAAAAAAAATATATATATATATATTTATATTTATATATATATATATATATATATAGGTAGTACGACCTAGTAATAACGCAACCTATGAAAATTTGGCCAGTTGCGAAAATTGAGGTGGTTGCGAAAACAAAGGGGAAATTTTCTAGTGGCCACGAGACTTTTTTAAAAAAAAGATACCTTCGCTTACCTTTAATATCAAATTAAATCGAATAAGACTGTGTTCAAAGCAAGAATTGCATATTGTTTTATTTACTTTTTAAAAAATTTTGAAATTGGGGTCTGTACTTTTTACAATTTTTATAGAAATAGGCAAATTCCGCTCTCTTTGTTTTAGAAAACACGCGTACAATGATTTCTCCATATTATCAAATTCGCAAACTCTTTTTTAATCTATAATTTTTTTTATTTTTAAAGTTGCGTTAACGAAGTCAACAATGTTAAGATTTCAGGTGTTGCAATAATCGAGGAGTTGCGTGTAACGGGGGTTGCGTTAACCGAGGTCGTACTGTATATATATATATATTTGTAAACATTTAGATATATACCAAGCAATTTTTTTTTACCGGCCAAAAATCAAACAAGGCTTTTAACCTTTTCAAGTGAGTATTTTTTTAATAATACTTAGAGTTTCCCCTAAACGCAGAGTATAAGCTTTTATTGATACGATACTTCAACAATTTTTATTCTCGATACCGATGGTATATTGGGTTTGTGCAATGTCCGTCATGGTGTCTGTCAGTCTGTCCGTCTGTATGAACGCAACTTTTTTCCACATCTTCAAGCTAGAGACATGAAAATCTACCTATTTCGCACATCCTTACACTTAGAACTACCAAATTTGGTGAGAATATAGCCACTAGAATCCCCTGAAAAATTGCATCAACAATTTTGGAGCCAAACCCATCCATTCCGCCCACAGCCCCCCGCAGCTTAAGATCTGAAATGCCTATGTTTTCCACAGTTTTTGAGCTGTAGCCACCGAATTTGATGTCAAGATAAGCGACGACATCTCTCAAAAAACTGCAATAAAACTTTGGATACCACGCCATACCGATCTAGCTGCCTCCAGCGGTCCAACCGCCTCCTTAAAAACAGGAATCCGTCATATCTTTCTCAGTTTTGAAGCAAGAGTCACCAAATTTGGTAGATAGTTAGCGGGTTACGACCTCCAAAGATCAGCATCAAAACTTTGGATGCCACGCCCACCAATACCACCCCCCAGTCCCACAACTTTTAAAAACTATTAAATGTGTATCTACTACAGCTTTTGAGCTTGGAATATAACTCCTTTCAAAAAGTGGTATGCGTATAAATTTTGAGCCTGAGCTAACAAATTTGATAGGAAGAGATTTACTCGCATCCCCCAGAAAACTGCATCAACAATTTTTGAGCCACAGCCCCCCCCCCCCCCCCTCACTTTCGAAAATGCTTAGGGCATATCTTTGAGCTAGAGTCATAAATTTGGTAGGAATATAGGTGGCAACGACCCCCAACAATCTGTATCAAATGCAACTTGTCAACTTGTTTTTTTTTATAATCGTTACCAAAGGTAAAGAGTATATTGGTTTTGTGCAATATCCGTCATTGTGTCCGTCCGTCCGTCCGTCCGTCTGTCCGTCCGTATGTTCGCAACTTTTTTCCTCACCCTTCAAGCTATAAGGCCCATTCCCAGCAGCTGCGAAACTTAATTTTTAGCTGCAACTCTATATAAAAAAAACAGTTGTCAGAAATTTTCGTGCATGCTTTCCGTTTTTAAATTCCCAGCAACCATCAGAAAAGTTCATCGATAGTTCCGATAGTGGAACAATTGTGGATTCCATAATCAGCTGTTCTTAAAAACGGAATAATAGCTTCACAATTATTTCGTGCAGCAAACACAATGGACGCGCCAAAAAATTTAAAACGTAAGCGACTTGATAGCTTCTCTCGCGCTGACAAAATAGATTTATTGAATGCTATTAAGCAAAATGAAGCAATATGGAATTTCAAATCCAAGAAATACTGCGACCAGGTTGCAATAAGAAGCGCCTGGGAATGTGTTGGCGCGGTAGTAAATAAAGATGGTGAGTTGATTGTTAACTTTTAAGTGGTATCTCATCAGGAAGAGTATTCCTTTTTGCCACCATGTGCGGCTCAACCAAATTAAATAGCCAATTAAAGCACGTCTCACTCATGTGGAAATTTTGGTAAAACACCGCTGGGGTATATATCATATTCTGAAACTATTAAATATGTATTAGATAATTTACATACATATGTATGTACAAGTTATCTCAAAACTTACTTTTTTTTTGAAGCGTCCCTTTTCACCCCTTTTTAGTAAATATGGGTTCACCCAACATTTACGGTGCTCATTAGCTTTCCGGCTTCTCCTTAGAAGCATGAAAGCAGCTAATGCCATCGCGAAATCACTATTTTCCATGATTTTTTCTTTAATTTTCTACAATTTGTTAAAGGCCTGTTTACTCTCGACATAATTTAACATAACATAACTTAAGAGTCAGCTGACTCAATCTACCTTATGGCTCTCAATATTAGCGTTTACTCTCAACATAACATAACTTAACAGAACATAACTTAATTTTGAACCTGCAGGTTGCAGAAATAACTTAATTCGAACAGTGTTGATTTACGCGAATAGCGAACAGCTGTTCGAAATCAGTCTTGCAAAACGTTAGTCAACTACAATTAAACAACTTATTCAAAATGGATGAGCAGAAGTTAATAATTTTAGTGCAAAACCATAGTTTGATTTAGGACAAAAAGTCAAAAGAGTTTAAAAATAATATTAAAATAAGAGCAGTTTGGACTGCAACTGCCAAAGGACTTGGTAGCAACGTTGTATTCAAAATGCCCCAACGAGCGGTCAATATATTTTATTTTATTTAACAACACTGCTAACACAATTGTACAGCACTGCAAACTGATTTCTTAAGCTAAGTTATGTTGAGAGTAAACGCATACATTCCTTAAGTTAAGTGAGCTGCCTCTTACGTTATGTTATGTTAAGTTATGTCGAGAGTAAACAGGCCTTAACACAATGAGCAAATGAATCAAACAAGGTGACCAACAAATATTTACATTTTTCCACACAAATATTTGGCACAGCTGGTCACTCTAACATTATGTGGAACCTAACGAAATAATTGAGCACTTTTCATAAATGAAATTTTTTTGCTGGGAATGGGCCTATAGACTTAAAATTTTCCAATCCACATATTTCGCACATCCTAACAGCTAGAACTACCAAATTTGGTGAGAAGATAGCTACTAGCAACCCCGCAAAAAACTGCATCTGCATTTTGGAGCCACGCCCACCTCTTTCCTCACTTTTTATAAACTTCGAGCTAGAGTCACCAAATTTAGTATGAAGATAGTAATTGACATCGCACATAGATATGCACAAGAATTTGAATGCCACGCCCACCCCTTCAGCCCCAGCCCCCCTTTCCCCACCTTTTACAAACTTTGAGCTAGAGTCACCAAATTTAGTATGAAGACAGCAATTGACAACCCACAAAGATCTGCATCAAAAAATTGGATGCCTAGCCCGCCCATACCGCCCCCAGCCTCCCTTTCCCCTAATTTACAAACTTTGAGCTAGAGTCACCAAATTTAGTATGAAGATAGCAATTGATATCCCACATTGATCAGCAGCAAAAATATGGATGCCACGCCCACTCATACCGCCCTCAGCCCGCCTTTCCCCACTTTTAAAAACTTCGAGCCAGAGTCACCAAATTTGGAAGAAGATAGCAGTTGACATCCCACATAGATCTGCACCAAAAATTTTAATGCCACGCCCACCCCTTCAGCCCCAGCCCTCCTTTTCCCAACCTTTTACAAACTTTGAGCTAGAATCACAAAATTTGGTATGAAGATAGAATCGGAGAATCTTAAAGGCAGCGTACACCCCTGCCTTATCCGTACCCCTTTGCAATCAGGCCTTTTTTAAGCGGTTTTAATACTGGTAACGAGCATACCGCAGTCGGTTGCGTTCGACTGCAAAGTTTACACTTGTTTAATTTTGTGTTTTGGAAAAACATAATACGAGCCCTGACCACAATTAATTCGTATGGCTTGTGTTTTTACGCAAATGCAATGTTTTGCGCTCAATATTTTCGATGTTAATGCAGATAACACCTACAAATATATGTTTTTCTGAAAGATACAAATATATATTTTTCAGATGTGATTAAGGTCGGTATGATTAGTAAAAATAGGCTTTAGAGAAGGTCCCAAGTCAATTTCAACAATCATACCGACATTTATAACAATTTTTCCAACTTCTTGCGTTTGTAAATTATTGATTATGAGTAGTGAAATTTAAAAATGCGGTTCTCCAACGGCCCCAGGAATTTAAATTATGCTATCTGAGATATTAACAACATTTTGCAGTATCGCAAAAATATTTAAGATATTTTAATGCTTGGTTGCAGTCCTTAATAGACCTCAACTGCTTTAGCAAATCAATTTTTGTCAAGAAATTGGGTCAAAACACATCATTTATCACTTGTTCAGTCGTCGACTAGACCTCGTACCGATCGGTTGTGCTATCGCAGAGTTCAGTTCAAAGCTTATCAATCTTTTAAGCGCCTTTTTCTTTTGTTACACTCATTCTTCACCTTTCAAATTATACACAAGCATTAAAGCATAAGTAAGTCAAATTTAAAGCCATGCCCACCGGTCACAATAGTCAAGGGACGAATCGCTTTGCAATACTAAGCGACAGCCCCAAATCCAAAAGAAAAAAGCCTTCACCACTGTCGGAAGCTTTCCCAGAACTCCCTACTCCTAATTTGCCTAATCCCAAATTTATTATTATGTCAGCTACCGACAATAAAAACCCAATCTCCACATACTCCTGGTTTGCTGTAAAGCTTGCAATTAAAATCATCAACAAAAACATTTTAAAAACAATTAAGAAGGCTCTAGTCGGGAGAGCCCGACTCGAAGATACACTGAACCCAGTTGCAATAAATAAATTAAATTTATGTAAGACTTTGGTGTCAATCGATTAAGTTCAATATCTCCGGTGTTTCTTAAGCGATTTGGACGAAATTTTCAGAAAAGTTCTATCATAACCCATTACTTCAACCCTCATTTTTACATTTTCCAAATTCGATATTTTTTGTTATCGATATCATGTGTATATTGGAAACTAGAATAGTTATCGATAGTTTGAAGCAAACTTGTTTTGCTCATGGTATAGGAAAACTTAAATACAAAATCCGAAGTCTCTAGCTCTTGTTGTCTCTGAGATCCACGCGTTCATACAGACGGACGGACAGACGGACATATATCGTCTCGGCTGTTGATGCTGATCAAGAATATATATACTTTATGGGGTCGGAGATGCTTCCTTCAGCCTGTTACATACTTTTGCACAAAACCATTATACCCTTATTTACCCATTTTATGGGTTAAGGGTATAATTAACCAAATGCGTGATGGAAATCTACTAATATTCGTAGAGAATGCAACAATAGCAGAGAAATTCATCGCTTCCAAAGAACTCAATGGTATCTGCCAAATATCATGTGAATACCACAAAAATCTTAATTACTACAAAGGTACAGTATACGCCCCCTGCCTTAACAACATACCAAACAAAGAAATACTTAAGGAACTTAAGTCCCAAGGAGTTGTCGATGTGTATAAATACACAAAACTCATAGATTGCAAAACAATCCGTCTGGCGTGGTGCAGCTCACCTTCAATCTATACCATCTTCCCCAAAAAATACAAATATCATGGCATGTCGTAAAGGTTAAAGAGTATATACCTAACCCAATGCGCTGCAAAAATTGTCAAATTATAGGCCACACAGAAAAATATTGCAAAGGCACAACGGTTTGTGACCCATGTGGTCTACCAGTTCACAAACCAACTCAGTGCACTTGTACTTTCTGCGTGAACTGTAAGGGAGAGCATGAGGCTAGCAACAAAGACTGCCCCAAATTTAAAGAAGCACAAGAAATAATTAAAATAAAAAACATAGTGACGCATAGTTAATTTTGGCTATGCCAAGACTATGATACCCTTCACACAGCCAAATCAATACTTTCCCCTCTTATGTTTCTGTTGGTAATTTTTCGCTAATATTTTTACTCTTGAGCGTAATTTACTTGTTCGTTTTCGACAAAAACAACATATTGACATGTAGGTACTTGAAAGTGCACGACAAAGACAACAATTGAGCAATCGTAGAATGCTCCGATCGAAATGGAATTTCATAGTGAACAAACCCGACATGATCTAAGCAATCTGTGAAAGTTTCATCAAGATCGGTTCAGCAGTTTGGCCCGAAATCGTGTTGATATGGTAAATTTGTATGGTGGCTATATCGTAGAATGCTCCGATCGGGATGAAATTTCATAGTGAACAAACCCGACATGATCTAAGCAATCTGTGAAAGTTTCATCAAGATCGGTTCAGCAGCTTGGCCGGAAATCGTGTTGATATGGTAAATTTGTATGGTGGCTATATCGTAGAATGCTCCGATCGGGATTAAATTTCATAGTGAACAAACCCGACATGACCTAAGCAATCTGTGAAAGTTTCATCAAGATCGGTTCAGCAGTTTGGCCGGAAATTTGAAACAGACAGACGGACAGACGGACGGACGGACGGAATTCAATTCCTGAGCTCGTCCTGATCATTTTGATACATAGTTTAAGGGGTCTCCCATCATTCCTTTCAGGCGTTACAGATTCATGACAAACTCAATATACCCTGTTGCACATGTGAAGGGTATAACCACTGAAAAATGCACTATGTACGAAGCCAAAACGAAATATCACAAACAATACACACAAACACCGACAAATATGAAAAAAAAACTTTCTCAGAAATAGCCGCGACACAAACATCACAAAAAGAAATCAAGACAAAAATCCTACCATCCAACTCCAATAAAGAAAACAATTCCAAAGACAAAATAAAAACTAAAAGCACACCCGAAAAACCTTTTGACTTCACAAACACAAAATATACATGATAGAAAATAATTTAGGAAAACCGAATAAACAAATACTCAAGATAACGAAACACTCAACTCACACAGAAAAGATTACCTCAAGCGACTCAGAAACAGACACAGCCATCAATTACGAAAGAAATAAATATAAATAATAAAATAAATAACCAATATCACTCAACGCTCTCTGATACGGGTAGTATCATAGCAGACGTTGAGTTTTAATAAAACCTCTCAAAGCCCTTTTAGGCTGTGCTCGCTCTCTTTCTCGGTCCCCGCAAAAGCCTATAATGATCTATGCATTAAAGTGCAGCTCAAGGTATACTTAAAAAGGTACTCGCGCTCGGTCTCTCTCTCTCTTTTCACTTTTTAAATTTGTAAAGGAGTAATTTAGCCAGGGTATGAACTCAGTCTGGCCAGGTACACCTCACAAGAATATTTATATATTTTTAGAGAGACTTTACGGTGCGCGGGTTTACAAGTTGGAAGGGGAGATGCTTGCGTCTGCACCAACGCGACGGCCGGCACACTCAGCAGCCAGAGTATAAGGCGGCTCAGCTTGACTCGCGTATGCGCGTGTATGAAAACCAAAGAGGAATAGAAAGAAAGGAAAACACACAGCAATTGCACTTCACTGGGTCGCGGACTTACCGGCGACCAATTTATTCAACTTCTATAACTTCTACAATAAGTCTAAACTTAGCTGTAGATATATCTAACCTATATGTATGAAACCGCGACGAACTATCCCCTTACCTTATCTTTACTAACTTCTATGCCTTTGCTACTAACACACTATCTTACTATTCTACCCTTCGCGTTAATAATCTTCTAAGCGCGTACACGTCCGCTCACTTTCGTACATAAATCGCAACTCCCGCCCACGCTTCGGCTTCGGCCCAAGTTGCAGATTTTGTCGCTCCCCACACTCGCTCGTGACCGTGGTGGATTCGCTGATCGCGGCTGGCGCGCTGCATCTTGCGACCCTGCGTTTGAGGCGGTTATATTTAAACATACCTTACGCTCCTTACGTTTATTAAATATAACTTCTGCGCACGCCTTGCGTCCAACAAAATGACAACTCTAGCTTAAACAAACGATGCGCTTCTTGCGCCTTAGCAATTGTAAATATAATACCAAAAATGTACATTAAATCATTGATGCTTAAAACTATGAAAAATAATGAATATCAATTAAATCAACAATGCGCTCCTTTGCGACCGAAACTATAAAAATAATACGCTCCTTGCGACTTTAAACTAAAGAACATAATATAATAAATGAAGACCAACTAAATAAAATACAAATGATAAATATAATCTTTTGTGAAGGAGGGCCGGTGCGGCCTACTTCACACCCCCCCCTTTCTTGGGTAGCGTGATAGTCACGTTCCCGGCTGCGTGCCTAGTCACGCCGTGCAACTCTCCGTCCACTTCTACCTTGAACCGGGATCGGCGGGCCATTGATGTGCTGCTTGCTAACGCCTCCGATATGGCCACGACCGCGGCGTCGGTGAGGTCGTCTTCATCGGGGAATACTGCCCAATTGGCGGGACGTATCGCCCACGTTTTAGGCGGCGGCACTTGCCCTTGGGTTGGCGGCTCGGTCATCTTCGCCGACTCTAACTCGGCCACCACGGACTCGAGGCCCTCCTCCCACAAGTCGAGAACGTCCTTGGGAGGAACGGCTACGTCCTCCACCGTTCGCTCCTCCTCGCTGCTTCTTGCCGTGTCTCGTCCACCACTCCCGGCCGCGGATGTTCCTTCGGCGGGTCTGCTGCCACGCTGAGTTTCACCGGACGGGGTCCGCTCGGTTGCCGGGCGTTCGGGTTAGGGCGCGGCTTCCTCGTCGTTCGGGCTTAGTGCTCGGAAGCCTGGTACCTTCACGAACACCGTGGACGTCTCCACTGTCATGAAAATGATTCCGCCCTCCACGACGCAGGCGGTCTCTTTCCGGTGGTGGTGTAGCGTGTGCCTGTACGTCGACGGGGCTTGGTTTAGCAGCTCTTGGTCGAAACCCTCGGTGGTACCCTCGGAGTCCTCCTCGTCACCGCTGCTGACCACATACGGGATCCTGTCGCTCATTTTGGGTATTCTGTGGGGTTTATAGACACAATCGGTTAGTCTTACTTTATGAATTCAATTTTGGTTAGTGTTAGTAAAGAGATAATCAAGGGATTAATTAAAAACTGTGACAAGTCTGCTCTCTGTCAGACGCTCGGTCGGGCTGGTCATCTTCTTCGTGCTCCTCTCCCTCTTCATAGAATGGCTTCAGTTGCGCAATGCTGGCGAGTTTGCTCTTTCTTTGTCCTTCTTTTACTAATCGCACGATGTTCGGTGATACAAACTTTTTCACGAGGAATGGGCCATCGAACTTGGGAGCGAGTTTCGCCGCGAAACCTTCAACGGCTTTAGAGAGTTGGTGTGATCTTAGTAGCACCAGCGTATTGAGTCCTGGTCTCCATTCTCTTCTCCTGAGGTTATAGTTCCTCCCTTGGTCCTTCGACGCTCTCTGTAAATTTGTCTGGACGATGCTGAAAACTTCCTTTAATCTTCTTGCCCGGTCTTCTGGTGCTTGCGGCATGCTTCCGGATCCGGGTGTCTTCTCGTCGTACAAGGAAGCTGGTAAGCGGGGCTCTCTCCCCTGCATCAGAAAAGCCGGTGAAAATCCTGTAGAGTCTGCCACACTGGAGTTAACCGCCAACGAAATTTCCGGTAACAATTCGTCCCACGAACTTTGGTGACCTGTTATAAACTGCGCGATCATCGTCTTTACTGTACGATTGGTCCTTTCTGTCGGGTTTTCTTGTGGACAATATGGGGCAGTGTGCTGCAATTCCACGCCCAACGAGTTTAAAAACGACTTAAAATTCCGGCTCGTAAACTGTACACCGTTATCGCATACAAACTTTCTGGGTATGCCAAAACGACATAATACACGCTCACGGAACGCCTTCTGCAGTTGGGCCGCTGTCGCTCGCTTCAAGGGGACCAGCTCCACCCATTTTGAAAACGCATCGTGGAATACCAGGAGCATCGTGTTCCCGTGTTTCGAGCGCGGTAAGGGCCCTACAAAGTCGGCGCATAGTACAGCCATGGGCTCGGCCACCTGTCGCGTCAACATCTGTCCAGCCGGCTTTACTTGTTCCGTCTTAAACCTCTGGCACGATTCGCAGTACTTAACGTACTTCGCTGCGTCTCGGAACATTCCAGGCCAGTAGTAGCGTTGTGCCAGACGCATTATCGTCTTCCGTACTCCTTGGTGCCCGGCCGTCGGTGCGTCGTGGCACTCCAACAACACTCGTTTCCTCTGATCCTCGTCGATGCACAGCTTCCAGGGGATGTAGTCGTCGTCATCCGCACGGTGTCCGAGGTGTCTATAGAGTTGACCGTTCTCTTCCATATAATCGGCGTACTTCACTGGGTCTTTAGCCATCTTTTCTTTCATCCTCTCGATCCACTTGCCGGACGACTTTTCCTGTACCGCTTGTTGAAAGTTCTCCACGGGTTGCCGGGATAAGGCGTCCGCTACTACGTTGAGCTTCCCTCGTCTGTACCGTACGTCAAATTGGTACTGCTGCAGCTCCAGTGCCCAGCGCGCTATCCTCCCCGACGGGCTCTCGATCGAATTCAACCATTTTAAAGCCATATGGTCGGTTACTACCTCGAACCGATATCCTTCCAGGTAGCATCTCATCTTCCGGATTGACCATACTATAGCCAGACACTCCTTTTCGGTCGCTGAATAATTTTCTTCAGCCTTATTCAGTTTCCGACTCGTGTACGCTATTACGCGCTCCTGTTGATCGATCGTCTGTGTGAGTACCGCTCCGAGGCCAAAATCGCTGGCGTCCGTCTGCAGGACAAATTTTTCTGCAAAATCCGGACAGGCCAGGACTGGTGCGGTCGTCAAGCTATGTTTGAGGGTCTCTAGCGCTGCCTGTTGTTCCTCTCCCCATGACCATTTCCTAGATTTTTTTAATAAAGCTGTGATCGGTTGCACCACTGTAGCGAAATTCGGCACGAATCGTCGATACCAAGAGGCCATGCCCAGGCAACGTCGCAGCTCCTTACAATTGGTTGGGGCCTTCAAGTTTTGGATCGCTTCTACTTTGGCGGGGTCGGTTTTGATCCCGTCGCCGCTCACTAGGTGTCCCAGGTATATCAGCTCCTTCTGAAAAAACAAACACTTCTTACGATTCAGCTTCAAGTTGGCCGCTCTCAAACGCCTGAAAACTTCCTTCAAATTTGTCACGTGCTGCTCCTTTGTCGCTCCGATCACTATTATGTCGTCCAGATAGGCAAATGCATGTGGCTCCATATCTGGTCCGATAACCGTATCCAAAGCTCGTTGGAATGTCGCGCACGCCGAGTGCAAACCGAAAGGCATTACACGCCACTGGAATAAGCCTCTACCGGGTACCGTAAACGCTGTACACTCCCGACTATCCGCAGCCATGGGAATTTGCCAGTAACCGTGCTTGAGGTCAAGCGTGGAGATGTACCGCGCATGTCTTAATCGCTCCAAAATGTGATTAATCCTTGGTACGGGGTATGCATCTGGCAAGGAGTGAGCGTTGAGTTGCCTATAATCGATGCACATCCGCCACTCGCCTGTTTTCTTCTTAACCAGCACGATCGGGGCGCTATGCGGGCTGCGGGAGGGCTCTATCGCGCCGGCTCGCAGCAGCTCGTCTACTTGCTCGTTGATCACCTGTTGCATCGCGGGGTTTTTGGGGTAGTACCTCTGCTTAATCGGCTTGTCGTCCCTCATGATGATCCGGTGCTCAGCTACGTGTGACACCCCTTGCAGCTCGTCAAAGAGGGCCAATTCCGCTTTCAATGTTTCCGTTATCTCTGGTTCCAAATCCTCTGGCCACTCGTTTTCCCTGGTTTCGACGCCTTCCACCGGTGTTGTTGCGGGGCCGGGTATGACGCACCCTCCTACCTCGCCGAACCGTTGTACTCCTGCCGTTGTCGCGTCCACGCTGTCTCCTCGAACCGTTCCCACGGCGATGCTGGGCTGAGGTGCCCCAGGGGCATCCTTCTCCTGCCTTGATCCGCCGTTCTCCTCCGGTTTGCTCGCAACTGGCTCACGTTCCATTAGGACCTGCTCCTCCTCTATATCTGGTACTTCCACAGCTTCCAAAATTAACCTAGCCTTGCCACATTCGATGGTCGTCCCCACCCGGCACAAAAAGTCTATCCCTAGTATAATGTTGTCTAACATCGAGGGCATCACGAGCATACTCACCGTGACCTCTGTCCCCGCTAGACCAACTTTTACCCTCAATAGCTTCTTTACCTCTAAAGTGGACCCATCGGCTAGGCGAATTTTCGCGCAGGCGTGCAGCATCTCGCCCCCGCTGGTCACCTTGCGGGAAAACTCCTCACTAATAAAACTCCTAGTCGCCCCTGTATCTACTGTCGCAGTCGCTACTTGGTCCCCGACTCTTACAGTAGCGACTATCCGCCCGTCCTCCACTCTTAAAGGGTATTCTAGGTTCGGGACTGGTTCACGTCGGCCCCCATCGGGTCCCGTCCCAGATGGTGCCGCATATCGTTTCCCGCCCTTGACTGTTGACAACACTGGCTGGTATTGACCCCCTTGGCCCCACACTGCCGACAAAACTGTACCCGTGGATTGGGGCACTCCTTGGCAAAATGACCCTCTTGCGAACAGTTGTAGCATAACCTTTTCCCACCTAGAGCCCTCGACTGTTCTTGGCTGATCATCCCGTTTGATATTACTCCCGTATACCCAAGCGGTGGCGTATTCCCCACATTACCGCTTGACCCTGGCTGTGGTTGCGTCCGGAAAGGATTAAAATGTTTGGCGGGGGCTACCTCACCGGCTAATCCATCCGAATACCTACTACCCCCGGTCTTACTCCGTGCTGCGCGCTCGCGACTTTGTTGTCTCACATTCTCGTACTCGGCTGCCATCTGAGTTAGCTGCGCCAGAGAGGAGAAGTCCCCTCTACGAATGTACAAACGGTACTCGGGTGCCAAATTCTCGTATACCCTATGCAATTCTTGTTCTGCCCTGTACCCCGCGTGGTACATCATACCCCGCAGCTCGAGCAAGTAGTCCTTGAACGGCTGGTTATCATGTTGCCGTCGTGCCCGGATACTGTCTTCTAACCTGTCGAAATACTGGGGCGGTAGAAAAAACTCCAAGAACTCGGCTTTAAATGTCGCCCAAGTCGCGTCCCTTAGCCTACTTATTGATAGCCACCGCGCGGCCTTACCCGTTAGAGCCTCGCTCATTGCCCTCGGCAACCGGTCTAAGCCTATGTCGTATGACAACGCCCTGTCCTCAATCGCCTCCAGGAAAACTAATGGGTCGGTGCACCCATTGAACAGGATACCCCACTTCCGGACTAGTTCGGGGACGACCATCCCGTTCCTAGGGGTACTATAGCTATCACTAGAATTAAGATGTGGGTTCGCCTGTCTCACCGGGGTATCTTCTCCGGACGCCAGAGGTGACCCTACTCGTATATCGGGGATACATGCTGTATTCTGTGGGGAAAATTCATTATAAATCGTACTGTTGGAGAGCGGACGCAAATGTTCCGTGCCACCGGTCTGTATTGATAAGATTGCCGCATCTGATTCAGACTTCTGCCTAGGTCGTATTCCTCCAAAAGAAGCGGCAGTCCGGGTAGGCGACACTGGGATCTTTGCGAACCGCAACTCCCATTCCGCTAACCGGGCCCGTATATCGGTGGTATGACCACCTTGTCTTATAAAAGTACATACCAGCTTCCGGTAGTCAGTTACCGTGGCACACTTTTCCAATCCGAGCTCCCGGACGATATCCTCTAGATCCTCCTTATGGCAGTGGTAGACCCATTGCACGCCCACACCGGGGTTGCTGCTTTCTACGACCTCCACTCGGGCGGGCTCGATAGTCTTGGGTTTCTCCATTTAACTGAAAAAAAATAACGAACGCAAAAAAAAATTCCGTCTCGAACCGTATATGTCCCGATTCGCAAAAATTTTACCCTTAATCTGGCACGGTTTATCGCGGTAACCGTTTTGTTACGAAAGGAGTAAAGGAGTAAAGGAGTAATTTAGCCAGGGTATGAACTCAGTCTGGCCAGGTACACCTCACAAGAATATTTATATATTTTTAGTGAGACTTTACGGTGCGCGGGTTTACAAGTTGGAAGGGGAGATGCTTGCGTCTGCACCAACGCGACGGCCGGCACACTCAGCAGCCAGAGTATAAGGCGGCTCAGCTTGACTCGCGTATGCGCGTGTATGAAAACCAAAGAGGAATAGAAAGAAAGGAAAACACACAGCAATTGCACTTCACTGGGTCGCGGACTTACCGGCGACCAATTTATTCAACTTCTATAACTTCTACAATAAGTCTAAACTTAGCTGTAGATATATCTAACCTATATGTATGAAACCGCGACGAACTATCCCCTTACCTTATCTTTACTAACTTCTATGCCTTTGCTACTAACACACTATCTTTCTATTCTACCCTTCGCGTTAATAATCTTCTAAGCGCGTACACGTCCGCTCACTTTCGTACATAAATCGCAACTCCCGCCCACGCTTCGGCTTCGGCCCAAGTTGCAGATTTTGTCGCTCCCCACACTCGCTCGTGACCGTGGTGGATTCGCTGATCGCGGCTGGCGCGCTGCATCTTGCGACCCTGCGTTTGAGGCGGTTATATTTAAACATACCTTACGCTCCTTACGTTTATTAAATATAACTTCAGCGCACGCCTTGCGTCCAACAAAATGACAACTCTAGCTTAAACAAACGATGCGCTTCTTGCGCCTTAGCAATTGTAAATATAATACCAAAAATGTACATTAAATCATTGATGCTTAAAACTATGAAAAATAATGAATATCAATTAAATCAACAATGCGCTCCTTTGCGACCGAAACTATAAAAATAATACGCTCCTTGCGACTTTAAACTAAAGAACATAATATAATAAATGAAGACCAACTAAATAAAATACAAATGATAAATATAATCTTTTGTGAAGGAGGGCCGGTGCGGCCTACTTCACACCCCCCCCCTTTCTTGGGTAGCGTGATAGTCACGTTCCCGGCTGCGTGCCTAGTCACGCCGTGCAACTCTCCGTCCACTTCTACCTTGAACCGGGATCGGCGGGCCATTGATGTGCTGCTTGCTAACGCCTCCGATATGGCCACGACCGCGGCGTCGGTGAGGTCGTCTTCATCGGGGAATACTGCCCAATTGGCGGGACGTATCGCCCACGTTTTAGGCGGCGGCACTTGCCCTTGGGTTGGCGGCTCGGTCATCTTCGCCGACTCTAACTCGGCCACCACGGACTCGAGGCCCTCCTCCCACAAGTCGAGAACGTCCTTGGGAGGAACGGCTACGTCCTCCACCGTTCGCTCCTCCTCGCTGCTTCTTGCCGTGTCTCGTCCACCACTCCCGGCCGCGGATGTTCCTTCGGCGGGTCTGCTGCCACGCTGAGTTTCACCGGACGGGGTCCGCTCGGTTGCCGGGCGTTCGGGTTAGGGCGCGGCTTCCTCGTCGTTCGGGCTTAGTGCTCGGAAGCCTGGTACCTTCACGAACACCGTGGACGTCTCCACTGTCATGAAAATGATTCCGCCCTCCACGACGCAGGCGGTCTCTTTCCGGTGGTGGTGTAGCGTGTGCCTGTACGTCGACGGGGCTTGGTTTAGCAGCTCTTGGTCGAAACCCTCGGTGGTACCCTCGGAGTCCTCCTCGTCACCGCTGCTGACCACATACGGGATCCTGTCGCTCATTTTGGGTATTCTGTGGGGTTTATAGACACAATCGGTTAGTCTTACTTTATGAATTCAATTTTGGTTAGTGTTAGTAAAGAGATAATCAAGGGATTAATTAAAAACTGTGACAAGTCTGCTCTCTGTCAGACGCTCGGTCGGGCTGGTCATCTTCTTCGTGCTCCTCTCCCTCTTCATAGAATGGCTTCAGTTGCGCAATGCTGGCGAGTTTGCTCTTTCTTTGTCCTTCTTTTACTAATCGCACGATGTTCGGTGATACAAACTTTTTCACGAGGAATGGGCCATCGAACTTGGGAGCGAGTTTCGCCGCGAAACCTTCAACGGCTTTAGAGAGTTGGTGTGATCTTAGTAGCACCAGCGTATTGAGTCCTGGTCTCCATTCTCTTCTCCTGAGGTTATAGTTCCTCCCTTGGTCCTTCGACGCTCTCTGTAAATTTGTCTGGACGATGCTGAAAACTTCCTTTAATCTTCTTGCCGGTCTTCTGGTGCTTGCGGCATGCTTCCGGATCCGGGTGTCTTCTCGTCGTACAAGGAAGCTGGTAAGCGGGGCTCTCTCCCCTGCATCAGAAAAGCCGGTGAAAATCCTGTAGAGTCTGCCACACTGGAGTTAACCGCCAACGAAATTTCCGGTAACAATTCGTCCCACGAACTTTGGTGACCTGTTATAAACTGCGCGATCATCGTCTTTACTGTACGATTGGTCCTTTCTGTCGGGTTTTCTTGTGGACAATATGGGGCAGTGTGCTGCAATTCCACGCCCAACGAGTTTAAAAACGACTTAAAATTCCGGCTCGTAAACTGTACACCGTTATCGCATACAAACTTTCTGGGTATGCCAAAACGACATAATACACGCTCACGGAACGCCTTCTGCAGTTGGGCCGCTGTCGCTCGCTTCAAGGGGACCAGCTCCACCCATTTTGAAAACGCATCGTGGAATACCAGGAGCATCGTGTTCCCGTGTTTCGAGCGCGGTAAGGGCCCTACAAAGTCGGCGCATAGTACAGCCATGGGCTCGGCCACCTGTCGCGTCAACATCTGTCCAGCCGGCTTTACTTGTTCCGTCTTAAACCTCTGGCACGATTCGCAGTACTTAACGTACTTCGCTGCGTCTCGGAACATTCCAGGCCAGTAGTAGCGTTGTGCCAGACGCATTATCGTCTTCCGTACTCCTTGGTGCCCGGCCGTCGGTGCGTCGTGGCACTCCAACAACACTCGTTTCCTCTGATCCTCGTCGATGCACAGCTTCCAGGGGATGTAGTCGTCGTCATCCGCACGGTGTCCGAGGTGTCTATAGAGTTGACCGTTCTCTTCCATATAATCGGCGTACTTCACTGGGTCTTTAGCCATCTTTTCTTTCATCCTCTCGATCCACTTGCCGGACGACTTTTCCTGTACCGCTTGTTGAAAGTTCTCCACGGGTTGCCGGGATAAGGCGTCCGCTACTACGTTGAGCTTCCCTCGTCTGTACCGTACGTCAAATTGGTACTGCTGCAGCTCCAGTGCCCAGCGCGCTATCCTCCCCGACGGGCTCTCGATCGAATTCAACCATTTTAAAGCCATATGGTCGGTTACTACCTCGAACCGATATCCTTCCAGGTAGCATCTCATCTTCCGGATTGACCATACTATAGCCAGACACTCCTTTTCGGTCGCTGAATAATTTTCTTCAGCCTTATTCAGTTTCCGACTCGTGTACGCTATTACGCGCTCCTGTTGATCGATCGTCTGTGTGAGTACCGCTCCGAGGCCAAAATCGCTGGCGTCCGTCTGCAGGACAAATTTTTCTGCAAAATCCGGACAGGCCAGGACTGGTGCGGTCGTCAAGCTATGTTTGAGGGTCTCTAGCGCTGCCTGTTGTTCCTCTCCCCATGACCATTTCCTAGATTTTTTTAATAAAGCTGTGATCGGTTGCACCACTGTAGCGAAATTCGGCACGAATCGTCGATACCAGGAGGCCATGCCCAGGCAACGTCGCAACTCCTTACAATTGGTTGGGGCCTTCAAGTTTTGGATCGCTTCTACTTTGGCGGGGTCGGTTTTGATCCCGTCGCCGCTCACTAGGTGTCCCAGGTATATCAGCTCCTTCTGAAAAAACAAACACTTCTTACGGTTCAGCTTCAAGTTGGCCGCTCTCAAACGCCTGAAAACTTCCTTCAAATTTGTCACGTGCTGCTCCTTTGTCGCTCCGATCACTATTATGTCGTCCAGATAGGCAAATGCATGTGGCTCCATATCTGGTCCGATAACCGTATCCAAAGCTCGTTGGAATGTCGCGCACGCCGAGTGCAAACCGAAAGGCATTACACGCCACTGGAATAAGCCTCTACCGGGTACCGTAAACGCTGTACACTCCCGACTATCCGCAGCCATGGGAATTTGCCAGTAACCGTGCTTGAGGTCAAGCGTGGAGATGTACCGCGCATGTCTTAATCGCTCCAAAATGTGATTAATCCTTGGTACGGGGTATGCATCTGGCAAGGAGTGAGCGTTGAGTTGCCTATAATCGATGCACATCCGCCACTCGCCTGTTTTCTTCTTAACCAGCACGATCGGGGCGCTGTGCGGGCTGCGGGAGGGCTCTATCGCGCCGGCTCGCAGCAGCTCGTCTACTTGCTCGTTGATCACCTGTTGCATCGCAGGGTTTTTGGGGTAGTACCTCTGCTTAATCGGCTTGTCGTCCCTCATGATGATCCGGTGCTCAGCTACGTGTGACACCCCTTGCAGCTCGTCAAAGAGGGCCAATTCCGCTTTCAATGTTTCCGTTATCTCTGGTTCCAAATCCTCTGGCCACTCGTTTTCCCTGGTTTCGACGCCTTCCACCGGTGTTGTTGCGGGGCCGGGTATGACGCACCCTCCTACCTCGCCGAACCGTTGTACTCCTGCCGTTGTCGCGTCCACGCTGTCTCCTCGAACCGTTCCCACGGCGATGCTGGGCTGAGGTGCCCCAGGGGCATCCTTCTCCTGCCTTGATCCGCCGTTCTCCTCCGGTTTGCTCGCAACTGGCTCACGTTCCATTAGGACCTGCTCCTCCTCTATATCTGGTACTTCCACAGCTTCCAAAATTAACCTAGCCTTGCCACATTCGATGGTCGTCCCCACCCGGCACAAAAAGTCTATCCCTAGTATAATGTTGTCTAACATCGAGGGCATCACGAGCATACTCACCGTGACCTCTGTCCCCGCTAGACCAACTTTTACCCTCAATAGCTTCTTTACCTCTAAAGTGGACCCATCGGCTAGGCGAATTTTCGCGCAGGCGTCCAGCATCTCGCCCCCGCTGGTCACCTTGCGGGAAAACTCCTCACTAATAAAACTCCTAGTCGCCCCTGTATCTACTGTCGCAGTCGCTACTTGGTCCCCGACTCTTACAGTAGCGACTATCCGCCCGTCCTCCACTCTTAAAGGGTATTCTAGGTTCGGGACTGGTTCACGTCGGCCCCCATCGGGTCCCGTCCCAGATGGTGCCGCATATCGTTTCCCGCCCTTGACTGTTGACAACACTGGCTGGTATTGACCCCCTTGGCCCCACACTGCCGACAAAACTGTACCCGTGGATTGGGGCACTCCTTGGCAAAATGACCCTCTTGCGAACAGTTGTAGCATAACCTTTTCCCACCTAGAGCCCTCGACTGTTCTTGGCTGATCATCCCGTTTGATATTACTCCCGTATACCCAAGCGGTGGCGTATTCCCCACATTACCGCTTGACCCTGGCTGTGGTTGCGTCCGGAAAGGATTAAAATGTTTGGCGGGGGCTACCTCACCGGCTAATCCATCCGAATACCTACTACCCCGGTCTTACTCCGTGCTGCGCGCTCGCGACTTTGTTGTCTCACATTCTCGTACTCGGCTGCCATCTGAGTTAGCTGCGCCAGAGAGGAGAAGTCCCCTCTACGAATGTACAAACGGTACTCGGGTGCCAAATTCTCGTATACCCTATGCAATTCTTGTTCTGCCCTGTACCCCGCGTGGTACATCATACCCCGCAGCTCGAGCAAGTAGTCCTTGAACGGCTCGTTATCATGTTGCCGTCGTGCCCGGATACTGTCTTCTAACCTGTCGAAATACTGGGGCGGTAAAAAAAACTCCAAGAACTCGGCTTTAAATGTCGCCCAAGTCGCGTCCCTTAGCCTACTTATTGATAGCCACCGCGCGGCCTTACCCGTTAGAGCCTCGCTCATTGCCCTCGGCAACCGGTCTAAGCCTATGTCGTATGACAACGCCCTGTCCTCAATCGCCTCCAGGAAAACTAATGGGTCGGTGCACCCATTGAACAGGATACCCCACTTCCGGACTAGTTCGGGGACGACCATCCCGTTCCTAGGGGTACTATAGCTATCACTAGAATTAAGATGTGGGTTCGCCTGTCTCACCGGGGTATCTTCTCCGGACGCCAGAGGTGACCCTACTCGTATATCGGGGATACATGCTGTATTCTGTGGGGAAAATTCATTATAAATCGTACTGTTGGAGGGCGGACGCAAATGTTCCGTGCCACCGGTCTGTATTGATAAGATTGCCGCATCTGATTCAGACTTCTGCCTAGGTCGTATTCCTCCAAAAGAAGCGGCAGTCCGGGTAGGCGACACTGGGATCTTTGCGAACCGCAACTCCCATTCCGCTAACCGGGCCCGTATATCGGTGGTATGACCACCTTGTCTTATAAAAGTACATACCAGCTTCCGGTAGTCAGTTACCGTGGCACACTTTTCCAATCCGAGCTCCCGGACGATATCCTCTAGATCCTCCTTATGGCAGTGGTAGACCCATTGCACGCCCACACCGGGGTTGCTGCTTTCTACGACCTCCACTCGGGCGGGCTCGATAGTCTTGGGTTTCTCCATTTAACTGAAAAAAAATAACGAACGCAAAAAAAAATTCCGTCTCGAACCGTATATGTCCCGATTCGCAAAAATTTACCCTTAATCTGGCACGGTTTATCGTGGTAACCGTTTTGTTACGAAACTGAAAAAAAAAAATTTTCCCGAATTTTTTTTTTTTCCCGGTGTAAAAAAAAACTTTTAACTTGTCACTGTCTGTCGTAGTTATTTCTTTTGTTACAAAAATTTGTCCACGGTATTACGAATTTCATATATATTTTTTTTTTCAGTGTAATAAAAGTTTTCCTGTTAACTGTTCACCGTTTATCGCGGTTATTCTATTTTATTACGAAATTAATTTATATATATATATATATATTTTTTTTTTTTTTTTTTTTTTTTTTACAGTTTAATAAAAATTTTTCTGTTAACTGGTCACTGTTTATTGCGGTTATTTTATTTTATTGCGAAAAATAAAAAGAATCCTCTTTTTTTTTTTTTTGGTCCACGGTATCACAATCTTTTTTTTTTTCCCCGGTGTATATAAAAAAAATCTGCTAACAAGTCACTGTTTATCACGGTTACTCTATATATATATATATTTCTTTTATATTCATCTTATTTTTTTTTCCAAAAAAAAATCATTTAATTTCTTTTTCTTTAATTTCCACCACTGTACGCTTATACGGTCGACCAGAACCGATGGGACTCCGCACTCACCACCATAGTCAATTTAAAAACAAAAATTTTTTTTTTGATTTTCGCGGTCGTAGCCCACTGTGCAAAGCGACCGCGACTTTGCAGCTGCCTGTACCAGCTGCTGTCACGCCGTTCGTTGACCGCTCACGCACTTTGCCGACACTTTCGTTGCGCCGCAGGTGTTCACTTATGCACAGCCTCGAACGCGAACCGCTAGTTTGATCGGTGACTCTTTTTCCACCGTCAATTTCGTTGCGCCGCAATTGTTGCTAAGGCAATGCTTCTCGAACGCGAACAGTTATTCTGATCTGCACTTGCCTTATGCCGTCACTTTCGTTGTGCCGCGACGATTGCACAAAACCACGCTCGAAAACCATTCTCGTTGGCCACTTGTAAAGCAGGGTATCGTCGGGTATAACCGCACTTCACTTTACGCACTTTTTCTTCCACACTTGTTGGTGATATTTCTGGGGGCTTTAATTCCAGATTATACCACACCTTTGCACTTTAGAGTCTCTGCTCGGGCGCCACTTGTAAAGGAGTAATTTAGCCAGGGTATGAACTCAGTCTGGCCAGGTACACCTCACAAGAATATTTATATATTTTTAGTGAGACTTTACGGTGCGCGGGTTTACAAGTTGGAAGGGGAGATGCTTGCGTCTGCACCAACGCGACGGCCGGCACACTCAGCAGCCAGAGTATAAGGCGGCTCAGCTTGACTCGCGTATGCGCGTGTATGAAAACCAAAGAGGAATAGAAAGAAAGGAAAACACACAGCAATTGCACTTCACTGGGTCGCGGACTTACCGGCGACCAATTTATTCAACTTCTATAACTTCTACAATAAGTCTAAACTTAGCTGTAGATATATCTAACCTATATGTATGAAACCGCGACGAACTATCCCCTTACCTTATCTTTACTAACTTCTATGCCTTTGCTACTAACACACTATCTTACTATTCTACCCTTCGCGTTAATAATCTTCTAAGCGCGTACACGTCCGCTCACTTTCGTACATAAATCGCAACTCCCGCCCACGCTTCGGCTTCGGCCCAAGTTGCAGATTTTGTCGCTCCCCACACTCGCTCGTGACCGTGGTGGATTCGCTGATCGCGGCTGGCGCGCTGCATCTTGCGACCCTGCGTTTGAGGCGGTTATATTTAAACATACCTTACGCTCCTTACGTTTATTAAATATAACTTCTGCGCACGCCTTGCGTCCAACAAAATGACAACTCTAGCTTAAACAAACGATGCGCTTCTTGCGCCTTAGCAATTGTAAATATAATACCAAAAATGTACATTAAATCATTGATGCTTAAAACTATGAAAAATAATGAATATCAATTAAATCAACAATGCGCTCCTTTGCGACCGAAACTATAAAAATAATACGCTCCTTGCGACTTTAAACTAAAGAACATAATATAATAAATGAAGACCAACTAAATAAAATAAAAATGATAAATATAATCTTTTGTGAAGGAGGGCCGGTGCGGCCTACTTATATATATTTTCTTTTTTATTTCATCTTATTTTTTTTTCCAAAAAAAAATCATTTAATTTTTTTTTCTTTAATTTCCACCACTGTACGCTTATACGGTCGACCAGAACCGATGGGACTCCGCACTCACCACCATAGTCAATTTAAAAAAAAAAATTTTTTTTTGATTTTCGCGGTCGAAGCCCACTGTGCAAAGCGACCGCGACTTTGCAGCTGCCTGTACCAGCTGCTGTCACGCCGTTCGTTGACCGCTCACGCACTTTGCCGACACTTTCGTTGCGCCGCAGGTGTTCACTTATGCACAGCCTCGAACGCGAACCGCTAGTTTGATCGGTGACTCTTTTTCCACCGTCAATTTCGTTGCGCCGCAATTGTTGCTAAGGCAATGCTTCTCGAACGCGAACAGTTATTCTGATCTGCACTTGCCTTATGCCGTCACTTTCGTTGTGCCGCGACGATTGCACAAAACCACGCTCGAAAACCATTCTCGTTGGCCACTTGTAAAGCAGGGTATCGTCGGGTATAACCGCACTTCACTTTACGCACTTTTTCTTCCACACTTGTTGGTGATATTTCTGGGGGCTTTAATTCCAGATTATACCACACCTTTGCACTTTAGAGTCCCTGCTCGGGCGCCACTTGTAAAGGAGTAATTTAGCCAGGGTATGAACTCAGTCTGGCCGGGTACACCTCACAAGAATATTTATATATTTTTAGTGAGACTTTACGGTGCGCGGGTTTACAAGTTGGAAGGGGAGATGCTTGCGTCTGCACCAACGCGACGGCCGGCACACTCAGCAGCCAGAGTATAAGGCGGCTCAGCTTGACTCGCGTATGCGCGTGTATGAAAACCAAAGAGGAATAGAAAGAAAGGAAAACACACAGCAATTGCACTTCACTGGGTCGCGGACTTACCGGCGACCAATTTATTCAACTTCTATAACTTCTACAATAAGTCTAAACTTAGCTGTAGATATATCTAACCTATATGTATGAAACCGCGACGAACTATCCCCTTACCTTATCTTTACTAACTTCTATGCCTTTGCTACTAACACACTATCTTACTATTCTACCCTTCGCGTTAATAATCTTCTAAGCGCGTACACGTCCGCTCACTTTCGTACATAAATCGCAACTCCCGCCCACGCTTCGGCTTCGGCCCAAGTTGCAGATTTTGTCGCTCCCCACACTCGCTCGTGACCGTGGTGGATTCGCTGATCGCGGCTGGCGCGCTGCATCTTGCGACCCTGCGTTTGAGGCGGTTATATTTAAACATACCTTACGCTCCTTACGTTTATTAAATATAACTTCAGCGCACGCCTTGCGTCCAACAAAATGACAACTCTAGCTTAAACAAACGATGCGCTTCTTGCGCCTTAGCAATTGTAAATATAATACCAAAAATGTACATTAAATCATTGATGCTTAAAACTATGAAAAATAATGAATATCAATTAAATCAACAATGCGCTCCTTTGCGACCGAAACTATAAAAATAATACGCTCCTTGCGACTTTAAACTAAAGAACATAATATAATAAATGAAGACCAACTAAATAAAATAAAAATGATAAATATAATCTTTTGTGAAGGAGGGCCGGTGCGGCCTACTTCACAAATTGTCAGTCTGTTTCAGGAGCAGTTGTGAGCGACGCATCTCCGAGGACGATTTTTTCGTGTCAAACTTCTTGTGCTACAGACTTAACGTATTTTTGCAATGGCGCCTCCATATTGCTCTGTATTACTCACTTAAGTAAGAAGTCGTGAGCGTGCAAGTGCGGCTACCTTGCTAAGTATACCTTGGTGCAGCTTCGCTGAACCGAGAGGGAGAACGAGCAAGAGAGAGATTATAAAAACAACACAAAAACCAATACAAAACGAACTAACACAACTCACTCACTAACATAATGACTTTAAAAATATTACAATGGAACATAAATGGTTATAAAGACAAATACCATAATCTCTCTCTCTTAATAAAAAAGCAAAACCCACACATAATAGCCCTACAAGAGACCCATGTAACCGATTCTAACTCAAAAATTCCCATACCAAACCAATACTCACTTTATCATAAGAATGATATCAACTCGCTAGCTCCTAAAGTTCACAGAGGAGTAGCACTTCTAATATCAAAAAATAAACAACATAAAATAGTAAACCACCAATCAAACATCTTAGCAACATGTGCAGTAATACAAGCCAAAACACCGTTTATAATTATTAACACCTACCTTTCTCCCAAGCACAAGTTCATAGAGCAAGACCTTCACAACCTAATAAACAGTTTCAATAAGCCTGTTTTTTTGCTAGGATACTTTAACGCCTGGCATTCGCTCTGGGGATCACCCTCAAATAATCAAAGAGGAAATATTATAGCAAAATTTGTACATAACAGCAATCTAATTGTACTAAACAAAGGAGACCACACACACTACTCCACCCATAACACCTTCACACACGTTGACCTAGCGTTTTGCTCGCCACCTCTTAACCTTAACGCCACCTGGGCTATATATGAAGATCTCTACGGGAGCGACCACTACCCACTACGTATACAAATATTTCCCATAGCAAACACAAAAGCAGCTTACAAAACACATAGATACAAATTTCACTCAGCGAACTGATAGTTCCCAGTTCAGGAAAATATAGACATACTAACACAAAGACTAATTACAACAAATAATACTAATCAATCAGCAGCCAAAATTCTCAAAATAGTTAAGGCATCTGCTAACAAAGCAAACCCCACATCCAACCCTAACAGAAAGAATAATAAACACGTATACTGGTGGAACCTAGAACTTGAAAAATTAAAAAAAGAAAAAATAAAATTTTTAAACAGTTTAAGAAAACACCTAAGCACAGAAAACATGCTAACGTACAAAAAGGGAACGCAAAGTTTAAATATACAGCAAAATAGCACAAAGAATTAGCTTTGCTAAATTTACAGAAGATATAAGCCCTAGTACAACAACCAAAGTACTCTGGGACAAAGTTCATAGGCTCTCGGGGATTAGTAAAATCACACACATTCATGCAATAGAAGCAGAAACAGGAAACACATGCGATCCAACAAAAATAGCCGAAGCATTTTGCAAAACATGGTCAAATTATTCAAACGACTCAAATTTCTCAAACATCTTCATAAATAACAAACAACAACACATAGCCCAAACATCCATCACATATACTCCAAGAAACAGTACTAAAATCATTGAAAAACCCACTGCACTTATAGAATTGCAATCTTGTCTAGACACTCTTAAAGGGTCCACTCCTGGACATGATAATATCAATTATCAAATAATAAAAAAGCTCCCACATAATTAAACAAACTCTTAGACCTCTACAATACAATACTAGACACCAGCAATATCCCCCATCAATGGAAAATTGCAACAATAATACCAATAAACAAACCAAATAAACCAAAACACTTACTTAACAGTTAGCGCCCAATATCCCTGCTCCCTTGCATTTCCAAAATACTATCAAAAAGAATTATGAGGATACTTAACCAAGAGAACCTCCTATCTCCTAACCAATATGCATACAAGCAAAACAAGTCGACCACGGATCCCTTACTTATTTTAGATAACTTTATTTATAACAATTTAGCGACAAAAAACCACATATCGGTACTCTCAATCGATATGGAAAAAGCTTTTGACAGGGTGGGTGCTCATTGTATCATACAGCAACTATATTATTGGAAATTTGGCCCAAAATCATTAATTACATTCGAAGCTACCTAAACAACCGTAGAATACGAGTTAAAGTTAATAACACCCTATCTAATGCAATGAACTTAAAAAGCGGTATCCCACAAGGCTCACCACATTCAGTCACGCTTTTTCTCATCGCCTTCAATAAATTAAACCACTTGATAAATCAAAATACATTTTTGAAACACACTATGTACGCAGACGACCTTTGCCTCTTTTTCAAACCAAACCCCGGCTATAACACCCAAATAAATAATCTTTTCTCTGAAATTCACGATTGGTGCAATATCACTGGAACAAAAATATCAGCGGAAAAATCCACTCACCTACATATATGCAGAAAACACAATTGCTCAAACATAGATATAACAATAAATAATGTAAACATACCGAAAACACAATATCTCAAAATTCTAGGCTTAACATTCGACAGTAAACATAATTGGAACGAACGTGTCAAAGCTTTAGCCAGCTCATTAAATAATAGACTAAATATAATTAAATGTTTAAGTAGCTATGTATAAGTTAAAAAGCAACTCCTCATCCCTCATTAATATAGCTAAGTCAATAATACTCGCCAAGATTGACTACGGTCTTTCAATTTACGGTAAAACAAATAACACAAATTTTTCAAAACTTTCCACTCCCTCCCATTCCTCCATCATACTCTCATTATGCGCCATTCCCACTACCCCAATAAAAAACATGCTGGCAGAAACAGGACTCCCCGACTTAAATACTAGATTCCAATAGAGCATTGGACGACATATTAAAAACATAACCAATTCACATGGAACTTCCTTACAAAATTCACTCCTCAGACAACTTAAACGGAAAAAAGCAACAAAAAATCCATCAAGCCTAGAAATTATCATCAACAAAGCTGCAGCTCTAAGCATATTCATCTCACCAGAACGCAAATACAAAGAAAAATTTCCACCATGGACAATAAACAGCCACTCTACACTGTTAGAGCTCGCGAAATACAAAAAAGAAAGTACTCCATGCGAAGTCTACAGAAAAGGTTAAGACAAAATCAGAAACGAATACAAGTCTTGGACTTTCCTATACACGGACGCATCAAAACTGAACCACATAACTACCTTCAGCGTTGTCACAGAAGATAATAAAATATTAAAATCAGCCGTCACTCCTTGGCACTCTTCAATTTTCACAGCGGAAACGATTCTCTGTGCGGTAGAAATCACACAAAAAGAAACAAAAAACAAGTAAAAAGGCTCTAGTCGGAGAGCCCGACTAGAAGATACCCTGAACCCAGTTGCAATAAATAAATTAAATTTGTGTAAGATTTTTGTATACTGACTTAACTTCAATCAATTTAATTCGATATAATCCGGTGTTTCTTAACCGATTTGGACGAAATTTTCAGAAAAGTTCTATCGTTACCCATTACTTCAATCCCCATTTTTACATTTTCCAAATTCGATATTTTTTGTTATCGATTCCATGTGTATATCGGAAACCAGAATAGTTATCGATCATTTGAAGCAAACTTGTTCTGCTCATGGTATAAGAAAACTTAAATACAAAATCTGAAGTTTTTAGCTCTTGTAGTCTCTGAGATCCACGCGTTCATACAGACTGACAGACAGACAGACAGACAGACAGACGACAGACGGACAGACGGACAGACGGACAGACGGAAATGGCTATATCGTCTCGGCTGTTGATGCTGATCAAGAATATATGTACTTTATGGGGTCGGAGATGCTTCCTTCTGCCTGTTACATACTTTTGCACAAAACCATTATACCCTTATTTACCCATTTAATGGGTTAAGGGTTAATATTATTAAATCGTTTTTAAAAATTAATTGTTGCAAATCAATTGACGATTCGAAACAAACTTTTTTGTGCGATGGTTGGGACTCTTCCCCTATTAAGCGCCTTTTCCTCGTGCTTGTTGAAGGCAGGAAGTCTGGATCTTCCAAAGCATCATCTGCTGTAAAATCGCAATCGCTCTCGAAAATACTCTGAGACATTGCCTAAATTAAAAATGTTTTTATACCTCATTCAATCATACATAGGTGACAAAAGTTACATGACAAGTGTACACTAGTCGGCATATTTATTTAAAATTAATCAGACTTATGATATCAAACTTTTTTTTAAAGTAAGTTTAAAGAACAAGTAGATTTTACATTAAATTTTGTCAAAATAAATATGCCGATTGGTGTAAATGCAATACAACTGTTTCACATTCAATACTTACCAAATATTTTATTATATTCACAATTGATTGTTTACAAAACTTCAGAAAATTCACAAAGTTAAATTTTACAAAAAACACTTCAAACTCAACATATGAACGTTTAAATATATAAAACAAAATGTGTTCAATTTACGCGTGTTCAGCTTGCAAAAGCTCTCTCTTAAACATATGATCGCGCTTAACGGAACCGCGAATGCAGCGCAAGATATAAAATCTAATAAGAATTGGCATGGGCGTAGGGAGAGGTAACATTGGCACATTGTCACAGATCGTAACACAACACACGGTCCCCGCCCCCCTTGCTAAGCTCAGCATACACCCATGACAAGCAAAGCTGCGAATGCACTCAAAAACGTAACTCCAAAAAGAAAGCTTTTGCATAAAGTGCGCGGGTGGCTGCAAAAGCTTTGCACTTTTGTAAAGAAACATTGTTGTTATTAAATATGATGTTGAAAATAATTTGTTTCTCTCAAAATAGTCTCAAATAGTCGAAATAATGGAAAATAATGCAAAATAATTTAAAATAATGGAAAATAATAGAATATATTAAAACGATTATTTTCCATTATTTTCAATTATTTTCAATTATTTTTAATAATTCGTGGTAATTTTCCATTATTTTTGATTATTTGTAATCGTAATCAATATATAATTGTGTGAAACCGAAAATAATCGCAATTTAATCATTACTTCAACTTTTTAACAAAAATAATCTAATTAATAATAACTACAATAAATAATCATTACTTAACAGGTCTGGTTAATAATATAATTTAAATATGAATAATAAGTCTGCCTGAAAGCCTTTGCTGCTCTGGCTTTATAATAAATTTATACTTAGAATTAAATTCTCGGTAACAATTAAATAAATAAAATAAATAAATAAATCACTTGCCTTCTTTTTATATACTTAAGTGTTTTGTATTATTTTAATGGAAAACCTAAACACACGACCAACTTTTCTGTGAGATTTTTAGAAATATATAAATTTTTTGATAATTTTTTTTTCTTTAGTTTACCACCAGTAAACATCAAATACAGGCCTATTTACTTCTCAATGATCTAAATAAAAGTAATAAGTTCTCAAATATAATAAAAACATAATTTTCATAAAGTTAGATTTGGTGAACATAACGATTTTTACGTAGATTGCTTACCGTACGAATTAAATGTGGTCAGGGCTCGTAGCATCACTTAAGCAATCTATGTAAAAATTGTTATTTTTACTAAACCTACATTTATAAAAGTATGTGTTTATTATATTTTTATACCCTTAACAAATAAAATGGGTAAATAAGGGTATAATGGTTTTGTGCAAAAGTATGTAACAGGCAGAAGGAAGCATCTCCGACCCCATAAAGTGTATATATTCTTGATCAGCATCAACAGCCGAGACGATATAGCCATTTCCGTCTGTCCGTCTGTCCGCGTGTCGTCTGTCTGTCTGTCTGTCTGTCTGTCCGTCTGTATGAACGCGTGGATCTCAGAGACTACAAGAGCTAAAAACTTCAGATTTTGAATTTAAGTTTTCTTATACCATGAGCAGAACAAGTTTGCTTGAAATTATCGATAACTATTATGGTTTCCGATGTACACATAATATCGATAACAAAAAAAATATCGAATTTGGAAAATCTGAAAATGAGGGTTGACGTAATGATAGAACTTTTCTGAAAATTTCGTCCAAATCGGTTGAGAAACACCGGAGATATTGAACTTAATCGATTGAAGCTAAGTCAGTATACCAAAGTCTTATATAAATTAAATATATTTATTGCAACTGGGTTCAGGGTATCTTCTAGTCGGGCTCTCCCGACTAGAGCCTTCTTACTTGTTCTTCTTATTACTGTTATTTCGATCATTGAAGACTAAATAGGCCAACATTTAATGATAATTGATCGTAAAATGCACTATAAAGTTGAAAAAATCTCTCATTGAAGATATTCGATTGGTTAGGTTTTCGACTAAAATAATATAAAACACTAAAAATTATAAAAAGAGTTCAAAAACAAGTGATTAAATTTGTGTTTTGAACTAGTTTCTTGACAAACAGTTGATTTGCTACAGCAGTTTAGGTCCTTTAAGGACTCCAACAAAGCAACAAAATGTCTTAAATACTAGTGCGATAGCGCAAAGGGAACATGCTTCAGTGAAAACCCAGAAGCTACTGGAGATGCCAGATTTTTAAATTCTACACGTTAAATGAATACTTTTCAAACGCAAGAAGTTGAAAAAATTGGTTTCAATTAGTCAACCATACATGGTGGAATATTTTATGGTCAGATGCGATTAAGGTCGGCGTGATTGAAAGAAAAATACCTTAAGACTGGGCCCAAAGTAGTTTTCAACAATCATACCGACCATATGCATTTTACTACCAATTACCATTTAATGTTGGCCTATTTAATCTTCAATGATAATTTGTCACATATAATAAACACTTTTTATACCCTTAACCCATAAAATGGGTAAATAAGGGTATAATGGTTTTGTGCAAAAGTATGTAACAGGCAGAAGGAAGCATCTCCGACCCTAGAAAGTATATATATTCTTGATCAGCATCAACAGCCGAGATGATATAGCCATGTCCGTCTGTCTGTCCGTCTGTCCGTCTGTATGAACGCGTGGATCTCAGAGACTACAAGCTGAGACTCGATGATTAAGTCCTTCCATGAGCACGTTTGCTAATTCGATAACTGTTTCCGATTCACATATCGTAACAAAAATCGATTGGAAACTCAAACGAGGTTGTAATGGATAATGAACTTCGAAAATTCGTCCGGTGAGAAACCGGAGATTGACTACGTGAAGCTAAGCAGTTACAAGCTTATAATAAATATTATGCAACTGGTCAGGTTCTCTAGGGGCTCTCCGAAGAGCCTCTTACTGTATTCGATCATTGAGCTTAGGCCAATATGATATGTCGTAAATGTACTAAAGTGAAAAATCTCATGAAGAATCGATGGGTTCGACTAAATAATATAAAACTAAAATTAAAAAGAGTTCAAAAACAAGTGATTAAATTTGTGTTTTGAACTAGTTTCTTGACAAACAGTTGATTTGCTACAGCAGTTTAGGTCCTTTAAGGACTCCAACAAAGCAACAAATTGTCTTAAATACTAGTGCGATAGCGCAAAGGGAACATGCTTCAGTGAAAACCCAGAAGCTACTGGAGATGCCAGATTTTTAAATTCTACACGTTAAATGAATACTTTTCAAACGCAAGAAGTTGAAAAAATTGGTTTCAATTAGTCAACCATACATGGTGGAATATTTTATGGTCAGATGCGATTAAGGTCGGCGTGATTGAAAGAAAATACCTTAAGACTGGGCCCAAAGTAGTTTTCAACAATCATACCGACCATATGCATTTTACTACCAATTACCATTTAATGTTGGCCTATTTAATCTTCAATGATAATTTGTCACATATAATAAACACTTTTTATACCCTTAACCCATAAAATGGGTAAATAAGGGTATAATGGTTTTGTGCAAAAGTATGTAACAGGCAGAAGGAAGCATCTCCGACCCTAGAAAGTATATATATTCTTGATCAGCATCAACAGCCGAGATGATATAGCCATGTCCGTCTGTCTGTCCGTCTGTCCGTCTGTATGAACGCGTGGATCTCAGAGACTACAAGAGCTAGAGACTTCTGATTTTGTATTTAAGTTCTCCTATACCATGAGCAGAACAAGTTTGCTTAAAATTATCGATAACTATTCTGGTTTCCGATATACACATAATATCGATAACAATAAAATATCGAATTTGGAAAATCTAAAAATGAGGGTTGTAGTAATGGATAATGATAGAACTTTTCTGAAAATTTCGTCCAAATCGGTTGAGAAACACCGGAGATATTGAACTTAATCGATGGAAGCTAAGCCAGTATACCAAAGTCTTATATAAATTAAATATATTTATTGCAACTGGGTTCAGGGTATCTTCTAGTCGGGCTCTCCCGACTAGAGCCTTCTTACTTGTTCTTCTTATTACTGTTATTTCGATCATTGAAGACTAAATAGGCCAACATTTAATGATAATTGATCGTAAAATGCACTATAAAGTTGAAAAAATCTCTCATTGAAGATATTCGATTGGTTAGGTTTTCGACTAAAATAATATAAAACACTAAAAATTATAAAAAGAGTTCAAAAACAAGTGATTAAATTTGTGTTTTGAACTAGTTTCTTGACAAACAGTTGATTTGCTACAGCAGTTTAGGTCCTTTAAGGACTCCAACAAAGCAACAAAATGTCTTAAATACTAGTGCGATAGCGCAAAGGGAACATGCTTCAGTGAAAACCCAGAAGCTACTGGAGATGCCAGATTTTTAAATTCTACACGTTAAATGAATACTTTTCAAACGCAAGAAGTTGAAAAATTGGTTTCAATTAGTCAACCATACATGGTGGAATATTTATGGTCAGATGCGATTAAGGTCGGCGTGATTGAAAGAAAAATACCTTAAGACTGGGCCCAAAGTAGTTTTCAACAATCATACCGACCATATGCATTTTACTACCAATTACCATTTAATGTTGGCCTATTTAATCTTCAATGATAATTTGTCACATATAATAAACACTTTTTATACCCTTAACCCATAAAATGGGTAAATAAGGGTATAATGGTTTTGTGCAAAAGTATGTAACAGGCAGAAGGAAGCATCTCCGACCCTAGAAAGTATATATATTCTTGATCAGCATCAACAGCCGAGATGATATAGCCATGTCCGTCTGTCTGTCCGTCTGTCCGTCTGTATGAACGCGTGGATCTCAGAGACTACAAGAGCTAGAGACTTCTGATTTTGTATTTAAGTTCTCCTATACCATGAGCAGAACAAGTTTGCTTCAAATTATCGATAACTATTCTGGTTTCCGATATACACATAATATCGATAACAATAAAATATCGAATTTGGAAAATCTAAAAATGAGGGTTGTAGTAATGGATAATGATAGAACTTTTCTGAAAATTTCGTCCAAATCGGTTGAGAAACACCGGAGATATTGAACTTAATCGATGGAAGCTAAGCCAGTATACCAAAGTCTTATATAAATTAAATATATTTATTGCAACTGGGTTCAGGGTATCTTCTAGTCGGGCTCTCCCGACTAGAGCCTTCTTACTTGTTCTTCTTATTACTGTTATTTCGATCATTGAAGACTAAATAGGCCAACATTTAATGATAATTGATCGTAAAATGCACTATAAAGTTGAAAAAATCTCTCATTGAAGATATTCGATTGGTTAGGTTTTCGACTAAAATAATATAAAACACTAAAAATTATAAAAAGAGTTCAAAAACAAGTGATTAAATTTGTGTTTTGAACTAGTTTCTTGACAAACAGTTGATTTGCTACAGCAGTTTAGGTCCTTTAAGGACTCCAACAAAGCAACAAAATGTCTTAAATACTAGTGCGATAGCGCAAAGGGAACATGCTTCAGTGAAAACCCAGAAGCTACTGGAGATGCCAGATTTTTAAATTCTACACGTTAAATGAATACTTTTCAAACGCAAGAAGTTGAAAAAATTGGTTTCAATTAGTCAACCATACATGGTGGAATATTTTATGGTCAGATGCGATTAAGGTCGGCATGATTGAAAGAAAAATACCTTAAGACTGGGCCCAAAGTAGTTTTCAACAATCATACCGACCATATGCATTTTACTACCAATTACCATTTAATGTTGGCCTATTTAATCTTCAATGATAATTTGTCACATATAATAAACACTTTTTATACCCTTAACCCATAAAATGGGTAAATAAGGGTATAATGGTTTTGTGCAAAAGTATGTAACAGGCAGAAGGAAGCATCTCCGACCCTAGAAAGTATATATATTCTTGATCAGCATCAACAGCCGAGATGATATAGCCATGTCCGTCTGTCTGTCCGTCTGTCCGTCTGTATGAACGCGTGGATCTCAGAGACTACAAGAGCTAGAGACTTCTGATTTTGTATTTAAGTTCTCCTATACCATGAGCAGAACAAGTTTGCTTAAAATTATCGATAACTATTCTGGTTTCCGATATACACATAATATCGATAACAATAAAATATCGAATTTGGAAAATCTAAAAATGAGGGTTGTAGTAATGGATAATGATAGAACTTTTCTGAAAATTTCGTCCAAATCGGTTGAGAAACACCGGAGATATTGAACTTAATCGATGGAAGCTAAGCCAGTATACCAAAGTCTTATATAAATTAAATATATTTATTGCAACTGGGTTCAGGGTATCTTCTAGTCGGGCTCTCCCGACTAGAGCCTTCTTGTTTAAATGTAGATTTGGTAGACATAACGATTTTTACGTAGATTGCATAAGTGATGCTATTTCCATTTTCGCATGTATTTACGACTTTTTCCAAAACACAAAAAAAAAAAATTGTTTCAACTATCGTATCAATAAAAGCTTATACTCTGCGTTTAAAGGAGACTATAAGCATTATAGATGGGAGATAGTATACAAGGCAAAGTGCCTGATTGCATTCAACTTGGTGGATGCCAGCACGATCCTTGTCCCTACTCCCTTCAAGTCGACGCGCTACCTCCACGTGGTTCTTCCTGGATTGTCAATAAACACCCGTTTAGTGGCAAACTAAAGCGCGTGGCGGGATTCCTAATCCTTCAAATTAGGTTATGGCGTAGGACTTGAAATCCACCCACAGAAAACAAATCTTCAATGAAAGATGCAAGAGGAGCCTCGGAGCGGATTCGAACTAACGTTGACGACTATCCGGGTGCTGCTCAACAACTAGCAGATACACTCAACAAGTGTAAGGCTGACATTACTGCTATCCAGGAGATGCGATGGAAAGGACAGGGTTGCATCAAGAAGAAAGACTGTGACATATATTACAGCTGCCATTCGCAAAGGCATGAATTTGGAGTTGGCTTTGTTGTTGGTGCTAGGTTACGAGTCTCTTCCTGCCAATAAGTGAGAGACTTGCAACAATACGCATAACTGCTAAATTCTTTAATTCAGCCTAATTTGCGCGCACGCCCCTACTGAAGAAAAAGACGATGCCACGAAGGATGCCTTCTATGCGGATATCGACCGAACATACGGCCGTTGCCCATCCCATGACATTAAAATTCTTCTCGGAGATGTAGCCTACATGAGTCCACCTCGAGCAATGGTCTCAGATTAATTGGCTTTGCTGTGGCGCACAATATGGTAGTACGTAGTACTGGATTTCGTCATCCGGATATCCACAAAGCATCTTGGCTGTCTCCTGATCGACTGACGCGGAATCAGATCGATCATGTTGTGATTGATGCAAGGCATGCATCTAGCATACTCGACATACGATCTTGTCGGGGTCCTAACATCGACTCTGACCACTACCTTGTCGCAGCCAGGGTTTTCACAGGGCTATGTGTGTCGAAAAAGTCTTTTCGTGGTATGCAAAGAAAGCTGGACATCAGAAAGCTGCACTCACAACAGAGTAATGACGCATTCACCTCTCGGCTCTCTGGCCTACTAAGCCAACCAGCTTCAAATGCGGAAAACATCAGCGATATGTGGACGCGCATATCTCGCTCCTTACGAACCTCAGCGGAAGAGGTGCTTGGATTCTGGCGCCCTTTCATAAGGAATCCATGGTATGACCAGGAGCGTCGTGAAGCAACAGCTGCAAAAGACGCCGCCTATAGAAGCAAACTGCAGTCTGGAGCTACACGAGCTGTGGTAGAGGCGTACAGGACAAAGAGAAGAGAGGAGAAACGCCTTTTCAGACGCAAAAAACACGAACTAGAAAGGCAAGAATGCGAGAAAATGGAGAACAGCAGATGCAGAAATGATGCACGAAACTTCTACCAAAGGGTTAAGCGTCTGACCCTAGGCTTCAAGAGTGGAGGAGCTTCATGCAGAGATGATGACGGAAACCTAGTGACAGACGCAGGGGTCGTGCTAAAGTTTTGGAAGAGTCACTTCTCGAGTATGTTGGCAGATAATCCTGGAAACGATATTGGGGAAGATGACGTACAAATGCCAATCCACGACGACGAAATGGATATATCAAGCCCCAGCTACATCAAGGTTGCTACCGCTATTCAGCGGCTTAAAAACAATACGGCACCAGGTGCAGATGGCCTGGCAGCCGAATTGTTTAAGACTGGTGGCAATGAGTTGATTGGGAGCATGCATCAACTTATCTGCAAGATATGGCTCACGGAGTGCATGCCCGGCGATTGGAACCTCAGCCTGATCTGTCCCATCCTAAAGAAGGGTGATGCCACATTGCGCACCAACTATCGTGGCATCAGTCTACTTCCTGTCGCATATAAGGTCCTTACAAGCGAATTATGGGAAAGGCTAAAACCCCATGCCGAGGCAATTATTGGAGCTTATCAGTGCGGCTTCCGCCCTGGTAAGTCCAGGATTGACCAAATCTCCACACTGCGCCAAATCCTGGAGAAGACACATGAAAACCAAATCGACACGTACCACCTCTTTGTCGACTACAAGGCAGCTTTCGATAGCCCAAGGCGGGATTGCTTATACACTGCTATGTCTGAGCTTGGTATCCCTGCAAAGCTAACGCGACTTTGCAAGATGACATTGAGCAATACTAGCAGCTCTATCAAGGTAGGAAGTGACCAAGTGGTCTCAGATAGGGTGACTCGCTTTCCTGTATGCTCTTTAATCTTTTGATGGAGAGTATTATAAGAAAGGCTGCTGTGCATCGGACGGGGACAATACTAACAAACAGATGTTCCCAACTCCTCGGATATGCTGATGATATTGACATCATTGGCCTCACTAAGCGTGATGTAACGGAGGGGTTCGGATCTATTGAAAGAGAATCGGCCAAAGTTGGTTTGACTGTAAATGCAGGGAAAACGAAGTTTATGGTATGCCCTAGCAGAGAATCTCGGCGTCTAGATTCACAGCTTACCGCTGGTAACCATAGCTTTGAGTCCGTCAAGGAATTTGTTTACCTTGGATTTGCGATCACCAATAGCAATAATGTCAGTCTGGAGATTATGCGAAGAATAACCCTTGCCAACAGGTGCTACTTTGGGCTCAGTAGACAAATAAACAGTAGAGCCTTCTCTCGACAGACGCACAAAACACTCTACAAGACGCTCATCCTTCCAGTTCTTCTCTATGGTGCGGAAGCCTGGACAGTATCACAATCAGATGTAGCTGCTCTAGGGGTTTTTGAGAGGAAAATTCTTCGCAAAATCTATGGTCCTGTCTGCGTTATCGGTATTTACCGCATCAGGTGGAACAATGAGCTGTATAAGCTATACAACGATGTCAACGTAGTCGGTCGTGTGAATATTCAGCGACTTCGCTGGCTGGGTCACATCGCTCGTATGGAGGAAGAATCTCCGGCTCGGAAGGTGTTTGATGCGGTGGTAGGCGGACAGCGAAGGAGAGGGCGACCGCGGATACGTTGGCATGGCCAAGTGACTGAATGCCTGTCGAAACTTGGGATTGTCAACTGGAGAAGACGCGCCCAAAGCAGGAGCGCGTGGAGGAGCCTTGTGCATCAGGCAGTGACCCGATAGGGTTGTAGACGCTAAATAATAATAATAAGCATTATAAAAAAATACTCACTTGAAGAAATTGTTTTTTGGACTGTTAAAAAAAAGTTGATTGGTGATGCATCAACAGCCCAGAATGTCTGACATAAAATTTTGTGACCAACCCAAATCAAGAACCCAGAAGATGAGACCGCTTTCCAGTATAAAAAGTATACAAACAAAACTAAAAATAAATATTTTTTTATAATTTTTCGGTATTATACATAGTCTAGACAGTCACAAATAACGTGGCTGTCTATTGGTAAAAGAATTTTCCAAATCGGTTTATTATATCCGGAGGTTGCCTACAACCTTAAAAATTTTACTTCTTTATAATATTAATAATATATGAATATAAGCATAAAACAAGTGGAAACGTTGCAGTTGGACGCAACTGACTGCGGCAAACTCGATACCTGTTTAAAAACGGGTAACAAGAGGCCTGATTGTAAAAGGGTACGGATGCAGGGGTAAGCTTTGCGTTTAAAGATTAGCTGATGCAGATCTTTCGGGGATGTCACCAGTTATATTGCCAACAATTTGGTGACTCTAGCTCAAAAACTGTTAAAGATACACGCATTCCCGTTTTTAAAGGGGCGGTGGGGCGTGGGGCATAGTTTGGGGACGTGTCTTCAATATTTTTCCTAAAAATTTTTGATGCTGTTCTTTGGGGGTCGTTACTAGTTATCTTCTTTACCAATTATCTTCAAAGTCTATGAAAGATACACGCATTCCCGTTTTTAACGAAGCGTTGGGGTGGTTTAAGACGGCGGTATGGGTGGGCTGCTATCCAAAGTTTTTTTTTTAGAAGGGGGGCTCTACATCAGCTATCATGGCATCAAAAACTGTGGAAAGTTTAGACGTTTCTGATTTCAAACTGCGGGGGGCTAGGGGCGGAATGGGTGTGCGTGTATCCAGTATTTTCTGATGCAGTTTTTTGGGGGTTTCTATTAGCTATCTTCTCACCAAATTTGATTGTTCTAGCTGTAAATATGTGCGATGTGGATTTACTGATTTTGATTTATTGAATTTATAACTCAAAACCGATAAATCCACATATTTCGCACATCCTTACAGCTAGAACTACCAAATTTGGTAAGGAGACAGCTAATAGCAATCCCCACAAAACTGCACATTTTGAAGCCACGCTCACCCATTCCGCCCCAGCCCCTCCGAGTTTTTAAGTCAAGCAAGTAAGAAGGCTCTAGTCGGGAGAGCCCGACTAGAAGATACCCTGAACCCAGTTGCAATAAATAAATTAAATTTATGTAAGACTTTGGTATACTGACTTAGCTTCAATCGATTAAGTTCAATTTCTCCGGTGTGTCTCAACCGATTTGGACGAAATTTTCAGAAAAGTTCTATCATTACCCATTACTTCAACCCTCATTTTTAGATTTTCCAAATTCGATATTTTTTGTTATCGATTCCATGTGTATATCGGAAACCAGAATAGTTATCGATAATTTGAAGCAAACTTGTTCTGCTCATGGTATAGAAAAACTTAAATACAAAATCGGAAGTCTCTAGCTCTTGTAGTCTCTGAGATCCACGCGTTCATACAGACAGACAGACGGACGGACGGGCATGGCTATATCGTCTCGGCTGTTGATGCTGATCAAGAATATATATACTTTATGGGGTCGGAGATATTTCCTTCTGCCTGTTACATACTTTTGCACAAAACCATTATACCCTTATTTACCCATTTTATGGGTTAAGGGTATAAAAAGCTTATGTCTCCCAGTTTTAGAGCTATAGCCACCCAATTTAGTGCCAAGATAGGTGATGATGACCACCCAAGAACTGCATCAAAAGTTTGGATGCCACGCCCACCAATACTGCCCTAGCCGCCCCCAGCTTCCTTAAAGCTTCGTCAAAAACGGGAATGCGTGTATCTTCCAGAGTTGGAGCTAGAACCACCAAATTTGGTAAGAAGATACCTGGCAACGACCCCAAAAAATCTGCATCAATGATTTGGAGCCACGCCCACCCATTCCGCCCACCTTTACCCACCTTTTGAAAACTTTGAGCTAGAGTCACCAAATTTGGTGTGAAGATAGCAATTGACATTCCACGAAGATCTGCAGCAAAAATTTGGATGCCACGCCCAGCCATACCGCCCACAGCCCCCTTTCCTCACCTTTTACAAACTTTTAGCTAGATTCACCAAATTGAAGGAAGACAGCTAGTGGCATCCCCATCTGCATCGGAGAATCCTAAAGGCAGCGTACACTCCTGCCGCATCCGTACCCCTTTGCAATCAGGCCTCTTTTAAGCGGTTTTAATACTGGTATCGAGTATACCGCAGTCGGTTGCGTCCGACTGCAACGATTCCATTTGTTTTTCTTGATTTTCTCTGGTTTTAGCAAGGTAATACGCGCATATCAGGATAGTTGGGATCATCGCTGCCGCTTGTTGTTCTGCTGCATGGGCACATCGGAGCGTAATCGCAATTCATTTACGGATATTGCGCGACTACTAAGCGATTTTTTTCGCGAACTAGATGTGGTGCCATCGGATGTGGTCGCCGGCTTGGTGCTCTTACGCAAATTCCAGCGTTTAGAGCGCGAGGCAGTTGTCAGACAGCGTAAGAATGGCACCTATGAGTTCCTTAGTGGTGTGCCCATCACAGAGCGCACACAGTTCCTAGCACTCAACGATGCCAAAAACTATGACTTCTTTCAGACTGTCATACACTATATGTACTTCGCCCAGGGTGCCTACGGTTGGCCCATGTATGTCATCATTAACCGTAGCAAAATGTTGCATTTAGTGCCTGACCTGAAGTAAGTATTGTCAGCATTGTATAATATTTTATTTTAGAGCTCAAACGACTATTTTTGTCATCATTTTGTAGATGCTTTGGCTGCTGTTGTGGCAGCGAAGACGATAGTGAGGTAATCCAGGACAATTGCTGCTACTGCAATTATGCGGCACTCAATAAGACACTGCAACTGGGTGACATTGATATTGTTTATGCCACCTATCATGTGGATGTGGGCGAGACGCCCTTTTTTGTCGCCGTAGATTATACGCAAAAGAAGATTGTGATTAGCATACGTGGCACGCTGAGCATGAAGGATATACTAACTGATCTGAATGCGGAGGGTGAGGTCTTGCCGCTGCAGCCACCGCGTGATGACTGGCTTGGTCACAAGGGCATGGTGCAGGCGGCGATTTACATACGCCAGAAACTGCAGGAAGAAAATCTCATAGAGCGTGCGCTGCAACGAAATGCGGAACGTTTAACTCACACTTTTGATCTGGTGCTTGTGGGTCATTCTCTTGGCGCTGGCACTGCGGCCATATTGGCCATACTGCTAAAGCCGGAATATCCGACATTGCAATGTTATAGTTATTCGCCGCCCGGCGGACTGCTAAGCATGCCAGCCGTTGAGTATTCCAAATCGTTTATAACGTCGGTGGTGCTCGGAAAGGATGTTGTGCCGCGAATCGGCCTCAATCAAATGGAGGCGCTGCGTGCCGATCTCATCAATGCCATACAGCGCAGTGTGGATCCCAAGGTGCATGTGACTTTAATATCCTTCTGGCTTATCATTTAATCTGAAAAAAAATTTGTACTGTGTAGTGGAAGACTATTTCGTGCTCGGTTATTTGTTGTGGCTGTGGTCCCGAACCGACCTCTGTGGTCAATATGTCCGGCCAGGACACGCACATCAATCAATACCAAGAGGTAAGCACTGCGCCCGCCGAGCCTCAATCATAGAATCATTATCGGCTTATTCTTGGTTTTTTTAGGAGCGCGGCACAGCACGATCAACAAGTGCTCATCCCACGGACAGCTCAATAGCTTTAACATTGCACCAGCCCTTATATCCGCCCGGCCGCATCATACATATTGTGCGGCATCATCCCAAGCCTCATGAGTGAGTAAATGTGTCCAGTGTAATTCAAACCGCATTTTTATACCCTGAAACCATAAAATGGGTAAAAAGGCTATAATGGTTTTGTGCAAAAGTATGTAACAGGCAGAAGGAAGCATCTCCGACCCCATAAAGTATATATATTCTTGATCAGCATCAGCAGCCGAGACGATATATGTCCGTCTGTCCGTCCGTTTGTATGAACGCGTGGATCTCAGAGACAACAAGAGCTAGAGACTTCAGATTTTGTATATAAGTTCTCCTATACCATGAGCAGAACAAGTTTGCTTCAAATTATCGATATCTATTCTGGTTTCCGATATACACATAACATCGATAACAAAAATGATCGAATTTGGGAAATCTAAAAATGAGGGTTGAAGTTGAAAATTTCGTCCAAATCGGTTAAGAAACACCGGAGATATCGAATTTAATCGATTGAAGCTAAGTCAGTATACCAAAGTCTTATATAAATTTAATTTATTTATTGCAACTGGGTTCAGGGTATCTTCTAGTCGGGCTCTCCCGACTAGAGCCTTCTGACTTGTTATTAGTTGTTTCGGATGCCGGTGTTTGTAATGCTTTAACAAGTTCGATCAAATTTTTACTAAGCATTTCCATCAAAATTCGCCATGGCCAATCTGAGCTACTAGATAGCGGGCCCGATCCCACTTCTGTCTGATGTTATTACTTTCCGACATTGTTTTAGCGCAGCGGGTTTCCCTCACATGGAAGTTCTAAACGCAACACTCCTGTGTCGCACACTTATTCTTTGAGCCTACTACCGAACGGCACGCCGTTGTCGCCCCGCTTAAACGGTACTTCCCAACACTACAACGAAACTATACTTCCCAAAGCTACAACGAATCAAAACCACATCGAATCAAAGCCACAACGAATCAGAGCCACAACGAACCAATACTACACGACTTTAGGCTGATGCAATATTACTAGTAATGATGAAATTACCATTACGATAAAAATACTCAAAAAAGCATGCCCATACACTCACGTACACACACTCAGTACGCGCCGACACGGCCATCCTGACCATTAAACGTCCTCGTGCAATATTACCAAATACCATACCATATGTAGATCATTTAACCAACAGATTATAAAACTCCAGTCATCTTAACTTCCTTTTTTTTAATTTTATTACCACAAAGCTATTCCATAATTCCATTAACAAGTCAAGTATTCCAGTTCTTTTTTAATATTTAACTAATACAAACTCCTTTTTCTTTAACTCTACTCATTTTTACTTTATTATTACAAATTTCATAATCAGCTCTTTAGCTATCTATACTGTTTATTTATCAATATTGTCATTACTGTCTCTTTCGACAGTTTCTCTTTCAACAATTTCACTACTGTCTCTTTCAACAGTTTCTCTTTCAACAATTTCTTTGCTGTCTCTTTCAACAGTTTCCCTTTAAACTAATCATTCAAATCCTTATCACAATTTTCTAATTCAGCTGCTACGTGCCATCTAGCATTTTTCTTATGGCATCATGAGCATACTTATACTTTTTATTATTTGTCCTGACCTGAGCATATATGTATCTATCCCCATCCAACAGCTCACTTATTTGAAAAGGCCCTCTAAACTTTGGGCTTAACATCGTTTAATGCCTCATTTAACTTTTTAACAACACGAAATCTCCTACTTTAGTATATCCAAACACCTTAGCTTTGTTTTTATCAAATCGCGCCTTGCTATGTGTTGCTGCAGCTGAAATATTTTGAGCCGCTTGTGCTCTTACTACTGCCAAATCAATCTCATGTACCATATCGCAGGGTGGAAGCAACCCCAACGGGGTTCTAATGGGCTTGCTTTTGTCACTCGACTAACCGTACAGTTTAAGGCTAACCTGACCTCTCCTAATGCATCTTGCCAAGACCGGCTGCTAGTCTTAACTGCAGTTAATAAGTTTTTTAATGTGCTCATACTCGTAGTTCGTTCAACTTGCCAATTAGCTCTACTTGCACCGGTTGCAATCAAATGCAATTTTATTTTTGCTGTGAACAAAACTCACTAAAGCTTAAGCTGGCAAAACATCTACCCGCATTTTTGAGCCCAAACGGCCTTGCCGAAAATTCGTTTTGTCCGTCCGGGGTGACTCTACCGAATTTTCGTGTAAGGGGATTCGATAATATCCACTTGCCATGAATAAACATGCAAAATATTTCGGTCCATGAAGTCTGGCTATCTGGTCTGATATAAGGGGCAAGGGATATCTGAGACTGTATTATCTGTATCTGAGACTGTATTAGAATTTAATTCACGGTAATTTTTTATTAACTAGCATTATGGGGCTTGCATACGGTGAGCAACTTGGTTTTATGACCTTACATTCCAATAGTTCCTTAATCTTGTCTCGTAACAATTCTCTTTCATTTGGGCTGAGTCTATATGGCCTTCTTTGAACTATTTTTATTGGGTCTACTAATTTAATTTTCATTCCACCCGAACTAACTCTAGACGAAGAATAAAAGATTTTGCGTACTTTCCCATTATTCTTTTTAATTCATCTCTATCTTCACCAACAAAATCAGTATTCACCTCACTAAATTTTTTACCATTTGAACAATAGTTTACAGTGGTGATATTATAACGTTAAATTAAGGGGACACGACTTTTCGACCAATAAAACTTTCATTTTTCAAACACTCATTGTCCAAAACATGGAACAATACTTCATACCTTTCAACATCACTACATTGTTTATTCTTTTAACCAACTAATTTTACACTTAGCTTTTGTTTGATTAATGAACATTCCGCTCCAGAGTCGAACGTTGTTGTAAATATTTCACCTCGATGTACAATCTCTCCTTTGGGCTCAACAACTTCGCAAAGCTCCACTCTCTTCACCAAATGCGTATCCTTGACTTTGTCCCTTTTGGGCTTACTGCAATATGTTGAAATATGGCCAAGCTCACCACAGTTAAAGCAGGTTACGTCGGATTTTTGATGCTGGCCAAATGCGCTCCTGCCGTTGCTGTTCATAGCACGAGGTGAAAGACTTTGCTGCTGTTTAGCTCTACACTCGTGGCCTATTTTTCCACAGAAATGACACTTATTTGTTGAAAGCTTCTGGCGCTTTATGGAAAACGGAGCTATTTCTTCTTGAAGGGTTTTCTTTCTTTTGTTGAAAGTAAATGCTTTACTTCAAGCTCGAATTGCAGTTCACTTCTGGTGTGCACATTTGACGTAAATGTCAATCGCTGCAGTCTGCTATCAACATGAGCCAACTTAGCTAGCGTCACAGAAACTGCATTTTCCTCCACACGCATATCACGCCATTTCGTGATGAGTGACGTCAACATGCGACAAGCATAATTGGAAAGACATTCACCGTCGGTCGGACAACTTGCTAACATTGTTAGAAACATAGCCGCTGGTGTTAAAATGGTAAAATGGGTAAAAAAGGGTATAATGGTTTTGTGCAAAAGTATGTAACAGGCAGAAGGAAGCATCTCCGACCCCATAAAGTATATATTCTTGATCAGCATCAACAGCCGAGACGATATAGCCATGTCCTTCTGTCCGTCCGTCTGTCCGTGAACGCGTGGATCTCAGAGACTACAAGAGCTAGAGACTTCAGATTTTGTGTATAAGTTCTCCTATACCATGAGCAGAACAAGTTTGCTTCAAATTATCGATAACTATTATGGTTTCCGATATACACATAACACCGATAACAAAAAATATCGAATTTGGAAAATGTAATAATGAGGTTTGAAGTAATGGCTAACGATATAATTTTTCTGCAAATTTCGTCCCAATCGGTAAAAAAAAATATCGGAGATATCGAATTTAATCAATTGAAGCTAAGTCAGTATACCAAAGTCTTATATAAATTTAATTTATTTATTGCAACTGGGTTTAGGGCATCTTCTAGTCGGGCTCTCCCGACTAGAGCCTTCTGACTTGTTATTTGTTGTTTCGGATGCCAATGTTTGTAATGCTTTAACAAGTTCGATCAAATTTTTACTAAGCATTTCCATCAAAATTCGCCATGGCCAATCTGAGCTACTAGATAGCGGGCCCGATCCCACTTCTATTTAATGTTAGAACATTGTTATTACTTTCCGACATTGTTTTAGCGCAGCGAGTTTCGCTCACATGGAAGTTCTAAACGCAACACTCTTGTGCGGCACACTTAAGACCCAACCAAACGATGCATTCGTGCATGCAGAGCCGCTGCACGGAAAGTTTCAACATATGCTACGTCGTGTATCCGCCCAAACGATGCTTATGCACGGGTTCGTTCAGTTTTATTTTTTAACGAATGCATAAGCGCCGCATGCATAGTTTCACTAAATTGAAACCATGCAACCAATGCATTGGGCATAGAGTTGTCGCAGTCTTTTTATTATATGGAAAATATTTTTAAAAAAAATTGTTAAATCTTCATTTTATTGTTTATAAACACATTGATATAATATACTAGATATATGAAACATGTGTTGTCTTTATTTTAAACATAATATTACATAAAATGTTAACATTTATATTTTAATGGAATAAAAATCAAACATGTGGTAACAATGGTTGGCAAAAAAAAAAGAAGAAGAAGAGACAATGCACTTAAGCAACGTATGGCTATAGACGTTGATGCATAATGCCTAAACATGCATTTCGTTCATTCTTGCAGCGGCTCTGCATGCACGAATGCATCGTTTGGTTGGGCCTTTATTCTTTGAGCCTACTACCGAACGGCACGCCGTTGTCGCCCCGCTAAAACGTTACTTCCCAACACTACAACGAAACTATACTTCCCAAAGCTACAACGAATCAAAACCACAACGAATCAAAGCCACAACGAATCAAAGCCACAACGAACCAATACTACACGACTTTAGGCTGATGCAATATTACTAGTAATGATGAAATTACCATTAAGATAAAATACTCGAAAAAGCATACCCTTACACTCACGTGCTCACACTCATGATCAGCATCAACAGCCGAGTCGATATAGCCATTTCCGTCTGTCCGTCCCTCTGTCTGTCCGTCTATATGAACGCGTCGTTCTCAGAGACTACAACAGCTAAAGACTTTTTAATATAAGTTCTCCTATACCATGGTTTCCGATATACATATGCAATCGATTACAAAAATTATCGAATTCGAAAAATGTAAAAATGGGGGGTTGAAATAACGAGTAACGATAGAACTTTTCTTAATATTTCGTCCAAATCGGTTAAGAAACACCGGAGATATCGAATTGAATCGATTGAAGTTAAGTCAGTATGAAGTAGTGCATTCACTTCACAAGAAATAAAATCATTTAAGAAAATAAATTGATGCATAAAAATCAAAACCAAAGTCTTTTTTGGAAATTTAATACATTTATATATTGCAACTGGATGCAGGGTATCTTCTAGTCGGGTTCTCCCGACTAAAGCCTTCTTACTTTTTTCTGTTGAATTTGAGTTTAAGTTTCGATTCAGATTTTACTTATATTATTATGTATATATGTATGCTTGTTTTCACAAATGACGACATCCGTTTCACAAATAGCAACTAATTAGTATGTTTGTGTGCGTGTGTGAAAGTGGTTTCTTAATGTGTGTGTGTAAGTTATCACTACCCTGCGGTACGCGGTCCCGGTGCTAGACTAGCGATATGCCTAGAACTCAGTGATGAGTACTGGTGCACAATCGCACCACCAGCAATGTATTTACCTAACGAATTTAACTAGAGAATGTATGTAATGCATTACCACTAGCTAACGATATAGGAAAATCGTTAGGACGCCCTAGCTAACTCTTTCGTTAGGCTTTCGCTCTAGGCCATTGGCAGTAGGATCATCGCTAGCTATTTCCCTGGGGCCAAAGGCTTACGAATATCGTTAGGCCGCCCAAACTAACTATTTCGCTAGTACAATTTGCTTACAGTTAAGCCAGTATAAAATATAAACGAAGACACATTGGTAACTAAAATATTAACATAATTAATTTGTTTTTAAATTTTGAATAAAAAAAAGTGCTAACTATGTTAAATGTTTTTAATGTTTTAAATTATTTGCTTAATTGAAGTAATTTATTTAGTATTTTAAGTTTTAAATTATAATTGCATAGTTCCTTAAAGTAAAGTTGATTGTGACCAAGTTGTGCATTAATTTAAAAGTGTATAGCTTGTAGCACTAGGAAAATTTAAATAAAATTACAAATTACAAAAATTACTTAGGCCTAATATTATTTAATTTTTTTTTTTTTTTTTGAGTTGCATTGTCTTTCGCAGCTCCGGCTCCGGCGGCCCTACATCGCACTTAGAAATTGCGTCTGTAATGTAAAAAAGAGATTACATTTATTTTTGAATTGTATGTCTTTTACTGTATTCTTTTTTTTACCTATTAACGACGTAAAGAAAAAACTAATATTTTTTAATGGCTCTTTCCCCAAAACACCATCTACGTTGTACTCCATTGAAAGTTCATCCGTTAAAATGTATTTTAAATTTGATTTTGGCCCAGAAGGACCAAGTAACCTTGACATCATATTCACCTGAAATAAGTTAAATTTGATTTAAAAAAAAAAAAACATTATAGAATAATATAAATCATCTTTACTTACATATATATTCTTGTTGCCGACTTCAATAGATTTATCCAATTTAAGTAATTCTGCTTTGTTTGAAATTGGAAACATATTTGCAAGCTCGTCTGTTTCCGACTTCTCCCGGAGCAGTTGCTGAATTAAAACTTTTTGCTCAGCCACCTCTTGTAAAAGGCACTTGGAACTGTGAGCTCAACGTAGCAAATTCATTTTTTTTTAAATCAGTAATTGATTTATTAATTAATTAGTTGATTGGTTGTAAAATTATGATGTGATGACCCGCACTTGCTTGATAACTTTTCACTAATGACTGCACCGAAAAATGCGCTCGCGACAATGCAAATTTTAAGACAAAAATTGACAAAATTCTGGTTATAACCAGTTAATTAACAGTTAACTTTGTCACATACGCTTTGTCTTGTTCTGTTCCTTTGTCGCTTTGATTGTTTTGTGTTTTTTGTTTTATTTGCTTAGCGACTCTATGCATTACTGGTCGCTAGGTAAATCGCTAGCTTGCAGTGATGCTCCGTATGATTTTATTTTGTGTTTTTCGTTTTATTTGCCTAGCGACTCTATGCATTACTAGTGCCTAACGATTTAGCTAGCTACTAGTGATGCATCACAGCCTGTGATTCACAGGACTAGAATTTGGTATGCTTTGACACCAGCCATACCGCAGGGTTTGTTATAGCTGTAAATTTGTCGTGGTTAAAACTACGATCAGCAGCGGCACAACGCCTCCAACTGAGTCATGGCCAATGGCGTCATATAGATTGTGACTCAATAGGTCAATAGGCTTTGCACCACAGAGCGGGGGTGATTGTGTTTTCATTTCCATTAAATCCCTTTCTTGTTTCTCCAACATTTACAATGAAGGTATAACACATTTACGAAATTTTTGTTCTATTCTTGCGTGATGTTGATGATTATTTCTTTGATTAATGCTACACAGTAGCCAAGAGGAGTGTTGAGACACCATACCATACATAATCACAATCAGCTGATGGAGGTTCAATAACTATTTCCTTTAGTATTTCATCATTTGAATCTTGTTCTTCGAGTTCTCTCAAGAACTCAAAAGTCTGGGCCATGGACATTTAAAAAGTTTAGCGATCGGTCTGTGTCATTGGTGCCATATGGCACTGCAATTTCATTCAATTTATTATTTGGAAGCTTTGATAAATTTCTTACAAGACTATGTATAATATTTTTATTATTATTGCGAGTATTGTATTATTGTGAAAAAGCGTTTGGCGCTCGATAAACGAAAAATATAGCACACACCGCCCACGCTTTTTCACAATCATGCCAGAATTTTTCGATCATTATAGTTTTAAGCTTATTTTTAGAAACTATTTTTTAAATTTTAAGTTCAATGTTTTTAAAAAGCGTACTTTTCAGACTATATTTATTTTGTTGATATTTGCGCACAAAAAAATTTTTCACTCACTTATAACAGCAATCACGTTGTAAAATAACTGATGCAAATATGACGTTTCTGTAAAGAGTGGAATGCAAAGAATGAGTTGAATAGTAGAGAATAAAAGAAAAACGAAAAAACGTACATATGTGATAAAGACAAAACAAAACCATTATTTTGAGTGCCATACGCACTTATGTGCTGAAATGGGTTTGAATGAAATGCAATGATAATTTCAAAAAGCATCCTTTTTTTTCCTGTTTTCCCTTGTTGACACCCATACGTACGTACATATATGGATATTATTCGTATGTAAATATAATTATTTATAACTATTTTCAGGCAAAAATACGACAGTGGTTTGAGGTAGGCTCATTGCGCTGATGATAAATATAATACTTTATTATACTAAATTTAAATTTAAAAAACCTAACAAGTATCCAACTCGATATTGTCTTGGCTCTCTTTCTCGTCCTTTCTCTTTTTGTCTCTCTTTTTCTCTTAGACCCGTTTTACACGATGAAGTTTTTTCATGAAGTTTTTTTTCATTTTGCTTTAAAACTTCTTCGCAAATCTGGTCGCATTTACGCGATGATGTTTTTTCATGCAACATTTTCTTTGTAAGTGCAACTCTGATTTAAAATTATGGTCGATAAACATACATCTTTGCCATCGATTGTTTTATTTGTTAACATATAATTGATTCAAGAAGTAACAAGTAAATAAAATGGATTCAGTGAACAGTTCTATTCATAGTGTCTTAACCAAAACGCCAATAGTAAATTGGCGCTAATATTTGCTTGTGCGATATTTCGTATGGATAACTTTTTTATTCACATCAAACACTGTGCAACTCTTTGTTTAAATGCAAACGAAAAATAAATCATTGCTACAAAAGTCATGAAGCATTGCTTGCAGCTGTTACCCCTCTACTCCCTTTGCCTTCAAACGAATGTTTCAGAAACAAAAACTTCATCGTGTAAAAGAGGCCTTACACTCGATGTTTTGTAAATAAGCTCTTAAAAAGTACTACATCTATAATATTTCTGAATTTTTTTCTAATAGGGCAAAAGTTTGCATCAGGGGATGCATGTTTACCGTTGATGAGGGCCCCAAACCAAACTTTTCTATTTCGAAAATCCCAAAAGCTTGCTCAACCTCTCTTTATATCTTTCTATCTGTCTGTCTTAACTCTTAAAAAACTCTTAGCTCTTAAAAAGTACTATTAGGGCAAAAGTTTGCATAAGGGGATGCATGTTTACCGTTGATGAGGGCCGCAAACCAAACTTATCTTTCTAAAATCCCAAAAGCTTGCTCGACCTCTCTTTATATCTTTCTAACTGTCTGTCTTTTTATTATTCCTTTTCGTTGTGAAATGATAAAGCGGCGAGTAAGTTACATATATACAAAATACAATAAAGAATATGCATAATATAGTAAATATATTATACATACATATGTATATTTATGTACACATTTTGTTTTAGCATTTGAAAAAAGAATTTTTTTTTTACTTTTGTTTTTAATAATATCAAATTAATTTATTGATATGGATTTAGTGTATAGAAAATATAATATATTAAAAAATACAAACTAAAAGCGGACAATAGAATTTGTTTCATTAATATAATTAGATGATATTTTGTATGTTCTCGCTGCATGATGGCCCTTAAGAAAAACCCATACAATAGAGGCCATTCTTCCTATCTTCTTGTTTCTCTCTCTCTCTTTTGCTTTCCCTCTCACTCTCCTTTTCCCTCTCTCTTTCTTTTAAATAAGCTGTAGTCGAATGTTGAAGTGTAGTTTACTGTTTGATCTTAATTACTGCATATTAAAATCTTTTTATTTCTAGTGCGTGTTACATATTTTAACACCGAATATTAGAGTTTACATATATATATACATACAATATATACAATATAAATCAAAAATCAAAATGCATTTTCCTGTATTACAGAAATGCGCTTAAGAGTCGGGAGCCCGTCTATCAGGCAATTTGGGCCGATTCAAACGATTTTGATGAGGTGCTTATCTCACCTGTGATGCTGCAGGATCATATGCCCGATAAGGTTCTCTCCGCTCTCAAGAAGGTAATTGCGGAAGTTGATGACGAACGTACGTCGGTGAATAGTTACCTACCTATACAGCAGCGACAGGCAAAGTTAACGTTTCCTATAGCTGGCTATAGGGCAGCAATTTTTTCGTTTTAAACTGTACGCTATAAAAAACTAATACAAGCGCACGCTGTTCGGCTTTCGGCAGTTGTGTTGCTTCCACTTTGGCAAAGCAAATCAAGTCAGTTGCGGTTCAGCATTCACAAAGGCAAGACCTCGCTGCGCAATTTTTCTGAATGCTAAATATTTAACACTGCAAAAAAACTGAATAATTAATGATTTTTTTTTTTTCAATGAAAAAATGTTTCACAATGTTTAATTTGCCACCAAATTTTATATTATAATAATTTATATATTTTAATTTTTTTATACTCGCCCACAACTTAGAATTGCGAAACATCGTTCTCAACATTAAAAAAAATAAATATACATATAAAATTCCCAATAAACATTAAGACAAACTACTAAGAATAAAATGCTATAATGAAGAAATAGACCTGGACCAAACAGTTAAAGAATTAGAATAAACAAGTGGAAACGTTGCAGTCGGACGCAACCGACTGCGGCATACTCGATACCAGTATTAAAACAGGTAAAAAGAGGCAGTAGTTGGGGCAGGGGTGTACGCTGCCTTAAAGATTCTCCGATGAAGATGGGGATGCCACCAGCTGTCTTCCTTCCAAATTTGGTGACTCTAGCTCGAAGTTTGTAAAAGGTGGGGAAAGGGGGGCTGGGGGCGGTATGGGTGGGTGTGGCATCCAAATTTTAGCTGCAGATCTTTGTTGAATGTCAATTGCTATCTTCATACCAAAATTGGTGACTCCAGCTCGAAGTTTGTAAAAAGTGGGGAATGGGGGGCTTGGGGGTGGTATGGGTGGGCGTGACATCCCAATTTTTGCTGCAGATCTTTGTGGAATCTCAATTGCTATCTTCATTCCAAATTTGGTGACTCTAGCTCAAAGTTTGTAGTGGGAAATGGAGGGCTGAATGGGTGGGCATGGCTCCAAAACTTTGATGCAATTCTGTGATGCAGATCTGTGGAGGTCGTTACCAGTTATCTCCCTACCAAATTCGGAGGCTCTAGCTCCACAAATCTGGAAGATACACGCATTCCCGTTTTTGAGGAAGCGTTGGGGCGGATGGGGGTGGCTAGGACGGTATTTGTGGGCGTAGCATCCAAACTTTTCATGCAGTTTTTGGGGGGACGATATAGCCATGCCCGTCTGTCCGTCTGTCTGTCTGTATGAACGCGTGGATCTCAGAGACTACAAGAGCTAGAGACTTCCGATTTTGTATTTAAGTTTTCCTATACCATGAGCAGAACAGGTTTGCTTCAAATTATCGATAACTATTCTGGTTTCCGATATACACATGGAATCGATAACAAAAAATATCGAATTTGGAAAATGTAAAAATGAGGATTGAAGTAATGGGTAACGATAGAACTTTTCTGAAAATTTCGGTTAAAAAATCGGTTAAGAAACACCGGAGATATCGAATTAAATTGATTGAAGTTAAGTCTGTATACAAAAGTCTTACATAAATTTAATTTATTTATTGCAACTGGGTTCAGGGTATCTTCTACTCGGGCTCTCCGACTAGAGCCTTTTTACTTGTTTTTTGTTTCTTTTTGTATGATTTCTACCGCACAGAGAATCGTTTCCGCTGTGCAAATTGAAGAGTGCCAAGGAGTGACGGCTGATTTTAATATTTTATTATCTTCTGTGACAACGCTGAAGGTAGTTATGTGGTTCAGTTTTGATGCGTCCGTGTATAGGAAAGTCCAAGACTTGTATTCGTTTCTGATTTTGTCTTAACCTTTTCTGTAGACTTCGCATGGAGTACTTTCTTTTTTGTATTTCGCGAGCTCTAACAGTGTAGAGTGGCTGTTTATTGTCCATGGTGGAAATTTTTCTTTGTATTTGCGTTCTGGTGAGATGAATATGCTTAGAGCTGCAGCTTTGTTGATGATAATTTCTAGGCTTGATGGATTTTTTGTTGCTTTTTTCCGTTTAAGTTGTCTGAGGAGTGAATTTTGTAAGGAAGATCCATGTGAATTGGTTATGTTTTTAATATGTCGTCCAATGCTCTATTGGAATCTAGTATTTAAGTCGGGGAGTCCTGTTTCTGCCAGCATGTTTTTTATTGGGGTAGTGGGAATGGCGCATAATGAGAGTATGATGGAGGAATGGTAGGGAGTGGAAAGTTTTGAAAAATTTGTGTTATTTGTTTTACCGTAAATTGAAAGACCCTAGTGAATCTTGGCGAGTATTATTGACTTAGCTATATTAATGAGGGATGAGGAGTTGCTTTTTAACTTATACATAGCTACTTAAACATTTAATTATATTTAGTCTATTATTTAATGAGCTGGCTAAAGCTTTGACATGTTCGTTCCAATTATGTTTACTGTCGAATGTTAAGCCTAGAATTTTGAGATATTGTGTTTTCGGTATGTTTACATTATTTATTGTTATATCTATGTTTGAGCAATTGTGATTTCTGCATATATGTAGGTGAGTGGATTTTTCCGCTGATATTTTTGTTCCAGTGATATTGCACCAATCGTGAATTTCAGAGAAAAGATTATTTATTTGGGTGTTATAGCCGGGGTTTGGTTTGAAAAAGAGGCAAAGGTCGTCTGCGTACATAGTGTGTTTCAAAAATGTATTTTGATTTATCAAGTGGTTTAATTTATTGAAGGCGATGAGAAAAAGCGTGACTGAATGTGGTGAGCCTTGTGGGATACCGCTTTTTAAGTTCATTGCATTAGATAGGGTGTTATTAACTTTAACTCGTATTCTACGGTTGTTTAGGTAGCTTCGAATGTAATTAATGATTTTGGGCCAAATTTCCAATAATATAGTTGCTGTATGATACAATGAGCACCCACCCTGTCAAAAGCTTTTTCCATATCGATTGAGAGTACCGATATGTGGTTTTTTGTGGCTAAATTGTTACAAATAAAGTGATCTAAAATAAGTAAGGGATCCGTGGTCGACTTGTTTTGCTTGTATGCATATTGGTTAGGAGATAGGAGGTTCTCTTGGTTAAGTATCCTCATAATTCTTTTTGATAGTATTTTGGAAATGCTAGGGAGCAGGGATATTAGGCGCTAACTGTTAAGCAAGTGTTTTGGTTTATTTGGTTTGTTTATTGGTATTATTGTTGCAATTTTCCATTGATGGGGGATATTGCTGGTGTCTAGTATTGTATTGTAGAGGTCTAAGAGTTTGTTTATTCCAGATGGTGGGAGCTTTTTTATTATTTGATAATTGATATTATCATGTCCAGGAGTGGACCCTTTAAGAGTGTCTAGACAAGATTGCAATTCTATAAGTGCAGTGGGTTTTTCAATGATTTTAGTACTGTTTCTTGGAGTATATGTGATGGATGTTTGGGCTATGTGTTGTTGTTTGTTATTTATGAAGATGTTTGAGAAATTTGAGTCGTTTGAATAATTTGACCATGTTTTGCAAAATGCTTCGGCTATTTTTGTTGGATCGCATGTGTTTCCTGTTTCTGCTTCTATTGCATGAATGTGTGTGATTTTACTAATCCCCGAGAGCCTATGAACTTTGTCCCAGAGTACTTTGGTTGTTGTACTAGGGCTTATATCTTCTGTAAATTTAGCAAAGCTAATTCTTTGTGCTATTTTGCTGCATATTTAAACTTTGCGTTCCCTTTTTGTACATTAGCATGTTTTCTGTGCTTAGGTGTTTTCTTAAACTATTTAAACATTTTATTTTTCCTTTTTTTAATTTTTCAAGTTCTAGGTTCCACCAGTATACGTGTTTATTATTCTTTCTGTTAGGGTTGGATGTGGGGTTTGCTTTGTTAGCAGATGCCTTAACTATTTTGAGAATTTTGGCTGCTGATTGATTAGTATTATTTGTTGTAATTAGTCTTTGTGTTAGTATGTCTATATTTTCCTGAACTGGGAACTATCAGTTCGCTGAGTGAAATTTGTATCTATGTGTTTTGTAAGCTGCTTTTGTGTTTGCTATGGGAAATATTTGTATACGTAGTGGGTAGTGGTCGCTCCCGTAGAGATCTTCATATATAGCCCAGGTGGCGTTAAGGTTAAGAGGTGGCGAGCAAAACGCTAGGTCAACGTGTGTGAAGGTGTTATGGGTGGAGTAGTGTGTGTGGTCTCCTTTGTTTAGTACAATTAGATTGCTGTTATGTACAAGTTTTGCTATAATATTTCCTCTTTGATTATTTGAGGGTGATCCCCAGAGCGAATGCCAGGCGTTAAAGTATCCTAGCAATAAAACAGGCTTATTGAAACTGTTTATTAGGTTGTGAAGGTCTTGCTCTCGAGTTTGGTTATGTAATGAAATCGATATTTTTTGGTTTATAGCGTTTTTCGGCATAGCTATTGACACTGACCAAAAAAATAACAACACATATGTACATCAGGAAAGGGTGATGACTGAATCCCAGCTGCAACCGAGATTTCGCTTTATTTACATATAAACTAGAGTATACTCTCAATACTCTTAGCTCCATCAGTCGCCATTAAGGATGCCCATTTTGAGATTTTGCACATTGCCACACAGCGAATCGAATGCAGATACAGATTTAAACGCTTAATATTATTTCTTAGTCTAATCCAGCGACAGGCACATTTAGCGTTTCCTATAGCTGGCTATAGGGCAGCAATTTTTTCGTTTTACACTGTACGCTATAAAAAAAACTAACACAAGCGCACGCTGTTCGGCTTTCGGCAGTTGTGTTGCTCCCACTTCGGCAAAGCAAATCAAGTCAGTGGCTGTTCAGCATTCACAAAGGCAAGACCTCGCTGCGCAATTTTTCTGAGTTCTAAATATTTAACACTGCAAAAAAACTAAATAATGAATGAATTTTTTTCAATGAAAAAATGTTTCACAATGTTTAATTTGCCACCAAATTTTATATTATAATAATTTATATATTTTAATTTTTTTATACTCGCCCACAACTTAGAATTGCGAAACAACGTTCTCAACATTAAAAAAAAAAAAAAAATACAAATAAAATTCCCAATAAACATTTAGACGACTTAGAATAAAATGCTTTAATGAAGAAATAGACCTAGACCAAATAGTTAAAGAATTAGAATAAAAAATAACTTGAACCTTTTTTTGATTTGCCAACTTTTTCATTTTTCCCAGTGCACTGTTTTCTTCGTGCGCGAACACAGGCAAAGAGCAATAAAAGTATAGTTGTGTGAGTTTGCCTGTCGCTGCTATACAGACACACATGCACACAAACATTTAGACAACAACAAAAAAAATGAGTGCCGTTAAGTGTGTGTATGTAGGTTGTTTCATGATGAAACTGCAGTCGAACTTCCATATAACGAATCTGAAGGGACCAAGAAAAAACTTCGTTACATAGAAATTTCGTTATATGTAAATGATGAAAGAAACTGCAGACTAAAGAATCGCGCAATTTTTCACTTTTCTACAATGTATACAACTATTTTAAATGCAGTTGATCACAATCCATAATTCTTTGCTTTGGTGCCTATAAAAAATAACGAAGTAATCCCAACAACAACATATACGTCTACATCTACATCTTCGATGTGCACTGAGCAGCAAAAAATTTTCATAAAAAACCATGCAGCGAAGATCAGAGAATAGCAAACCATAGCACGAAAACAAAACGGTAAATGCAAAAATGTGTTACATATTGTTTTGTTTTCGCATTCTTAACGTAATTCGTACATAAAATGAAACAAGAACGAAAAAATTCGTTATAGGGAACAAAAAACACATGAGCGTACGAGCACGTCCTGAAAATAAATTCTTCATAAAGAAATATTCGCTATGGGGAAATTCGTTACATGGAGAACAAAACACACTGAAAGTTGAACCAAAAAGCAGTGTTCGCGATATTAATTCGTTATATGGAAAACTTCGTTATATGGAAGTTCGTAATATGGAAGTTCGACTGTATATAATAAGGTGTTCTATTCCGCATTCCTGCTCTCTTTTGCCGTTCTTAGTTTTTATCAGTATGCTTTGACCCTTTGAACTGAACAATCGTGTTGCGGAAAAGTTGTTGATTGTGTATTAGAAAATGTCGGAACAACATTGTTGTATACATATGTCTCGCAACGACATTAAATAAAGTATTTCATGTGCCAAAAGACGAAATGAAATGACTTCCTCATATAAAAATAGCTCGAAAAACAGAAATATTGAGAATGACGCGTAATATTGTTGCAATTAATGGCATTGCCTAATTTGTACCACCTATACCTAGCTCTTAAATGCAAGCGTTGTATGTAAGAGCTCGGTTAGACCCAAAAATTAAACTTTTTTTTTTAATTTACGACTAAAATGTAGAATTAAAAATTTAAATGGAAAAATAAGGATTCAGAAGCAAAAACAAAGGCAAATGGGCCACAGGAAATATTTAAAAATATAACTCTAGTTTTCGTATTATATTGTTAAATAAAAAATTATTTTAAAAAAAAATAATTCCGACAGTAAATTTGTTTTATATTTTTCATTTCAAATTCTTTCATTTGCTGCAGCTAACAATAACACTAGCAAGAGCAGTGCGGTATATGAAGTCATAGCTGTCTCTTTCGTATCTCTTTCTTGCTCACTGCTCTCTTCGTAAAATAAGTACGTCACCACAGCGGAATAGAACACATTTTTATTGTGTCACCATGGGTTGTTTGACTACGACGAGTAGCATAATATTAGGCGGCGAGCGCTTAGTAAATAACCCTCAACTCAACACAAACACAACCTGAACATGTGACCATGCCCCTTATGCACGACACGCAATATTCAACAACAACAGCACTATCCAGCAGTAACAATATTTTTATTAAATTATTGATTTAGTTAAGCGATTCTTAATTTGATTTTGTTTATTTTTAAATTATGTTAAAATTATTTACATATTTTTGTATCTTCCAATCTTATTTCGAACTATTATTTTTTAGACAAAGACAATGTCTAAGCCAACTTCTACATTTTGTATATTTACCAATACGCATATAAAACGATATTTACATGTATGTACCCTGCAAGCAATTTGATGATTGTTTTGATCAGAAACCCAATAACTAGTTCAATTTGAGTCATTTTGATGACTTAAAAACGATTAATCGCTTATGCTTATGCGATTAAAGCTCTACCCGAAAACGACTAGCATGTATGCTTTATATATGATGAATCGCCTAAAATTTGAAGCAATCAAAAATTGAGCATGCCAGCTATTAAAATAAGCTTACTTTGTCGTGACGTCAGTATAAACGGTTACTTTGAACAGCTTGGCTACTCAAAAACTACTCGCTTGCATGCTCATAATATGATTAAATGCTTCAAATGTAAAGCTATCAGAAATTGAGCATGAAGGTGAGTAAAATATGCTTTCTATCATAAATATAACTTATGGGCAATTAGGCTATGCTAGTCAATGACGCCTGATGGTCGAGCTGCCTAAGACGCCGCAAAATCAGTCTCCGGTTCAAACCCTCGTTGGGTAAAAATAAAAGGTAAGTTTAAATTGCGTAATCTATAATAAGCATTTACATTAACATTAATTGTTAACATTAAAATTAACATTAAAACAATTATGATACATAAAGGCTCAAAAAACAACAAATATTTTTGACCAGCTTTCAAAAAATACGACTCGAAAAATACTCGCTTTTGATTTGAAAAACGACTCAAAAATTAGTGAAAACTGCTGTAGTATACGACTTCTCAAAATCAGTCACAAATGCCGACCAATATATAACACAAAAATGTGATTTGTCATAAAAAAAATAGTTCATAAATGTTTACTTTCAATCATATGGTGACTGGAAAAACACTAGTTTGTCATTCAAAATGCTTGCTGGGTACGTACTATATGTATGTATGCAACCGTTTTGTTTTATTGTGTACCAGTATGTACTATATAGGTTTACAACTATGTTTGCATTTATCTAATTTTTCTTATCTCTCATTTTTGTTTATTAAAACGAATATACGCATTGATACTTAAAACAGTATTAAAATGCATTATTAATTTTTTTAATTGATCTTTATGATAGTCGTAAAATGTAACAAGTAAATTGTAAATAGAAGAATTAACAGCCGTAGCGTGTATGTATGTACATGTACATAAGTTACTGCGATCAAAATCAACACAAAAGTTGACGTAAAAAAAAAACCAAAAATTTATATTTAATTAATTATTCAATTTAAAGTTAAAGCTTATGCAGACGATAGTCAATTTTTAAATAAGAAAAAGTATTGGCAAACTTTTTGTATTTTTTAATCAACTTCTTACATCACAACATAAAAATATCGAAGAAGTGAATAATGGTTTTGTGCACTTGTATGTAATAGGCAGGGGGAAGCATCTCCGACCCCACATCTCAAACTCCGAAACCCATGCATACCTACAAACAATGACTGCGAAGTTCAAAGATCCTAATTGAGATTTTCTTACCAGAGTCTTCTAACTTTTTTTTCAAACCCACCAAAATAACAAAAACAACATTAAAAGGACATATTTCCGCGGGGAGCTTTAACGCTTAGAAACGAATTATCTCCGCTCGGAGATACATACATATTTCGTTTGTGGATCTGTGGAGATATGTCGTCGGAGACATGTCGCTACTCCAAAAATAATCAAGGGACTTAAGAAATCGATCTAGCTATGTCCATATGTCCGATCATCTGTTTGTATGCATGAAACTTGACGGCATCGGCTAAATTGGTCCATTTTCTTATAAATCATATCACCATATAATTTATTTATTTGGCAAGTTCAATTTGCAACACTACTAGTATACATGCATACATATGTCCAGCAAACAGGACCTTAAAAATGCTTTGCTGGAGGAATGGAGCAAAATAAGCCCGGAAACCACTCGGAAGCTGGTCTCTTCGATGAATAATAGGTTAAGGGCTATTCTAAAGGTTAAGGGATGACATACTAAGTACTAAAATCCTTATATAACCTTTTATCCGGCAAAAATATAACTAGTTTGTCACTGCATCTTTTAAGCTGTGACCTATATTTTAGTTATATTTTTGGTTTTTAGTTTATGTATAAAACTTAGCAATATTTCAGAAACAAATATAGTTTATTTTTTAAATGTGATATAACATAAAACAAATTGGCGTTTAAACATTTTTTGTTTTTCCTCTAGTTTAAAATATATAGCACCTTAAACTTTTTATTTGACACTGCATCATTTAAGCTGTGAGTCACCCAAGTTGGGGTGTTCAACAGCTCGTTTCATCGTTTCACGTTTCAAAGTTGAAACGTCCCGCAACAACAACATACATAGAAAATTTCTTGAAACGTTGAAACACCCCAGCCTATGTATACAAAAAGTGTTTCAAGTTTCAACAAAGTAAAGATGGGAAGAGCACGATATTTAGTCGATATTTGCTATCGATGTTCAGTACTTTTTAGTATATTTGGTGTATTTTTGTGCAAAATAGTATGAACACATATTATAAATGGCCGCCAAATGTTAAAAGCATGTAATTGAGCAACTAATTCAAACAACGAGCTCTTCTCACATTCAATATCCTCTATTTATCTAATAACTTACTTTGCTAATGCATCGCATAGCATATCTTTAGCACTTTTAAATGGCATTTTGTACAAATAATGTATAACCCCAGTAAACAGCAACAGTGACAAAAATTGAAGAATAAGAAATGTCAACAAACAACAGCTGACTGCACAAACATGAAACGCATTGACACCCAAAATGCCGTTCACGAGTTAATCGTTTCAACTTTGAAACATGAAACGATGAAACGGAGCTGTTGAACACCCCAAATGTAATTGCCAATCAAGCATTGCGCTCTGCCATCTTCATTTTCTATGAAGAAAAATGTGTTCTCCCATTCCAGCAGAAACATTTTGGAGCGTACTGTAAAAAATATTTTTTTTTTTTTTTTGCTAATGCGCTGCGTGGTTTTTGCCTTTCAATTGTTGGCCTTCAACCAAAAGTATATACAATGTTAAGTCTAAAAGAGGGTTTACAATTAGGGTATTCAGTAGCTATGCTATGTGCGTAAAGTGTTATATATAATACAGTGTAGCTAGTGAGTGCACTTTTTTCGTTTCTTATGTCGTATAAGTGCTAAGTCAGCTGTTTGCCAGTTCGATGACAATACAATCGATATTGAAATTGAATTGATTTATTGTTAAACTGAAAATAATAAAATAAAATAAAGCGTTTTATATCATTCTCCCGCACTCTATTTGCTTTTGTCGCTTCTGACACTTTTAAAAACATCAGTTTAGTCTTTTAAATTAATAATTAGTAAAATTTACTTACTTTTACAACCAAAACTCGCCTAGTGTGATCTAATTTCACGAATTCAATAATCTCGAAAGCAGCTGTTTTTATAAATAGTCTGGCAACCACTCAATAACGCATATAGTACAATAGTAGCAAACATACCTAGAGGCATGTTTGCTGTGTTAAAAATGCTTCTATGTGTTTGTTGTAAAGCTTTCATATAACACTTTAGTACTTTACGCACATAGCATAGCTACTGAATACCCTAAATGTCAGCTTGGCTTGGATTGAAGCTTTTAAAAATCTGAAATGTACGCTGATAGTTTACAATGCCAGCGTGAACAACATGTTCGAATTTTCGAAATTGTAAAACAGCTGTCTATGAGCTATGAACAGCTGATGTTTGTTTAATGTTTGTGTCAAGAATTTATAAAGTGAATCAAAATGGAGAAAAAACAATCAATTTATTAGCTTATAATTCAATGATGACGACGGCAGTTCTTGGTGCTGCTGTTGTAGTTGAAGAGGAGAAGCCGCAGAGAAGTGCTCGACGGTGTTGAGCGCGAGAGCATTAGTTGAAGCGGGAACAATGCAATCAGCTGATTCAAACTCAGCTAACACATGTGAAATGACGGAAAAATTAACGATTTGTTTATACCCTTCACACAGTATATTGATTTTGTCATGAATCTGTAACGCCTTAAAGCAATGATGGGAGACCCCATAAACTATACATCAAAATGATCAGGACGAGCTCAGGTATTGATTTCCGCGTGAACGACCGTCTGTCCGTCTGTCTGTTTCAACACGATTTCCGGCCAAACTGCTGAACCGATCTTGATGAAACTTTCACAGATTGGTTAGATCATGTCGGGTTTGTTCACTATGAAATTCCATCCCGCTCGGAGCATTGTACGACATAGCCACCATACAAATTGACCATATCGTACTATCAATTGTTGTTGCTGTCGTGCTCTTTCAAGTACCTAAATATAGCTTATTTGCTTCAAAAGTGGTATAACGCAAAAAATTGTCAAATTGTTGTTGTTGTTGTCGCACACGAAAAAAAAAAATTAATCCATGTGTGAAGGGTATCATAGTCTTGGCATAGCCAAAATTACCTATGCGACACTTGTTTTTTTTAACAATGATTTTATTGTTATATATTTGTTAATATGTACTTACCAAATATTAAATAGTGAATTCTATTTTCATTTACCTCAGTATTGAGCAAAATATAGGCAAAAACTTTGGAGCTTTCAAGCACATGTTACTAATATCGAAAATACGACATCTATTGACAACTTTTAAAACTAAAATTTCGAACAGCTTTTTTCCACTTCAAGCTGAGATGCAGGCAAAAGCGGACATAGTTTTAATTTATTGCCAATCGACGAATACATGTTACAAAATAAAAAGACGTTACCATAACGTGCGATTTACTGGAAGTACGTGAATTATCAAAGTGTGCCCAGAGACCGCTTGCGATGCGAAACCGAAAAAGGCTTATTTGAAAGCCTACCTTGTCATACTTCATAGAACATACCATAAAAGCAAATGTTATTTAACAAAGTTTTTAAATACTATATGTGCTTGTTTGTTTTGTTTACACGATAACCTCTATTGTGCGGGACAATCCGATAACGATTGCCGATAAATTTTCAAAATATTTTAATACTTAATGATGAACGAGTAAACAGGTGGTGTTATGTAGAGAACGTACCGTAAAGGAATGTACTACTCGTAAATGTAAAGACAACACGACAGTAACTACAACCACAACAACAACCACCAATACAACAACTATAACTTCGACAACACAACATACCGATACCAGGTACATGCTGCCTATTACTTAAGAGACTTAGTACTTAAATAATTCTCCATTTTTCTCTCTCGTTAACAAGAAACCAAGATTTTGTTGCAAATTAAATTAAATTTCAAAAATCTTTCTCTTGGTCTTTATCTCTCTCTGTCTCTCTTTTTAAATATATAAATTGCATTGGGTTCGTTCACCAGGAAATCTTGCTCGAGGAAAATAATCTGTAGCAGATAAATGCTCCAAGAAACTGGATCAGAAAAGCGATACTTAACGCATCGTTCTGGTGAACGCAATGCTCCATTTCTAATGCATTTAACGCCTTTTTGAAGCGTTGCCAACTAATTCAACTATAACATCTGATTATTGTTAGCGAGTAGAGAACGCTTTTGTTCGCCGGTTACACTCGATACACAAGGTAAAGAGTATATTGGGTTTGTGCAATGTCGGTCATGGTGTCTGTCCGTCTGTCAGTCTGTCCGACTGTATGAACACAAATTTTTTCCGCACCTTTCAACCTAGAGACTTGAAACTTTCCAAACATCTTTTTCTAAGGCCGGGCCCGACAAAATGTCAAGAATTGGGCTCTACGATAACTGGGGGGCTGGCAAATCAATAACTTCGATAGCCCAAAATCGGTGAATCCACCTATTCGCACATCGTTACAGCTAGAACTACCACATTTGGTGAGAAAATAGCTACTGGCTTCCCCGAAAAAACTGCATCATAAATTTTCGAGCCACGCCCACCCATTCTGCCCGCAGTTTAAAATCAGAAACTAATACTTATGTATATCTTCCACAGTTTTGAGCCAGAGCAACCAAATTTGGTGCCAAGATAGGTGTTGATGACCGCCAAAAAACTGCATCAAAACTTTGGATGCCATGCCCACTCATGGAGCCTTAATCGCTTCCAACCGCCCCAACGCTTCATTAAAAACGGGAATGCGTGCATCTTTCATAGTGTTCGACCAAGAGTCTCCCAATTTAGTGGGAAGATAGCTGGATACGATCTCCAAAGATCTTCATAAAAGTTTTGGGGTCACGCTTTAGCTGGTGGCATCCCCATCTGCATCAGACATTCTTTGAGACAGCCTTCACCCCTGCCGCATCAGTACCCCTTTGCAATCAGTCCTTATTTGACCGGTTTAAATAAAGGTATTGAGTGTTCCGAAATCGGTTTTGTTATTATTTATTTATGTTAGAAACATATGCGCTTCGGCCTGCAGCACTGATATTAATTATTTAAAATATTATAACAATATTTTATATTTAGGGTATTCAGTAGCTATGCTATGTGCGTAAAGTGTTATATATAATACAGTGTAGCTAGTGAGTGCACTTTTTACGTTTCTTTTGTCGTATAAGTGCTAAGTCAGCTGTTTGCCAGTTCGATGACAATACAATCGATATTGAAATTGAATTGGTTAATTGTTAAACTGAAAATAATAAAATAAAATAAAGCGTTTTATATCATTCTCCCGCACTCTATTTGCTTTTGTCGCTTCTGACACTTTTAAAAACATCAGTTTAGTCTTTTAAATTAATAATTAGTAAAATTTACTTACTTTTACAACCAAAACTCGCCTAGTGTGACCTAATTTCACGAATTCAATAATCTCGAAAGCAGCTGTTTTTATAAATAGTCTGGCAACCACTCAATAACGCATATAGTACAATAGTAGCAAACATACCCAGAGGCATGTTTGCTGTGTTAAAAATGCTTCTATGTGTTTGTTGTAAAGCTTTCATATAACACTTTAGTACTTTACGCACATAGCATAGCTACTGAATACCCTAATTGTGTTGTTAACAATTACCCCGCATCAGTCAGCTTTATTTTTATCTAATTTCGATAAGTGGAGCGCGTTTTTAATTATTTAAATTTTATTATCATCGGCTGTGTTCACCAGGAAGTTGTGCTCTTTACTTGATAGAATGCAAAGTTGCTTGCGATACCCAATTTCTCTGCACTTTGCTTTATGTTCTTCATCAAAATATCCAAATAACCAAATTTATTCATTATTCCATCTATAAAATGTAAGTTTCCTACTCCAGCACAGGACATACAGCCCCAAACCATCACAGAACCTCCGCAATGCTTCACCGTGGCCTTTGTGTTTTTTTGATCAAATTCGGCATTTGGTTTTCGCCACTCAAACATCTTTCCATCGGACCCATGCAAGTTGAATTTACTTTCATCCGTAAATAGAACCTTTAAATTAAGTAAATTCAACTTGCATGGGTCAGCAACTTTGCGGAAGCAGACTACAGGCGTTGCAAAGCTTTGGTTAATCCATTACTGCCCGAAACTTGTGCAAACGCCTGCACAGAGCCCAGATTTTAATGTTATTGAACATTTTTGGGAAGTAAAAGCCAGGCAGGTGTATCAAAAACCAATTTAACACGCTAAATTCACTTAAAGAGGCTTTAGGAGTATTATGGAACTCTATAGAGCCCCAGGTATGCCTGAATTTGGTGCAGTCCATTCCAAATCACTTGCCGGCTGTTTTAAAAACAAAATGATACGAAACCGAACATTAACTACTTAATTAGTTAATTTTTTCATACAATTTTTGGAGGTGTCCGATTATTCGTTGAGCCTCAAAAATTGACTTTTTTTCGTTTTTCGCTGTAAACTAACTGTTCTCTTTAGAAAATATGAGTTTTTTTTGGTGATTTAGATAGCCAATACTATAAAGTTATAATAAATGTGAAAGAACAACATTTTTAACGCATTTCGTTATACTTTTTGAGCATGTTTGTACTGAGGAAGCAAGTGTCCGATTATGCGATGCTGCCACTGTATAAATTAAGTCTTCCGTCGTTCCCTCAGGTGTCCTGCGACGATCCGTAGTTATTAGAACGAGGTTGACTTCTTCTTCCTTCTATGGATGGTGATGAGTCCAGCTGGTGAGTGCTGGAACAATGTGGTTTATGATGCGGGAACCTTCCCAGTAGCCCGTCTTGGACGTGGTCTACTATTGATAATAACACAAGTTATATTTGTTATCGGCAATGCCGGAGTTTAATCAAAAGTTCGTCTTATATTATTGCGAAGCAGATAGAGACTAAAGACTATAACCATATTCAAGCTTTTGCGAAGCCAATGCATCGCGCCATTCTTTAGAGTCGGCGAGCCGACTCAGCATTCTTGCGCAAGCAGCGCGGGTGTCCGCTTTCAGTTGCTGTGCGCTGAACTCTCATCGGCGAGTCAACATTGTTTACACAATAGTACTTTGTTGCTGAGGGCAACTGGAATGCTTAAGGCTGTGTGTGTTGTGTACTTTGTTGCTGAGGGCAACCAAATTACTTATGATTGTGCAATTATAGTGTATCTTATATGTTAGTTGTTAACTACCCCCCCCTCAGGGTGATGGCCGTCCTCGGTCATGTTGAAGTTGTCCAGAGCCTGCTGTATTTTCAGTGTTGCTCGCTTCCTCCTTAGTGCCATAAAAATTATGAAAGAACCAATTAGTCCGATGTTCAGGATTACACCAATAACGAACCAGAATTTGGGTGAGCCAGCCGCATTTACCTCCTCCTTGACATCTCGAATTGATAGTAGGTTGTCGATGTTCATTCGGTGCAGTAGCGGTATGCTTAGCACCGGGTCATGCCCGATGATGTTCAAGAGCGGTGACCTCACGACACCAGGTTGCTTGCTTGGTGAATTAAGCAAGTTCACAAACTCGGTGCCATTGATAGCTGCAGATCGTTCAAATGTTATCAGGAAGGTTCCTGAGATGGTTACCTCTGCGCCATCATCAGCTCGGACACGCGCTGTTGCTTCGTTAATAATTACGGCGCCGTCATCTATAGGCATAATCGTTTTTAGGTGGCTGGGCTGGGTATGGCAGTTGGCAGTGTTTCCCGCGTGGAGGGAACTGGCGCAGGTTTCGCGCCGTGATCGTTCGCAAAAGGTATTGTGCGTAGTCACGGTGCATTCAGTGACTGCAAAGGTATCCTTTTCACATTCCGCCAACGTTTCCTCGTCGAGTCGCAGGATGGTTTGTTGGTGTGATACGGGGTAGACGGAGATCTTTTGGCATCTAAACTCAACTTTAGGGTATGCTATTAATATGTGGATAATATTTTCGGACTGAAGGACCCTAATCTTAGATGCTTCTATTAAGCTAACTATTGGTATATCTTGTTCGATAAGTGATTTCAGGTCGGCATGATTTAGGATTGTAGGGTTTACTATGTTTGCTTTTGCCAACGTTATGGTGAGTATTAAATTTTGAATTTCTGTGTTTAATATTCTATTTCTTGCCAACAATGTTTCGAACAGATGAGGAGTGTCAACCAAATTACCTTTGCGTGAACTGATAATTTTATTAATGGTGTCCGTTAGCCTATTATTTGTTTTTGCGTTTCGGAGTTTATTAAGATCTGTTTGGCATTGGATTCCACTAATTGAGCCTCTGTAATGCGGACTCTTAAAAAATCGGAAGCATCGGGGGTGCCAGCAACAACCTTCAAGGCAGTGCCTAGGAAGTCGAGGCTTCGTGCAAACCTGTGATGCACTTGAAGAACGGACAACAAGGTTCTAAGGTGATCTGTATCTACGTCTAGTAGTTTGCGCATATGCGACTGCGGAAAGGAATCGGACAGTTTTTCGGTCTCGTCTATCATGCTAACGAATTCGGAGATGTTGCTTGAGTGCCTCAAGTAGCTTCGTTGATCAAACACCAATACTTCCCCATCTATGATTGGGATGTAGTTGGCATGCGAGAAGTCGGTGATCCGAGCATTTGCCGCTGCTAGTGCCACGAGCAAGGTGAGTGCAAACCTGAAATGGGTAAGCAATATAAGTCGGTGCTCTAACTGTAAATTGGCTTAGGCACCTATTTCAGGTTGTCCTTATGGACCACCCTCCCCTTAATGAGGACAGACGTTCCTAGGTCTGCTTCGACCTTTTGTTCTGAGCATAAGGGAGTTAATTTGTTACCTAACCTCTTGTTGTTCTTTTGGAACACCTTTTCGCCTACCTCGAACACGCGGTTTTGTCTGGATGCATTGCACCTTTTGATGTTGTCCTGCTGTGCCTTGATCAGCCTGTCTTTGACAAGCTCACGATGTTCAACAGTTGTCTCATGAAAAACTTCGATTGGTTTTTCGCGGGTAACCGAGTGTAAACTTTTGTTGTACTCTATCGTAGCCCTTAAGATCAATTCTGTAGTGTCGCTGATTTTTCTGTCTAGTTTGAGGCATCTGGCAATTTCGGTCAGGGTGCTGTGAAGCGTTCCACTTGGCCGTTTGAAGTGCTGTGAAGCGGGGCTGCATTCACAATGGAAATGCCGTAGGCATTCCGGAGCATCGAAGTGATGGTCTCGGAATTGAAAGCCGCCTCGTTATCGCAATAAATTGTCTTGGTTGCGGGGAAAAGGTTAACAATCTGTAACAGAGGGTTTGTGACATCGATTATTGTTCTGGACAATATCGGTTGGACGACTGCGAATTTGGAGAATTTGTCTATGCAGGTCAAGAATTGTTTCTTGTCTGTCGAAAAAATATCAATATGCAACATTTCGCCAGTATAACCTGGTATAGGTGTTTTCCCAAGCTCTTGTTTCCTCGGGTGCCTATCGTACTTGGCCTTAGTGCAAACCTTGCAGTTTGCAACCACTTCTTTGGCTAAATTGTTCATATTGGGAAAATAGTAGTCACGAAGTACTTGTTTACTATTTTCCTGAGCTGCTCTGTGCGCTCGGTTGTGTTCTGCAGTGATAATTTCTAACTGCTCGTTTTTGTCCGTTATATCTTGCACGAGATTTTTGCAATGCCAAAACTGGGTAGCAGGGAAGTGCACTATCAGATCATGTTGGAAGCTTGCTAATGTGGGAAGATCGCAATGTATTGCATTAACGACTCCCGTATTCACAACTTCTTTGAGTATTTTGAGAATTGTGCTCTTGTCAGTGAAATTGATCAAGTGGCGCGTTTTACTGCGAAATAGCAACAAGTTTCGCTTTAGCGGAAAACGTGATTCCTCTAGGACAATCTGGTTCCTAAAGCAATTTAATGGTTTGTCTGTTGTCTCGACCGTGTAGGTCAGGGAGAGTTCGCTGTGAACGGTTGCAGCGTCCGAACGGGGCTCGTCTTGCAGAGCATTAATATTTTGCCTCGAAAGGGCATCTGCCACCAGATTTTCTTTGCCTGGTTTGTAAAACATTTTGGCATTATGCTGATCAATGTAAGCTTTCCATCTTTTAATCTTGGAATTCGTGTTCTTGTCCGCTACAGCGAACGTGAGCGGCTGGTGGTCCGTGAAAATGTTAATTTCCCTAGAACCGTACAGAAAGTTCTGCAATCTGCCTAACGCCCACACAATGGCCAGCAATTCCCTTTCGTTGGTGGCATAATTTTGTTCGGCCTGTTTTAAGGCGCGAGAAATCATTGTAATTGGTCTATTGCCTTGGGAAAGAACCGCGCCAATTCCACTGGCTGAAGCATCAGTGGTTAAATCGAACGGTTTCTGGAAGTCTGGATACATTAACATAACATCTTCTGATGCCAAAATGTTCCGCAGGCGATGAAATGCATCGCGTTGAGCTTCATTAAGTTCAACAGGGATTTTCTTTGATACGTGTTTACTAACTGAACCATTTTCCCCTTTAAGTATGTCCGATATTGGACGAGCTATAGCTGCAAAGTCTTTAATAAAAACTCTATAGTAGTTGGCTAACCCCAAGAAGGATCTAACACTGTAGACATTCTTTGGTTCGGGGAATTCCTGAATAGCCTTAACCTTTTTGGGATCGGATGTTGCTCCATCTTTGGTTACAATGAAACCCAGGAATTCGATACTTTCCTTGAAGAATCGAGTTTTTTCAGGGCCTACACGCATGTTGGCGTCGATTAGACATTTTAACACAATGTTAATGTGTTGAAGGTGCTCCGTTTCATTTTTAGAAAAATTATGACGTCGTCTACATAGACGAAGCAAATCTTTCCTATATGTTCCCTCAGGACATCGTCTATTGCCCTTTGGAAAATGCTGCTTGCGTTGCGCAGGCCAAACGGTAGACGACAGAACTCGTACTTGCCGCTGCTTACTGAAAACGAAGTCTTTTCGCGGTCATGCTCCGCAAGGTAGATTTGGTGGTACCCAGACTTTAAGTCAAGAGTAGTGAAATATTTTGCCTTTCCTAGATTAGCTAAGATCATAGGAATGTTCGGCATGGGGTAACGGTCCGGTATGGTCTTTTCGTTCAGTTTCCTGAAGTCGATTACTAACCTTTTTTTTGGGTTACCGTATGAGTCAGTGCCTTTCTTATCAACCACCCATGTTGGGCTGTTGTAAGGCGATCTGGAGGGCCTGATTATGCCATCGTCCAGCAATTGTTTGACTTCCTTGTTTATGAAGTCAGAAACACCCATGAGACTCGGGTATCTTGAATATACAGGCTCATTGTCTACTGTTCGTATTGTAGCGATTACAGCAGTGTTGAAGGGGAGAGCTTCATTTGCATTTGAGAAGGCTCTTTTGTTTCTGAGTATCATGTCCCTGAATCCTTTTTTACGGAAGGTGGGACTACGATGTCGTTGACATCGGTGAAGTTCACATCAGCACATTGATAGTACTGGAGTTTTTCGGATGCACCCTGGTATTCCAGGGTATTCTTCGCCAAGTTCAATTTGACTCCGGCTTGTGTTAGCAAGTCGAAGCCTATGATAGCGTCGAAAGAATTTAAGGTATCAAGGAGAAAGAATGGGGAAGTGTGTCGGAAAATATTCATCAAACATTTGTGTTTGATTTCGGTAGACCCGTGTATCGAGTTTACCGAGAATGACTTGGCGACCGGCGTTATGGTCTTTAGCTCTGTTAAGGGCTTCACATAATTTTTTGCCGCGCCAGTGTCAATCAACATCTTCAAAGTTCTCCCAGCCAACCGTCGCTCAATGTACGGAAGCCGGGAGTGTTCCCTAAAAAATTCACTGAGTCGTCACCAGGTGCGTACTCGTTCTCACTCTCTAGCTCTTCGACTGCCTCTTTGGCAGATTTCTCGTATTGTGCTACAGCTTCTTTGGAATCTGTTTGTACGACATTGTTAACGCGTTGTCGCCTCTGACCTGTTAAACGGTCTGACGAGTTCTTTCGTTTTGGTGCGTTGGACTCATTAGCCTGACGCTTGCTGTAGTCGGTTTTTTGTCTAAATCTGGAGGAAGAATCAACTTCCATGGGCTGTGGAGCCTCGGTTTGATTGTCTTTTGGGGCCTGAGACTGGGGATCGCCCTTTTGGCGTTTCACAAAATGGGGATTTCTCTCCTGATTCTGATCGTCTCTGTTATATTTTGTCTGTTTGCTTTGGGCACGGTTTCTGTTACCTTCAACAAGTTGCGCCCGCTCTTGCAAGGCTTTAGCGTAAGAGTTAGCGAACATGCTTCTCTCAATGCTAGATTCTGCCTCTCTGGCCAGGGCCAGTGCAGACGGTAGATCCTTTGGCTGTGCAGGAAACACAACCGCTCTCAACGGCTTTTTAAGACCGGAGATAAAGGCGTGCAAGGCGTCGTCTCTAACCTCTCGGTTGAGCAAATCAGCGCCTTCTTGGTCATGAGACATTACAATTTTGTTGGTAACGAGCGTGAGTTTCTTCTCGACGTCATCGTAGTACTGCATCAGGGACATTTCGCCCTGAGTAACCAACTCCAAACCCTGTCTCAACAAACGCAAGGATGTTTTATCCGAGTATGTGCAATCTAGCCTAGCTAGTATTGCATCGAAATTTAAAACCGTATTGTGAGACACTAGTAGGGCTCCAGCTGAGCCTTTGATTTTATTCCTAATAATTGCTACCGCTTGGTAGTGTGTAGTGCTCTTTGGAAACTCCTTGAATAGCTCGTATGCGTAGATGGCTGCTTGCCTCCACGCTACATATTCATCTTGAACGCCGGTGAAATCCGGCACGGACTTAATAATGTCTAAGGGTATATCGCATTTAACTTTAGGATCGACGGTTATTTTTTCGTAAGTGATGATTTGCGGTGCTTCTACCTGCAAACTCTTTACTTGTGAAGTTAAAGAGGCAATTTGTGCTTGAAACTGATTTTGTTGTTGCGCTAGGGCTTCCTTGATGGCACCCTCAACGAAAGACTGGACTTGAGCTGGATTCATGTTTTCAGTTACCTCAGTATCTGCAGGGTCAGGATCTACTGAGCAATTGGGTTCCTCTTCCCAGTTATCTTCACTATTATATTCAACTTTTACCTCTCTATAAGCCCAACTCATTGGCTTATGGTTGGCACTTTTCAAAACTTAGACCGATCGTGCAAGATCGGCAGGTAAACTGTTGGCAATAATAGAATATAGTGTATTTTGGGGTATGCAATATTTTCCAAAAAAAATTGTTAAGGTATGCAGCAAAAAATATAATGCTGTTGAAAGTATGCAATGCTTTATTAAAATGGAACGTTGGTAAAAGTATGCAGCAAAATTTTTATTAAGAGTATGCAGCAAATTTTATTTTAGTAAAAGTATGCAACGTTTATAAAAGTGAACTGCTGGCACAAGAATGCCGTAATATTTACTTTACTTGTTTTTCTTTTAAAACTTTTGTTAATAATTTTTGGACTGAAATCACTTATGAACTTACATGATATGGGTTCTTGTTTATTGGTTGGGCGCCAATTAAGTCTTCCGTCGTTCCCTCAGGTGTCCTGCGACGATCCGTAGTTATTAGAACGAGGTTGACTTCTTCTTCCTTCTATGGATGGTGATGAGTCCAGCTGGTGAGTGCTGGAACAATGTGGTTTATGATGCGGGAACCTTCCCAGTAGCCCGTCTTGGACGTGGTCTACTATTGATAATAACACAAGTTATATTTGTTATCGGCAATGCCGGAGTTTAATCAAAAGTTCGTCTTATATTATTGCGAAGCAGATAGAGACTAAAGACTATAACCATATTCAAGCTTTTGCGAAGCCAATGCATCGCGCCATTCTTTAGAGTCGGCGAGCCGACTCAGCATTCTTGCGCAAGCAGCGCGGGTGTCCGCTTTCAGTTGCTGTGCGCTGAACTCTCATCGGCGAGTCAACATTGTTTACACAATAGTACTTTGTTGCTGAGGGCAACTGGAATGCTTAAGGCTGTGTGTGTTGTGTACTTTGTTGCTGAGGGCAACCAAATTACTTATGATTGTGCAATTATAGTGTATCTTATATGTTAGTTGTTAACTTATATGTAACTGTTAGGCTGTATACATATGTACATATGCAGATCTGTGCAACCAAATTAAACATACATTCAAAAACACAGGAGTGCCAAACATATCCGAAGAAAGGTTGTTCAATTTCTGATTATTCTGCATTCAAATATCCAAATTGCTAGTGATTTTTGTGGCACTATGATAACCTTTATTTGACACACAAATTTCTTAACCTTATCAATAAATTTGTAATATTTGCCTTCTCTTTGTCATTTGTTCTCTTTTCTGACGTATTTGTTGTTGAGCAGGTAGTAACTTCAAGTGGGCCTAGAAAGCCTCTACGACAGACCTCGAACGCTTTCTCCACAACACCCGGAGAGCATGAGTCGGATCGCCAGCTGCCAGAGCTGGTGGCAAAACATGGCAATTCCATCGAGACGACGATAGAGCATTGCCAGCAGCGTGCAGCGATGAATGTTTCCTATACGAATTTGAGCAACTGCATCACATTAACGCCAACTGCACAGCACAAAATATGTCTGGAGACATCATTCAAAAATCTGCAGCATCAGCTGGAGCAGCGTGCTGCAGTGCTACAATCGTCGGGCGGTGGCAGCAAAGCCTCCTCCATAGCGGGAAGCATTTTTTGTCGCAGCCAGCTAAGCTCCCTGGCCACGCCGTATGACATATCAAGCGGTCTGGACGACAGCATTACAACGGTGGCAACCATGCTCAAAAGTTCGTCCTCCATGCTCAGCCAGATGGCGACATTGGTTGTAAATGTCAATGGCGATGCCGTCGCAAATCTGACACCCCGCGTGCGAGCTGTGGCTTTTGACATGGCCATAACGCCACCACCATCGTCGTCATCGTCATCGCCGCTGCTCCAGCCAATGGCATGTCAACACTCGGAGCGAAAGCCACGCTCATTGCCACTGACGCAGGCATTGCATCGCGCCTCGGTAGCGGTGGATGCACAGGGTGTTGATTTGTTGCATGATGATTGGTATGGATTGGCGCCACTTGCCAGCCCTGAAACGCTTTCAGAGATCTCGAGTGTATCGTCGCGAAGCAGCGTGCCTGTCAGTCTAGCCAATAGCTTTGATCGCTATCTCCAGCACATGGGCGTCGTCACTGGCTCGCCCAAGGTGCCACTGGAGGATATCTTTGAGTCGCAGCTGTATACGCCCAAAGTGATGCGACGTGCACCCAAATTCACGGAAAATTTAGTCGGCTGTGCCGAGGACGATCGCAATTTGGATCAGTATAAGCGTTTGGGTCGTGTTTTTGCCACATTTCCGCGCATCTTTTACGAGCATGGATCGGCAGCAGCAGCACGTCATGTGCAATCACAGAACTATCTGGATTCCAATTCCAGTAACGACAGCTTCGAGTCGGCGGACAGTCTGCTGCGATTGCAGCTGCCAGCAACTGTGGCTTGTGTCGCCAGCTCCAAATTAGATGATCAGCTGGACAATGAGGAGGAGGATTTACGCCAGCCGTCGTCTATCATTGAAAAGCTTACCTTCAGGGATAACAACACCCTTGCTGATGATCATTGCTTGCGGCTCTGTCCGCACTACCCATGCCATCAAACGGGTGGCGATTGCTACACAGGTTCCTCTGAGCAGCACGATCATCAGCAAAGTGAGGTGGCTGGATCAACGGATACAAATAGTAGCTTCTTAAGCGCGAATTCGGGCTCATCTCTAGACCATATTTGCACGCCAGTCGCCAATCGCCAGCTTCAGTTGAAAGTAAATGGTGCCATGGACGAGATACTTATACGTCCGGGCGTCCTTGAGTCACATTTTCCTGTTTACGCCGGTGGTGGTGTTGGCCAGCCGGAAACTGCGGTTATTGTGGCGACCGCATCACCAACAGCATTGAGCAAAAGAGGCAGCGTTGGCAAACGGCCTGATGTGGTTGGTGGGCGTGTGCGGAAACGTCTCTCCTCCGAAGAGTTTGTGTTTACGCGTTGCACTACCGATAATCTTCCCATTTTACTACAAATCGGTGGAGATAGAAGCCGGCCTGGTGTGGCTGGAGGCGCTGGGCACGACTCGCCGGCTTCACGTAAGCACCGCCGCGGCGGCTGTGTCTATCCTGTTGGCAACAATATATGTTTGGTTTGTGCCGATGTTGATGCAGCTGCTGCTCCGACCGCTTCCTCCTCGTCTATTAGCAAATTTTCCCGAACACGTGTCGCTACGGCAGCCACAGTAAAATCAGCAGCAGCAGCGGTGGCTTCAGCAACAGCCGCTGGCATTAATAACGAAAGTAATGTTTAATAAATTCAATTAGCACATACATATGTACATACATGCATAAGCGAAGAGAATGCAGTACCTAAGCAATCGCAACCTTTAATTTATTCTGTTTTACCTTACACAACAACAAATATAGATATACCAATTAAAATAATAAAAGCAGCAACAACAAAGAGAAAATATAAAAAGAAAAATCATTGCTTTTGGCTGGCATACCAAATACAAATTAAGCATGTAAAAACGAAACAGACGTTTAGCATTCAATAAATGCAATACACAAATATTTTCATATATTTTTGTGCAGCTACCTGTTCAAGTGTGGATCGGCATCCAAATTTTGGCATCCAAATTTTTGCTGCAGATCTTTGTGGAATGTCAATTGCTACCTTCATACAAAATTTGGTGACTCTAGCTCAAAGATTGTAAAAGGTGGGGAAAGGGGGTGGAAGGGGTACGCGTGGCTCCAAAACTTTGATGCAAGTTTTCGGAGGTCGCTGCCTGCTATCTTCCCACCAAATTTGGTGGCACGCATTCCCGTTTTTGACGAAGCTTTGGGGCATCTGGGGGCGGCTAGGGTGGTATTGGTGGGCGTGGCATCCAAACTTTTGATGCAGTTTTTAGGGGGTCATCATCACCTATCTTGGCACCAAATTTGGTGGCTCTAGCTTAAAAACTGGGGGAGATATAAGCTTTTCTGATTTTAAAATGCGGGGGGCGGTATGGGTGGGCGTGACTCCAAAACTTTGATGCAGTTTTTTTGGGGTTCGTTACCAGCTATCTTCCTACCAAATTTGGTGGCTCTAGCTCCACAAATCTGGAAGATACACGCATTCTCGTTTTTGACGAAGCGTTGGGGCAGCTGGAGGCGGCTAGGGCGGTATTGGTGGGCGTGGCATCCAAACTTTTGATGCCGTTTTTGGGGGGTCATCATCGCCTATCTTGGCACCAAATTTGGTGGCTTTAGCTCAAAAACTGTGGGAGATATAGGCTTTTTTGACTTTAAAATGCGGAAAGGCTGGGGGCGGAATGGGGGGCGTGGCTCCAAAATTTTTGATGCAGTTTTTTGGGGGTTGCTAGTAGCTATCTTCTTACCAAATTTGGTAGTTCTAGCTGTAAGGGTGTGTGAAATATGCGGATTTATCGTTTTTTAGTTATCGAATATATCGATTTGCCAGCCCCCTAGTTATCGTAGAACCCCAATCTTGACACTGTAATTTACTATCCCATAGATAAAGAGAATTGGAAAGTTTCAAGTCTCTAGCTTGAAGGGTGTGGAAAAAAGTTGCGAACATACAGACGGACAGACACCATGACTGACATTGCACAAACCCAATATACTCTTTACCTTCGGTATCGAGTATAAAAAGTTTTACTAAAATAATAATAAAAAATAATAAAATAAAATATATAAATAAAAAAATAATAATAAAAAACCGTTAAAAAAAACCAACACGTTTTTAATAAATAAAACGACTCTTGGTCGTGCAAAAGTAGTTCGATAACTTACCAAAAAACAATAAATAATACTATGTGCGTCAAGTTGGCAACGGTTCCGCCAGCAACGAATATCGGAACTTAGTTCACGAGTCGGAACCACCAATGAACTTTAGTGGTTTTACAAGTTTTTCAGCATGGAATCAAATAAAAACTAATGCAGAAATGTTAAAAAATAAATTATTTATTGTTTTCTTGCACCGTTTGGCATATTTCAGCTTTTGAAATGGGTTAAACAAGCAATTAAAAAATTGCATATCCAGCATATCTTAAATATCTCAACTCAGATATAATGGCCCGAATACGGCTTATACACGATAAAAGCCTACAATTTCACCTATTTTATGTTCAACATTGAAGGAAAATCGTCCATACAGTTTTTGAGAAATTTGCGAATGAGTACAGCTACCTCGAAGCCAGCCCCATACAAAACGACCGCCAAAATCAATGCTTGGTTCTCAAGCCTTAATTACTTTTTTCAGAGATAATAGCCCTAAATGTACGCTTTACCAAATTAAATCTATATGTTTCAGGAAGCTATAACAATTAAATTTAGAGAGACTACATACAGATTTTGAGAAAATTAATTATATGTAAGTCAACCTTTTTTGTTCATTAAAAACGCTTATCGATTTGGTAGTTCCAGCATGAGCTGAACTACTGCGCAACAGAAAGCAACTATATGCAACTTTTTTGCTCAAAAACTAAAATCGTTGCTAACTTTTATATTTTTTCCAAGTTAATGGCCCAAATTGCACGGTAGTTAAGGATAAAGGCCCTATTTTTCTCATTCTTTTGCCGTTTAAATCATAAAAAAAATACTAAACAGTTTTGAGATAAGGGCATTTATGTGTTTTTTTTCTCATTTTATGTGAAACATGCATATATTTTTTATATGTATGTTACAGGTGCACCAAGTATAAAATGTTCTAGACTCTAGAGTCTAGAGTCTTTTTAAATAAGCACTAATTACAATAATTTATTTATATTTAAAATTTAACATTTTGGCTTTTTTAAATTAAATTTACTTTATATAAATAAAAAAATAGAAAGATTATTGCAAATAAATAATTAAATAAATATTATCAAAAGTAAACAAATAACTAATTAACGAGAAACAAACTAAACATTGAACAGAAAACGAAAAATTGATTTATAAATAAATGATGCGAATAAATATATAATAAATTGCGCGCTATGCTTTGCGCGGGCGCAAATTAAACTACGGCAGGGACAGCTACTCGCTTAAGCTCGGAAAGAAACTTGTTTTTTATACTCGTTACCGAAGGTAACCCATCAATCTAGAGACTTGAAACTTTCCAAATCTCTTTATCTATGGGATAGTTAATTAAAGTGTCAAGATGGGGAATACTACGATAACTGGGGGCTGGCAAATCGATAAATTCGATAACTCAATACCGATAAATCCACATATTTCGCATATCCTTACAGCTAGAACTACCAAATTTGGTAAGCAGATATCTACTAGCAACCAAGCAACCAACCAACCAACCCAATAAACTGCATCAAAAGTTTTGGAGCCACGCCCACCCATTTCGCCCCCAGCCCCCCGCATTATGAAATCAGAAAAGCCTATATCTCCCAAAGTTTTTGAGCAGTTTCCATTTTAGTCCTGCGTAGCAATGTGATGTGCTGCAGTCAATAAAAAAATTCAAAACCAATGCTACTGGTTTGAACGATATTAACCCTAAATTTGTCTGTTATTCCCATTTACAATAGGCCACTTAACAGCAGTATTATAAATATTTATAATACTGCTAATACAACCTCTACATTCCCTAATAAATGGAGAATTGCCTAAATCTGGAAAATCTGCCTATTACTAGCCAATGCTGACTTTCGACCGATATCCATACTGACATATGTACCTATCTAAAATCTTTGAGCATCTAGTCGCCAAACAAATTAACAATTTTCTAAACGCCAATAAACTTCTTGTCCACCATCAGTCTGGCTTTCGGACTAATCATAGTTGCACAACGGCGATTGTAAAAGTAGTCGAGGATATTAAAAATGGACAAAAGCGAGGTAACCTTATTGGCGCTTCTTGATTTCAGTAAAGCTTTTGACACGGTGAACCACGACATACTAATCACCAAGCTATGAAAAATGTACAATTTTAGTACAACTGCCACTAAACTAATGTCCTCCTATTTAAAGCAACGAAGACAAGCGGTTGTTTCCGTGAATAAAATATCGGACCTGCTGATAGTGCCCCGCGGTGTTCCTCAGGGATCAATATTAGGTCCGCTTTTATTCTCTATTTATATTAACGATCTACCGTCATGTATGTCTTACAGTAATGTTCATTTGTATGCTGATGATGTCCAATTGTATGTAAGTACCAAACTTAGGCCCAATGTCTCAATGTCCGGTTAAATTTTCGTTTAGCTAACTGCCGCATTATTTTGCTGGTCGAGTTAAAGCAATTTGGATTTCTCAAAGCCAAAATAACCTTTCATCGATAAGTAACTATTACCTTAACAGCGTTGCCACATATATATACAGCGTTGCCATTTATAGCGAGCGGCTCAGCTGTTTTTATACTCGATACCGAAGGTAAAGAGTATATTGGTTTTGTGCAATGTCCGTCATGGTGTCTGTCCGTCTGTCCGTCCGTATGTGTGCAAGTTTTTTCCACACCCTTCAAGCTAGGGACTTGAAACTTTCCAATTCTCTTTATCTATGGGATAGTAAATTAAAGTGTCAAGATTGGGGTTCTACGATAACTGGGGGGCTGGCAAATCGATAAATTCGATAACTCAAAAACGATAAATCCGCATATTTCACACACCCTTACTGCTAGAACTACCAAATTTGGTAAGAAGATAGCTACTAGCAACCCCCAAAAAACTGCATCAAAAGTTTGGATACCACGCCTACCAATACCGCCCTAGCCACCCCCATCTGCCCCAACGCTTCGTCAAAAACGGGAATGCGTGTATATTCCAGAGTAGTGGAGCTAGAGCCACCAAATTTGGTAGGAAGATAGCTGGCAACGACCCCCAACAATCTGCATAAAAGTTTTGGAGCCTAGCCCATCCATTCCGCCCCCCTTTCCCCACCTTATACAAACTTTGAGCTAGAGTCACCAAATTTGGTATGAAGGTAGCATTTGACATTCCACAAGGATCTGCAGCAAAAATTTGGATGCCACGCCCAACCATACCGCCCCCAGCCCCCCTTTCCCCATATTTAACAATTTTCGAGCTAGAGTCACCAAATTTGGTATGAAGATAGCAATTGACATCCCACATGGATGGGCATCAAAATTTTTAATACTGGTATCGAGTATACCGCAGTCGGTTGCGTCCGACTGCAACGTTTCCACTTGTTTGTTATTATTTTGGTTAATGTCTGGCAAATTTTGCATATCTTAAATGTATAAAATATAAAATTAATATGAACACGCCTGATTGTAAACGGTTCCGTGGGTAAAACTTTTCGCTTTCTGAGGAGCATTTGTTGGTAGAAATAGTGGAGTTTAATCAGCATATTTTAGAGTGCAAGAAGAGCGACGCCGTTACGTGGAAGCAGAAGGACGAAGCCTACAATCTACAATCCCTGCAAGAATGATTTTGCATGTAAATTGTTAGCCTGAACCACTGTACAAATTTGGCATCATCCAGATCAGTGAAATAGTTCACCCTATCCCTAAAACTCCTCTTGGCCCTGTTTCGACAACTGCGTCTCCGTTGCATGGATATAAAAAAAAACTCTGTTATGCGATGCAATTCTGCTTTAATAACAAAATAAATATAAATATACAATTCAAGGGACAGCTGTTTGCCTTATCGATGATTCTTATCGATATATCGAACCTTCAACGCGCTATAAATTTTAACCAAAGCCCAGCCTTCCGGTTAGTTTGATTCTAATATATTCCTAACCGAACATTGAGAAACTGAAAATCGACTAAACTTAGAACAAGTTGACTAACCGGACATTCAGAAATTGGGCCTAAGTCTACAATTGTGTGTGTGTGTGTGTGTGTGTGTGTGTGTGTGACCAGCGATGGGCACACACACATATTGTCACTGTTTTCACACGCATACAAGCACAATTTGCGTGCGCTGCAGCGAAAAACAAAGTGTGATCAGTACAGTGTACGCTGCAAGTTAACGGTTACTCGTTTTGCTTAGTATTTATTAATAAATAATGCCATCTAGAAAAATATTTAACAACGCGACAAACAATGTTATTGCAAATCAAGCATTTTGCTCTGCCATCTTTATTTTCTATGAAAAAAAAATCATTCTCCCATTCGGACATAAACATTTTGGAGCGCACTGTAAAAAATTAGTTTTCTTGCTAATGCGCTGCGTAGTGCTTACCTGTCAAATTGAGGTGCAGAAGTATCGAGTGAAAAATCAATGCTATCGATGTTTTCAAAACATTGGAACCATCGATGTTTGAAGGCCACCATCGATGATTACACAAGCAACATTGATTTCGGTGACAATAGACGTTTAAATTGTAAGTAAAAGGCATTTTTTACATCTTTTTTTTCTAATAATTTACAAAATCTTTTTAGGATTTCTAGTTGGTGGTGTTGGTGGATGTCGTGGATGACAAATCCAGGATGGATAAATGCCTGAAAAGTAAGTTTTTAATCATTAGCAGACCAAGCTTCCTCCATGCATGTACATGTACATGTATTCATAAATTTGGCGCTAAATTAACTTTTGCCGCAACAAATTGGCGGTCAGCAAGCAAGCATTAAGCAAGACTGCAAATAAATGTTTTATTATTACTACGTTTATGCTTGCAAAAAAGCATGAATTCAGATCATGCTTTTTTAAAAAAATACTAGCATAAACACAAAATCGTGATTTTTTCTACACACGTATTTTGACTATGATTTTTTGGAAAAATCATGATTTTTGTGTAAGCAGTCTGGCAACGCTACTGTGTGAAATCAGCTGTTCCGCACTAATTAAATTGCTGCGAACAGCAGCTCCATTCTTGACTTTGAAAGACAACGAACCATCTCTGATGTTCGAGTTTGCCGTTGAATTAAAAAAAATTTGCATTTTCATTTAACATTTTGAAGATTTAATTCGTTTAACGTTTTGGCTTTCGGTTTATCAGCTGTTTGTGCTGATGTGCTGCCACCTTTTTCATATGAAGCTGCATAGGTGGCTCCACCCTTCAGAAAAATCATGATTTTTATAAAATAGCATAAACAGGCGTATTTTAAAAAGCGTGATTTAAAAAAATCATGAAACAGCAAGCATAGCACGTAGTATATGTTATTTAATTAATTTTGTGTATTACATACAGTTTACTAACATGCATTATTTATTAATTTATTTAATAGGAGCGGAACCGTCAGAAGAATTGGAGATGGAGTTAGCACAAAAACGGAAAAGAGAGCGTTCAATCGTATGGGACCCCTTCAAAAAAGCAGTAACAACACGCATGGTATTTGCCACTACTGTGGTAAATCTTTGAAGACTGGTGGCAATACCTCAAACCTTCATGATCACCTTAAGTGCATGCATGCGAGTCGCCTCATTACTGAAACAGGTCAAACGCCAAAAGCAATGAAAATGGTTTTGAACAAGGGAACTTGGTATAGTAATGATTTTACGATAAAAAAGAGACTTGATCAAAAAGTCATGAACATGGTTGCTAAAGACGTGTTACCTTTCAGTTGTGTTCATGATGAAGGTTTTGTGGAACTTATGCAAGAGGCAGTCTCGTGCTTTAAGTTGCCGAGTAGAACCTATTTTCATGATGTAATGTTACCCAGCGAATATGATCAGTTACAGCTTAAAGTGCGTTCAGTTTTTGACACTGTTGAGCATGTTTGTTTAACCACTGATCTTTGGACATCTGCAGAAAGCGAAGGTTATATAACTATAGCATGCCATTTCGTAACGCACAACTTTAAATTGACCTCTGCATTGCTATCTACAGCTCCATTAATAACCTCCACAAACCACAAGGCACAAAATATTGCCGACTCAATCAGAGAAGTGTTAGATAAGTGGGGTCTTTTTATCTAAGGTAGTACAATGAAAAAAGCGTGTGAGATTTTGCAATTGAAACATTTGCCCTGCTTGGCACATTCAATTAACCTGCTGATTCAGGATGTTTTAAAACTGGAAGTCGTCAATATAATACTCTTCAAATGCAAGGGAATAGTTACTTATTTTAAACAAAGCACAATAGCCGCTGCGAAGTAGCAGGATGCACAGAATACTGAAAAACCGCTTACATTATTACAAGAAGTAACAACACGCTGGAACAGTGCATATGAAATGATAAAAAGAATTTTAAAAATTCATGAATATGTTACATTAAGATTGATAACATAGCGTATTGCCCGATCTCAGCAGAAGAACTCGAAATTTTGCATGATCTGTCAGAATTGCTGTCACCTTTCGAGCGATTTTTTCTATTTCAACCAGCACCAAAGTTTCCGTATCACTGATCATTCCGGTTATTACCGAGATTCATCATAAAATTAATCAATTGCATATAACCTAACAAACACAGAAAGGAATTGTGGTACACGGTTTTATTAAGAAACGTTTAATCGAAAGATTGGACAGCTTTGAAACTCGTACAATTCCTGCATTCACACTAGTTGACAAACAAGTTAACATTGATAACAACTTAGTCAACCCTAGTGTGAACAGCTGTCAACTTGGTCAACTGTTAGGTTGGCAGAAGATTGACAATGAGTAAAACATCAGTTGACGTTTCCAATGTGAGCATAGTGTGAACACTTTGTGTCAACAGTTGACGTCAATATTGGCGAGTTTATAGCCCAAAATAAATTGACTTCATTTGCATTGTGTTGACAAATATTTATTTCACGATATTGCGCGCAACAACTATCGATTAATAGTACATATGTTGATATTTTTCCTCCTCCAGAGCTAACAGTTTGTTTTGATGTTTGCGCGCTCAAGTTAATTTATTAGAAAAATATGGAGGACATTTTTCACGACGGAGAATGTATTTATCCTGATCTTTAAAGATTTTTTTTTTATTATTTATTTATTTATTTGTGTTGTGGGACTGCACCAACGGTGATTATCAAATCGCAACAAACGGGAGATGTGCTGGGAGGAAATTGAAAGGCACTAGACTTGTCTAAAGATGAAGTGGCTAATAAATGGACCTTGTTCCGCCATTTTATTATTTTTATTTTACTAAAAGCAATAAAATTTATTTTAAAATGCAAAAAGCAAGGTAAAATCGACTAAAAGCGGTCAGGCCGCTTCCGAGCGCAATTCGCCAAATAAATGAAAATCACTTTCGATACTTTCACAATATCGCCGTCAACGAAAAATACTTTAGCTACGTTGACGTCAATGAACGTTGATATAAACTAGTGTGAATTACTGTCAACTTCATCATCAACGCGTTGGCATCTAGCTCGTTGCTCAATTCGAAAATTAGTTGACAAATCGGTTTTTTGGTCAACTCAGGCAAATAGTCTAAACACAAGTAATGCATTGGTATTGAATTACTGTTGTTGACGTAGAGATAATTGACGCTGCGTCAACTAGTGTGAATGCAGCATTAGACCCGTTTTACACGATGAACTTCTTCTAATGTTAAATTCGTTTGTTAACGGAGTAGAGGGCTAACAGCTGCAAGCAATGCTTCATGACTTTTGTAGCAATGATTAATTTTTCTCATTTTGCTTTGCCTTACTCCAATTGCATGTAAACACAGAGCTGCACAGTGTTTGATGTGAATAATAAAGTTATCGATACGAAATATCGCACAAGCAAGTATTAGCGCCAATAGTAAATACATTGTTTTGTATAAAAAATTTGTAATGGTCGGCTTGTATGCAATCGATGGTTGGGTGTTGAACGAGGGGTGGAGAGTCGTGCTGGCTCCCAATAATCGATTGTTGTCTGCGGAATAGGAAAATGGGCACACGGCTATAAGAAGCAGAGTGGCCGTGAGTAGGCAAAATTCTTTAGCGGCAGCGGCAAGGCGCTAGCAGAAAAATATTTAATTTAACATCTAAATAAAACAAAAAAAAGTTGACGCCAAGTGCGTAGTGAGGTGCCTACAGTATACGAGGTAGGCGATAAAAAATTGTTTATTTTAGTGACAATTTTTCTAATAGTGGTTATTTAGCTGCAGTGCGGCAACCAATACGTGCACACACACTCACACACACGCGCAACTTCAGCGGACGAGATTGGCCAACCCGTCTGGGTGGTCCTCAGCTTCAATTTACATCAAAAAGCAAGTTTGTTTACCTTAAAAACCCGTAGGCCTTTATATCCAGGCGCCTGCACCCGAGCGCAATATTCAAAGTGCCGGCTGCCAGCCACACACAGCTGCGCACACTCACTCAATAACGCAGCTGCCGCCACAGCCACAGTGTGCCGCGACGAGCGAACGACTGCGAAATAGGATTTAGTTTATTTATTCGCCTTATTTATTTATTCATTGCCCTTATTTATTCATTTATTTATCTTCGCCCTAATTATTATTTATTTTCATTATTTATTTAATTTATTATTTATTTATTCTTTCTGTGTTTTTTTGTTTATTGTTTATTTTGTTTGTCGTATTAGATATTTGTTTTCTTTGTTTATTTATTTAATTATATTCTTTTATTTTCTTTATTATGTTTATTTAACGTACATTTAATTTTAAGAAAAACGATGTTAGATATAATTATATTTATAAATAAATGAATGTCTGTTTATTGTTAAAGTAAAACATGTGTGAGTAGTACTTTATGTGCGGGTGGGACGATTGTGTGTTGATGTCGGGGTAAGTTGTTGTTGTTGTTGTAAAATGTTTGGGGAATTGGCGTAAAATGAAGAGAAAGCCAATTCATAGGTTGGGGGGCTCATTGGGGGTGAATATTAAGATCTTTTTACCTTGTATGTCCTTAGTTGTCCGATTGTGCGAATTATCGCTGCTAGTTTGATTGTTGTTAGTTTTTCGTAAAGATATAAATTTTTGTTAACCCGGCCTACGCTGTATCGAGGTCGTATCCATCCCTGGGTAACCGATTTGCTAGCTGGCTATCGATACAGTGTTGGGAAAATAAGGCCGGATCATAACAAGTGGCGCCCAATGGAAAAACTCAATGAAAGTCGCTAGTGAAGTCACAGTACAGTTCAGTTTATTGTTTCAGTTTACATGTTGTATGTTGGTTGTGTTATTAACTATACTCCACAAGTTGCTGGCTCGCAGCAAGGTAGAATGACTAAGCTGACGCAAAAAGTAACAGAAGGAGGTAGTTGAGCACAAACGACGGACCACATGATAATGCCACATCCTTCAGTACCCAGGCGCATCCCAGCGTGGATCAGTACATCCAGCCGTAGTAGGGCCGATGATCTGAGGATTGGTGGGCAAAGTTAAAGTTCAGTTTTGTTTTAATATCCATACCTCAACTTACTTGTTTGTTTACCATATACGTGTTCATGGGACAGGGCGATGGTCCGTGTCATGTCCTTCAGGACCGGCATTGCGTTTCCTGCCAGGCCATGTACCGTATAGCATGTAGTTTCAATAGCCCAACTGTGATATAGGAATAGGACAACTTTTAGGATTAGGACCAATGTATGTACTCAACACTTACTGTACCCGTATCATGTTCCATGTTCGTCTCACCCCGTTTATATATGTTGTGTGTATTTATCTAAAAGAGAGAAAGAAAGAAAATTTTTAATTAATAGAAAAAGGAAAAGTAATGCGTAGCGGAAAAGAATACGTTCAGGAACAGAGAAAAGATAGGCGTAGCGCAGATTTCAACCGAAGTAGGGGTGCCGAATTAATGGCTCCAACCACTCGTTCAGCATCTCAGACACAGGTGAATAAGTCCAACACTCCACTCGACAATACTTCGCCACCAGAAGAGATGGATATTTTGGATGCAGGAGCAGTAGGCGGGGATGCAGATTCCAACAGCCTAGGAGCAGTGCCCAAGCGCAGCCCTCGAGTCTACAAAATGAGCTGAGAGCCGCAATCAATTCAGCTCTGACAGAGGCGCGGGAACCTTTCAGGCGGTCATGCCGGCAGGAATGGTCGAGCTCCAGACCCAAACCAGGCGCGAAATGCTCGAGTACGTGAAGGCAATCCGAGAGAGCAGCCTGTATACACAGCTGTCAGGGTCCAAAGAAGCGCCGCCAACTCTACGCCCATCACCCGGACAAAACGCAGCACCACAGGCTAACCATAGCGCAGCTCAACAGCAAAAGCCCCCAGCAGCGCAGGGGCACTGGTTTAGCAACCGGGCGTTGGAATCCGAGCAGCGTGAACAGGCCGAACACTGGATGTTTGGAGCGCGTGGCGAAGCCCAGGATAGGAGTGACCAGGACACACGGAGGCCATTCAGTATAGCCGACACAAGACCAGAGGTTATCCCGATGCGTCGATGGGGTCTCGTCTTTGATGCCAGCCCATCTGGAATGCCAGTTGGCGAATTTATTTTCAGACTAGACCATCTGAGGCAGACTTACTAGGTGCCGTGGACGGATGTCCTGTGGGACTTTCACACTCTGGTCGAGGGACGAGCCAAGGATTGGTACTGGATGTTCCTCAGGACGAGTGGAACAACAGACTGGCCAAATCTGCGATACGCGTTGAAGCAGCGCTTCCAGACGCGCAGGTCCAATTTTGAGCGCGAGCAGGAGTTTCGCGAGCGTAGGAAAAAGGCAGGAGAGGGCATCGACGACTATTTGCAGGCCATGTTTGCTCTCAGATCGAGGTTGGAGATACCCGTCAGCGACCACGACCTGATCAAGATCGTGAAGGTGAACATCCGGGACGGGATTTCACGGGTCATCTATCCGATGTGGATTACTGATCTGGAGAGGCTGAGAGAAGAGTGCCATGGCGCAGAGAGGATGTTGTCATCCCGTTGGTCGAGGAGTCAGACCACGGCTGAGCCAGTCAGTCGGCCTAGGGACCGATATCAAGTCAATGAGGCGTTCCACAAGGAGGAGGAGGCCACTGTAGAGGTTGCGCCGGACTTGGCAGTCGAAGCGATGTACAGGCCCAGAGGCGTTAGCGGCGATAGCAACGCGCTTACGTGCTGGAACTGCGCTCAGCGAGGGCATACGTTCTGGGAGTGCGAGGCCACCGTGTGAAATGTATTTTGCTACAAATGCGGATTGCCCGGAGTAGTGCTGCCGAAGTGTCCAAAATGTTGGGCGGGAAACGGGAGGCAGAGCGTGACACAGGCAGAGGAGCCACGCTCAACGATGTTGCCGAAGAGCCACTAAGGCACTCTCCACAATGCATGTTAGATATAAGGACTAGAGATAAGGATTGCATGATAATTAAGGACATAGTCAGGAGAGCCAACAGCGAGACACGACCGCCGTTGGAAGAGCGCGAGGCCGCGTACAAAGAAGCCAGAGCCCGGATCTTTGCCGAAGAGGATGACTCAAAACGGAGCCAGCGCTAACCAGTTTCACGGAGGCAGAGGAGGCCCACATTACGCAGTAGGGAGCGCAAAAGCGTTTGCGAGGCGATTGGATCGGTGCTCAAGGGCGACGATCGAGCTTTTGCCGAAGTAAAGATCCAAGGACATGCAGTAAAGGGTCTACTGGACACCGGGGCGACCGTAAGCTTGTTAGGCGCAGGGGCAGTGGAGCTCATCGAAAAGCTAGGGTTAGCGTGGCACCCTCAAAGGTCTAAGGTGCGAGCCGTAGGAGGTGCGAGCTACTCGGTGTTGGGTAAGATACAAGAACGAGACGCACAAGATGACGCTGTATGTGTGCCACGCACTTGTCCAGAATTTGTACCTGGGTGTCGACTTCTGGAAGAAGTTTCGCCTGGCACCCGAGATCGTAGGAGTCGAGTCGCTTGAACAGGTGGAGTCGGAATTCGTGACTAAGGGAGAGCCGGTCGAACCGCACAAGTTGAATGCCGAGCAGCAGGAGCAGCTAGAGGCGATCAAGGCGGAATTAGGTAAGACCCACGTAGAGCGTCATACTATCGAGCTGGTTGAAGATACCGTACCAGTGAAGGAGCGTTTTTACCCCGTATCCCCAGCGGTGCAGCAGCTACTATTCGCGGAGGTCGACGAAATGTTGCGACTGGGAGTCATCGAGCCAAGCGAGAGTCCGTGGAGCAACAGGATGACGTTGGTGCGGAAACCTGGGAAGAATAGGTTGTGCTTAGACGCTCGTAAGCTGAACGATGTGACAGTGAAGGATGCTTACCCGTTGCAGAATATCGAGTATATCCTGAGCCGCGTGGATGACACGAACTTCATCAGCAGCGTCGACCTGAAGCACGCATTCTGGGAGATTGAGTTGGAGCCCCAGAGCAGAGCATACACGGCATTTACTATCCCCGGACGTCCACTCTACCAGTTCCGTATGATGCCATTCGGGCTGTGTAATGCTGCTCAACGGTTGTGTCGATTGATGGACCGGGTGATACCACAACGTCTGCGGAATCGAGTGTTCGTTTACTTGGATGACTTGCTGATCATCTCCCGCACTTTTGAGGAGCATTTACAGCTGTTGAAGGAGGTAGCGCAGTGCTTGAAGGAGCCGAATCTCACTATCGGCTTGCAGAAATCTAAGTTCTGTTTTAAGTTCCTGAGGTACTTAGGGTATATTGTTGGTGGCGGAGCCCTCCGAACGGATCCGAGCAAGGTTGAGGCGATAGTCCAGATTCCCGTCCCAAGAACCGCAAAGCAACTGAGGAGATTTTTGGGAACCGCAGGCTGGTACAGGCGATTCATCCGCGATTTCTCGGGCCTTTCTGCGTCGATGACTGACTGCCTGAAAATCGGCAAGAAGTTTGAGATGTCTGACGACGCAGTCGAAGCGTTTTATAATCTGAAGAAGGCACTTACCTGCGCGCCGGTACTTGTACACCCAGATTTTTGCCGACATTATTTGATCCAGTGCGATGCAAGCCACCTGGGGATTGGTGCAGTTCTCTTCCAGCGTGACGACGAAGGTGCAGACCGACCAATCGCGTTCTTTTCAGCTAAGCTGCGTGGAGCTCAGCTGAACTATAGCGTGACGGAAAAAGAGTGTTTGGCAGCGGTGAAGGCAATTGAGCGTTTTCGGCCATATGTGGAGCTCTTGCCCTTCACAGTCATCACGGATCATTCGAGCCTGCAATGGTTGATGTCGCTCAAGGACCTGAGTGGAAGATTAGCAAGGTGGTCCCTAGCGCTTCAAGCATTTGACTTCACGATCGAGCACCGGAAAGGGAAGGACAATGTGGTAGCCGATATGCTTTCTCGACCATTTGAGGTGGAAGAACTCAACTTGTTCGAGTTTGAGACGACAGCCTTTGAGAGCGAGGAGTATCGGGAGCGGTTGGCGTTGGTGCGAACAGAGTCAGAGCGTTTTCCAGATCTCCGGATCGAGGACGGTCTGCTCTTTAAGAGGTCGCAGTTCGCTCGAGAAGATAGCGAGGAGTTCTTGTGGAAGCTGTGGGTCCCGGAGGCGCTAACGAGCACGTTGGTACAACAGGCTCACGACAGCGACAAGGGTATGCATGGAGGCATAGCCCGAGCGTTGGCGAGGCTACGCCAGTTTTACTTTTGGCCGAGGATGGCAGCCCAGGTGCGGTCGTACGTGCTCAACTGCGAAGTGTGCAAGGAGGAGAAACACAGCACGCACGTCGGAAGGCCAAAGATGGGAAAGGAGGTGGTAACTGAGCGCCCGCTGCAGAAGCTGTACTTGGACTTCTTAGGGAAGTACCCACGTTCTAGGCATGGCAATGCGTACATTTTTGTGGTGCTGGACCATTTCAGCAAGTTCGTCTGGCTTAAGGCGATGCCGAAAGCGACATCTGCGGCGATCATGCGATTTTTGAGGGAGGAGGTGTACACCGTGTTTGGAGTCCCCGAGATCGTGCACACCGACAATGGTAAGCAGTTCGTGTCGCAGGAGTTCGAAGCCATGCTGGAGCATCACGGCATTAAGCATGTCCGTACAGGCAACTATGCTCCACAATCCAACGCGTCCGAACGGGTGAACCAGTCGGTGTTGGCAGCGATCCGGACACATCTTGGGACTGACCAGACGACTTGGGACGAGAAGCTGCCAGAAATCGCGATGGCGTTACGCAGTGCGGTGCATACGGTGACTGGGACATCTCCATACTTCGCATTGTTTGGACAGCATATGCTGAGTAACGGCAGCGAATATGGACTGGCCAGAAGGCTGGGCGACGTCAGCGACTCAGCCATAAAGCCATTAGAGAGGTCAGCAAAGCAACAGATATACCGCGCTCGCATCCAGGAGACGCTACACGAGGCGTACGAGAAGTCGGCGAAGCAGTATGATCTGAAGGGACGGGACGTTCAATACACAGCAGGGCAAGAGGTATTCAAGCGCAATTTTGTATTGAGTGACTTCGCAAAAAACCTCAACGCGAAATTCTGTCGCCGCTTCATCAAGTGCCGAGTAGTGCGGCCAGTAGGACGATGCCTCTATGAGCTAGAGACACTTCAGGGCAATCCGCTCGGGGTGTTCCACGCTAAGGATCTCAAACAGTGACACCCGAGCGTTGGATCTATGCCCGGCTAGCTCAGTCGGTAAAGCACGAGACGCTTAGTCTCAGGGCGTGGGCGATGGCCTACGTTGGGCAGCGTAGCGGACGGACGCCTCCGTTTTGGCACTCCTGTTCTAAGCGGGCGCAAGCGAACCGGAGTGTGGTGTAATGGTCGGCTTGTATGCAATCGATGGTTGGGTGTTGAACGAGGGGTGGAGAGTCGTGCTGGCTCCCAATAATCGATTGTTGTCTGCGGAATAGGGGAATGGGCACACGGCTATAAGAAGCAGAGTGGCCGTGAGTAGGCAAAATTCTTTAGCGGCAGCGGCAAGGCGCTAGCAGAAAAATATTTAATTTAACAACTAAACAAAACAAAAATAAGTTGACGCCAAGTGCGTAGTGAGGTGCCTACAGTATACGAGGTAGGCGATAAAAAATTGTTTATTTTAGTGACAATTTTTCTAATAGTGGTTATTTAGCTGCAGTGCGGCAACCAATACGTGCACACACACTCACACACACGCGCAACTTCAGCGGACGAGATTGGCCAACCCGTCTGGGTGGTCCTCAGCTTCAATTTACATCAAAAAGCAAGTTTGTTTACCTTAAAAACCCGTAGGCCTTTATATCCAGGCGCCTGCACCCGAGCGCAATATTCAAAGTGCCGGCTGCCAGCCACACACAGCTGCGCACACTCACTCAATAACGCAGCTGCCGCCACAGCCACAGTGTGCCGCGACGAGCGAACGACTGCGAAATAGGATTTAGTTTATTTATTCGCCTTATTTATTTATTCATTGCCCTTATTTATTCATTTATTTATCTTCGCCCTAATTATTATTTATTTTCATTATTTATTTAATTATTATTTATTTATTCTTCTGTGTTTTTTTGTTTATTGTTTATTTTGTTTGTCGTATTAGATATTTGTTTACTTTGTTTATTTATTTAATTATATTCTTTTATTTTCTTTATTATGTTTATTTAACGTAAATTTAATTTTAAGAAAAACGATGTTAGATATAATTATATTTATAAATAAATGAATGTCTGTTTATTGTTAAAGTAAAACATGTGTGAGTAGTACTTTATGTGCGGGTGGGACGATTGTGTGTTGATGTCGGGGGTAAGTGTTGTTGTTGTTGTAAAATGTTTAGGGAATTGGCGTAAAATGAAGAGAAAGCCAATTCATAGGTTGGGGGGGCTCATTGGGGGTGAATATTAAGATCTTTTTACCTTGTATGTCCTTAGTTGTCCGATTGTGCGAATTATCGCTGCTAGTTTGATTGTTGTTAGTTTTTCGTAAAGATATAAATTTTTGTTAACCCGGCCCACGCTGTATCGAGGTCGTATCCATCCCTGGGTAACCGATTTGCTAGCTGGCTATCGATACAGTGTTGGGAAAATAAGGCCGGATCATAACAAATTATTAGTAGAAATGTTCACTGAATCCATTTTATTTACTTGTTACTTCTTAAAACAATTATATGTTAACAAATAAAACAATCGATGGCAAAGATGTATGTTTATCGACCATAAATTTAAATCAGAGTTGCATGTACAAAAAAAATGTAGCATGAAAAAACTTCATCGCGTAAATGCGACCAGATTTGCGAAGAAGTTTTAAAGCACAATAAAAAAAACTTCATCAAAAATCTTCATCATGTAAAAGGGGTCTTATTGATCCTCGCTTCAAAAAAGATGTCTTCCTAAAATGTTCAAATGCAGATCTTGCAGTCAAAGCATTCGAGCAGGAATTGGCTTCTGTAATGTCCACAACTCCACGACATCAACCAGCACCAACCACAGATCAACCAACAGCAACAACAGACCAGCCAGCAAAGTGAAGTCTTCCCGTGCAGATGCTATTATCGCAATGAGGCAACATTTCGAAAAAGAAAACTATCCAGAAAATTGCGACCCTCTAAAATATTGGGAGGTAAAATTTTCAAATATTATGAGAAATATGTTAAGAAACGATCTTTTTTATAGATGAGCAAAAAAATATTTATGCATCAAAGCCTCTTCGTGCGAATCAGAAAGAGTGCTCAGCAAAGCTGGACAAACTGTTTCAGCCCGCAGAAAAAGCCTGAATCCCGAAGCTGTTGATATGCTTCTGTTTTTAAATAAGAATAGGAATTTCAATTTGGATTGTTAAGTCATAAACAAGTTAGCACATATTTATATTATCAGATATCAAATAACTGCACATAGCTATGGAAGAATGACACACAAATTATTAACATATGTAAAACTAGGTCAAGATAATACACAATGCGCTACATTTATTAACCCAATAAAACTTTAAGCAACACCAAATTATGCTGAACACACAGAATATCGCTGACTTCACAATGCATGCAATATGTCGCAACAGTAGCGGTCAGCCAACCCGGTAGTCGCTAAATATGCTATTCTGCATTGCAAGCAACTGCTGAGTACACAATAACCTAATTTTAATTGACACCACAAAACTGTAAAACTAAGCTATTATTTCCTATAAATATTGTTACTTTTCGTTAATAAAATCAGTGTTCTTAGTACAACCTACAAAGATACATTCATTATTCTCCGCAGTCCACCTGGTTACAAGTGCCAGTTGCGACAACAATTAAGCAGTCAGTATGTACTGGATGCTAACAATACATACACACCTTTTACAGGTACATTTTGGTGACCCCGACACAGGACTCCTAGGAAGGATCCTGTCTTCTTCTTTGGTAATCAAAGAGCTATATACAACAACTAACAACCGTGATTCTGGTAGCTTAGTCATTGTCAACAAGGCGACAAAATGAGCACAGAGAAATCACTCGTATTGGAAGATGTCCTAGATGCGCAGGAAGAAATAAGCCAGGAGGTATCAAGGCTTATAAAGAACACAAAAAAGGACCCAGCAGAGCGGAAGGCAAAACCTGGCTACTACCAAGCCAAGGCCAAAATCCTTGAAGAAAAGTGGACTATTTTCTAGAACAACAATGTCTTGATCAAAAACTCTAAGTTAGAGGAGTCTCACCCATACCACAAGTTCTCCAAAGAGGTTCACGATTTGGTTCTAAAAACCAGAACTTACTTAAAAGAACAAGCTGATATTGCAGATCAGTCTAGCAGCAATAGGACGGAGCCAAGGACCGCCATTGCTTCAGGAATTGTTGATGCCAAAGCAAACACAAATGCCAAGCTAGTTGCATTGTGTCGTCGGCAAAAGGCGATGATTGAGTCATTAAATCGCGCCATTCAACACAAGCCCCTTAATGCAGAAATTGTAAACTCATTATGGGCAAAACTTCAAGGGGTCCACTTCCAAATATACGAGGAGCTTGAGGACCCGGAGGAAGCAGGCTATGACGCCACTGACTATCTCAAAGCAGAAGCTGAGGTTAGGAACGTACTGACAGACAAGTCAAATAGGACGGTTTCCGATAACATTAACTTGCCACGCATCTCCATTCCAAAATTTGATGGTGATATACTCAAGTGGTCTCAGTTCTTTGATATGTTCTCATGTATGATACATGAAACTAGAATGCCAACCATACGTAAAATGTGGTACCTCAAGACCAGCGTAATCGGAGAGGCGGAAAGACTAATCCGTCACATTGATCTCAAGGAGGAAAATTACCTCTTCGCATGGGAAATCTTAGTTGATGCGTAGAATAATCCTAAAGATATTGCTTCTAGGATATTGAATCGTCTTCTGCTGCAACAAACCTGCAGCGACGATGTGAAGTCTTTAAAAGAACTACACATCACAACAGTTAAGTCATTAGCTTCGTTGAAAGGACTCGGGATTGACATCTCAACATGGGATCCAATCATTATTGCCATTTTAAGGAACAAACTGGATGGCACAAACAAAACTCTATATGAACAATCATTGGGTAACACAAAGGAAATCCAGCCACTGGACACCATGCTCCAGTTCCTCGAACAGCGAGTTCGAGTCATGGCTACTGGAAAAAAGGCACCTGGAATCTTTAAAAAGGAGTCAAAGAACGCGACATGTGCAACATCTTCAGGTGCACAAAAGGGATGTCTTTTCTGTAAAAAGACAAGTCATTATTTATCTAAATGTGACGAATTTCGCGCAAAATCTGTCAGCGAGCGCTTAAATTGGGTGCAAAGACAAAGGTTATGCGTCAACTGCTTTAAAAATGACCATAAAACAAAGGCATGCACAAGCAACTTCAGCTGTTTTAAGTGCAACAAAAAGCACCACACTCTAGTGCATTTGGAAAATGTTGTCACATCAGCAGCAGCAGAGCCATTATCACAAGTTGTGGCATCCGCAAACAAACACAACTATAACTTACTTGCAACAGCAAAGGTAGCTGTTCAAGCAACTAACGGACAACAAGCATCATTCAAGGCTCTACTGGACTCTGGATCACAAATCAACGTTGTTTCCGAAAGACTTGTGACAATGTTGGGACTTAAGCGTCATGACACAACACTCCGGATTGAGGGCATCGGAGGACAGCCAAGAGTCTGCAAGGCTCGAGTGAATGTCCTAGTTAAATCACTACACAGCAATTTTACGATGCGATTGGAAGCATTCGTATTACCGCATATAATTTCGGATCAACCTGCCCAGTCGATCAACACGGCCGATTGGGGCATGCCGAGCAAGTTACCACTGGCGGATCCAAACTTCAACAGACCAGGCAAAATCGACATGTTGATTGGAGCAGAGCACTGTTTTTCAATAGTGCTCCCACGACAACACAAAATGTTCCAGTCTGGTCCAACGATGGAAAAAACCGAGTTCGGGTGGATCATTGCTGGAAAGGTAAATGCTGCAAGTAAGTCGTCAGCCATCTGCGCAGTTGCAACAAGTGAGGAAACAAATGCATTAATGGAACGATTCTGGACATTAGATAGCTTGGATACAACAGAAAAACACCGAACACCAATTGAAGCGCATTGTGAAAGGCACTTCTTAGAACATTTACAAATGGCGGTGGACGGCAGATTCATCGTTCAACTTACATTTTCTGAACACTATTCAGCCCTGGGAGAGTCCATGGAGATTGCGACCAAACGGTTTCTATCGTTAGAGCGCAGAACCTCCGCTGACACGTGGAAGCAGTACGCAGCGTTCATGGCGGAGTATGAGAAGCTGGGACACATGAAACAAGTGTCACCGCAAAAGATTCCTAAAAATCACTACGTGATTCCGCATCATTGCGTGTTGAAGCCTGACAGCACAACAACAAAATTACGAGTTGTCTTCGACGCATCCTGCAAAACATCTTCTGGAAAATCGCTGAATGACATACTGCATGCAGGCCCCACGGTTCAAAGCGATCTTATGTCCATTCTACTACGATTCAGAACACATAGATATGTGTTTACGGCTGACATTGAAAAAATGTATCGTCAGGTATGGATCAATCCGGACAATCAGTTTCATCAACTGATTGTATGGCGCAACAACTCGTCGGAAGAAATTAAATACTACCGATTGAAAACAGTCACATATGGCACAAAATCCGCACCATTTTTAGCAATAAAATGTTTGGATCATCTGGCTAATAAGCAGATGGGTGCAAAGGCACTACACCGTGACTTTTATGTAGACGATTGCCTGACCGGCACCGACACAATCGCAGAAGCGAAACAAGTTCAACAAGAACTAAACAAAATTCTTCAGCCATCGGGATTCAAGCTACGAAAATGGTGTTCAAACAATGAACAAATATTGGAGGGAATTCCAAAAGGAGACACAGTTAACGACGTACAGCTCGGAGAAACACTGGAACAGTACAGTGTAAAAACATTAGGCCTTATTTGGACGCCCAAAACGGATCAACTTGGCGGTCGAACTCACAGCAGTGCAGCAACAGTCATTACAAAAACTGCAGTCTGCTCGGAGCTGGCACAGATCTTCGACTCACTAGGCTTGTTCGCTCCAGTCTTAGTATAGGCAAAAATCTTCATGCAACGCCTCTGGGAATTAAAGCTCGATTGGGACGACGAGTTACCCACAAGTCTTCAGAATGATTGGAAGGAGTATCGAGACGAGTTGCAAAGCCTCAACTCAATGCGAATCCCAAGGCACGTTTATGATGGTAAGACCCCGATAACAAAAGAATAACACGTCTTTGTTGATGCGTCAGAACGTGCATATGGCGCTGCAGTTTACGTACGTGCAACGTACAGAAACAAACAAATGTCTGTTCGGCTACTATGTTCAAAGTCTCGAGTGGCTCCAACAGCAAAACAGTCACTCCCTCGACTAGAGCTATGTGCTGCACTATTGGGTGCAGAGCTTGCTGAAAGGGTTCGACGCGATCTAAGCCTCGACAGCAACACAGTGCCAGGATACTTTTGGTCAGATTCTACGGTTGTCCTTTCATGGATCAACGCAGCTGCCGCCACATATCATACATTTATGTCAAACCGAATAGCGAAAATTCAGACCTTGACAAGCCAGACTCAATGGCGGCATGTATCATCGGCCAACAATGCGGCAGATGTACTCTCAAGAGGAATATCGGCACGAAAACTACATGAGCACAACTTATGGTTGTATGGACCACTATTTCTGCATGGCTCTCCAGACAAATGGTCAGCCTTACCCAGTATCACCCCCAGCAACCTGGAAAGGAAAACGATACATATAAGTCTCGCAATATCTCCATCTACAATAGGTGAAGAATTGTACACTTGTAGACACAGCCATTCATTTCACAAGCTACAACGCATTGTGGCTTACATGTTACGCTTCTGCTACAAAAAATACAGACCAGCAACTGTCACTCTAAGCGTCGAGGAGTTGAATCACGCTCGAAACGTAATTTTGCGGACAATACAACAAGTGGTATTTTCTGCTGAACTAAAAACGATGCAGCGTCACAACATGGTGGAAAAAAGGAGTTCCATTTCATCGCTGTCCCCCCTGCAAGGATCCGATGGACTTATACGAGTTGGTGGCAGATTGGATCAAGCCCCACTCCCTTACAATGCAAGGCACCAGATTCTGCTGCCCTACAATGATCCAATAGTAAAAATGCTGTTGAAAGATCTCCATGAGGACAATATGCATTGCGGTGCCCAAGCCTTACGAGCAACCGCTAGACAACAATATTGGATCCTCAACGACAAAACAATGTCAAGGAATATTATTCACAACTGCGTGACATGCAACAAGGCAAGGCCCAAGTTAATGAACCAAATTATGGGTAATTTGCCAGCCGATCGAGTAACACCAACACGCCCATTTCTTACAACAGGCGTAGATTACTGCGGGCCAATCTGGATTCACCACAAACTTCGAGGAAAAAGACCAGACAAGGCATACATAGCCGTATTCTGCTGTTTCTCTACAAAGGCGGTTCACCTTGAACTGGTAAGCGATCTGACCACAAACGCCTTTTTGGGAGCGTTGCGACGCTTCTTAAGTCGCCGTGGCAAATGTCAAACAATTCATTGTGACAATGCAACCAACTTCGTCGGAGCAAACAACCAGCTGAAGGAACTGGAATCAACAATTTTTGGGGAGAAGGCACAAGCGGGGATCATTAATCACTGCAACAAGAAACAAGTTGCCTTCAAATTCATCCCGCCACGAGCGCCATCCTTTGGAGGCCTATGGGAAGCTGCAGTCAATTCGGCAAAGCGACTGTTGGTAACGACAACCAACACGGCGACCCTTACATTTGAAGAACTTAACACGGTGATCGTCGAAATCGAAGCTATCTTGAATTCACGCCCAATAACCCCGATGTCAAATGATCCTACGGACACCACAGCTCTCACCCCAGCGCATTTCCTGATTGGCGAAACACTAACGGCTCCACCCGATGTCAACGCCGATCGCGAAGAGAAATCCCTACTGAAACGTTGGGAATTAGTATCCAGAATTAAGCAAGGATTCTGGAAGCAATGGTCAGAGGAATACTTGCAAGAGTTACAAGCGAGGCACAAGTGGAAAACCGTTAATCCCAATTTCAAGGAAGGCATGCTGGTCCTTATCAAGGAAGACAACATTCCGGTGATGAGCTGGCCTATAGGACGCATTATAAAGACATATCCAGGAATGGATAACCATGTACGAGTGGTTGACGTAAAGACGGCCTCAGGCATTTACAAGCGCGCCATCAACAGGCTGGCGCCGATCTTTCCGGAAGAAGCGGCCAAAAAGCGACCTATTATGGAAAAAGAGGATACGGATAAAAGGGATACGCCGGCTGCTCAACGGAGACGGTTAATATCACCAACCATAACTTCCTCCTTGCTAATTATGCTTCTAATGCTACCTCTGGTACTTACACAGTCAGTATCGGTGACAAGGTTCGAGACGAAACCAGGAGTATATTATGAAAAAATTGGTACAACGATGAGAGCAATATCCGACTGGACCATAGTTATTTACTATGAATTGGATCCATACTGGAGAGACATGAACACGTTTAATTCAGGCATCAAGGAGTTCCAGTTCATATGCCCAGAATTAAACAACAATCACACATGTGACGCAATATCACAGCACTATCGACACTTGTATGATGAATTACAAATGGCAAACGGTCTAATGCAACATACTCGGAAACGCCGCTTCCCATTTGATGCAGTGGGTAATATTGCGAACAGTCTGTTTGGAGTCTTAGACTCAGACTATGCCAATAAAATGACTAAGGTCATAGAGAATGTGCAAAAGAACGAGGAATTTCTACTGACACTGCTGAGAAACCAAACCTCAGTACTTGACTCAACCATTAACGTTGTTAATAAAACAAGGACAACATCGGACAAACGTCTAAAACTACTTGAACAACAAGTAGCCGCCATTAGCCAAAGCAGAGGAAAGTACACTGGCACACGTCTTACGGAAAACTACGTGGCATTGACAACTCAATTGACATTGCTAGCAGCATCTCCTCCTTACCGAAGGTAAAGGGTATATTGGATTCCTGCAATGTCAGTCATGGTGTCTGTCCGTCTGTATGAACGCAACTTTTTTCCACACCCTTCAAGCTAGAGACTTGAAACTTTGCAATTCTCTTTATCTATGGGATAGTAAATTAAAGTGTCAAAATTGGGGTTCTACGATAACTGGGGCAAATCTGGCAAATCGATAAATTCGATAACTCAAAACAGATAAATCCACATATTTCGCACACCCTTACAGCTAGAACTACCAAATTTGGTAAGAAGATAGCTACTAGCAACCCCCAAAAAACTGCATCAAAATTTTTGGAGCTACGCCCCCCGTTCCGCCCCTAGCCATCCTGCATTTTAAAGTCAAAAAAGCCTATATCTCCCACAGTTTTTGAGCTAGAGCCACCGAATTTGGTGCCAAGATAGGTGATGATGACCCCCCAAAAACTGCATAAAAAGTTTGGATGCCACGCCCGCCAATACCACCCTAGCCGCCCCCAGATGCCCCAACGCTTCGTCAAAAAAAGGAATGCGTGTATCTTCCAGAGTTGTGGAGCTAGAGCCACCAAATTTGGCAGGAAGATAGCTTGCAACGACCCCCAAAAAAGTGCATCAAAGTTTTGGAGCCACGCGCACCCCTTCCACCCCCTTTCCACACCTTTTTCAATCTTTGAGCTAGAGTCACCAAATTTTGTATGAAGGTAGCAATTGACATTCCACATAGATCTGCAGCAAAAATTTGGATGCCACGCCCACCCATACCGCCCCCAGCCCCCCTTTCCCCACTTTTTACAAACTTTGAGCTAGAGTCACCAAATTTGGAAGGAAGGTAGCAATTGACATTCCACATAGATCTGCAGCAAAACTTTGGATGCCACGCTCACCCATACCGCCCCCAGCCCCCCTTTCCCCACTTTATACAAACTTTGAGCTAGAGTCACCAAATTTGGTATGAAGATAGCAATTGACATTCCACACAGATCTGCATCAAAACTTTGGATGCCACGCCCACCCATACCATCCCCAGCCCCCCTTTCCCCACATTTAACAATTTTCGAGCTAGAGTCACCAAATTTGGTATGAAGATAGCAATGGACATTCCACAAAGATCTGCATCAAAAATTTGGATGCCACGCCCAGCAATACTGCCCCCAGCCCCCCTTTCCCCACTTTTTACAAACTTCGAGCTGGAGTCACCAAATTTGGTATGAAGATAGCAATTGACATTTCACAAAGATCTGCAGTAAAAATTTGGATGCCACACCCACCCATACCGCCCCCAGCCCCTCTTTCCCCACCTTTTACAAACTTCGAGCTAGAGTCACAAAATTTGGTATGAAGAAAGCAATTGACATTCCACAAAGATCTGCATGAAAACTTTGGATGCCACGCCCAGCCATACTGCCCCCAGCCCCCCTATCAACAGCTCTTACAAACTTTCAGCTAGAGTCATCAAATTTGGAATGAAGATAGTTGGTGGCATCCCTATCTGCATCGGATAATCTTTAAGGCTGCGTACACCCCTGCCCCATCCGTACCCCTTTGCAATCAGGCCTCTTTTTACCTGTTTTAATACTGGTATCGAGTATGCCGCAGTCGGTTGCGTCCGACTGCAACGTTTCCACTTGTTTAGTACTGTAGTATACACATATATCCATATATTCAAATATAATAAACAGCAACACTTTGTTGTTGTCTAAACATAAAATCGAGCAACGACACTTTGTCGTTGCATAAACAATAAGCCAAGCACCCAGTGCTGGTAACATGATCGCGTAGGAATGCAACGCGCACAACGATGCCGCGTCAGCGTTCTCACGCTTAGACCGCTCGTGATATATATGTATATACTCTCGCTCTCCGTCAATTATTCTTAATATATAATGTACTTATATATACGGCTCTGACGCTGACTTCTCTGCTGAAGCAGCGCCAGGCCTTTCCAACAAAACCCTAAGCTAAGAAATTCATTCAATAAAAGATCTTCATGAGGAGCAGTCCGGGTGTTTTCAATTTAACTTTTACATGGCGACCGTGACAGCGGCAAAGAACCGTTGTGAAATAAAAACATTATAAAAATTTCAAAAAAAAAAAAAAGACAACGTGCAGCAGTTGAGATTCAATTGAAAGTGACAACAACAACACCACCACCACCGTCTACAAAAACAAAGGCAAAGCGTACCAAGCCATCAGCTCATCAAGACAAATCGACAAAAAGCGGCAAGCGACTGGAGAATGGAAATCAAAGTCTTCGAATACACGACATGACATAATCTGAGTGAGTAGAGTGTGTTTAAAATGGGCAAACGTGGTGGTGTCAAACAAAAATTGAATAAAAGAATAGCGCACATAAAGTGGTTATTGTTCGTCAACACGCCACCTCCCGCGTGGGAAACAGCAGCTAAACTGCAATCTCAACTCGACTTCTTAGAGTCAATAAAACCACAAGCAACCCAAATAAACACAACTCACTCATCTCACATTAACATTATTAAAAACAAAGTAATAACCAAACCTCCACCCATCAGAAATATTCCGACATTAAAGAAAACCTGCCCTAAGGACTGCGAGGGACCAATGATATCACCACATTGCCAGTACACGTGCAACAAAAACCAAGGATCTACAAGTGTAAAAGGCTAAGGACCGCCTTTGGCACATACGAGGGAGCATCAGCGTGCCACATCCGGCGACGAAAAGCTGATGCGTCAACAAGCAAAAAGTCATCAAGCAGAAAGTCAACAAGCAAAAGGTCATCAAGCAGAAAGTCATCAAGCAGAAGGTCATCAATCAGAATATCATCAAGCTGAATATATATATTAATATACTTATAACATGTAAAATTGAGCGGAACCTTTTCTGCCCGATTAGAAGCATAGACCGTAAATCTATGCGACCTATTAGGAAGGAGATCAATGTAAAGATCACAGTAGGAACATACAATAGTATAATATAAATATATATATATATATATATATATAAAAAAATATATATATAATAAATAAATAAAATAAAATAAATAAAAAACAAATATATGTTAAATAAACATAGTGTGGCCAAAATAGAAACGAATTTAACATTAGAAGAAGTTCATCGTGTAAAACGGGTCTAATGCTGCATTCACACTAGTTGACGCAGCGTCAATTATCTCTACGTCAACAACAGTAATTCAATACCAATGCATTACTTGTGTTTAGACTAGTTGCCTGAGTTGACCAAAAAACCGATTTGTCAACTAATTTTCGAATTGAGCAACGAGCTAGATGCCAACGCGTTGATGATGAAGTTGACAGTAATTCACACTAGTTTATATCAACGTTCATTGACGTCAACGTAGCTAAAGTATTTTTCGTTGACGGCGATATTGTGAAAGTATCGAAAGTGATTTTCATTCATTTGGCGAATTGCGCGCGGAAGCGGCCTGACCGCTTTTAGTCGATTTTACCTTGCTTTTTACATTTTAAAATAAATTTAATTGCTTTTAGTAAAATAAAAATAATAAAATGGCGGAACAAGGTCCATTTATTAGCCACTTCATCTTTAGACAAGTCTAGTGCCTTTCAATTTCCTCCCAGCACATCTCCCGTTTGTTGCGATTTGATAATCACCGTTGGTGCAGTCCCACAACACAAATAAATAAATACATAATAAAAAAAAAATCTTCAAAGATCAGGATAAATACATTCTCCGTCGTGAAAAATGTCCTCCATATTTTTCTAAGAAATTAACTTGAGCGCGCGAACATCAACACAAACTTTTAGCTCTGGAGGAGGACAAATATCAACATATGTACTCTTAATCGATAGCTGTTGCGCGCAATATCGTGAAATAAATATTTGTCAACACAATGCAAATGAAGTCAATTTATTTTGGGCTATAAACTCGCCAATATTGACGTCAACTGTTGACACAAAGTGTTCACACTATGCTCACATTGGAAACGTCAACTGATGTTTTACTCATTGTCAATCTTCTGTCAACCTAACAGTTGACCAAGTTACAGCTGTTCACTGTGAAGTAGGCCGCACCGGCCCCTTCACAAAGAATTATATTTATAATTTATTTCTATTTATTTTGTCTTCATTTATTATATTATGCTTTTAGTTCAAAGTCGCAAAGGAGCGCATTATTGATTTAATTGAAATTTATTATATTTATAGTTTAAAGTCGCAAAGGAGCGCATTGTTGATTTAGTTTACATTTTTGTATTATATTTATAGTTTTTAAGTCGCAAGAAGCGCATGGGTTGTTCAAGTTGTAGGTATAGTTTTGGTAAGACGCAAGGAGTGCGCAGTATTTATATTTAATAAACGCAAGGAGCGTAAAGTAGTTAGATTTATTGGATGTACATATTTTTGATTGACGCCTCACGCCTAAGAATTTAAATATAACCGCCCCAAAACGCAGAGTCGCAAGATGCAGCGCGCCAGCTGCGATCATCAAATCCACCACGGTCACGAGCAAGTGTGGGGAGTGACAAAATCTGCAACTTGGGCCGAAGCCGAAGCGTGGTCGGGGGAGTTGCGATTGATGTATGGAAGTGAGCGGACGTGTACGCGCTTAGAAAATAGTTAACGAGAAGAGCAGAAAAGTGAGATAGTGTGTTAGTAGCAAAGATATAGAGTTTAGTAAAGATAAGGTAAGAAGGGATAGTTCGCCGTAGTTCATATATATAAGTATATATATGTAGTTAGGTTTAGGCTTTCTTGTGCATATAACCTTTTATAGAAACTGAATAAATTGGTCGCCGGTAAGTCCGTGACCCAGTGGAGTGCAATTGCTGTGTGTTTTCTTTCGTTCTATTTCTTTTCTTTGGTTTTCGTACACGCGCGTAGGCGAGTCAAGCTGATTCGTTTTATACTCTAGCTGCTGAGTGTGCCGGCTGTCGCGTTGGTGTCGACGCCAGCGTTTCCCCTTCCAACTTGTAAAACCGCGCGCGTTATAGTCCCACCAAAATACATTTATATTCCTGTGTGGTGTACCTGGCCAGACTGAGTTTATACCCTTGGCTAAATTACTCCTTTACAAGTGGCGCCCGAGCAGGGACTCTAAAGTGCAAAGGTGTGGTATAATCTGGTATTAAAGCCCCAGAAATATCACCAACAAGCGTGGAAGGAAAAGTTAGTAAAAGTGAAGTGCGGGTATACCCGACGATACCCTGCTTTACAAGTGGCCAGCGAGAACAGTTTTCGAGCGTGGTTTTGTGCAATCGTCGCGGCACAACGAAAGTGACGGCGTAAGGCAAGTGCCGATAAGAATAACTGTTCGCGTTCGAGAAGCATTGCCTTAGAAACATTTGCGGCGCAACGAAGTTGACGGTGGAAGAAGACACACCGATCAAACTAGCGGTTCGCGTTCGAGGCTGTGCACAAGTGAACACCTGCGGCGCAACGAAAGTGTCGGCAAAGTGTGTGAGCGGTCAACTAACGGCGTAACAGTAGCTGGTACAGGCCGCTGCAAAAGTCGTGGTCGTGTCGCACAGTGGGCTTCGACCGCGAAATAAAAATTGACTATTATTTCGAGTGCGGAGTGGGTCGAGTATCGGACTAACGTGAAGTCGCCGTACAGTGGGCCTCGACCGTGTCGGCGTACAGTGAGAAAAAAAAACGAAAGGAATTAAAAAAAAAAAAAATTAAAGTAAATAAAATAGAATAACCGCGATAAAAAGTGACCAGTTAAAAAAACAAATTTTATTACACTGCAAAAAAATTTAATTTCGCAATAAAATAGAATAATCGCGATAAACAGTGACCAGTTAACAAAAAAAATTTTATTACACTGCAAAAAATAAAAATAAATAAAATTCGTTATACCGTGCATGAAATTTTTTTTAATTTCGTAACAAAATAAAATAACCGCGATAAACAGTGACCAGTTAACAGGAAAAATTTTTATTACACTGCAAAAAAAAATTTAATATCGCAATAAAATAGAATAATCGCAATAAACAGTGACCAGTTAACAAAAAAAAAAAAAAAAAATTTTACACCGGGAAAAAAAAATTCGGAAAAAAAAATTTTGTTTAATTTCGTAACAAAACGGTAACCGCGATAAACAGCGCCAGGTTAAGAGCGCAAATTTTTGCGAAGCGGGACATACAGCTGTTGACAACAAATTAGAAACGATTCTATTATATTGTAAAAAAATCTGTATACGGCTCGAGACGGAATTTTTTTTTCTGCGTTCATTTTTTTTCGATTAGATGGAGAAACCCAAGACTATCGAGCCCGCCCGAGTGGAGGTCGTAGAAAGCAGCAACCCCGGTGTGGGTGTGCAATGGGTCTACCACTGCCATAAAAAGGATCTAGAGGATATCGTCCGGGAGCTCGGATTGGAAGAGTGTGCCACGGTAACCGACTACCGGAAGCTGGTATGTACTTTCATAAGGCAAGGTGGTCATACCAACGATATATGGGCCCGGTTAGCGGAATGGGAGTTGCGGTTCGCAAAGATCCCATTGTCGCCTACCCGGACTGCCACTTCTGTTGGAGGAATACGACCCAGGCAGAAGTCTGAATCAGATGCGGTAATTCCATCAATACAGACCGGTGGCACGGAACATTTGCTTCCGCCCTCTAACAGTACGATTTATAATGTTTTTTCCCCACAGAATACAGCATGTATCCCCGATACACGAGTAGGGTCGCCTCTGGCATCCGGAGAAGATACCCCGGTGAGACAGGCGAGCCCCCATCTTAATTCTAGTGATAGCTATAGTACCCCTAGGAACGGGATGGTCGTCTTCGAACTAGTCCGGAAGTGGGGTATCCTGTTCAATGGGTGCACCGACCCATTAGCTTTCCTGGAGGCAATTGAGGACAGGGCGTTGTCATACGACATAGGCTTGGACCGGTTGCCGAGGACAATGAGCGAGGCTCTAACGGGTAAGGCCGCGCGGTGGCTATCTATAAGTAGGCTAAGGGACGCGACTTGGGCGATATTTAAAGCCGAGTTCTTGGAGTTCTTTCTACCGCCCCAGTATTTCGACAGGCTAGAAGACAGTATCCGGGCACGACGGCATGATAACGAGCCTTTCAAGGACTACTTGCTCGAGCTGCGGGGTATGATGTACCACGCGGGGTACAGGGCAGAACAAGAATTGCATAGGGTATACGAGAATTTGGCACCCGAGTACCGTTTGTACATTCGTAGAGGGGACTTATCCTCTCTGGCGCAGCTAACTCAGATGGCAGCCGAGTACGAGAACGTGAGTCAACAAAGTCGCGAGCGTGCAGCACAGGGTAGGACCGGGGGTAGTAGGTATTCGGACGGATTAGCCGGTGAGGTAGCCCCCGCCAAACATTTTAATCCTTTCCGGACGCAACCACAGCCAGGGTCAAGCGGTAACGTGGGGAATACGCCACCGCTCGGGCATACGGGAGTAATTTCAAACGGGATGATCAGCCAAGAGCAGTCGAGGGCTCTAGGCGGGAAGAGGCTATGCTACAACTGTTCGAAAGAGGGTCATTTTGCCAAGGAGTGCCCCAATCCACGGGTACAGTTTTGTCGGCAGTGTGGGGCCAAGGGGGTCAATACCAGAAAGTGTTGTCAGCAGTCAAGGGCGGGAAACGATATGCGGCACCATCCGGGACGGGACCCGATGGGGGCCGACGTGAACCAGTCCCGAACCTAGAATAACCTTTAAGAGTGGAAGACGGGCGGATAGTCGCTACTGTAAGAGTCGGGGACCAAGTAGCGACTGCGACAGTAGATACAGGGGCGACTAGGAGTTTTATTAGTGAGGAGTTTTCCCGCAAGGTGACCAGCGGGGGCGAGATGCTGGACGCCTACGCGAAAATCCGCCTAGCCGATGGGTCCACCTTGGAGGTAAAGAAGCTATTGAGGGTAAAGGTTGGTCTAGCGGGGACAGAGGTCACGGTGAGTATGCTCGTGATGCCCTCGATGCTAGACAACGTTATACTAGGGATAGACTTTTTGTGCCGGGTGGGGACGACCATCGAGTGTGGCAAGGCTAGGTTAATTTTGGAAGCTGTGGAAGTACCAGATATAGAGGAGAAGCAGGTCCTAATGGAACGTGAGCCAGTTGTGAGCAAACCGGAGAAGGACGGCGGATCAAGGCAGGAGAAGGATGCCCCTGGGGCACCTCAGCCCAGCATCGCCGTGGGAACGGTTCGAGGAGACAGCGTGGACGCGACAACGGCAGGAGTACAACGGTTCAGCGAGGTAGGAGGGTGCGTCATACCCGGCCCCGCAATAACACCGGTGGAAAATGTCGAAACCAAGGAAAACGAGTGGCCAGAGGATTTGGAACTAGAGATAAAGGAAATACTGAAAGCGGAATTGGCTCTCTTTGACGAGCTGCAAGGGGTGTCCCATGTAGCTGAGCACCGGATCATCATGAAGGACGACAAGCCGATTAAGCAGAGGTACTACCCTAAAAACCCTGCGATGCAACAGGTGATAAACGAGCAGGTAGACGAGCTGCTGCGAGCCGGTGCGATAGAGCCCTCCCGCAGCCCACACAGCGCCCCGATCGTGCTGGTTAAAAAGAAAACAGGCGAGTGGGGGATGTGCATCGACTATAGGCAACTCAATGCACATTCCTTGCCAGATGCATACCCCGTACCCAGGATTAATCACATTTTGGAGCGATTAAGACACGCGCGGTACATCTCCACGCTCGACCTCAAGCACGGTTACTGGCAAATTCCCATGGCTGCGGATAGTCGGGAGTGTGCAGCGTTTACGGTACCCGGTAGAGGTTTATTCCAGTGGCGCGTAATGCCTTTCGGCTTGCACTCGGCGTGTGCAACATTCCAACGAGCTTTGGATACGGTCATCGGACCAGATATGGAGCCGCATGCATTTGCCTATCTGGACGATATAATAGTGATCGGAGCGACAAAAGAGCAGCACGTGACAAATTTGAAGGAAGTCTTCAGGCGTTTAAGAGCGGCCAACTTGAATCTGAATCGTAAGAAGTGTTTGTTTTTTCAGAAGGAGCTGATATACCTGGGACACTTAGTGAGCGGCGACGGGATCTAAACCGACCCCGCCAAAGTAGAAACGATCCGGAACTTGAAGGCCCCAACCAATTGTATGGAGTTGCGACGTTGCCTTGGCATGGCCTCCTGGTATCGATGATTCGTGCCGAATTTCGCTACAGTGGTGCAACCGATCACCGCTTTATTAAAAAAATCTAGGAAATGGTCATGGGGAGAGGAACAACAGGCAGTGCTAGAGACCCTCAAACATAGCTTGACTACCGCACCGGTCCTGGCCTGTCCGGATTTTGCAGAAAAATTTGTTCTGCAGACGGACGCTAGCGATTTTGGTCTCGGAGCGGTACTCACGCAGACGATTGATCAACAGGAACGCGTGATAGCTTACACGAGTCGGAAACTGAATAAGGCTGAAGCTTCAGCGACCGAAAAGGAGTGTCTGGCTATAGTATGGTCAATCCGGAAGATGAGATGCTACCTGGAAGGATATCGGTTCGAGGTAGTAACCGACCATATGGCTTTGAAATGGTTGAATTCGATCGAGAGCCCGTCGGGGAGGATAGCGCGCTGGGCACTGGAGTTGCAGCAGTACCAATTTGACGTACGTTACAGACGAGGGAAGCTCAACGTAGTAGCGGACGCCTTATCCCGGCAACCCGTGGAGAACTTTCAACAAGCGGTACAGGAAAAATCGGCCGGCAAGTGGGTCGAAAGGATGAAAGAAAAGATTGCTAAAGACCCAGATGTTGACGCGACAGGTGGCCGAGCCCATGGCAGTACTATGCGCCGACTTTGTAGGGCCCTTACCCCGTTCGAAACACGGGAACACGATGCTCCTGGTATTCCATGACGGGTTTTCAAAATGGGTGGAGCTGGTCCCCTTGAAGCGGGCGACAGCGGCCCAACTGCAGAAGGCATTCCGTGAGCGTGTATTCTGTCGTTTTGGCATACCCAGAAAGTTTCTATGCGACAACGGTGTACAGTTTACGAGCCGGAATTTTAAGTCATTTTTGAACTCGTTGGGCGTAGAATTGCAGCATACTGCCCCATATTGTCCACAAGAAAACCCGACATTAAGGACCAACAGTAAAGACGATGATCGCGCAGTTTATAGCAGGTCACCAAAGTTCGTGGGACGAAGTGTTACCGGAAATTTCGTTGGCGGTTAACTCCAGTGTGGCGGACTCTACAGGATTTTCACCGGCTTTTCTGATGCAGGGGAGAGAGCCCCGCTTACCAGCTTCCTTGTACGACGAGAAGACACCCGGATCCGAAAGCATGCCGCAAGCACCAGAAGACCGGGCAAGAAGATCAAAGGAAGTTTTCAGTATCGTCCAGACAAATTTACAGCGAGCGTCGAAGCACCAAGGGAGGAACTATAACCTCAGGAGAAGAGAATGGCGACCAGGACTCAATACGTTGGTGCTACTAAGAGCACACCAACTCTCTAAAGCCAGTGAAGGGTTCGCGGCGAAACTCGCTCCCAAGTTCGATGGCCCATTCCTCGTGAAAAGTTTGTATCACCGAATATCGTACGATTGGTAAAAGAAGGACAAAGAAAGAGCAAACTCGCCAGCATTGCGCTAGCCATTCTATCACGAGGGAGAGGAGCACGGAGAAGATGACCAACCCGACCGAGCGTCTGACAAAGAGCAGACTCGTCACAGTTTAAATTAATCTCTTTATTCTTTTTTTATTGACACTAACCAAATTTGAAATCAGAAGGCCCGTTCATCAATGAAGACTAACCGATTGTGTTTATACATCCCACAGAATACCCAAGATGAGCGACCAATTCCCTTATGTGATCAGCAGCGGCGGTGAGGGTGACAGAGCCGCCAATCCAGGGGCAGGTATTACCGCCGAAAATGTAGGCGATACGCCCCGCAAATCGGGCTGCCTTCCCGGACGAGGACGAGCTGACCGACGCCGCGGTCACGGCCATATCGGAGGCGTTGGCAAGCTGCACGTCGAGAGACCGCCGGTCCAGGTTTAAGGTGGAAGTGGACGGAGAGATGCACGGCGTGACAAGGAACGCATTCGGGCACGTGACTATCACGCTACCCAAGAAAGGGGGGGTTTGAAGTAGGCCGCACCGGCCCCTTCACAAAGAATTATATTTATCATTTATTTATATTTATTTTTTCTTCATTTGTTATATTATGTTTTTTAGTTCTGTAGTATACACATATATCCATATATTCAAATATAATAAACAGCAACACTTTGTTGTTGTCTAAACATAAAATCGAGCAACGACACTTTGTCGTTGTATAAACAATAAGCCAAGCACCCAGTGCTGGTAACATGATCGCGTAGGAATGCAACGCGCACAACGATGCCGCGTCAGCGTTCTCACGCTTAGACCGCTTGTGATATATATGTATATACTCTCGCTCTCCGTCAATTATTCTTAATATATAATGTACTTATATATACGGCTCTGACGCTGACTTCTCTGCTGAAGCAGCGCCAGCCTTTCCAACAAAACCCTAAGCTAAGAACATTCATTCAATAAAAGATCTTCATGAGGAGCAGCCCGGGTGTTTTCAATTTAACTTTTACATGGCGACCGTGACAGCGGCAAAGAACCGTTGTGAAATAAAAACATTATAAAAATTTCAAAAAAAAAAAAAGACAACGTGCAGCAGTTGAGATTCAATTGAAAGTGACAACAACAACACCACCACCACCGTCTACAAAAACAAAGGCAAAGCGTACCAAACCATCAGCTCATCAAGACAAATCGACAAAAAGCGGCAAGCGACTGGAGAATGGAAATCAAAGTCTTCGAATACACGACATGACATAATCTGAGTGAGTAGAGTGTGTTTAAAATGGGCAAACGTGGTGGTGTCAAACAAAAATTGAATAAAAGAACAGCGCACATAAAGTGGTTATTGTTCGTCAACACGCCACCTCCCGCGTGGGAAACAGCAGCTAAACTGCAATCTCAACTCGACTTCTTAGAGTCAATAAAACCACAAGCAACCCAAATAAACACAACTCACTCATCTCACATTAACAGTATTAAAAACAAAGTAATAACCAAACCTCCACCCGTCAGAAAAATTCCGACATTAAAGAAAACCTGCCACCACATTGCCAGTATACGTGCAACAAAAACCAAGGATCTACAAGTGTAAAAGGCTAAGGACACATACCTTTGGCACATACGAGGGAGCATCAGCGTGCCACATCCGGCGACGAAAAGCTGATGCGTCAACAAGCAAAAAGTCATCAAGCAGAAAGTCAACAAGCAAAAGGTCATCAAGCAGAAAGTCATCAAGCAGAAGGTCATCAAGCAGAATATCATCAAGCTGAATATATATATTAATATACTTATAACATGTAAAATTGAGCGGAACCTTTTCTGCCCGATTAGAAGCATAGACCGTAAATCTATGCGACCTATTAGGAAGGAGATCAATGTAAAGATCACAGTAGGAACATACAATAGTATAATATAAATATATATTTATATAAAAAAAAATATATATATATATATATATAAATAAAAAACAAATAAAATAAAATAAATAAAAAACAAATATATGTTAAATAAACATAGTGTGGCCAAAATAGAAATATTCAGACAAGTTTTTGAAAGAAATAAGTAAAAAAAAAAAAATAATTTAAACATTTTCAATAAATTTTTTTTTAGACAATCCTTATGAGCATATTATCATATGCAATTAACAAATAAGTACGAAACTTTATATAAATTAACGTACGCAAAAATGGGTATAGTCGACGTTAAGACTGTCGATTCGACAGCTAATGTAATCAACAAAGTCGACGTATCTTCACCCGATTTGCAGTACATGCTAGTTTTGGTAGCAATTATAGTAGCAGTCATGATCCTAAATTTAGCCCTTCGAGTTTATCACTCCCACACAAAAAGCCTTAAGAAAAAGTACACCTCAAATAGTAAGGGTACAGATATGGAAAAAATTTAAAAAAAAAAATAAAAAAAAAAAAAAATTATGCAGCTAGCGATAGAACAGACATACAATTTAGATCCAAATTTCTTAGTCAGATCAATAAATATATTAAAAAACCATAAAGATTTCATCACAGTAAATACGTTCGAATATGAATATATGACAACGTATAATACAAACACAAGCCCATTATATCATTGCAGTAAAACAGAAAAAGGTGCAGTGTTGAGTACGCTGCCCTATGTTCTAGTTAAAATGTGTACCGAAGAAAATTTGTTCTTAGACACAGCTACAATAATAATGGTGCGATTGCATAGGTGAACCCAAGTCTATTTCACATGTTAAATAAATAGAATTATTTGCGAAAAAAAAAATGGTAGAATCAAAGCATTTGGCGAAATACATTCCGTTCTTAAAATTCGTGGTAGACCAAGGTCCCACTCACCCAAAGTTAAAAGTTATCCTACAGTGGATAATTGATAACAAAATCATACGGATGCACATGTATAGACAGATAGAAAGGATAATGAAATATAGATATACCACTTTGCTTAGAACAAACGTACGGATGCCAAGGGCATACCATGAATTATTTGCAAACACGATCGACAAAATAGAACTTTCAAGTTCAAAAAGTGACGATTCTGATGTGCAAATAATCGAATAGACATGACATAACAATATGCACTAGCTATGAATTGGCAGGAAATCGAGCAAAAAATTGAGCTCGGAAAACATAAGTTTGACAAATCGTACAAATGCATAAACAAGAATATAACAATAAAAGTTGAAACGTTGGTGCATCATATTACAGTGTTAACAACTGAATATAACACTATTAGCGAATTAGCATCTTCCTTAAAGAGCAAGCTAACGAATGCACACAACGAACATTGCCTAAAAGTATTCCGACAATTAGCTTCAAGACTTGAGACAATAAGCGTTCGTCTTAATATCAAATTAACTATTCCAAAAAACCCGTACTTTCCTGTTGAGTTCGACCAAATTCAACTCCAGGATTTGAATGAATCAAAGCCAGTAATTGATACTGAAAATTCAGAACAGGAGTGCTCTGATTCTCATAACAATACACCAGATAGTCCAAAAATAAAAAGCCTAACAATGACGCAGACAAAAATCGATTTCATTAAAACAGCATCCACCATATTATCTGAGTATGATGGAAAAGTTGAAAATCTGCAAAGTTTCATAGACGCATTAAGTCTACTAGATACACTTAAAGGTGATCATGAAGCAACAGCAATCAGTTTAATTAAAACAAAACTGAAAGGTCATGCAAGAAATTTAATTAGCGATGAGAACACAATCGCTCAAATTATTGTAAAACTAGCAAGATCAGTAAAAGGAGAATCAGTTGAAGTACTATCAGCCAAACTCCTAAACTTGCAACAAAAAAATAAGACAGCAAACATTTATACGCAAGAAGTAGAGCAACTAACAAAAGCTTTATCTGGCGCGTACATCAACGATGGCCTAAATTCTGAGTTAGCCACCAAATACAGCACAAACCAAGCTGTAAAAGCAATGACAAAAAATTGTGCTATTGATAGAGTAAAACTCATCATGCAGGCAGGCACATTTAACAACATGAACGATGCTATCTCAAAATTTGTCGACAGTTGCACTGAAGCAACTGGGAACACCAACACTGTTCTATTTTACCAAAACTACTCTCAACGCGGTGGAAACCGCGGTAGAGGTAACTACAGAGGCCGACCCTACAACAGGGGCGGTTTCAGGCACTATAACAACAACGGCAACAGATACAACAATAGCAGAGGTAACTCTCGAGGCGGCTCGTACAGAGGCGGCTCGTACAGAGGCAACCAAAATAGAGGCCCTGAACAACAAAACCTGGTCCGAGTTACACAAAGTAACTCGGAAAACCAGCAAGCCCCCTTGAGCAACCAGCAGTAAACATACTAACTATAAATCTAAGTCTCAGCAGTATAATTAAAATAAAAAATCATGATAATAATAAACCACTCAAACTTTTGATAGATACAGGAGCAAATGTCTCAATATTGAAAAACAATAATATAGACACAAATATTAACAAAAATTTCGAAACTAATATATCCGGAATTGGCCAGGGAACAATACAGTCAATGGGACAAGCCCCAATTGACCTCCTTTTCGATTATTTCATAATCAACCACGATTTCACAGTAGTTCAAACTGAATTTCCCATACCATGCGATGGAATTCTTGGACTAGACTTCATTAGAAAATTTAATTGCATAATAGACTACCAAAATGATGAATTCATCATGAAACCAGGAAATTTAAACTATCAAATACATGTACCACTATTACACAATGATATTGATAATTCAATATTATTACCAGCAAGATCAGAAGTCTTGAGAAAAATCATGATTCTGACTAGCGAAAATTCTGTATTAATACCAAACCAGGAAATACACCCTGGGGTAATAATAGCAAACAGTATTGTTGAAAGTAATAGTGCAATAGTCCGCATTCTAAATACAACCAATAAAAACATAAAAATTCAGAATCCAAATATTAAGTTCGAATCACTAGAACAATATGATATTAAAACAAGCACAGATAAACAAAACAACAGATCTTATGAAGTCATCAATAAACTAACCTTCCCAGACCAATTCAGAACAAAATTAACTGAATTATGTACCAAATACAGTGACATATTTGGTCTGGATTCAGAACCCATATCATGTAATAATTTTTATAAGCAAAAATTGAGATTAGCAGATAGGACACCCGTTTACATAAAAAATTACAGAAATGCTGAAACAGAAAAGCCAGAAATAAACAGACAGGTCGAAAAATTATAAGGATGGTATAGTTGAGCCATCAATTTCTGAATATAATAGCCCACTTCTCTTGGTTCCCAAGAAATCTCTCCCAGATTCCAGAGAGAAAAAATGGCGTTTAGTAGTTGGTTATCGCCAAATAAATAAAAAACTTCTGGCAGATAAATACCCACTGCCAAGAATAGAAGAAATCTTAGACCAATTAGGACGAGCACAATATTTTTCATGTCTCGATCTCATGTCAGGATTTCACCAAATAGAGCTAGATGAGAAATCTAGAAATGTAACATCATTTTCAACGAACTCCGGTTCTTATCGCTTCACGCGATTACCATATGGTCTTAAGGTAGCACCAAACTCATTTATGCGAATGATGACACTCGCATTTTCTGGCCTTGAGCCATCCCAAGCATTTCTCTACATGGATGACCTAGTAGTCATTGGCTGTTCAGAACAGCACATGTTTGTAAAAATTTGTCAAATATCTTTGATCTGTGTAGAAAACACAACCTAAAATTAAATCCAGAGAAATGTTCGTTTTTCATGCACGAGGTTACATTCCTTGGGCATAAGTGCACAGACCATGGCATCCTCCCTGATGAAAAAAAATATGATGTTATCAAAAACTATCCAACCCCAACTGATGCGGATAGCGCACGACGTTTCGTCGCGTTCTGTAATTATTACAGACGATTTATTCATAACTTCGCACAACATTCACGTCATTTGACCAGATTGTGCAAAAAGAATGTCCAATTCGAATGGACAAAAGAATGTGAAGACGCATTAAAATACTTAAAAAAGGCATTAATGAAGCCTACATTGTTACAATACCCTGACTTCAGCAAAGAATTTTGCATAACCACAGATGCAAGTAAACATGCATGTGGTGCCGTACTAACTCAAGAGTACAACGGTATGCAATTGCCAATTGCATTCGCTTCAAGAGCTTTCACACGGGGAGAAAGCAATAAATCAACTACAGAGCAGGAATTAGCTGCAATACATTGGGCAATAAAACACTTTAGACCATACGTTTATGGAAGGCATTTCTTAGTAAAAACAGACCATAGACCTTTAACCTACCTTTTTTCGATGAAAAATCCTACTTCAAAATTGACTAGAATGAGACTAGATTTAGAAGAATATCAATTCACAGTAGAATACCTCAAGGGTAGAAAGTAGAAAGTAGAAACTTTTATAGAAATGAACAGAAATATAATGATGGTCCAAACAAGGTCATCAAAAAGACAGGAAAACATCTGCGCAGATGAAAAACAAAAATTGCCAAAAGAAATAAAAGAGCCCAAATGTCTATGAAGTCATTAGCAATAATGACGTAAAGAAATTTGTGAAAATAAAATTCGGTAAAAATAATTGTTTACTAAAGAAAGGAAAACGAATTATTTCACGATTTCCAATTAATGATTTGTACTCTAATGAAAAATTCGATTTAGGTCAATTTTTTCAAAGGCTTAATTCAGAAGCCGGAATACATAAAATCGTTAACATACAGATGTCACCAAGTGAACAAATTTTCGGATTTGTATCACTTAATGAATTTAAAAATATGGGCAATAAATATTTGAAAATAAAAGTAGCGCTACCACAAAAAGTGACAAAAATAGACAAAAAAAATCAAATAAAGGCAATCCTGTCCAAATACCATGACGATCCTATAGAAGGTGGCCATACGGGGATAACGCGAACCCTGTTAAAAATCAAGAAATACTACTACTGGCCCCAAATGACAAAAACAATTACAAAGTATGTTAAAACATGCATGAAATGCCAACAGGCAAAAACAACTACACATGCTAAAGCACCAATGATCATAACAAACACACCAAGTACCGCCTTTGACACTGTTCTAATAGATACTATTGGACCATTACCTCGTACAGAGAATGGCAATGAGTATGCAATCACAATTATATGTGACCTCACTAAATATTTAGTTACAATACCAGTAGCTGATAAAAGTGCAAAAACAGTAGCCAAAGCGATATTTGAATTTTTTGTACTAAAGTACGGTCCTATGAAGACGTTCATAATGGACATGGGTACTGAATACAAAAACTCATTAATAAATGACTTGTGCAAGTATATAAATATAAGTAATATACACTCAACAGCACACCACCACCAGACTTTAGGAACAGTTGAAAGAAGTCATCGAACATTTAATGAATTCATTCGTTCATATATTTCGATTGACAAAGATGATTGGGACATATGGTTGAATTACTTCACCTATTGTTTCAATACAACTCCGTCGACAGTACATAAATACTGTCCATACGAGCTTGTCTTTGGAAGACCTCCAAGACAATTGGCAGAATTTAATAGATTAGCTAGAATAGATCCAATATACAACATAGATGATTATGCTAAAGAATTTAAGTTTAGACTAGAAATTGCTTACAAAAGAGCAAAAACAATGATAGAAATAGAAAAACAAAAAATAAAATTAGAATATGATAAAAAAGTTAATGACATACAACTAGAAATAGGAACATTAATCATGTTAAGGAAAGAAACAGCTCATAAGCTAGAAAGTAAATATTCAGGACCCTACAAAGTTATAAGCATAGAAGATAGAAATAATATAAAAATAGACGTAGGAAAGAAAAAAACACATATCGTGAACAAAAATAGAATTAAAATATTCAACAAATAGGTTAGCTCGAGCATAGTCTAATATTTTATATAATATTTTGGCCTGATCAACCACAAAATGATAATATCGTTTTATTAAACTAAACAACATATTTCTAAGAGTATAAAAAGTTTTTATCTTTACACTTCAAAAAATTAAAAATTTTATATAAAAAGAAAAACTATTTCAAAAATCCTTAATACAAACATATAACAATATAATTAACTAACCATATATAAATATATATTATAAAACTAGACATAAATACACTTTCAAAATAACTTCATTATATTACGTTATTTTTTAAAAGGAGGGAGATGTAGTATACACATATATCCATATATTCAAATATAATAAACAGCAACACTTTGTTGTTGTCTAAACATAAAATCGAGCAACGACACTTTGTCGTTGCATAAACAATAAGCCAAGCACCCAGTGCTGGTAACATGATCGCGTAGGAATGCAACGCGCACAACGATGCCGCGTCAGCGTTCTCACGCTTAGACCGCTCGTGATATATATGTATATACTCTCGCTCTCCGTCAATTATTCTTAATATATAATGTACTTATATATACGGCTCTGACGCTGACTTCTCTGCTGAAGCAGCGCCAGGCCTTTCCAACAAAACCCTAAGCTAAGAAATTCATTCAATAAAAGATCTTCATGAGGAGCAGTCCGGGTGTTTTCAATTTAACTTTTACAGTTCAAAGTCGCAAAGGAGCGCATTATTGATTTAATTGAAATTTATTATATTTATAGTTTAAAGTCGCAAAGGAGCGCATTGTTGATTTAGTTTACATTTTTGTATTATATTTATAGTTTTTAAGTCGCAAGAAGCGCATGGGTTGTTCAAGTTGTAGGTATAGTTTTGGTTAGACGCAAGGAGTGCGCAGTATTTATATTTAATAAACGCAAGGAGCGTAAAGTAGTTAGATTTTGATTGACGCCTTACGCCTAAGAATTTAAATATAACCGCCCCAAAACGCAGACTCGCAAGATGCAGCGCGCCAGCTGCGATCATCAAATCCACCACGGTCACGAGCAAGTGTGGGGAGTGACAAAATCTGCAACTTGGGCCGAAGCCGAAGCGTGGGCGGGGGAGTTGCGATTGATGTATGGAAGTGAGCGGACGTGTACGCGCTTAGAAAATAGTTAACGAGAAGAGCAGAAAAGTGAGATAGTGTGTTAGTAGCAAAGATATATAGTTTAGTAAAGATAAGGTAAGAAGGGATAGTTCGCCGTAGTTCATATATATAAGTATATATGTAGTTAGGTTTAGGCTTTCTTGTGCATATAACCTTTTATAGAAACTGAATAAATTGGTCGCCGGTAAGTCCGTGACCCAGTGGAGTGCAATTGCTGTGTGTTTTCTTTCGTTCTATTTCTTTTCTTTGGTTTTCGTACACGCGCGTAGGCGAGTCAAGCTGATTCGTTTTATACTCTAGCTGCTGAGTGTGCCGGCTGTCGCGTTGGTGTCGACGCCAGCGTTTCCCCTTCCAACTTGTAAAACCGCGCGCGTTATAGTCCCACCAAAATACATTTATATTCCTGTGTGGTGTACCTGGCCAGACTGAGTTTATACCCTTGGCTAAATTACTCCTTTACAAGTGGCGCCCGAGCAGGGACTCTAAAGTGCAAAGGTGTGGTATAATCTGGTATTAAAGCCCCAGAAATATCACCAACAAGCGTGGAAGGAAAAGTTAGTAAAAGTGAAGTGCGGGTATACCCGACGATACCCTGCTTTACAAGTGGCCAGCGAGAACAGTTTTCGAGCGTGGTTTTGTGCAATCGTCGCAGCACAACGAAAGTGACGGCGTAAGGCAAGTGCCGATAAGATAACTGTTCGCGTTCGAGAAGCATTGCCTTAGAAACATTTGCGGCGCAACGAAGTTGACGGTGGAAGAAGACACACCGATCAAACTAGCGGTTCGCGTTCGAGGCTGTGCACAAGTGAACACCTGCGGCGCAACGAAAGTGTCGGCAAAGTGTGTGAGCGGTCAACTAACGGCGTAACAGTAGCTGGTACAGGCCGCTGCAAAAGTCGTGGTCGTGTCGCACAGTGGGCTTCGACCGCGAAATAAAAATTGACTATTATTTCGAGTGCGGAGTTGTCCCATCGGTTCGGGTCGAGTATCGGACTAACGTGAAGTCGCCGTACAGTGGGCCTCGACCGTGTGGGCGTACAGTGAGAAAAAAAAACGAAAGGAATTAAAAAAAAAAAAAATTAAAATAAATAAAATAGAATAACCGCGTTAAACAGTGACCAGTTAAAAAAACAAATTTTATTACACTGCAAAAAAAAAAAATTTAATTTCGCAATAAAATAGAATAATCGCGATAAACAGTGACCAGTTAACAAAAAAAATTTTATAACATTGCAAAAAATAAAAATAAATAAAATTCGTTATACCGTGCATGAAAATTTTTTTTAATTTCGTAACAAAATAAAATAACCGCGATGAACAGTGACCAGTTAACAGGAAAAAATTTTATTACACTGCAAAAAAAAAAATTAATATCGCAATAAAATAGAATAATCGCAATAAACAGTGACCAGTTAACAAAAAAAAAAAAAAAAATTTTTACACCGGGGAAAAAATAATTCGGAAAAAAAAATTTTGTTTAATTTCGTAACAAAACGGTAACCGCGATAAACAGCGCCAGGTTAAGAGCGCAAATTTTTGCGAAGCGGGACATACAGCTGTTGACAACAAATTAGAAACGGTTCTATTATATTGTAAAAAAATCTGTATACGGCTCGAGACGGAATTTTTTTTTCTGCGTTCATTTTTTTTTTCGATTAGATGGAGAAACCCAAGACTATCAAGCCCGCCCGAGTGGAGGTCGTAGAAAGCAGCAACCCCGGTGTGGGTGTGCAATGGGTCTACCACTGCCATAAAAAGGATCTAGAGGATATCGTCCGGGAGCTCGGATTGGAAGAGTGTGCCACGGTAACTGACTACCGGAAGCTGGTATGTACTTTCATAAGGCAAGGTGGTCATACCACCGATATATGGGCCCGGTTAGCGGAATGGGAGTTGCGGTTCGCAAAGATCCCAGTGTCGCCTACCCGGACTGCCACTTCTGTTGGAGGAATACGACCCAGGCAGAAGTCTGAATCAGATGCGGTAATTCCATCAATACAGACCGGTGGCACGGAACATTTGCTTCCGCCCTCTAACAGTACGATTTATAATGTTTTTTCCCCACAGAATACAGCATGTATCCCCGATACACGAGTAGGGTCGCCTCTGGCATCCGGAGAAGATACCCCGGTGAGACAGGCGAACCCCCATCTTAATTCTAGTGATAGCTATAGTACCCCTAGGAACGGGATGGTCGTCTTCGAACTAGTCCGGAAGTGGGGTATCCTGTTCAATGGGTGCACCGACCCATTAGCTTTCCTGGAGGCAATTGAGGACAGGGCGTTGTCATACGACATAGGCTTGGACCGGTTGCCGAGGACAATGAGCGAGGCTCTAACGGGTAAGGCCGCGCGGTGGCTATCTATAAGTAGGCTAAGGGACGCGACTTGGGCGATATTTAAAGCCGAGTTCTTGGAGTTCTTTCTACCGCCCCAGTATTTCGACAGGCTAGAAGACAGTATCCGGGCACGACGGCATGATAACGAGCCTTTCAAGGACTACTTGCTCGAGCTGCGGGGTATGATGTACCACGCGGGGTACAGGGCAGAACAAGAATTGCATAGGGTATACGAGAATTTGGCACCCGAGTACCGTTTGTACATTCGTAGAGGGGACTTATCCTCTCTGGCGCAGCTAACTCAGATGGCAGCCGAGTACGAGAACGTGAGTCAACAAAGTCGCGAGCGTGCAGCACAGGGTAGGACCGGGGGTAGTAGGTATTCGGACGGATTAGCCGGTGAGGTAGCCCCCGCCAAACATTTTAATCCTTTTCGGACGCAACCACAGCCAGGGTCAAGCGGTAACGTGGGGAATACGCCACCGCTCGGGCATACGGGAGTAATTTCAAACGGGATGATCAGCAAAGAGCAGCAAGTAGCGACTGCGACAGTAGATGCAGGGGCGACTAGGAGTTTTATTAGTGAGGAGTTTTCCCGCAAGGTGACCAGCGGGGGCGAGATGCTGGACGCCTACGCGAAAATCCGCCTAGCCGATGGGTCCACCTTGGAGGTAAAGAAGCTATTGAGGGTAAAGGTTGGTCTAGCGGGGACAGAGGTCACGGTGAGTATGCTCGTGATGCCCTCGATGCTAGACAACATTATACTAGGGATAGACTTTTTGTGCCGGGTGGGGACGACCATCGAGTGTGGCAAGGCTAGGTTAATTTTGGAAGCTGTGGAAGTACCAGATATAGAGGAGGAGCAGGTCCTAATGGAACGTGAGCCAGTTGTGAGCAAACCGGAGAAGGACGGCGGATCAAGGCAGGAGAAGGATGCCCCTGGGGCACCTCAGCCCAGCATCGCCGTGGGAACGGTTCGAGGAGACAGCGTGGACGTGACAACGGCAGGAGTACAACGTTTCGGCGAGGTAGGAGGGTGCGTCATACCCGGCCCCGCAATAACACCGGTGGAAAATGTCGAAACCAAGGAAAACGAGTGGCCAGAGGATTTGGAACTAGAGATAAAGGAAATACTGAAAGCGGAATTGGCTCTCTTTGACGAGCTGCAAGGTGTGTCCCATGTAGCTGAGCACCGGATCATCATGAAGGACGACAAGCCGATTAAGCAGAGGTACTACCCTAAAAACCCTGCGATGCAACAGGTGATAAACGAGCAGGTAGACGAGCTGCTGCGAGCCGGTGCGATAGAGCCCTCCCGCAGCCCACACAGCGCCCCGATCGTGCTGGTTAAAAAGAAAACAGGCGAGTGGGGGATGTGCATCGACTATAGGCAACTCAATGCACATTCCTTGCCAGATGCATACCCCGTACCCAGGATTAATCACATTTTGGAGCGATTAAGACACGCGCGGTACATCTCCACGCTCGACCTCAAGCACGGTTACTGGCAAATTCCCATGGCTGCGGATAGTCGGGAGTGTGCAGCGTTTACGGTACCCGGTAGAGGTTAATTCCAGTGGCGCGTAATGCCTTTCGGCTTGCACTCGGCGTGTGCAACATTCCAACGAGCTTTAGATACGGTCATCGGACCAGATATGGAGCCGCATGCATTTGCCTATCTGGACGATATAATAGTGATCGGAGCGACAAAAGAGCAGCACGTGACAAATTTGAAGGAAGTCTTCAGGCGTTTAAGAGCGGCCAACTTGAATCTGAATCGTAAGAAGTGTTTGTTTTTTCAGAAGGAGCTGATATACCTGGGACACTTAGTGAGCGGCGACGGGATCTAAACCGACCCCGCCAAAGTAGAAACGATCCGGAACTTGAAGGCCCCAACCAATTGTAAGGAGTTGCGACGTTGCCTGGGCATGGCCTCCTGGTATCGACGATTCGTGCCGAATTTCGCTACAGTGGTGCAACCGATCACCGCTTTATTAAAAAAATCTAGGAAATGGTCATGGGGAGAGGAACAACAGGCAGCGCTAGAGACCCTCAAACATAGCTTGACTACCGCACCGGTCCTGGCCTGTCCGGATTTTGCAGAAAAATTTGTTCTGCAGACGGACGCTAGCGATTTTGGTCTCGGAGCGGTACTCACGCAGACGACTGATCAACAGGAACGCGTGATAGCTTACACGAGTCGGAAACTGAATAAGGCTGAAGAAAATTATTCAGCGACCGAAAAGGAGTGTCTGGCTATCGTATGGTCAATCCGGAAGATGAGATGCTACCTGGAAGGATATCGGTTCGAGGTAGTAACCGACCATATGGCTTTGAAATGGTTGAATTCGATCGAGAGCCCGTCGGGGAGGATAGCGCGCTGGGCACTGGAGCTGCAGCAGTACCAATTTGACGTACGGTACAGACGAGGGAAGCTCAACGTAGTAGCGGACGCCTTATCCCGGCAACCCGTGGAGAACTTTCAACAAGCGGTACAGGAAAAATCGGCCGGCAAGTGGGTCGAAAGGATGAAAGAAAAGATTGCTAAAGACCCAGATGTTGACGCGACAGGTGGCCGAGCCCATGGCTGTACTATGCGCCGACTTTGTAGGGCCCTTACCACGTTCGAAACACGGGAACACGATGCTCCTGGTATTCCATGACGGGTTTTCAAAATGGGTGGAGCTGGTCCCCTTGAAGCGGGCGACAGCGGCCCAACTACAGAAGGCATTCCGTGAGCGTGTATTCTGTCGTTTTGGCATACCCAGAAAGTTTCTATGCGACAACGGTGTACAGTTTACGAGCCGGAATTTTAAGTCATTTTTGAACTCGTTGGGCGTACAATTGCAGCATACTGCCCCATATTGTCCACAGGAAACCCGACAGAAATTTCGTTGGCGGTTAACTCCAGTGTGCCGGACTCAACAGGATTTTCACCGGCTTTTCTGATGCAGGGGAGAGAGCCCCGCTTACCACCCGGATCCGGAAGCATGCCGCAAGCACCAGAAGACCGGGCAAGAAGATCAAAAGAAGTTTTCAGTATCGTCCAGACAAATTTTCAGCGAGCGTCGAAGCACCAAGGGAGGAACTATAACCTCAGGAGAAGAGAATGGCGACCAGGACTCAATACGTTGGTGCTACTAAGAGCACACCAACTCTCTAAAGCCAGTGAAGGGTTCGCGGCGAAACTCGCTCCCAAGTTCGATGGCCCATTCCTCGTGAAAAGTTTGTATCACCGAATATCGTACGATTGGTAAAGGAAGGACAAAGAAAGAGCAAACTCGCCAGCATTGCGCAAGCCATTCTATCACGAGGGAGAGGAGCACGGAGAAGATGACCAACCCGACCGAGCGTCTGACAAAGAGCAGACTCGTCACAGTTTAAATTAATCTCTTTATTCTTTTTTTATTGACACTAACCAAATTTGAATTCAGAAGGCCCGTTCATCAATGAAGACTAACCGATTGTGTTTATACATCCCACAGAATACCCAAGATGAGCGACCAATTCCCTTATGTGATCAGCAGCGGCGGTGAGGGTGACAGAGCCGCCAATCCAGGGGCAGGTATTACCGCCGAAAATGTAGGCGATACGCCCCGCAAATTGGCAAACGGCCATATCGGAGGCGTTGGCAAGCTGCACGTCGAGAGACCGCCGGTCCAGGTTTAAGGTGGAAGTGGACGGAGAGATGCACGGCGTGACAAGGAACGCATTCGGGCACGTGACTATCACGCTACCCAAGAAAGGGGGGGTTTGAAGTAGGCCGCACCGGCCCCTTCACAAAGAATTATATTTATCATTTATTTCTATTTATTTTTTCTTCATTTATTATATTATGTTTTTTAGTTCAAAGTCGCAAAGGAGCGCATTATTGATTTAATTGAAATTTATTATATTTATAGTTTAAAGTCGCAAAGGAGCACATTGTTGATTTAGTTTACATTTTTGTATTATATTTATAGTTTTTAAGTCGCAAGAAGCGCATGGGTTGTTCAAGTTGTAGGTATAGTTTTGGTAAGACGCAAGGAGTGCGCAGTATTTATATTTAATAAACGCAAGGAGCGTAAAGTAGTTAGATTTATTGGATGCACATATTTTTGATTGACGCCTAACGCCTAAGAATTTAAATATAACCGCCCCAAAACGCAGACTCGCAAGATGCAGCGCGCCAGCTGCGATCATCAAATCCACCACGGTCACGAGCAAGTGTGGGGAGTGACAAAATCTGCAACTTGGGCCGAAGCCGAAGCGTGGGCGGGGGAGTTGCGATTGATGTATGAATGTGAGCGGACGTGTACGCGCTTAGAAAATAGTTAACGAGAAGAGCAGAAAAGTGAGATAGTGTGTTAGTAGCAAAGATATAGAGTTTAGTAAAGATAAGGTAAGAAGGGATAGTTCGCCGTAGTTCATATATATAAGTATATATATGTAGTTAGGTTTAGGCTTTCTTGTGCATATAACCTTTTATAGAAACTGAATAAATTGGTCGCCGGTAAGTCCGTGACCCAGTGGAGTGCAATTGCTGTGTGTTTTCTTTCGTTCTATTTCTTTTCTTTGGTTTTCGTACACGCGCGTAGGCGAGTCAAGCTGATTCGTTTTATACTCTAGCTGCTGAGTGTGCCGGCTGTCGCGTTGGTGTCGACGCCAGCGTTTCCCCTTCCAACTTGTAAAACCGCGCGCGTGTGGTGTACCTGGCCAGACTGAGTTTATACCCCTGGCTAAATTACTCCCATACATCACACTAGGGTTGACTAAGTTGTTATCAATGTTAACTTGTTTGTCAACTAGTGTGAATGCAGCATAATGGTGCATTTACACTAGTTGATGCAGCGTCAATTCTAGCCATATCAACAATTGATATCCAACGGCAACGCATTTGTTGTGTTTACATTAGTTGATTGAGTTGACAAAAAAAACCGGGTTGCCAACTAATTTTCGAGTTGAGCAACGCGCAAGATGCCAACGCGTTGATATTGAAGTTGAGAGTAATTTTTACCAGTTGATATCCACATTCGTTGACATTCACGTTGCTAAGCATTTTTCGTTGACGTCGATATTGTGAATGTATCGAAACTGATTTTCGATATTGTGTTGTTTTTTTAATTGAGAAGAGTAAAAAAGTGGTAAGTACTAATGCATATGAAACTTAAAACTAATTGATATGCAATTTGTTTACATTAAAATAAAATCAGAACAATGGCAACAGCGAAGAAGAGCAAAATAGCGGCAGCAGTGGTTTTGGTTCTCGCTCTTGAGTTAATCGATAGCTATCGCCAGCAACTGAAGCAGGTCTACTTTCGATATTAAAATATGGTTCAATAAATATGCATAAAAATAAATAAAATTGTATTTTAAAAAGCTTTTTATTATTAATTTTTGTTTTTTATAGACTGCACAGTTGAAAAAGCAGACAACATTTATAAAAACGGATGGCGAAGCGAAGTGCTGCTACCTTTAATATGTACTTAAAGTTTGTCAACACACAGCAAAATAATGAACATGAGCTCAACTTAATTTTGTGTTGTCAACGTGCCGATTGTGACTTCAACTGTTGACACAAAGTGTTTACACTAAGGGTCTTTTTGATAGTAGAAAGTGTAGGGTAGTGCAGGGCAGAACAGAATACGAAAAATACAACTCTGAAAATTTTAAGTGTAAAAAAGTGTAGAGCTACTATCGAACAAAAAAGGTGTAAGTTAGAGCAAATGAAGCAACAGCTGACTGACATGACTAACATGAGTTTGAATAACAATGAAAATTTCACTATAAGTGAGTTAATTGATGACGACAAACTTTTCCAACCTACACGGATAAAGAATTTCAAACGCATTTCCCAGCTACAAGAGGAATTATGTGCTTGAATTCACCCAAATAGCCTTTTCTTTATTTTCATTGGGTGCGGCAGGTGCTGCATCCTACTCTGAATATACTTCAGGCTCTGCATATTGTATAAAAAGTTATAAAATAAACTCATTTGAAATTTTTAATTGTTGTTAAAACTTGCAATGTTAAACTGATATGAAGAGCTCAAAAACGTAACTGACGCAAAACAGCTGTTTTGTTGTTCTACACTTTTCTGCTCTTGATTTTTGGTGGTGTAGAAAAGTAGAGAAAAGTGTAAGTAAGGGCACACTAAAAAACACAGGGCAGAACAGTTTAGTGTAAGAAAGTGCAGCTATCGAACACTTTTTTGTGAGCTAGTGTACACTAGGGTACACTAGTGCAGCTATCAAACAGACCTTATGTTTACACTCAGAGCAACAATTGATGATTTTCGCATTGTCAATCTACTGTCAACGCAACAGTTGATCAAGTTGACAGCTGTTCACACTAGGATTGATAAAGTTGATATCAACTTTGACTTTTTTATCAACTTGTGTAAATGCACCATAAGTGTTGCGATGCGAGGAATTGTACGAGTTTCAAAGCTGTCCAATCTTTCGATTAAACGTTTCTTAATAAAACCGTGTACCACAATTCCTTCCTGTGTTTGTTAGGTTATATGCAATTGATTAATTTTATGATGAATCTCGGTAATAACCGGAATGATCAGCGATACGGAAACTTTGGTGCTGGTTGAAAAAGAAAAAATCGCTCGAAAGGTGACAACAATTCTGACAGATCATGCAAAATTTCGAGCTCTTCTGCTGAGATCGGGCAATACGCTATGTTATCAATCTTAATGTAACATATTCATGAATTTTTAAAATTCTTTTTATCATTTTATATGCACTGTTCCAGCGTGTTGTTACTTCTTGTAATAATGTAAGCGGTTTTTCAGTATTCTGTGCATCCTGCTACTTCGCAGCGGCTATTGTGCTTTGTTTAAAATAAGTAACTATTCCCTTGCATTTGAAGAGTATTATATTGACGACTTCCAGTTTTAAAACATCCTGAATCAGCAGGTTAATTGAATGTGCCAAGCAGGGCAAATGTTTCAATTGCAAAATCTCGCACGCTTTTTTCATTGTACTACCTTAGATAAAAAGACCCCACTTATCTAACACTTCTCTGATTGAGTCGGCAATATTTTGTGCCTTGTGGTTTGTGGAGGTTATTAATGGAGCTGTAGATAGCAATGCAGAGGTCAATTTAAAGTTGTGCGTTACGAAATGGCATGCTATAGTTATATAACCTTCGCTTTCTGCAGATGTCCAAAGATCAGTGGTTAAACAAACATGCTCAACAGTGTCAAAAACTGAACGCACTTTAAGCTGTAACTGATCATATTCGCTGGGTAACATTACATCATGAAAATAGGTTCTACTCGGCAACTTAAAGCACGGGACTGCCTCTTGCATAAGTTCCACAAAACCTTCATCATGAACACAACTGCAAGGTAACACGTCTTTAGCAATCATGTTCATGACTTCTTGATCAAGTCTCTTTTTTATCGTAAAATCATTACTATACAAAGTTTCCTTGTTCAAAACCATTTTCATTGCTTTTGGCGTTTGACCTGTTTCAGTAATGAAGCGACTCGGATGCATGCACTTAAGGTGATCATGATGGTTTGAGGTATTGCCACCAGTCTTCCACCATTTACCACAGTAGTGGCAAATACCATGCGTGTTGTTACTGCTTTTTTGAAGGGGTCCCATACGATTGAACGCTGTCTTTTCCGTTTTTGTGCTAACTACATCTCCAATTCTTCTGACGGTTCCGCTCCTATTAAATAAATTAATAAATAATGCATGTTAGTAAACTGTATGTAATACACAAAATTAATTAAATAACATAATAAAACATTTATTTGCAGTCTTGCTTAATGCTTGCTTGCTGACCGCCAAATTGTTGGGGCAAAAGTTAATTTAGCGCCAAATTTATGAATACATGTACATGTACATGCATGGAGGAAGCTTGGTCTGCTAATGATTAAAAACTTACTTTTCAGGTATTTATCCATCCTGCATTTGTCATCCACGACATCCACCAACACCACCAACTAGAAATCCTAAAAAGATTTTGTAAATTATTAGAAAAAAAAGATGTAAAAAATGCCTTTTACTTACAATTTAAACGTCTATTGTCACCGAATCCAAATTGCTTGTGTAATCATCGATGGTGGCCTTCAAACATCGATGGTTCCAATGTTTTGAAAACATCGATAGCATTGATGGGGAGAATGAATTATTTTTTCATAGAAAATAAAGAAGGCAGAGCAAAATGCTTGATTTGCAATAACATTGTTTGTCGCAATGTTAAATATTTTTTAAGATGGCATTATTTATTAATAAATAATAAGCACAACGAGAAGCGTACACTGTACTGATCACACTTTGTTTTTGCTGCAGCGCACGCAAATTGTGCTTGTATGCGTGTGAAAACAGTGACAATATGTGTGTGTGCCCATCGCTGGTCACACACACACACACACACACACACACACACACACACACACACACACACACACACACACACACACACACACACACACACAATTATAGACTTAGGTCGAATATCTCAATGTCCGGTTAGTAAACTTAGTCTAAGTTTAGTCGAATTTGAGTCTCTCAATGTTCGGTTAGGAGTATATGAGAAACAAACTAACCGGAAGGCTGGGTTTTGGTTAAAATTTATAGCGCGTTGAAGTCACGATATATCGATAAGAATCATCGATAAGGCAAACAGCTGTCCCTTGAATTGTATATTTATATTTATTTTGTTATTAAAGAAAAATGGCATCGAACAGCAGAGTTTTTTATATTCATGCAACGGAGACGCAATTTGACGAAACAGAGCCAAGAGTTAATAACTCGAGAAGTTATAGGAATAGGGTGAACTATTTCACTGATCTGGATGATGTCAAATTTGTTCAGCGGTTCAGGCTAAAAAAATCTACATGCAAAATCATTCTTTTAAGGATTGTAGATCAATTGGCTTGCCATAGTAATGGGTAAACATGCTTTCCACGGACGACTAACACCAGTTTGCGCAGTGAACTGAGCATCACATTTCTAACAGGCTTCGTCCTTCTGCTTCCACGTAAAGGCGTCGCTCTTCTTGCTAAAATATGCTGATTCGACTACACTAGTTCAACCAACAAATGCTCCTCAGAAAGCGAAAAGTTTTTCCCACGGAACCGTTTGCAATCAGGCGTGTTCATTTTAATTTTATATTTTATATATTTAAAATATGCCAAATTTGCCAGTCACCAACCAAAACAATAACAAAAAATTGCTGAGCCGCTCGCTATCAATGGCAACGCTGTGTATATATGTGACAACGCTGTTAAGGCGATAGTTACTTAAATGTCTATTGTCACCGAAATCAAAGTAGCTTGTGTAATCATCGATGCTGGCGTTCAAACATCGATGGTTCCAATGTTTTGAAAACATCGATGTTTGGTTACGCAGTTAACTAAACCAAAACCAGCAGCAACAGAACCATAAAGGCCTGTTTACTCTCGACATAACTTAACATAACATAACTTAAGAGTCAGCTGACTCAATCTACCTTATGGCTCTCAATGTTAGCGTTTACTCTCAACATAACATAACTTAACAGAACATAACTTAATTTTGAACCTGCAGGTTGCAGAAATAACTTAATTCGAACAGTGTTGATTTACGCGAATAGCGAACAGCTGTTCGAAATCAGTCTTGCAAAACGTTAGTCAACTACAATTAAACAACTTATTCAAAATGGATGAGCAGAAGTTAATAATTTTAGTGCAAATCCATAGTTTGATTTAGGACAAAAAGTCAAAAGAGTTTAAAAATAACATTAAAATAAGAGCAGTTTGGACTGCAACTGCCACAGAACTTGGTAGCAACGTTGTATTCAAAGTGCCCCAACGAGCGGTCAATATATTTTATTTTATTTAACAACACTGCTAACACAATTGTACAGCACTGCAAACTGATTTCTTAAGCTAAGTTATGTTGAGAGTAAACGCATACATTCCTTAAGTTAAGTGAGCTGCATCTTACGTTATGTTATGTTAAGTTATGTCGAGAGTAAACAGGCCTTAACTCTCTTATCTCTAATCGCTATAACCAACCTATCATGCTCTGCGCAGCATAAGAGCAACTTAACGTAAAGTCCAACTATTGTTTTGCATAAGCTCTTATATTTAGTTTATTGCATTGTCTATTGTTTGCCTTGGCCTTCAGCTGAGTGCAAGCCGCTGCTGCAGTTCTATCAAATTCGTCGGTAGCTCAACTTCGGTCGTTTGTCTGTTTCGCGACAAACGAAAAAATCGCTAACTATTGCACAGCCCAAATTGGGGTTAGATGCAATACACAATCTTAAAAATTTGTAAACTAATTTAAGTTCGGCCACGAAGGCAAATTAAAATATATGTTTTATACTCATCAATGCAAATCTCGCAGCATTTATAATTTGTTGAGTGACATTTCGGAAATTCGATAGCTATTGAAAAGGCTCAATAGCTCAACATTTGGTGACCCCGACGTGATTACTCTGCATTTGTTTAAATAATTAAAAATTATTTAACTTATAGAGTTAGTAAAGCGCGCCCACGCTCTTTTATCGTTTTCGCTGCTGTCGCTTCGTTTTTGCGTTCACTTTTGCATTAAGGTGTTTGACCTGCATTGACGCCCGCGCATTATCTTCTCTTGTCTCTTTGAACATTTAGCCGCTGCAGCAATCGTTTCTGCAATTGCTATTGCTGCTCCCGATTCGCTTTGCATTTGCTTGTGCTCAAGGTGTTTGCCCTTTTTGACCTTGGTATATTGGTGCAATTAAATCGTTACGTTGTTACCAGCTGCACTTGCAAAAATAAGTAAATCGCAAGAATTCAGTGCATATAAAACTGTAATATATGAAAGTGTTTTTCGAGGCAATAATTTTAATTGTGCTTGAAATACACTGTGCTTTGAACAATAGCTTGCAAGTGTCCGACATTCAGTGGCTCTAGAACTTTATTTTGCGTGCGTGTACATATAAAATCAAAAACATATTCAACATGCCGAATACTGTTGAGGTGATTAATAATCCTGCAGTTCCGTCACTTGGTGCTCCGTTTTATAAAGCTAAGGCTAAGGCTATTAACGAGCAAGTGAAGCGGATGGCCAAAGCTATTGCTCCGGAGCATATTGGGCATCTCAGCGAAGAAGAGTTGGCGATCCGGCTTAAAGCTCTTGAAAGCGCGCAGCAGCAATTCAACAGTATGCTTTACGCATTGGAGGAGCTGGATTATAATGAAATCGGGAGTGAATTACGTGAATCTTTTGATGAATTATCAATACTCGTTGAGACTAGCTTGCGCCGCGAACTTAATAAGCGAAAGTTATCATCGCCTTTGTGTTCGACCATTAGGCATGAAGCATCTGCTAACAATCACACATTGTCACAGAGCCGGATTCGATTTCCTGAGCTTAAGCTTCCAGAGTTCGGCGGAGGCTACACAAAGTATGCAGATTTCATTTCAATGTTCTCGTCAATCATTGACAGCGACTCAGGATTATCAGATGTGGAGAAGTTTCAGCATTTGCGATCGTGCCTGAAAGGACCAGCCCTGGAGTGTGTTTCATCGTTGGAAATCAGCAGTGCTAACTTTTCAATTGCGTTAGATTAACTAAAAAAGCGGTTTAATAACAAGCGTCTTATTTTTCAGGCACATGTCACTGAGATTTTGGGTTTGGATTGCATCGAGTCGCCGTCAGCGGTTAAACTTGGAAACCTTTCGGATACCGTAAACGCCAACATCCGCGCTCTTCAAGGCATGGGCAGCGTTGAGCAGATTGCAGGCTTTATTATTGTGCACAGCTTGCTACAGAAAGTGGACAAGGCAACTCAGACCAGTTGGGAGGAGACACCACCGATGGATACAATTCCGACCTGTGAACAATTCATGGCTTTTTTGGATAGACGATGTCAAAGGTTGGAAAATGTGGAACACGCTATGGCAACGTATACGCCTAGCTCCAAGGTGGGAAAAAGTAGCAAAACCCTTAACACTAGTAGAAAAGCCTTTGTCGCTACTAACTCCAGCACAAATGAATGCGTGTTTTGTGAATCAACAGGCCATTTGATTTACAATTGCTCCCGTTTTGGAAATCTGTCTCCGCAACTGCGTCTTCACGAGGTTAAGAAGCTGTCTCTTTGCATTAATTGCCTGCGCAAGGGGCATAGAATGAAAGAGTGCAGTTCGACCGCCTGCAATCGTTGTAAGGCCAAGCATCACATTCTTCTCCATTTTGAGACTCAGATTGAGGGCTCTCAAATTATATCTGCTCCGCATGCGCCTGCTGCAAAATCCTCGTCAACACTTGTAGCCCAAAATCTCAGTCAAGACATTGTGCTATTGGCAACTGCTGTCATCAGCGTTATGAGTCGCACTGGTGTTCTTGTTCCTTGCCGTGCTCTACTCGATTCTGGTTCGGAGGTGCACATTATTACATCCCGTTTAGCTCACTACCTCCAGCTACGTAAGCATCGGTCGCCTACTTTGATTTCAGGACTAGGGGAGTCTAGTGTTGACTCAGAAGGCTATGCAGCTGATATAAGTCTTAAATCGCGAACAACTGACTACGCTGCTAGCATCTCAATTTTAATAGCTCCGTCTATTACTGGAAATCAGCCGAGCTATGGTGCTAGCACTGATATTTGGAATATACCCTCAAATATTCGATTGGCTGATCCAGAATTCTTTAAGCCGCAACAAATCGATCTTCTAATTGGAGCTGCTCTGTTTTTTGAATTGTTATGCGTTGGCCAAATTAAATTCGCTCCTGGCTTACCCATTCTCCAAAAAACTCAATTAGGTTGGATAGTGACAGGAGGAACGTCGTCAACAAGCCCTGCCTCATTGATGTCCACTCGCTCGATTTCAACGCCAACTACTAGCCCTGATCATAAGCTTGATGAAATCGTACGTCGTTTTTGGGAGTTAGAATCCTGCTCTAGTGTAGTAAATGAATCTACTAAGGAGGAACTTGACTGCGAAGCCCATTTTAAACAAACTTTTGCTCGTTTAGGCACTGGCGAATATTCGGTTCGCCTTCCAGTTAAACATCCTGTGGATCTGATTGGGGATTCCTATCAGCAAACTTATCGTCGTTTTTGTAACCTGGAACGCAAATTGAAGCGTCATCCTGAGTTGAAGTCTCAGTATTTCGCGTTCATCAAAGAGTATGTGGACCTTAATCACATGTCTATTGTTGAGTCGCACATGCTAAGTCGCTGCAAGTATTATTTACCTCATCATTGCGTGCTGAAAGAGGATAGCTCAACCACAAAACTCAGAGTTGTGTTTGATGGTTCAGCTGTGTCTTCGTCGGCCCAACAATTAGCCGCAAGCTTTTCAGCACTCTTTTGCAATTTAGAACATTTCCAGTAGCCTTGACTGGTGACATTTGCAAAATGTATAGGTGCGTTAGGATGACTGAATCCGACTCGTACCTGCAATGCATCCTTTGGCGTGATGCGCCTCATCAGAAAATACAAGTTTTCAAACTCGATACCGTTACCTATGGCACAAAGCCAGCTTCTTTTCTGGCAGTTCGTGCCATGCAGCAATTGGCCATTGATGAAAGAAGATCGTTTCCTGTTGGATCTTAGGTGGTCTTGAGCGATTTCTACGTAGATGATCTCATCACTGGAGGCGACTCTGCCCAAGAAGTAGTTGAAGTTGCATCAAACAGTCAGTCTTTTACGGAAAGGGAATTTCAAGCTTCGGAAATGGTGTTCCAATGATCCTAGCGTGCTTCAACAGGGGCCTGATGAAGACAAAGAGACCTTTCTAAAGTTTGATGATGGCACAGATATCACTAAGACGCTTGGATTGGCATGGGATCCAGCTTCAGACTGCCTTCTGTTTAACTTCTCTCCGATTAAAGCGCCTGGCAAGCCTAGCAAACGGACTGTACTTTCTACCATTGCTCGATTCTTTGATCCGCTTGGGCTTATCGGACCCGTGATATCCAAGGCCAAGATCTTTATGCAGCACCTTTGGAGAGAACATTTGGATTGGGATGAAAGTCTTCCTGCTTCCCTGCATTGTTCCTGGAACAGTTTGTGTGCTGACATTTCTCATACGGAGAAAATAAGCTTCCGCGTCTGGTTATAGTTCCAAAGGGCATCATCGAAGTTCATGGATTTAGTGATGCTAGCATTGAAGCTTACGGTGGATGCATTTACGTCGTATCTATAACAGGTGGAAGGCGCGTAGCTAATCTTTTGTGCTCTAAGTCTCGAGTGGCACCCTTGCGGCCTCTTACAATACCAAAGCTGGATTTATCTGCTGCTGCACTTCTTTCACAGCTAATTTGAGAGGTAGCTCAAATGAATTTGTTCAATTGTAGGTATTATTGTTGGTCGGATTCTGCGGTTGTCTTATCTTGGATACGTGATGAGCCTTCCCGATTCCAAACGTTCACAGCTAATCGCATATCGTTAATCCAAGAATTATCGACAGGAATGGAATGGCGCCACGTACCAACGGCATGCAATCCGGCAGACATTCTGTCTAGAGGAGCACTTCCCAGCGAGCTTATCATCGTTATGGTCTCATGGTCCCGATTTCTTAACCAAGGGAGAGTGCGAATGGCCTGCATCATGTCTGCCGGCCCAGACGCTTCCAGAGCTCTGGCAAAGAGTACTAATTGGTGTTTCTAAATCTTCTGATGTCAGCATAGGATGTAAATTTGTAAACTCCTTTCATCACCTACGGCGTGTGTTCGGTTTCATACATAAATTTTGATATCAAATCAGGCATCCCGGTCTTACAGCAGAGTGGATACACAAAGGCACCCAATTACTGTTGCGCAGCGTCCAGATGGCTAACCTTAGCGATGAATATAGGGCTCTTCAAAGCAGACGAATGATGAAATCATCCAGCTCTATTGCCTCGCTTACCCCGTTCATGGATGAGGGTGAACTTCTTCGTGTTGGTGGCCGTCTAAAGCACTCGAGTCTGGATTTCGATGCTCAGCATCCTGTATTTCTTCCAAGCCATCATCCTGTCACAGGCGCCATCATCATGCATTTTCACAGGCGTCAGCTGCATGCTGGACCTCGTTCGCTTCTTGCTCACATTCGGCTCCACTATTGGCCTATTGGTGGTCGCAAGACTGTCTCCAGCGTGACAAGCAAATGCATCATGTGCTTTCGAGCTAAACCGGTCCTAGCTGAGACAATCATGGCGGATCTTCCCCGGAATCGTGTGAGTGGCTCACTTCCTTTCGCTGTCACTGGAGTGGACTACTGTGGACCATTTTACTTCAAGAGTGAAGTTCGAAACAAAGGTCCTGTAAAATGCTACATCTCGGTGTTCATTTGCTTTGCGACAAAGGCAGTGCATCTCGAACTGGTTCCTGATTTGTCTACAGCAGCTTTTCTAAATGCACTTAAGCGTTTGATTCTAACTAGATGTAAACCTACTCGCATATGGTCGGACAATGCTACTAATTTCGTGGGAGCCAAGAATAAACTAGCTGATCTCAAGCGGCTCTTCCTCAGCGAGAAGCACATCAACACTGTCCGAGAGTTTTGTACTTCCGATGACATTGAATGGGATTTCATCCCACCTCGTTCGCCACACTTCGGTGGACTTTGGGAGGCAGCGGTAAAGACAGCAAACTATCATTTTTATCAATCGGTCGGACCCTCGCTTTTGCCCCTGGATGATCTTCGTACACTCGTTTGCCACATTGCCGCTATAATAAACTCACGACCTCTTTTTCCACTTTCAGAGCACCCTGCAGATCTGAATTTACTAACTCCTGCGCACTTCCTTGGTAGTGTGCCACTCGTACTGTACCCAGAGCCTGCTGTCACTGCGCTGAACGTTAGCCGCCTAGATCGCTGGCAGCGTATAGCGTATTACCAACAAATTTTCTGGAATCGCTGGCGTGAGGAATACTTAACGCTTCTTCAGCAGCGCTCCAAACGGCGGACATCGCAGCCTGGTGTTCTTATCAATGATGTCGTTCTGGTAAAGGACGAAAACTTGCCGCCCCTTAAATGGCCACTGGCTCGTGTGGTACAGCTTGTTGCTGGTGCTGACGGCGTCTCCAGAGAAATGTTCTCAATACATCAACTGGGATTATCAAGAGAGCTGTGCGCAAACTATGTGCGCTTCCCAAAGAGGATGTTGTTGAAAGCCTATGTCTTCCAACGGGGGGAGAATGTTTGGTTACGCAGTTAACTAAACCAAAACCAGCAGCAACAGAACCATAGCTCTCTTATCTCTAATCGCTATAACCAACCTATCATGCTCTGCGCAGCATAAGAGCAACTTAACGTAAAGTCCAACTATTGTTTTGCATAAGCTCTTATATTTAGTTTATTACATTGTCTATTGTTTGCCCTTGGCCTTCAGCTGAGTGCAAGCCGCTGCTGAAGTTCTGCAGCCGTTCTGTTCTATCAAATTCGTCGGTAGCTCAACTTCGGTCGTTTGTCTGTTTCGCGACAAACGAAAAAATCGCTAACTATTGCAAATCGGGGTTAGATGCAATACACAATCTTAAAAATTTGTAAACTAATTTAAGTTCGGCCACGAAGGCAAATTAAAATATATGTTTTATACTCATCAATGCAAATCTCGCAGCATTTATAATTTGTTGAGTGACATTTCGGAAATTCGATAGCTATTGAAAAAGCTCAATAGCTCAACAATCGATATCATTGATTTTTCACTCGATACTTCTACACCTCAATTTGACAGGTAAGCACTACGCAGCGCATTAGCAAGAAAACTAATTTTTTACAGTGCGCTCCGAAATGTTTATGTCCGAATGGGAGAATGAACTATTTTTTCATAGAAAATAAAGATGGTAGAGCAAAATGCTTGATTTGCAATAACATTGTTTGTCGCAATGTTAAATATTTTTCAAGATGGCATTATTTATTAATAAATAATAAGCACAACGAGCAGCGTACACTCTACTGATCACACTTTGTTTTTCGCTGCAGCGCACGCAAATTGTGCTTTTTTTTTTCTCAAAAAATAATTTTAGAAACAAATACAGGCAACATCAGGAATAAAATAAATAAATTCGTCAAAACTGAACATTACTCGTTGCTGTGCACAATTCACAGACTTTGGACGCTGTTGCGTGCAGTGTCGGCAAAAGCTATACAACCACGAACATTAGGAAAAAGTGTTTAAACAGTATATCCAGCCCAACGGGCACATCGGGCACCCAGCCGTATTTATCGACTGTACAGTGTCTGAAGCTATCAAGTATGGATGATAAAACTCTTACGCGCTCAGAATCTAGTCAGTCTAAAAAAGCGATGATGTCGGTAGCTGGCATATCTCAAAAGGACCTTAGGGCTCAGTTGTTAAATGATATCACAATGAAGATAGGATCCAACAGCAAGACTTCCAACGCAGAGAGCAATGTGCCTGCATCTACTGCACACCCATCTGCCAAGCAACTGACGTCAACAGCCGATGTGTCATCGAGGGCTGAGTTATTCAGCAAATTGACGCCAGTTACCAATAAGTACTCTGGGCTTAAGACAGGGATAAGTAGTTCAATCGCTACGAACATTAAAAGCTCCCACGAACACGGTGATGTTGATGACCAGACAGCTGCTGCAGTGGTCCGCATGCATGTCTCGCAAGCGAAGAAGATCGGTAAACGGAAAGGACCCTACACAACCTCTCCCCCAGCATCACGCCGCAAACATAACATTGCTGACGTAGAAATAAACACGACCAATAAATTTTCCCTTTTGGCCCAAAAAGATGACGACGGTATGGACGCCGAAGACGCTACTGAGACATATGAATCTTCAGAAGATGAGTCACCAAATTAGGCAAACCACTTGGATTTTGGAGCACCAACAGCTGCGCAGCATATAGCCACAGCTGTTAGTAAGAAGCCACCCCCTCTTGTAATCAATAACATTGATAATATCTATGACGTGTGGCAACTTCTGATGAATGTTGTGGATGAAAATAGATTGGTTATTAAATCCAATATGGGTAAAACCATGCGACTCTTTGCCAGCGATGTGTCCACCTATAGAGCTATAGTGAACAAGCTTAACGAGCACAAAATTGAATTCCACTCATACCAACTCCATGAGGAGAAGCCTTATCGCATTGTCATTAAGGGACTGCATCACTCTACGCTTAATCGAGAGATTATTGATGAGCTTAAGAGCAAAGGTCACACAGTTCTCCACTTACATAACCCAAAAAAGAAGGACTCTAATGAGCCTATGAACCTACACTTTCTTAATATAGAACCAGCGCCTAATAACAAGGGGGTTCTTGCTATTAGGAAAATGTGCAAACAGGTGGTTAAAATTGAGACTGCTCGTAGAAGTCATGAAGGTGTGCAATGCCACAGATGTCAGGAGTATGGACACACAGCCAAATACTGCACAAAGCAGCCTAGGTGCGTAAAATGCGGCGATAACCATCGGTCTACTGAATGCACCAGGTCACCTGACGTGCCAGCTACATGCGTACACTGCTCTTGCAGCCACCCGGCAAATTATAAGGGGTGCACGGTTTTCATCGAGTACATAAGGCGAGCGGGAGCTCCTAAGGCCATTAAAAACGCCAACCTAACCCCAAAATTGCCAAACCAGATCCGGAGAATCAGAACACATGAACCCGAGCCAGTAAACGTTCCAAGTTCATTCATTATTTAACAAGTTGGAGGGCAATCATATGCTGCTGTGGCTAGACGCAGCCTGAAGCAGCAGCAAGAACAGAGTCAAACCCGACAACAAGTTGAGCAACAGATGCCAGTCAACGGAGATGAGATCTCTTCTGCCATCAAGGATATGACTCGAGCTATTGAGAGAATGGCAGATATGCAGCAGCAAGTTTTGGGGATGCAACAGCAAATCCTCACGCTTATGACCGCGTTGCTGTCAAAATGAATTCACCACTAAAGGTTCTTATCTGGAATGCCGACGGCATTTCAGGTAAAGTACTAGAGCTTGAAGCTCTAGTACGAAAACATGACATCAAGGTCATCCTCCTGTCAGAAACCAGGACGAATGGCTTATCATTTCCAAGAATATTTGGCTTCGAGGTGTACCCAGTACATTGGGTTGATAATCGTCTAGCTGCAGGGGGCTGCGCTGTACTCGTTCGGAGCAATCTGATACATTTCCCTCAGTTGACTTTAGTTAATCGCGCTTACCAGTATTCAACGGTTAGAGTTTCGACAGATGCTGGAGATGTGGTTTTTGGAGCTATCTATTGCAGGCCAAATGAGAGGATATTGATTAATGATTTTAATAATATCCTTAACTCGGCTGGTAACAAGTACTTGGTGGGTGGAGATTGGAACGCTCATCATTGGCTGTGGGGTGGACGAAGCAGCAATGCACGAGGCATACAGCTTGCTGGATGCAAAGATCCTTGCAACGGGGTCACCAACAAGGTACCCTTATGGAGCAAGAGGTACTCCTTCCTGCATTGACTTTGCCATATACCAGGGGATTCCAGACCAGATTCTTTCCATATCTGATGATTGGGACCTCCCTAGTGACCACCTTGCCCTGATAGTTACTTTGGATAGCAGCGCAAGAATGGTCAGTGGACCACCAAGGCTCATCAACGCACGTACCAACATTGAGGAGTTTCAGAGACGGATTGGCGAAAGTATCGAGCTTAACACTACCATCAACACTGGATTGGATGTTGAAAGTTCCATTGATTTGCTAATCGCCAAGATCCGGTCGGCTGCAGCTGAAACCACCCCGCCCCCTATGGTAAGACGCCAGGATAATTCTGGAAACAGACTCCCAGCGGATATAGCGAACTTGCTCAGAATCAAGAGGCAAAACAGACACAGATACCAGACAACGCATAGCCCTCAGGACAAGGCAGTATGGCGAAGATCTGAGAGGGAGCTTAAGGAGGCACTACGCAGGCTTAAAAGTGAAACTTTTACTAGAAGGTTAGAGAGTATGGATTACACATGTGATGCTGGTTACTCTCTGTGGCGTGCCACACGTAGCCTAAAGCGCCAACCTTGGAGAACTGTACCGCTTCGCTGTCCTGGAAACGGGCACTGCCAAACTGACGACGAGCAAGCTGAGACGTTTGCAAGTCACCTTGAAGAACGCTTTACGCCGCTTGACCTAGCTGATCAGAATAGCCTTAATGAGACCGCCCAAGCACTGGAGACTCTGCTGCAGATGTCTTTGCCCATCAACCCCATCAGAGTGGAGGAGGTCAAGGAAGCTATTAATATCCTTTCTAGTTCTAAGGCTCCTGGCCATGACGGTATTTGCCACACCACCCTGAGGGCCCTGCCAATTCGAGCGCTTCTCTTTATAACGTTGATTTTCAACGCTATACTAAGAACCCAGCACTTTCCTGCCCAGTGGAAGTTAGCAAGGATCCACATGATTCATAAGTCGGGTAAGTCGGAGGATGACCCTGAGTCATATCGACCGATCAGCCTCTTGCCATCTCTGTCTAAGGTTTGGGAGAGGCTTATTGCTGCACGGCTTGTTAGGCTTATGGATAATATGAACATTCTTCCTGACCACCAATTTGGATGCAGGAGAGGGCATGGTGCAACAGAGTGGTTAACCACATACTTAAGGCATTCGATGACAAGAGCTATTGCTATGGTATCTTTGTGGATGTCCAGCAGGCGTTCGACCGCGTCTGGATTAGAGGTCTGCTTCAAAAAATAAAAACGCGCCTCCCAGCTCCCTATTTCATGCTAATGCGTTCATACCTAACGGAACGCAGGTTTGAAGTCAAGGTGAGGGCTGCGATCTCTACCACGCGGGAAATGAAGGCGGGCGTTCCGCAAGGCAGCGTACTGGGCCCTTTTCTATACAACCTGTACACGGCGGACATACCCACTCCTGATGATCTTGAAGACCTCGCCTCACAAGGTAATTTTCTCATTGTCACATTTGCTGACGACGTGGCAGTATTCCACTCTGCCTCTTGCGAGTACGAGGCTGCTGACGGAGCCCAGGAGTATATCCACACCCTTGAGAGCTGGGCTCGCAGGTGGAACATCAAGCTCAACGCCTCGAAGAGCCAAGCTGTCAACTTTACACTGAGACGTGGAGAAGCACCGGCAGTCTGGCTTGATGGGAGTCCCTTGCAGCCTGAAAATCATGCTCGATACCTGGGGATCACATTGGACAAAAGGCTCTGTTTTCGCTCTCACTTTGATGGGCTCCTTAAGCAATGTCGGTGCAAGCTGTCAAAAGTTAATTGGATGATAAACGCCAATAGCGCCTTGCCGCTGCGCTGCAAACGGGCAGCGTACAACACTTTGGTTGCTCCGACTTGGAGATATGGTATACAGATTTGGGGCATTGCGTGTTGGACAAGTCGACGACGTATCCAGACACTCCAGAATTTGACTTTGCGTCGAATAACTGGTGCTGCCTGGTACGTACGAAATTCAACCTTGCACAATGACCTCAGATTGACTACCATAGACAGCCAAGTTGGAGCTTATTCCATCAGATACAACGCACGTTTGCAGCGGCACCGAAGCCGGCTGGCTAGAGAGCTTGCGGGGAGAAGAGTCGTTAGAAGACTTAAGCGCAGGTCATTTGGAAACCTAATACAATAGCCTGGTGACGATCCAAAGGAAGTCAACCTCATCCACAAGACCCACAACTACGCCTGAAGTCAACCAGGCTTGCCGAATTCACTAATGAAGATCACTGTGTTGTAATAAAAACTAACTGTGTTTTTGGTCCAATACATTAAATTTAAAAAAAAATAAAATAAAAAAAAAAAATAAGCACAACGAGTAACCGTTAACTTGCATCGTACACTGTACTGATCACACTTTGTTTATCGCTGCAGCGTACGCAAATTGTGCTTGTATTCGTGTGAAAACAGTGACAATATGTGTGTGTGCCCATCGCTGGTCACACACACACACACACACACACACACACACACACACACACACATTGTGCGTTTCCCCAAGTCCGGTCGTGTTTTCTAGTGGCTCCGTTTTACTGATGTTTTTCGGCGCTTATCTGTGCATAACAAGAAAAAAATCAGCTTGTACAAGTTCTGTGGAAGTGCCGGGCCACTTACCTGAGCATCTGAGTGTTGTTTCCAGGCGTGATCCTTGGTAGTTTCCATCGTCGCCTGGTCAAGCCTTTTCCTAGAGGCTGCTCACTCGCGCCCTTTTTAGCCAATTTCGTTGGTGTGCGTTTTCAAAGTACACACAGTGCAACACATTTTTTGTTGGTTGCGTGCATCTGTGTATTTTAGGTTGACCGCAGCTGCTGTGCCAGCTGATAGCGCTACATCCCTGAGCTGGTGTCTTGCGCTAGCGCTGCCAACTGATCAAGCTGCGTTTGTTTCCCCCTGTTGGTAACAGGTGGCGCTGTCGCTAGCTGGAGGTGTCTTTCACTGTTTAAGGTTGGTGCACTGGGTGTAACAAAATTCGTGGCATACCCAAAGGGGTCGGTGTTTTGCGTAGCACAGCACCCAGGCGCGTCTCTTTCTGCTGCGACGTAGGTAGGAGCTTCCAAGCATAATTATTATTGGACGTAGATGTACTAACGAACAGTACAGTCAAGTGGCCCAACGATACCAAGCACCGGCTTGTTAACGCGCGGACCCACGCACAAAGCGACCCACCTCCCACCCATCCGACCGAGGGGCGCTCCGCTTATCGTGCGGTTACGATGATCGCGAACATGTAGACAAATGACACAAAACTAACTTTTTAAAAGAGCAAGTAGGAGTGGCACTGTGTATTAAGTGGGAAAGATCGTTATAAATAGAACACAGAATACGAAAAGGGTTATGAAGAGCATAATTAGAATTACAAGTTTGAAGAGATATAGGTACAAAATTTCTAGTATTTCTAATAGGAACAGCAAAGTTAATTTGGTTAATTAATTCAGAAGAATCAATTTCACCATTAATTAATTTGTGAAAAAAGGAAAATGAAAGCATTATTCTACGATCACTCAGAGAAGGAAGATCTATTAGTAAAAGTCTACTACGATAAGACGGCAAATTATTGTTAGTGTCCCAGTTAAGACCTCTAAGTGCGAAGAGCAGAAATTGTTTTTGTACCGATTCTATTTTATTCTGATGAATTTCGTATTTCGGAAACCATATACAAGATCCATATTCCAGAATCGGTCGTACAAGAGAAGTATACAGATTTTTTGTTAAGTAGGGATCGTTGAACTCCTTCGACCAGCGCTTAATGAAGCCCAAGACACCAGATGCTGGATTAGAAATTGAAGAAATATGCTTGTCAAACTTAAGCTTTGGGTCCATAACGATGCCCAAATCGTCAACCCATTCAATTCTGTCTAGTGGTTTGTTGTCAAGAAAATAAATATTAAAAAAGGGCAAACATCTAAAAAATGACATTACTTTACATTTACTGTAATTAAGATTTAAAAAATTTATTTTACACCACATTTGAAAGTTGTCTAAATCTCTTTGAAGCTGTTGAGTAACAAGGGGAGTTGCAGCCGACGTGCATAATTTTACATCATCAGCGTACATCAAAACCCGAGAGAACTTTATAAACGATGGAAGATCGTTTATAAACAAAATAAATAATAAAGGACCAAGATGACTACCCTGAGGAACGCCTGAAGTGACCTGAACCGTCTTGGAAACGGACCCTTTAAATAAAACCTTCTGAGTTCTAAGAGTTAGGTAGTCTTTAATCCAAAGAACTAGAATATTTGAAAAGCCCAAGAGTTCTAGTTTATGTATTAGGAGATGATGATCTACAGAGTCGAAAGCCTTACTAAAATCAGTATAAATAACATTAGTCTGCAATTTGTCCTGAAAACCTTTGATAACAAACGAAGTAAATTCTAACAATTTAGTGGTAGTAGATCTTTGTTTCATAAATCCGTGCTGGCACGGTGAAATAATAGATTTACAAAGGTGTTGAAGATGTGAGGTTATTAATTTTTCAAAAATCTTAGGAATAGCAGACAACTTGGAGATACCCCTATAATTTTGAACATTACATTTTTTTCCTTTTTTATGGAGAGGAATAATAAATGACTCTTTCCAAATTTTTGGAAAGGAGCCTAACTCCAGGGACAAGTTAAACATTTTAAGCAACGGTTTTAAAAGACCATGAGCGCAGTGTCTAAGCACACAGCCTGGCACTCCGTCAGGTCCTGGCAATCTCCTGTTCAGAATTGGCCTTCGTTTCCTCAAAGAATACCTCCGCTGGGAGTGTCGATGACCTACGCTTCGCATTAACAAAATCAAAAAACCGCTTTGGATCCTGCTGAAACTGTAATCTACACCGAGTCAGGTAATTCTTATAACATTGGTTGTTTAAGATAGCAAAACTGGCACGAGCAATCAAGTAATCAGAATAGGCTACCGATGAGCCGCTTTTTCTAAACCTCTTGTAGAGTTTAGATTTTCGATTTTTGAGGATTGTCAACTCTCGGGTAAACCACACAGGTTTGTTAGACCTGTTTAGCTCACCAACCGGGACACATAAATCAAATAAAGAATATAAGGTATTATAAAAAATACTGATTGCCACGTCCAAGTCGCCAGACTCGTAGAGGGGAGACCAGTCAGTTTGGGATAAAAGCAGAGCGAGTCCCTCAAAATCAGTTTTCCGAAATTGACGAACACGACTCAAAGGCATTTTGACATTGCAACGCGTTCGGGAAGGTAAATTAATCAACAGCTCCAACGTAGGATGGTATAAGTCTTCGGGATAAGATATAGGCTGGGAACGGGAAACGGATGAAGATGATGAATCCAAAACAAAAATCAGATCAAGCATTTTATTGAGAGAATTTGGGATAGCATTAATTTGAATCAATGACATCCCAAGTAGGTCGATTAAAAATTCATTCGGGGCCGTGGGAGTCAGGGCACCAGAGTCAGGACAAGAAATCCAAGTAGCTTCAGCAATATTGAAATCACCAAGAACTACAAGAAAATCACGATCAGAAAGCAAGGCAGAGACAGAATGAATAGCAGATAGATGTGTCTCATAGATAGAGAGATCAGAAGAAGGAGGTATATACGAACAAGTGATAAAAATGTTAATACCGCAAATGTTTAGCTTTACAGCAATAAACTCTATATCAAAAGAACTATCTAATACGACTGTTTCAGAAGGAAAGTCTACATTCACAGCAATAAGCACTCCACCACCACGCCGAAGAGTACGGTCCTTTCTGTAAATAGAATATGTACTACATAGAATTTCGGAATTGAGAATGTCTTGCCTTAACCACGTTTCAGTAAAGGCAATGACATGGAAAGGGAAAGAAAGACTATTAAGGTATAAACTAGTGAGTTTACTACAAAGACCTCTTACATTCTGATAGCCAAGTAAGAAGGAGGATGTTAGTTTTTTGAACTATCAGTTATTGGGAGAGTTACCTTAGAACCAACCACCGGAAGGGTAGATACAATCGGGGGCCGATTTTTTTTCCTTGCAGTATACTCTTTCACAATTATGTGTTCTGGCCAAAATTCTTTGCAGCATATAGTGCAAAAATCTTGATTCGGAACACTGATTTTAAAAGACGAAATGTTCCGATCATAAGCAAATTTAAATTTCTCCACCGTGAAATTGGCATTCGATTTGGCCTTGATATAGACCTTGACATCATCTGATGTTAAATCAGGGGGAAGCCTTGAAACAAATATTTGTTTTTTAGGTGGAACAGCAACAAATTTTTTAATTATATCCTCCACTGAGGCTGGTTTGGAATACTCAGTCTCGGATAACTGAATATTTGGCTCTTTAAGTTTGATAGAGTTTTTTTGTTGATTAACATCAACACTACTAACCACCAAAGAAACCGAAGGATCGGGATCAGATAACACAATATCCTGGGAGTTATTGGTATATCATCTAAGTTCTCGATAATTTTAGTTGGAGGGACATGAAGATTTTTATTAACTTTATTTACTTTACCCTGCGGTATCGGAGCGTTTGGAGTATTTTCCGACATCACAGAGCCCGATAACTGCCCAACGTTGGCCTTTTTACGCCTTGGAGAATCCATTACGAGATTTTTCTCGTTAAGGTTTCTTTGAACCGATGAGAACTTTTCACACAGTTTATTCAACTGGCAGAAAACGCCCTCTAAGCCAAGTTGAGTATCTATAAAGCTTGCAATGTCTTTTTTTTTCTCCAAACATGACCAACACGGCCACTCTAAATTAGTAACCTTCATGAGGTCTGAGACACGGCCATTAATGCCGGCACATTGCTCATGAGCAACATTTGTGCACATCCAGCAGCATCCTAAAGTGCAAATAGTAAAGCTAAAACGGCGCGAGCGCGACCACCGAAAGCAACAAGCAACGGAGAAGAGTTTGACCGCGACCAACACCAACACAAAAGAGCGCGTTAGAGTAAACGATCAAGAAACGGTTTAATGCACTGGGAGCGAAGCGCTTGAAAAAGAGAGAGAAAGAGAGAGTGAGCGTAAAAACACAAAAACAAAACAAAAGCAGGCGGCAGCAAGTTGAGCAAAATTTTCAGTGTGCTGGACTGCAGTTTGTTGTTGTGTTTGGAATCACTTTAAAACAAATGCAAATTAAATTGTTAATTTACTGTCCACTTTGGGTTTAGGCAAACCGGCAAAACACAAAGTCACAAAACTATTAGTTTACACAAAGACGCGAAATTAATAGCAGAAATAAAACGCACAATAGTAAAAAAGCGAAGCGCATAAAAAAAACACGTCCGTTGCGATGCAAAGCGAATGAAGTATGATGATAAAAAAGCAAAAGGCTACGGAACCGGCTATTACCAACCCCCCCCCCCCGCTGAGGCGGCGCTCCGTGGGGCTCTGGTGACCGATCAGGGGCGGTATAACCCCCGCCGGTAAAAAAACTAAGGGAAACTTTGGGTCACCGTGGGATTGCTTGCGAAGCTCTGCTAGGTACCCGCTGTTACCAAAATGGCGGATGATCCCTCGCCCTTCGTCCGTAGGCCGGCGCATCCGCGGTCTCCACCGGCGCTGCAGCTTAACGTAGCGTCAGCTACGCCGTGCCTAGACGCTGTATCTCCAGCTACGGAGGCAACTTCTCCAGCTAAAGTGGTAGCTGCCCGAGGAGTCTTTAATTATGCTGGAGGAGGCTGCACCTCTAAGCCACCTCTCTCTCTAAGGTGCATCCTGGAATAGATTGGGGATTGTATAGGAGGTATTAGTGCCCGGTTTGACACCAAAAGGCACATTACAACTTGGAGCGTGAAGAGCATGCAAAGCTCATAGAGCTACAAAGGCGAGCCATGAGCTTGGTGGGAAATGCTGTTCTGGAGAAGGCAGTACAAGCAACGCCAACTGTTGCTGGAGGTTACAACAAAGGTGCTAGGAGAAAAAATGTTTCAGATGGTCCAGCCAAGGGAGCGGCGGGAACGCCGAAACGTCTTCGCGAGCCATCGAGCTCTCACCGCAATACTCCCCTCCCCCCCCAAATGAAGCAGGGTATCTCTCAGTGCCCCAAATCAAGGACCTGAACCCCCCCGTGGATCATCACAGCCAGAGCAGAATTCCTGGTCCAAGGAAGTTGATCACAAAGGCAAGGCAGCACACACGCGGGCGGATGCTGTCACCGTATCCGGGCTGGGTGACTGCAGGTTTGCAGACATCCTTAAGGTGGTCAGGAGTGATGCATCACTTGCGCATCTCCGAGGGGATGTGGAAACAATCCGCAAGACGGCCAAGGGTGATTTGCTGCTACGGCTTGGTAAAAAGCCAGAGCACAGCGCAAACGAGCTACAGCTCGCAGTTGGCAAGGTGCTGGGTGGGCGTGCAACCGTTAAAACACTGTCCGACACCAATCAGGTAGAGATCTGCGACCTTGACGAGCTGGCGACGAAGGAAGAGGTCCTGGACGCAGTCAGGTCAGCTATAGGAGACCCGTCAATGGATATTGACGTCGTTAAGACCCTGCGTCGTACGAGGGCTGGCCTTCAAACGGCAACCCTGGGCCCTCCGGCGGCTAAAGCGATAAGCCTCGTGGAGAAGTCGAAGATTCGCATTGGCTGGGCGGTGTGCCGCAATATGCCTCTAATTCAGCCAAGGCGCTGCTATAAGTGCCTGGAGTATGGACATATAGCTGTCCATTGCAAGAGTGGTGCAGACCATAGTAAGGCTTGCGAGGCTGTCAAACACACAAAATGGTGAAAGTCTTGCAGCTCAACCTCAACCATTGTGTGGCTGCCCAAGCCATAGCCATGGAACGGACGATCTTGGAGGAAAAAATAGATGTTGCAGTGCTTAGCGAGCCGCACCACCGGGCAACCACTAATGCTAGGAGGTGGGCTTCGGACAGATCTGGGAAAGCTGCCGTGTGGAGCTGTGGTGACCTACAGTCCCCCTTTACACACGTTCTAGCCTCTGATTGCATCGTGCGTACGAAACTAGCAGATCTCTGGCTTTATAGCTGCTACTTATCGCCAAGTCTCACGATCGGCGAGTTCGAAACGGTGCTTATGGAAATCGCGGACGACTCCAGGGGTCGCAGCAACGTAATAATTGCTGGCGATTTTAACGCGTGGTCAACAGACTGGGGCAGCCCGTCGACGAACGCCAGGGGTACCATCCTTGTGGAATCGTTTGCGTCCCTCGACCTTGTCCTTATTATAATTGGGTCAGAGAACACTTTTAACTACGGACGTGCTGGGTCAATTATCGACCTTACATATGTGAGCAGTGCACTCGCCCGCTCCGCATTGTGTTACATAAGTGACTGCTACACTGGAAGCGACCACGTGGCCATCATGTTTTCGGTTGGAGAATGGCTGCGGGTGCCGGCAAGGCCCAACCCTGGTGTAGCATACCGGGTTGAGTCTCTCAACACGATGAGTTTTGCTGATTCCATTGCTCATATGGTAGCTGGCGGACCGGCGCATGATATTGTGGAACAGATGGCTCAGCAGCTAGAAGCCGCTAGTGCTGCGAGCATGCCCCAGAGGAAAGCTTACAGACGCCATCACACCAGCGTGTTTTGGTGGAACGATGAAATAGCTGAGGCTCGGCGAGCCTGCCTGAGATCGAGGAGGCGCTTTCAGCGTGCAGCCACACGAGGGTCGGGGGAAACTCGCTCGATGCAGCTTAAGTTTAAGGCCGCAAGAAAAGTGCTAAGGAACACCATCAGAGCCAGCAAAAAGGAGTGTTTCCTTAAGCTGTGTGACTCAGCCGATAACGACCATTGGGGAAGAGCCTACAAGATGGTCTTCAAGCGTGTCAGCCAAGGCACCAACACCGCGCCTTTGGAGCTAGTTCGCATGAAGGAAATTGTGGCGACTCTGTTTCCTCAGTGCGCAAACCCACTATCGTCAGCTGGTGTGGCTTCCATGCATGAAGGTGTTTCACCAGTTTCTTTGGAAGAAATGCAGCTGGCGTGCCGATAAGCTATCAGCCAATAAAGCACCTGGTCCCGATGGTGTCCCTAATAGGTGCCTGCATCTAGCAATCATGCTCCAGCCAGAATTGTTTGCCCAGATGTACACCAAGAGTCTGCGAGAAAGCATCTTTCCGGACAGGTGGAAGGTGCAGAAACTCGTCTTGCTGCCTAAGCCAGATAAGCCTCCTGATGACCCGTCAGCATACCGGCCTATTTGTCTCATTGACAATAGTGGCAAGGTCTTCGAGGTGATCATAGCTGCTAGTCTGGATGACGCCGTGCAGAATGCTGGAGGACTATCACCGCTCCAATTCGGCTTCAGGAGGGCGAGATCTACTACCGATGCCATCAGGTCGGTAGTCAGCATAGCCTTAGAAGCCATTTCAGGCACCCGCTGGCGCTTTGGCAATAAGCAGTACTGTCTCGTTGTGACCATTGACGTTAGGAACGCTTTTAACTCCGCGAAATGGAGCTACATTTTGGATGCCCTGGTGAGTTTTAGAGTGCCAGACTACCTCGTAGCAATCGTGAGGAGCTACTTTGACAACCGTAGGCTGCGTTACCAAACAGATGAGGGGGAGAAGGAGTACGCCGTTTCTGCAGGTGTTCCACAAGGATCTGTCCTGGGTCCTCTCCTGTGGAATATCATGTATGACGGGATACTACAGCTTCAGTTATTTAGTGCTATTGGATATGCGGACGACGTCGCTCTGGTGCTTGTAGCTAAAGACCTACGGCGATTTACAGAGCTCTGCGATTGGTGCTTAGACGCAGTGACGTGGTGGCTGTCGTCTGTTGGTCTTCAACTGGCTGCCCAAAAGACGGAGGCGGTGCTCATCAGCAGCCGAAAAAAGGTTGAATACCTGGATATCACGGTGGGAGGCGTCACAATGCGGTCCAAGGACTGTATCCGCTATCTTGGTGTGGTCATCAATCGGCGCTTAAACTTTGGCGAGATCCTGGCATTCGTTCATCGGAAGGCAGCTGAATCCGTGCGAGCCCTTGCGAGGTTGATGCCTAATACGCGGGGTCCTAAACAGCAAACAAGGCTGCTGCTTACGAGCGTCCTGAAGTCGATAGTGCTGTATGCTGCTCCAATTTGGGTCGGCGCAACTTCGGTGGCCACCTACATGAAGGGTATCGTGTCGTCGTACCGGCTCTCTGCCCTTCGCGTCTGCTGCGCCTTTCGCACAGTCCCCTCGAATGCAGCGCTGGTGGTTGCTAGGATGATCCCAATACACAGCTTAGCAGTAGAAACCGCAGCGGTTTTGGAAACAGCACCAACGGAGAGAAGAGCAGCTAGGGCTGCAACCCACGAGCGGAGCCCAGAGGCCTGGCAGCGGCACTGGAATACTTCCGCAAAAGGGCGTTGGACGCACCTATTGATACCCGATGTGCGGCGATGGCTAGAGAGGAAGCACGGGTCAGTCACATTCTACCTCACCCAGTTGATAACGGGACATGGTTGCTTTAGGAGCTACTTAAAGCGGTTCAAGCACGATTCCAGTTCAGAGTGTAGCTGGTGCGGAGATGGTACGGAGGAGGACGTAAGCCATGTTTTCTTCCAGTGTGGGCGATTCGCCCAGGAACGTCTGCAGGTGGAGACCCTGATTAGCCAGCCCCTTTCGCCAACAAACCTGGTGGATCTTATGATAGAGAGGGAGGTGGTATGGCATGCGGTTTGCGAACTCGCAGCTTCTACGATGGCGGAGCTGAGGCGTCTGGAACGCTTAAGGGCGATCGGGTCATAAACATTGCTTTTGTTTCTTCGAAGCAATGCTTCGCGGCGGTCCCGCAGAGGCTGGCAATGTCTATGATCGTATTTATTGTATAGTTTAATGTAGGTTATTATTTATTACCAAGAAATATAAAAAAAAAAATTATAGACTTAGGCCCAATTTCTCAATGTCCGGTTAGTCAACTTGTTCTAAGTTTAGTCGAATTTGAGTTTCTCAATGTTCGGTTAGGAGTATATGAGAAACAAACTAACCGGAAGGCTGGGCTTTGGTTAAAATTTATAGCGCGTTGAAGTCACGATATATCGATAAGAATCATCGATAAGGCAAACAGCTGTCCCTTGAATTGTATATTTATATTTATTTTGTTATTAAAGCAAAATTGCATCTCATAACAGAGTTTTTTTTTTTCCATGCAACGGAGACGCAGTTTGGCGAAACAGGGCCAAGAGTAAGTAACTCGAGGAGTTATAGGGATAGGGTGAACCATTTCACTGATCTGGATGATGCTAAATTTGTACAGTGGTTCAGGCTAACAATTTACATGCAAAATCATTCTTGCAAGGGTTGTAGATCAGATTGTAGATTGTAGGCTTCGTCCTTCTGCTTCCACGTAACGGCGTCGCTCTTCTTGCACTCTAAAATATACTGATTCGACTACACTAGTTCAACCAACAAATGCTCCTCAGAAAGCGAAAAGTTTTTCCCACGGAACCGTTTACAATCAGGCGTGTTCATTTTAATTATATATTTTATACATTTAAGATATGCAAAATTTGCCAGACATTAACCAAAACAATAACAAACAAGTAAGAAGGCTCTAGTCGGGAGAGCCCGACTAGAAGATACCCTGAACCCAGTTGCAATAAATATATTTAATTTATATAAGACTTTGGTATACTGGCTTAGCTTCCATCGATTAAGTTCAATATCTCCGGTGTTTCTCAACCGATTTGGACGAAATTTTCAGAAATGTTCTATCATTATCCATTACTTCAACCCTCATTTTTAGATTTTCCAAATTCGATATTTTATTGTTATCGATATTATGTGTATATCGGAAACCAGAATAGTTATCGATAATTTGAAGCAAACTTGTTCTGCTCATGGTATAGGAGAACTTAAATACAAAATCAGAAGTCTCTAGCTCTTGTAGTCTCTGAGATCCACGCGTTCATACAGACGGACAGACGGACAGACGGACAGACGGTCAGACGGTCAGACGGACAGACGGACAGACAGACGGACAAACGGACAAGGCTATATCTTCTCGGCTGTTGATGCTGATCAAGAATATATATACTTTATAGGGTCGGAGATGCTTCCTTCTGCCTGTTACATACTTTTGCACAAAACCATTATACCCTTATTTACCCATTTTATGGGTTAAGGGTATAAAAACAGCTGAGCCGCTCGCTATAAATGGCAACGCTGTGTATATATGTGGCAACGCTGTTAAGGTGATAGTTACGTATCGATGAAAGGTTATTTTGGCTTTGAGGAATCCAAATGGCTTTAACTCGACCAGCAAAATAATGCGGCAGTTAGCTAAACGAAAATTTAACCGGACATTGAGATATTGGGCCTAAGTTTGGTACTTACATACAATTGGACATCATCAGCATACAAATGAACATTACAGTAAGACAGACATGACGGTAAATCGTTAATATAAATAGAGAATAAAAGCGGACCTAATATTGATCCCTGAGGAACACCACGGAGCACTATCAGCAGGTCCGATATTTTATTCACGGAAACAACCGCTTGTCTTCGTTGCTTTAAATAGGGAACATTAGTTTAGTGGCAGTTGTGCTAAAATTGTACATTTTTCATAGCTTGGTGAGTAGTATGTCGTGGTTCGCCGTGTCAAAAGCTTTACTGAAATCAAGAAGCGCCAATAAGGTTACCTCGCTTTTGTCCATTTTTAATATCCTCGACTACTTTTACAATCGCCGTTGTGCAACTATGATTAGTCCGAAAGCCAGACTGATGGTGGACAAGAAGTTTATTGGCGTTTAGAAAATTGTTAATTTGTTTGGCGACTAGATGCTCAAAGATTTTAGATAGGTATGTCAGTATGGATATCGGTCGAAAGTCAGCATTGGCTAGTAATAGGCAGATTTTCCAGATTTAGGCAATTTTCCATTCATTAGGGAATGTAGAGGTTGTATTAGCAGTATTATAAATATTTATAATACTGCTGTTAAGTGGCCTATTTTAAATGGCAATAACAGACAAATTTAGGGTTAATATCGTCCAACCCAGTAGCATTGGATTTGATTTTTTTTATTGACTGCAGCACATCACATTGATACACAGGACTAAATGGAAACTGTTTTGACAATTGTTAAAAGACGCAGAACTCACAAAGGGGTTACATAGATACAGGGACATTTACTTTAACAAATTTATTATTTAAACAATTAATATTATATATATTATTATAAATTATTAACGAAGCGTTGGGGCGGATGGGGGCGGCTAAGGCAGTATTAGTGGGCGTGGCATCCAAACTTTTGATGCAGTTTTTAGGGGGTCGTCATCACTTATCGTGGCACCAAATTTTGTGACTATGGCTCAAAAACTTTGGGAGATATAGGCTTTTCTGATTTCATAATGCGGGGGGCTGGGGGTGAAACGGGTGGGCGTGGCTCCAAAATTTTTGATGCAGTTTTTTGGGTTGGTTGGTTGGTTGTTAGTAGCTATCTGCTTACCAAATTTGGTAGTTCTAGCTGTAAGGATATGCGAAATATGTGGATTTATCGGTATTGAGTTATCGAATTTATCGATTTGCCAGCCCCCAGTTATCGTAGTATTCCCCATCTTGGCACTTTAATTAACTATCCCAAAGATAAAGAGATTTGGAAAGTTTCAAGTCTCTAGATTGAAGGGAGTGGAAAAAAGTTGCGAACATACAGACGGACCGACGGACGGACACCATGACGGACATTGCACAAAACCAATATACTCTTTACCTTCGGTAACGAGTATAAAAAACAAGTTTCTTTCCGAACTTTAGCGAGTAGCTGTCCCTGCCATAGTTTAATTTGCGCCCGCGCAAAGCATAGCGCGAGGAATTGTACGAGTTTCAAAGCTGTCCAATTTTTCGATTAAACGTTTCTTAATAAAACCGTGTACTACAATTCCTTCCTCTGTTTGTAAGGTTAAATGCAATTGATTAATTTTATGATGAATCTCGGTAATAACTGGTATGATCAGCAATACGGAAACTTTGGTGCTGGTTGAAATAGAAAAAATCGCTCGAAAGGTGACAACAATTCTGACAGATCATGCAAAATTTCGAGTTCTTCTGCTGAGATCGGGCAATACGCTATGTTATCAATCTTAATGTAACAAATTCATGAATTTTTAAAATTCTTTTTATCATTTCATATGCACTGTTCCAGCGTGTTGTTACTTCTTGTAATAATGTAAGCGGTTTTTCAGTATTCTGTGCATCCTGCAACTTCGCAGCGGCTATTGTGCTTTGTTTAAAATAAGTAACTATTCCCTTGCATTTGAAGAGTATTATATTGACGACTTCCAGTTTTAAAACATCCTGAACCAGCAGGTTAATTGAATGTGCCAAGCAGGGCAAATGTTTCAATTGCAAAATCTCGCACGCTTTTTTCATTGTACCACCTTAGATGAAAGACCCCACTTATCTAACACTTCTCTGATTGTGTCGGCAATATTTTGTGCCTTGTGATTTGTGGAGGTTATTAATGGAGCTGTAGATAGCAATGCAGAGGTCAATTTAAAGTTGTGCGTTAGGAAATGGCATGCTATAGTTATATAACCTTCGCTTTCTGCAGATGTCCAAAGATCAGTGGTTAAACAAACATGCTCAACAGTGTCAAAAACTGAACGCACTTTAAGCTGTAACTGATCATATTCGCTGGGTAACATTACATCATGAAAATAGGTTCTACTCGGCAACTTAAAGCACGGGACTGCCTCTTGCATAAGTTCCACAAAACCTTCATCATGAACACAACTGAAAGGTAACACGTCTTTAGCAATCATGTTCGTGACTTCTTGATCAAGTCTCTTTTTTATCGTAAAATCATTACTATACAAAGTTTCCTTGTTCAAAACCATTTTCATTGCTTTTGGCGTTTGACCTGTTTCAGTAATGAGGCGACTCGGATGCATGCACTTAAGGTGATCATGAAGGTTTGAGGTATTGCCACCAGTCTTCAACCATTTACCACAGTAGTGGCAAATACCATGCGTGTTGTTACTGCTTTTTTGAAGGGATCCCATACGATTGAACGCTCTCTTTTCCGTTTTTGTGCTAACTCCATCTCCAATTCTTCTGACGGTTCCACTCCTATTAAATAAATTAATAAATAATGCTTGTTAGTAAACTGTATGTAATACACAAAATTAATTAAATAACATAATAAAACATTTATTTGCAGTCTTGCTTAATGCTTGCTTGCTGACCGCCAAATTGTTGGGGCAAAAGTTAATTTCGCGCCAAATTTATGAATACATGTACATGTACATGCATGGAGAAAGCTTGGTCTTCTAAATTTTAAAAATTACTTTTCAGGTATTTATCCATCCTGCATTTGTCATCCACGACATCCACCAACACCACCAACTAGAAATCCTAAAAAGATTTTGTAAATTATTAGAAAAAAAAGATGTAAAAAATGCCTTTTACTTACAATTTAAACGTCTATTGTCACCGAATCCAAGTTGCTTGTGTAATCATCGATGGTGGCCTTCAAACATCGATGGTTCCAATGTTTTGAAAACATCGATAGCATTGATTTTTCACTCGATACTTCTGCACCTCAATTTGACAGGTAAGCACTACGCAGCGCATTAGCAAGAAAACTAATTTTGTACAGTGCGCTCCAAAATGTTTATGTCCGAATGGGAGAATGAATTATTTTTTCATAGAAAATAAAGATGGCAGAGCAAAATTCTTGATTTGCAATAACATTGTTTGTCGCAATGTTAAATATTTTTCAAGATGGCATTATTTATTAATAAATAATAAGCACAACGAGTAACCGTTAACTTTCTGGTGCCGAGGAACTAGTGAGATGGTTCTGAGGTGGGCAAGCTGAGGCCACCGGACGGGTAGCAGGTTGCGGATAGCGCAAGGCCTCTAGTAGAGGTAAGCTGCGAATAGCGACTTGTCGTGAATAAGCAGTCCCGGACAACAGCGGGTACCACACCGTATGTGGGACCGACAAGGCGCTTGTCTGACCACCTTCTTAACATAGTCTTACACACACCCTTCTCCTACACATGTTTTCCTACCCAATTCCTACCCCCCACATCTCACAACGGGCAGTGGTGACGTCCTGGGGCAAAGGTGCCATTTGAACTCCCGAAGCCAGAGTGTTACGTGGTCCGTGCTCATTGGCTGGTTTGCAATCAGGGGTAACCGACTGTATTTGAACGGAGCCTCACCGATAACTGGCCGCCACGGTGAGTATACCTGGCCCCGGCGTGTTAGTGGGGGCTATGACAAGCCGGTACTACTTTCCCCTACACTCTCGGGATTTATATGGACAATTATAAATTTTTGAAAAACATGCGGGGCTTAACCGCAACCCAAACAGCAGAGCGGATGGAAGAGGTGGCTCTGGACAAAGGCGGCAAGCTGACGCCGCGCGGGGGCCAGGCCCCCAAAAGCACGGCCAAGCAGGCCGCTACACGGACGGGCGTAGGGGGTGGGTCTGCAGTGCCTGGCACGGCGCCGGCGGCTGCCCTGCGGGCTAACGTAGCAAGCGGGGGAGACGCCGCAGCACCCTCTTCTGTTCCACAGGAAAGGCTGCAAAAGAAGCCGCCTCTACCGGCACCGGGTCAGCCTGGCGGCTCTGGCGACCCGCTTAGGCAAGGCCTCAGCGGAGCCGGTCGCAAATGGTACCTCCGGTACCTCGAGCGTGGCTTGAAGCCGGAAGAGGCTCGCAAGAGAGCGCTGGAGCATCGGGCCCCAACCGCATCTCCAGTTGGGCGTATCGACGGCCAGGCCGTGGCGGGGAAGAAGCGACCCCTTCAACACAGGTCGCCTAATGAGCTTCCCATAGACCCAAAGAGGCCGAAAAGTAGAGGCAACGCAACTCCGGAGGGCCAAGGTACCTCAAGCGGTTCGAAGCGACCAAAGGCGGCCACGTATGCCAGTGTAGCTAAGGGCACTAACCTTGCTATACTGGCTCGTGAATTCCCGAGGAAGCGGCTGACCAAGGAGGAGTTGTCGGCGGTGGAGTCAGCCCTGGTAGAGGAGATGAGAAAGGGCTGGACCACCAGCCTCAACTTTAATGGCATCCTATTCCGGGATGGTCTGGTCCTAGTGGACTGTCTGGACGAGGATGCCAGGAAGTGGCTGGAGCTGAAAGTGCCCAGCATCAGTGCTGCAGTGGGTGTGGAACTCCGCACATGCCCGCAAGGTGAGATACCGGAGTCAAACATCGTCACGGTGTACATGCCACGCACGGCTGGTGAGACGGTGGAAACATCACTTGGACTGCTCATTGAGCAGAATAAGAGTCTTCTCACCGAGACGTGGCGCATCCTCAGGCGCCTTGAAACCAAGGGCGGAAAAGTGCTGACCTTTGGTTTGGAGGATGAAGCTCTGTCACTCCTCAGTAATAGGGGAATGATGGTGAGCTTCAGATTTGGTCAGCTGAGGTGCCACCTGCACAAAAAGCAAGCTGCGACAACGATGGCTGTGAAGGTGCAAGCAGATGATGTGCCTGGCACCTCTTCTGCTGCAGCACCCACCAATGAAGCAGCCGAAGCCGAAGCGATTGCAGCCTGGGAAGCCGAGTTGGCCTCGGACTTGTCACGGGTACACGTGCGCAGCGAAGTAGGCTCTGGGAGCGAAGATAAGCCGTCCGATGATGAGCAGACACCCACCGGGACGTTGTCAGAGGCATATCTGACGCTCTCGGAAGGGGAACCTGAGCTCTAAGGATGCTGGCCACCAGCGTGGCACAGATCAACCTGCATCACGCGAGGGCAGCTTCGGCTGTCATCAGCAGGTTGATCTCCAGGTCTGACCTGGGGCTGGTGCTCATCCAGGAGCCATGGGTCGTCAGAGGTAGGATCTGCGGCCTTGACCAAGTAAGTTCGCAATTAGTTGTAGATATGAGGGAGACATCGCCAAGAGCATGCATCTTGGTCCGAAAGAACACTAACTTTCTTTGTCTCTCCAAATTTCTCAGCAGGGATCTCGTAGCAGTGCTAATCACTGGCGTGTTCGGGAGTATGGTAATGGCGTCAGCCTACTTCCCGGGAGATACTGCGGAAGCCCCCCCCAACAGAGGTTCAGGATCTGGTGGCATACTGCAGCAGCTATAGACTCCCATTGCTGCTGGGATGTGACGCAAACGCGCATAGCGTAGCGTGGGGCAGCACGGAGGAGGCTGTTTAATACAGCCAAAAATAATAGTGACAGATGGGACTTATACACCAAGAAACTAACAGAATATAATAAAGAAATCAGGTACAGCAAACGTGCTCATTTCCGGAGATTTTGCTCCAACCTAGAGCAGGCCACACCTGCTGTGAGAGTCTTTAAGTCGATCTCGAAAGGCAAAGTGTTGTCGGAACTGTGCTTAAAGAGGCCAGATGGTTCCTTCACGGAAAATGAGGTGGACAAGGCAGAACTTCTCCTGCAAACTCACTTTCCACTTTGTAAAACCATCACCAACACTGACAGCTGTTACGAAACGGTTCCCATCAGGAGACCGGACTGGAGCCTGGCTGCAGCCATAGTAACAGAGCAAAGAATAAGATGGGCCATTGGTACGCTTAGTCCCTACAAGGCCCCAGGTACGGACGGCATCCTCCCCGTCCATCTACAGAAGGGGATGGAACAGCTTATGGTGTTCCTCATTCGTATTTTCCGGGGTAGCCTAGCTATGGGCTACATACCTAGGGCATGGAGGACGGCCAGAGTGATCTTTATCCCGAAAGTGGGGAAAAAGGACCCCTTTCACCCCAAATCTTTCAGGCCGATCAGCCTAACTTCCTTCTTGCTAAAAACCCTTGAAAAGATAGTTGATAATCACATCAGGATCTCGTACCTAGTGTCCAGTCCCCTGCATGATCACCAACAGGCCTATAGAGAAGGAAGGTCGACAGAATCGGCTCTCCTAGACCTAGTTAACAGTCTTCAATGCTGAGCGAAGGCCAAAGGCGTTGCCCTTTGTGCCTTCATGGACATAGAGGGTGCTTTTGATAACACAGCACATGATGTTGTGGTTGAGCGCTTCAGGGAAAAGGGGTTGAGCCAGGACTTACTTTCTGGCTAGGCAAGCTCCTTGACTCTAGAATTGCGGAAGTCACTGTCAACAATTTGACGGTCAGGGCCCAAACCAGCAGAGGTTGTCCACAGGAGGGTGTCCTATCACCTCTCCTCTGGAGTCTCGTGGTGGACGAGCTACTAGTCAAACTTACAGATAATGGATTTGAATGCCAAGGCTACGCTGATGACATTACCATTGTCTTTAAAGGCAACTTCGAGAACACGCTATGTGATAGAATAACTCTGGGTCTTAAACTTTGCTTGGACTGGTGCAAAGACGTGGGGCTGAATATCAATCCAGCTAAAACCACAATTGTCGCCTTCACCAATCGTTACAATTTAAAGTCCATAAGACCCATATCTATTGGGGGTACGGTAATTCCACTCTCTACGGAGATAAAGTATCTGGGGGTTATCTTGGACAAGAGACTACTGTGGAGACAGCATATTGAGTACGCGGTACGCAAGGCTACAATAGCCCTAATGTGCTGTAGATCTCTCGCAGGGAAAAATTGGGGTGTGTCCCCAAAAATCCTTCTGTGGATGTACACAGCAATGGTGAGGCCCATAGTCAGCAACGGCGCTGTGGTATGGGCGGGACGTGTTGACCTGGATGTCACTAAACGGCAACTGGGCAAACTCCAGAGACTTGCCTGCACGTGCATCTCGGGCGCAATGCGTACGTGCCCATCCTCTGCACTGGACGTACTGCTAGGACTTTCGCCTTTGTATGTCTACATCAAACACAGTGCGAACAGGTCTATTATGAGAGTGGCAGGAGCGAACGCAATCACCTCTGTCACTAGCGCAACTGGCACACTGTTGGCCTTTCCGCAAGATGCGCATATGGCCCTTTTTAGTTTCGAGAAGCTCTTTAAAACGGAGTTTAGCAATAAAGCAGAATGGACTAGTCTGTCTACCACCTATAATGTGAAACCACATGCTATTAGATGGTACACGGACGGATCATTAACAGATGAGGGTGCTGGAGCTCGAGTCTGCGGACCCCGACTCAAGTATCATGAGCCCCTGGGCAAATTCGCCAGCATTTTAAAAGCAGAAGTGCACGCGATTGAAAGATGTGCAACCTTCAACTTCGAGAGGGGATACGTTCATAGAGACATAGCCATTTTCTCCGACAGCCAGGCAGCGATCAAAGCACTTAGTGCTTATAAAATCGTCTCCAAACTGGTTTGACAATGTATTGAAGCACTCAACAGGTTGGGCAGTAATAACAAAGTCACCATCTATTGGGTACCGGGACATGCGGATGTTCCCGGAAATGAGGTCGCCCGATATTTTGGCCAGGAGAAGAGCTAGCACTCCTTTCCAGGGCCCTGAACCTTTCTGTGGGCTAGGACCAGGGTTTATCAGTTAGAGCAGTCGCATCGATCTGCTTTACGCATGTGAGGACGCTTGGCGGTTTTCACATGGGGCAAGACATAGCAACCGACTGCGAGGTAGTTACAACAAGAAGAGAACTGAGGACTGTCTGAAGCTGAGCAAAGGATCTCTTCGGATAGTCACGGGCTTCTTGACCGGGCACTTCAGACTGCGCAAGCATCTGCATAATCTCAGGTTAGGGGAAGACAGTCTTTGCAGACTGTGTCTGGAGGGGGATGAGACTCCAGAGCACCTGCTTGAGGAGTGTCCCGCCATCAGCCGACTGAGGCTCTCTCTTCTGGGGAGCCTCTTTCTGTCTACAGAGAAGATGAGGGCACTCCGACCATGCCACATCGTCGCGTTCCTGCGATCGATCGGGCTGTTTGAGGAGCTGTAACTCACAAAATAGTAAGAGGGCACAATAGATCCTAGTGGTCGCAGTGCATGATCCTCGTTCCAAATAATAAAAATAACCGTTAACTTGCAGCGCACACTGTACTGATCACACTTTGTTTTTCGCTGCAGCGCACGCAAATTGTGCTTGTATGCGTGTGAAAACAGTGACAATATGTGTGTGTGCCCATCGCTGGTCACACACACACACACACACACACAAAAACACATACACAATTATAGACTTAGGTCGAATATCTCAATGTCCGGTTAGTAAACTTAGTCTAAGTTTAGTCGAATTTGAGTCTCTCAATGTTCGGTTAGGAGTATATGAGAAAAAACTAACCGGAAGGCTGGGTCTCGGTTAAAATTTATAGCGCGTTGAAGTCACGATATATCGATAAGAATCATCGATAAGGCAAACAGCTGTCCCTTGAATTGTATATTTATATTTATTTTGTTATTAAAGCAAAATTGCATTTCATAACAGAGTTTTTTTTTTTCCATGCAACGGAGACGCAGTTTGGCGAAACAGAGCCAAGAGTAAGTAACTCGAGGAGTTATAGGGATAGGGTGAACTATTTCACTGATCTGGATGATGCCAAATTTGTACAGTGGTTCAGGCTAACAATTTACATGCAAAATCATTCTTGCAAGGATTGTAGATCAGATTGTAGATTGTAGGCTTCGTCCTTCTGCTTCCACGTAACGGCGTCGCTCTTCTTGCACTCTAAAATATACTGATTCGACTACACTAGTTCAACCAACAAATGCTCCTCAGAAAGCGAAAAGTTTTTCCCACGGAACCGTTTACAATCAGGCGTGTTCATTTTAATTTTATATTTTATACATTTAAGATATGCAAAATTTGCCAGACATTAACCAAAACAATAACAAACAAGTAAGAAGGCTCTAGTCGGGAGAGCCCGACTAGAAGATACCCTGAACCCAGTTGCAATAAATATATTTAATTTATATAAGACTTTGGTATACTGGCTTAGCTTCCATCGATTAAGTTCAATATCTCCGGTGTTTCTCAACCGATTTGGACGAAATTTTCAGAAAAGTTCTATCATTATCTATTACTTCAACCCTCATTTTTAGATTTTCCAAATTCGATATTTTATTGTTATCGATATTATGTGTATATCGGAAACCAGAATAGTTATCGATAATTTGAAGCAAACTTGTTCTGCTCATGGTATAGGAGAACTTAAATACAAAATCAGAAGTCTCTAGCTCTTGTAGTCTCTGAGATCCACGCGTTCATACAGACGGACAGACGGACAGACGGACAGACGGTCAGACGGACAGACGGACAGACAGACGGACAAACGGACAAGGCTATATCGTCTCGGCTGTTGATGCTGATCAAGAATATATATACTTTATAGGGTCGGAGATGCTTCCTTCTGCCTGTTACATACTTTTGCACAAAACCATTATACCCTTATTTACCCATTTTATGGGTTAAGGGTATAAAAACAGCTGAGCCGCTCGCTATAAATGGCAACGCTGTGTATATATGTGGCAACGCTGTTAAGGTGGTAGTTACGTATCGATGAAAGGTTATTTTGGCTTTGAGGAGTCCAAATGGCTTTAACTCGACCAGCAAAATAATGCGGCAGTTAGCTAAACGAAAATTTAACCGGACATTGAGATATTGGGCCTAAGTTTGGTACTTACATACAATTGGACATCATCAGCATACAAATGAACATTACAGTAAGACAGACATGACGGTAAATCGTTAATATAAATAGAGAATAAAAGCGGACCTAATATTGATCCCTGAGGAACACCACGGAGCACTATCAGCAGGTCCGATATTTTATTCACGGAAACAACCGCTTGTCTTCGTTGCTTTAAATAGGGAACATTAGTTTAGTGGCAGTTGTGCTAAAATTGTACATTTTTCATAGCTTGGTGAGTAGTATGTCGTGGTTCACCGTGTCAAAAGCTTTACTGAAATCAAGAAGCGCCAATAAGGTTACCTCGCTTTTGTCCATTTTTAATATCCTCGACTACTTTTACAATCGCCGTTGTGCAACTATGATTAGTCCGAAAGCCAGACTGATGGTGGACAAGAAGTTTATTGGCGTTTAGAAAATTGTTAATTTGTTTGGCGACTAGATGCTCAAGGATTTTAGATATGTATGGCAGTATGGATATTGGTCGAAAGTCAGCATTGGCTAGTAATAGCAGATTTTCCAGATTTAGGCAATTCTCCATTCATTAGGGAATGTAGAGGTTGTATTAGCAGTATTATAAATATTTATAATACTGCTGTTAAGTGGCCTATTGTAAATGGCAATAACAGACAAATTTAGGGTTAATATCGTCCAAACCAGTAGCATTGGATTTGATTTTTTTTATTGACTGCAGCACATCACATTGATACACAGGACTAAATGGAAACTGTTTTGACAATTGTTAAAAGACGCAGAACTCACAAAGGGGTTACATAGATACAGGGACATTTACATTAACAAATTTATTATTTAAACAATTAATATTCTATATATTATTATAAATTATTAACGAAGCGTTGGGGCGGATGGGGGCGGCTAGGGCAGTATTAGTGGGCGTGGAATCCAAACTTTTGATGCAGTTTTTAGGGGGTCGTCATCACTTATCGTGGCACCAAATTTTGTGACTATGGCTCAAAAACTTTGGGAGATATAGGCTTTTCTGATTTCATAATGCGGGGGGCTGGGGGTGAAAGGGGTGGGCGTGGCTCCAAAATTTTTGATGCAGTTTTTTGGGTTGGTTGGTTGGTTGTTAGTAGCTATCTGCTTACCAAATTTGGTAGTTCTAGCTGTAAGGATATGCGAAATATGTGGATTTATCGGTATTGAGTTATCGAATTTATCGATTTGCCAGCCCCCAGTTATCGTAGTATTCCCCATCTTGGCACTTTAATTAACTATCCCATAGATAAAGAGATTTGGAAAGTTTCAAGTCTCTAGATTGAAGGGAGTGGAAAAAAGTTGCGAACATACAGACGGACAGACGGACGGACACCATGACGGACATTGCACAAAACCAATATACTCTTTACCTTCGGTAACGAGTATAAAAAACAAGTTTCTTTCCGAACTTTAGCGAGTAGCTGTCCCTGCCATAGTTTAATTTGCGCCCGCGCAAAGCATAGCGCGAGGAATTGTACGAGTTTCAAAGCTGTCCAATTTTTCGATTAAACGTTTCTTAATAAAACCGTGTACTACAATTCCTTCCTCTGTTTGTAAGGTTAAATGCAATTGATTAATTTTATGATGAATCTCGGTAATAACTGGTATGATCAGCAATACGGAAACTTTGGTGCTGGTTGAAATAGAAAAAATCGCTCGAAAGGTGACAACAATTCTGACAGATCATGCAAAATTTCGAGTTCTTCTGCTGAGATCGGGCAATACGCTATGTTATCAATCTTAATGTAACAATTCATGAATTTTTAAAATTCTTTTTATCATTTCATATGCACTGTTCCAGCGTGTTGTTACTTCTTGTAATAATGTAAGCGGTTTTTCAGTATTCTGTGCATCCTGCAACTTCGCAGCGGCTATTGTGCTTTGTTTAAATAAGTAACTATTCCCTTGCATTTGAAGAGTATTATATTGACGACTTCCAGTTTTAAAACATCCTGAACCAGAAGGTTAATTGAATGTGCCAAGCAGGGCAAATGTTTCAATTGCAAAATCTCGCACGCTTTTTTCATTGTACCACCTTAGATGAAAGACCCCACTTATCTAACACTTCTCTGATTGTGTCGGCAATATTTTGTGCCTTGTGATTTGTGGAGGTTATTAATGGAGCTGTAGATAGCAATGCAGAGGTCAATTTAAAGTTGTGCGTTAGGAAATGGCATGCTATAGTTATATAACCTTCGCTTTCTGCAGATGTCCAAAGATCAGTGGTTAAACAAACATGCTCAACAGTGTCAAAAACTGAACGCACTTTAAGCTGTAACTGATCATATTCGCTGGGTAACATTACATCATGAAAATAGGTTCTACTCGGCAACTTAAAGCACGGGACTGCCTCTTGCATAAGTTCCACAAAACCTTCATCATGAACACAACTGAAAGGTAACACGTCTTTAGCAATCATGTTCGTGACTTCTTGATCAAGTCTCTTTTTTATCGTAAAATCATTACTATACAAAGTTTCCTTGTTCAAAACCATTTTCATTGCTTTTGGCGTTTGACCTGTTTCAGTAATGAGGCGACTCGGATGCATGCACTTAAGGTGATCATGAAGGTTTGAGGTATTGCCACCAGTCTTCAACCATTTACCACAGTAGTGGCAAATACCATGCGTGTTGTTACTGCTTTTTTGAAGGGATCCCATACGATTGAACGCTCTCTTTTCCGTTTTTGTGCTAACTCCATCTCCAATTCTTCTGACGGTTCCACTCCTATTAAATAAATTAATAAATAATGCTTGTTAGTAAACTGTATGTAATACACAAAATTAATTAAATAACATAATAAAACATTTATTTGCAGTCTTGCTTAATGCTTGCTTGCTGACCGCCAATTTGTTGGGGCAAAAGTTAATTTCGCGCACAATTTATGAATACATGTACATGTACATGCATGGAGAAAGCTTGGTCTTCTAATGATTAAAAATTACTTTTCAGGTATTTATCCATCCTGCATTTGTCATCCACGACATCCACCAACACCACCAACTAGAAATCCTAAAAAGATTTTGTAAATTATTAGAAAAAAAAGATGTAAAAAATGCCTTTTACTTACAATTTAAACGTCTATTGTCACCGAATCCAAGTTGCTTGTGTAATCATCGATGGTGGCCTTCAAACATCGATGGTTCCAATGTTTTGAAAACATCGATAGCATTGATTTTTCACTCGATACTTCTGCACCTCAATTTGACAGGTAAGCACTACGCAGCGCATTAGCAAGAAAACTAATTTTGTACAGTGCGCTCCAAAATGTTTATGTCCGAATGGGAGAATGAATTATTTTTTCATAGAAAATAAAGATGGCAGAGCAAAATGCTTGATTTGCAATAACATTGTTTGTCGCAATGTTAAATATTTTTCGAGATGGCATTATTTATTAATAAATAATAAGCACAACGAGTAACCGTTAACTTTCTGGTGCCGAGGAACTAGTGAAATGGTTCTGAGGTGGGCAAGCTGAGGCCACCGGACGGGTCGCAGGTTGCGGATAGCGCAAGGCCTCTAGTAGAGGTTAGCTGCGAATAGCGACTTGTCGTGAATAAGCAGTCCCGGACAACAGCGGGTACCACACCGTATGTGGGACCGACAAGGCGCTTGTCTGACCACCTTCTTAACATAGTCTTACACACACCCTTCTCCTACACATGTTTTCCTACCCAATTCCTACCCCCCACATCTCACAACGGGCAGTGGTGACGTCCTGGGACAAAGGTGCCATTTGAACTCCCGAAGCCAGAGTGTTACGTGGTCCGTGCTCATTGGCTGGTTTGCAATCAGGGGTAACCGACTGTATTTGAACGGAGCCTCACCGATAACTGGCCGCCACGGTGAGTATACCTGGCCCCGGCGTGTTAGTGGGGGCTATGACAAGCCGGTACTACTTTCCCCTACACTCTCGGGATTTATATGGACAATTATAAATTTTTGAAAAACATGCGGGGCTTAACCGCAACCCAAACAGCAGAGCGGATGGAAGAGGTGGCTCTGGACAAAGGCGGCAAGCTGACGCCGCGCGGGGGCCAGGCCCCCAAAAGCACGGCCAAGCAGGCCGCTACACGGACGGGCGTAGGGGGTGGGTCTGCAGTGCCTTGCACTGCGCCGGCGGCTGCCCTGCGGGCTAACGTAGCAAGCGGGGGAGACGCCGCAGCACCCTCTTCTGTTCCACAGGAAAGGCTGCAAAAGAAGCCGCCTCTACCGGCACCGGGTCAGCCTGGCGGCTCTGGCGACCCGCTTAGGCAAGGCCTCAGCGGAGCCGGTCGCAAATGGTACCTTCGGTACCTCGAGCGTGGCTTGAAGCCGGAAGAGGCTCGCAAGAGAGCGCTGGAGCATCGGGCCCCAACCGCATCTCCAGTTGGGCGTATCGACGGCCAGGCCGTGGCGGGGAAGAAGCGACCCCTTCAACACAGGTCGCCTACTGAGCTTCCCATAGACCCCAAGAGGCCGAAAAGTAGAGGCAACGCAACTCCGGAGGGCCAAGGTACCTCAAGCGGTTCGAAGCGACCAAAGGCGGCCACGTATGCCAGTGTAGCTAAGGGCACTAACCTTGCTATACTGGCTCGTGAATTCCCGAGGAAGCGGCTGACCAAGGAGGAGTTGTCGGCGGTGGAGTCAGCCCTGGTAGAGGAGATGAGAAAGGGCTGGACCACCAGCCTCAACTTTAATGGCATCCTATTCCGGGATGGTCTGGTCCTAGTGGACTGTCTGGACGAGGATGCCAGGAAGTGGCTGGAGCTGAAAGTGCCCAGCATCAGTGCTGCAGTGGGTGTGGAACTCCGCACATGCCCGCAAGGTGAGATACCGGAGTCAAACATCGTCACGGTGTACATGCCACGCACGGCTGGTGAGACGGTGGAAACATCACTTGGACTGCTCATTGAGCAGAATAAGAGTCTTCTCACCGAGACGTGGCGCATCCTCAGGCGCCTTGAAACCAAGGGCGGAAAAGTGCTGACCTTTGGTTTGGAGGATGAAGCTCTGTCACTCCTCAGTAATAGGGGAATGATGGTGAGCTTCAGATTTGGTCAGCTGAGGTGCCACCTGCACAAAAAGCAAGCTGCGACAACGATGGCTGTGAAGGTGCAAGCAGATGATGTGCCTGGCACCTCTAAGCCGTCCGATGATGAGCAGACACCCACCGGGACGTTGTCAGAGGCATATCTGACGCTCTCGGAAGGGGAACCTGAGCTCTAAGGATGCTGGCCACCAGCGTGGCACAGATCAACCTGCATCACGCGAGGGCAGCTTCGGCTGTCATCAGCAGGTTGATCTCCAGGTCTGACCTGGGGCTGGTGCTCATCCAGGAGCCATGGGTCGTCAGAGGTAGGATCTGCGGCCTTGACCAAGTAAGTTCGCAATTAGTTGTAGATATGAGGGAGACATCGCCAAGAGCATGCATCTTGGTCCGAAAGAACACTAACTTTCTTTGTCTCTCCAAATTTCTCAGCAGGGATCTCGTAGCAGTGCTAATCACTGGCGTGTTCGGGAGTATGGTAATGGCGTCAGCCTACTTCCCGGGAGATACTGCGGAAGCCCCCCCCAACAGAGGTTCAGGATCTGGTGGCATACTGCAGCAGCTATAGACTCCCATTGCTGCTGGGATGTGACGCAAACGCGCATAGCGTAGCGTGGGGCAGCACGGAGGAGGCTGTTTAATACAGCCAAAAATAAAAGTGACAGATGGGACTTATACACCAAGAAACTAACAGAATATAATAAAGAAATCAGGTACAGCAAATGTGCTCATTTCCGGAGATTTTGCTCCAACCTAGAGCAGGCCACACCTGCTGTGAGAGTCTTTAAGTCGATCTCGAAAGGCAAAGTGTTGTCGGAACTGTGCTTAAAGAGGCCAGATGGTTCCTTCACGGAAAATGAGGTGGACAAGGCAGAACTTCTCCTGCAAACTCACTTTCCACTTTGTAAAACCATCACCAACACTGACAGCTGTTACGAAACGGTTCCCATCAGGAGACCGGACTGGAGCCTGGCTGCAGCCATAGTAACAGAGCAAAGAATAAGATGGGCCATTGGTACGCTTAGTCCCTACAAGGCCCCAGGTACGGACGGCATCCTCCCCGTCCATCTACAGAAGGGGATGGAACAGCTTATGGTGTTCCTCATTCGTATTTTCCGGGGTAGCCTAGCTATGGGCTACATACCTAGGGCATGGAGGACGGCCAGAGTGATCTTTATCCCGAAAGTGGGGAAAAAGGACCCCTTTCACCCCAAATCTTTCAGGCCGATCAGCCTAACTTCCTTCTTGCTAAAAACCCTTGAAAAGATAGTTGATAATCACATCAGGATCTCGTACCTAGTGTCCAGTCCCCTGCATGATCACCAACAGGCCTATAGAGAAGGAAGGTCGACAGAATCGGCTCTCCTAGACCTAGTTATCAGTCTTCAATGCTCAGCGAAGGCCAAAGGCGTTGCCCTTTGTGCCTTCATGGACATAGAGGGTGCTTTTGATAACACAGCACATGATGTTGTGGTTAGGGCGCTTCAGGGAAAAGGGGTTGAGCCAGGACTTACTTTCTGGCTAGGCAAGCTCCTTGACTCTAGAATTGCGGAAGTCACTGTCAACAATTTGACGGTCAGGGCCCAAACCACCAGAGGTTGTCCACAGGAGGGTGTCCTATCACCTCTCCTCTGGAGTCTCGTGGTGGACGAGCTACTAGTCAAACTTACAGATAATGGATTTGAATGCCAAGGCTACGCTGATGACATTACCATTGTCTTTAAAGGCAACTTCGAGAACACGCTATGTGATAGAATAACTCTGGGTCTTAAACTTTGCTTGGACTGGTGCAAAGACGTGGGGCTGAATATCAATCCAGCTAAAACCACAATTGTCGCCTTCACCAATCGTTACAATTTAAAGTTCATAAGACCCATATCTATTGGGGGTACGGTAATTCCACTCTCTACGGAGATAAAGTATCTGGGGGTTATCTTGGACAAGAGACTACTGTGGAGACAGCATATTGAGTACGCGGTACGCAAGGCTACAATAGCCCTAATGTGCTGTAGATCTCTCACAGGGAAAAATTGGGGTGTGTCCCCAAAAATCCTTCTGTGGATGTACACAGCAATGGTGAGGCCCATAGTCAGCAACGGCGCTGTGGTATGGGCGGGACGTGTTGACCTGGATGTCACTAAACGGCAACTGGGCAAACTCCAGAGACTTGCCAGCACGTGCATCTCGGGCGCAATGCGTACGTGCCCATCCTCTGCACTGGACGTACTGCTAGGACTTTCGCCTTTGTATGTCTACATCAAACACAGTGCGAACAGGTCTATTATGAGAGTGGCAGGAGCGAACGCAATCACCTCTGTCACTAGCGCAACTGGCACACTGTTGGCCTTTCCGCAAGATGCGCATATGGCCCTTTTTAGTTTCGAGAAGCTCTTTAAAACGGAGTTTAGCAATAAAGCAGAATGGACTAGTCTGTCTACCACCTATAATGTGAAACCACATGCTATTAGATGGTACACGGACGGATCATTAACAGATGAGGGTGCTGGAGCTCGAGTCTGCGGACCCCGACTCAAGTATCATGAGCCCCTGGGCAAATTCGCCAGCATTTTAAAAGCAGAAGTGCACGCGATTGAAAGATGTGCAACCTTCAACTTCGAGAGGGGATACATTCATAGAGACATAGCCATTTTCTCCGACAGCCAGGCAGCGATCAAAGCACTTAGTGCTTATAAAATCGTCTCCAAACTGGTTTGACAATGTATTGAAGCACTCAACAGGTTGGGCAGTAATAACAAAGTCACCATCTATTGGGTACCGGGACATGCGGATGTTCCCGGAAATGAGGTCGCCCGATATTTTGGCCAGGAGAAGAGCTAGCACTCCTTTCCGGGGCCCTGAACCTTTCTGTGGGCTAGGACCAGGGTTTATCAGTTAGAGCAGTCGCATCGATCTGCTTTACGCATGTGAGGACGCTTGGCGGTTTTCACATGGGGCAAGACATAGCAAGCGACTGCGAGGTAGTTACAACAAGAAGAGAACTGAGGACTGTCTGAAGCTGAGCAAAGGATCTCTTCGGATAGTCACGGGCTTCTTGACCGGGCACTGCAGACTGCGCAAGCATCTGCATAATCTCAGGTTAGGGGAAGACAGTCTTTGCAGACTGTGTCTGGAGGGGGATGAGACTCCAGAGCACCTGCTTGAGGAGTGTCCCGCCATCAGCCGACTGAGGCTCTCTCTTCTGGGGAGCCTCTTTCTGTCTACAGAGAAGATGAGGGCACTCCGACCATGCCACATCGTCGCGTTCCTGCGATCGATCGGGCTGTTTGAGGAGCTGTAACTCACAAAATAGTAAGAGGGCACAATAGATCCTAGTGGTCGCAGTGCATGATCCTCGTTCCAAATAATAAAAATAACCGTTAACTTGCAGCGTACACTGTACTGATCACACTTTGTTTTTCGCTGCAGCGCACGCAAATTGTGCTTGTATGCGTGTGAAAACAGTGACAATATTTGTGTGTGCCCATCGCTGGTCACACACACACACAAAAACACATACACAATTATAGACTTAGGTCGAATATCTCAATGTCCGGTTAGTAAACTTAGTCTAAGTTTAGTCGAATTTGAGTTTCTCAATGTTCGGTTAGGAGTATATGAGAAAAAACTAACCGGAAGGCTGGGTCTCGGTTAAAATTTATAGCGCGTTGAAGTCACGATATATCGATAAGAATCATCGATAAGGCAAACAGCTGTCCCTTGAATTGTATATTTATATTTATTTTGTTATTAAAGAAAAATGGCATCGAACAGCAGAGTTTTTTATATTCATGCAACGGAGACGCAATTTGACGAAACAGAGCCAAGAGTTAATAACTCGAGAAGTTATAGGAATAGGGTGAACTATTTCACTGATCTGGATGATGTCAAATTTGTTCAGCGGTTCAGGCTAAAAAAATCTACATGCAAAATCATTCTTGCAAGGATTGTAGTTTAATTGGCTTGCCATAGTAATGGGTCAACATGCTTTCCACGAACGACTAACACCAGTTTGCGCAGTGAACTGTGCATCACGTTTCTGCCAGGCTTCGTCCTTCTGCTTCCACGTAAAGGCGTCGCTCTTCTTGCTAAAATATGCTGATTCGACTACACTAGTTCAACCAACAAATGCTCCTCAGAAAGCGAAAAGTTTTTCCCACGGAACCGTTTGCAATCAGGCGTGTTAATTTTAATTTTATAATTTATATATTTAAAATATGCAAAATTTGCCAGTCACCAACCAAAACAATAACAAAAAACTGCTGAGCCGCTCGCTATAAATGGCAACGCTGTGTATATATGTGACAACGCTGTTAAGCCGATAGTTACTTAACCGTCTATTGTCACCGAAATCAAAGTTGCTTGTGTAATCATCGATGGTGGCCTTCAAACATCGTTGGTTCCAATGTTTTGAAAACATCGATATCATTGATTTTTCACTCGATACTTCTGCACCTCAATTTGACAGGTAAGCACTACGCAGCGCATTAGCAAGAAAACTAATTTTGTACAGTGCGCTCCAAAATGATTATGTCCGAATGGGAGAATGAATTATTTTTTCATAGAAAATAAAGATGGCAAAGCAAAATGCTTGATTTGCAATAACATTGTTTGTCGCAATGTTAAATATTTTTCAAGATGGCATTATTTATTAATAAATAATAAGCACAACGAGCAGCGTACACTGTACTGATCACACTTTGTTTTTCGCTGCAGCGCACGCAAATTGTGCTTGCATGCGTGTGAAAACAGTGACAATATGTGTGTGTGCCCATCGCTGGTCACACACACACACACACAATTATAGACTTAGGCCCAATTTCTAAATGTCCGGTTAGTCAACTTGTTCTAAGTTTAGTCGAATTCGAGTTTCTCAATGTTCGGTTAGGAGTATATGAGAAACAAACTAACCGGAAGGCTGGGCTTTGGTTAAAATTTATAGCGCGTTGAAGTCACGATATATCGATAAGAATTATCGATAAGGCAAACAGCTGTCCCTCGAATTGTATATCTATATTTATTTTGTTATTAAACTTCAAACCGTAAACAGGTTTTACAACACATAACCGTAAATATGGGCACTGTGTGCCCACAATGCTTTTCTTATGGGAAAACGTCTTTTTGCATGCATTTTTTCAATAAAAACACTATTATTTCGTTGGTTTGAAATAAAATTTTTTTTTTTATTTTATTTATTGTTAAAACTAAGCCGAATGAACAAAAAAATCATGCATAAACTCACCGGGTGCCGCCTGGACCCCCCTCTAGAATGGCGTTTCGTGCTGAGTCCCTCAACTTGGCCACATTTGTCGATGCCGTCTCATGCATGGCTGCAAGTGGTTCGGCGCTGGCTATGGTGGAGCAGGTAGCCGAACAACTGGATGCTGCTTGCGCTGCAAGCATGTCTGTGCGAAAGGCCTACAAACGCCACCACACAAGCATGTTCTGGTGGAACGACGACATCGCTGAGGCTAGACGGGTATGCCTGAGTTTAAGAAGGCGCTATCAGCAAGCAGCGCTAAGGCACTCGAGCTCAACACGCTTACTGCAGTTTGAGTACAAGGCGGCAAGAGCAGTACTCAAGAAAGCAATCAAAGTCAGCAAAAAGGAGTGCTTCCTCAAACTTTGCGACTCCGCGGACAATGATCCCTGGGGCAGAGCATACAGGATGGTGGTCAAGCGCATCGGCAAAGGCAGAGGTCAAGCGCCCACTGAGTTCGCTCGAGTCAGGGACATAGTGGAAACTCTTTTTCCTCGGAGAACGAGCCCACTCCCACCAGCCCTTGGTCCATCCACAATCGAGGGCTTCATCCCGGTCACGTTGGAAGAGATGGCGATCGCTGCTCGAAAGCTCACCGCCCAAAAAGCCCCGGGCCCAGATGGAGTGCCAAATAGATGCCTAAGCATAGCCATCGCCTTGCGGCCTGGTCTGTTTGCAGAGACTTTCTCCAAATGTCTGCGCGAAGGTACTTTTCCAGATAGGTGGAAGGTACAGAAACTTGTGCTGCTTCCAAAGCCCGACAAGCCCCCTGACGACCCCTCGGCATACAGGCCCATTTGCCTCATTGACAACGGCGGCAAGGTCCTGGATATGCTAATCTGTGCTAGGCTGGATGATGCCGTACGTAGCGCTGGTGGCCTTTCACCTCACCAATATGGTTTCAGGAAGGCAAGATCCACCACCGATGCAATCAAAGCTGTTGTCGGTATCGTGGCTGAGGCTATCGCCGGTACCCGCTGGCGTTTCAGGAGTAAGCAATACTGCCTTGTAGCAACAATAAACGTGAAGAACGCCTTCAACACTGCCGACTGGAGCTGTATCCTGGATGCTCTGGTGCTTCTCCGGGTGCCAGAGTATCCAGTAGCTATTGTGAGGAGCTACTTCGACAACCGAATCCTTCGGTATGACACGGACGAGGGCGAAAAGGAGTATGCTGTCTCTGCAGGTGTCCCAAAAGGATCTATTCTAGGTCCTCTCCTGTGGAACATCATGTAAGATGGCATACTTAGAATCCAGCTTCCAGCGGGGGCCACAGCAGTTGGCTACGCTGACGACGTTGCCTTGGTGCTTGTGGCGAAGGACTTACGGCGTGTCACCGAGCTCTGCAATTGGTGCATGGATGCAGTGACTCAATGGTTGTCATCCGTGGGTCTACAGCTTGCTGCGCATAAGACGGAGGCGGTGCTCATCAGCAGTAGGAAAAAGGTGGAGTACGTGGATTTTAAGGTGGATGGCGTCACGTTGAGGTCCAAGGATTAGATCCGCTACCTCGGCGTGGTCATTGACAGGCGCCTTAGTTACGGGGAGCATCTCGCGTACGTTCACAGGAAGGCTGCGATTACCGGACGCGCATTGGCAAGGATGATGCCAAACACGCGAAGTCCGAGGCAGCAGACGAGGCTACTATCATGTACGCGGCTCCAATCCGGGTCGGTGCTACGTCGGTGGCCAGCTACACAAGGGGCATAGAGTCAATCTATCGGCTCTCTGCCCTGCGGGTATGCTGTGCCTTCCGCACTGTGTCCTCTGACGCTGCGCTCGTGATTGCGGGGATGACCCCAATTCGCATCGCCGTCTTGGAAGCCGCGGCAGTCCTGGAAGCGGTTCCGTTGGGGAGAAATGCAATTCGGTCAGCTGCCCGCGAGCGGAGCCTTGACGCCTGGCAGCAGCAGTGGGACACCTCCAACAAAGGGCGCTGGACGCACCTCCTCATCCCCAACATAAGGCGATGGGTGGAGAGGAAGCACGGGATGGTAACGTTTTACCTTACCCAGCTTCTCTCCGGCCACGGATGTTTCAGGAGCTACATCAAACGATTTCAGCACGACTCTAGCGCAGAGTGCACCTGGTGTGGTGATGGCTGCGATGAAGACGCCCAACACGTCTTCTTCCACTGTGGGCGTTTCGCCGAGGATCGACTTGCGGTGGAAAACCTGACGGGCCAGCGTCTATCGCCAACTAACCTGGTGGACCTTATGCTGGAAAGGCTTGAAGTCTGGCATGCGGTTTGCTCCTTTGCAGCCTCTACGATGGTAGAGCTGCGTCGGTTGGAGAGGTTAAGGGCGAGTGCATCGTAGTCGTTGCCACCGCTTCTGCGAAGCAATGCTTCACGGCGGTCCCGCAGAAGCTGGCAACGACTGTGCATGCTACACATATCGTTATTTAAGTTAACATAGGCATATCTTTTGAAATAAAAAAAAAAATTTAAAAAAAACACACACACACACACAACCGCACACACACACACAAACAAACACACACAATTATAGACTTAGGCCCGATTTCTCAATGTCCGGTTAGTCAACTTGTTCTAAGTTTAGTCGAATTTGAGTTTCTCAATGTTCGGTTAGGAGTATATGAGAAACAAACTAACCGGAAGGCTGGGCTTTGGTTAAAATTTATAGCGCGTTGAAGTCACGATATATCGATAAGAATTATCGATAAGGCAAACAGCTGTCCCTCGAATTGTATATCTATATTTATTTTGTTATTAAACTTCAAACCGTAAACAGGTTTTACAACACATAACCGTAAATATGGGCACTGAGTGCCCACAATGCTTTTCTTATGGGAAAACGTCTTTTTGCATGCATTTGTTCAATAAAAACACTATTATTTCGTTGGTTTGAGATAAAATGTTTTTTTTTTTATATTTATTGTTAAAACTAAGCCTTATGAACAAAAAAATCATGCATAATATATATGTTATAAAATATTTATTTGAAATAAAACTTAAAAATTATAAATTTATTGGCGAATATCTACGGCGCTTTCTGCTATTTGCTGCTGTCGATGTTGTTGGCTAATTATCCGACTCATAATTGAATTTGCGAATATAGCAGGGTTGACAACTCCTAATGTAGTGTTTGATTTTTCTGCTCCTGCATACAATATAATGGCAATGTATGCATAAATCTCGTCTGCGTCAGTGTTGCGCCAATGCCTCATCGTCGGACCTGAGTTTCTTCGGCTGTTTTCTGCAAATACTCTTCTTGCTTTCCTGTTTGTTTCTATTACAATTGTTTCGATCAAGTTGCTGGGCATTATGTCTTTGAACGTATCTAACTTGGTGTCATATCGCTTCTTTGATTTAGGTAGCGAATGAATGCGTAAATTTTTTGCATGTTGCGTCCTTGTTTTTTTCAGCAGCAGTTGCCTGTGACCACCAAACTGTATTATTGTTTCTACCTTGACTAGAATATTTATGTCCACGATTTGGCTCAACTGGTATAGGTTGTCCCTATAATTCAGTGTCTTCCAAAAGTTCAGTGTTTTGTTCCAAGTACTCTCCAAAGCGTATGTTGGAAAGCGGCTCATTGTCACTTTCATCAAAGTCACTTTCATCACTTGGTATAGTATTTTCTTCGCCATTTGATTCATTCGTTGATAATAAATTGTAATTACGTCCACCAATTCCATTGTTGTCCTGGCCTAAATACTCTTCCAACTGCCTTTCTTCTTCCTCAGTCAAATTGTCCTTGTTGCATAAATATTGGTGTAGATTTTCCGCGTCTTGATTCATTTTAATTTTTTTCACTTCCACGAACTAAAAATTGTATCTTGCTGCTGCCACAATTGAAATCAAACTGACCAAAACTTTGAAATAAAACAGCATTTTATCCTTGTGAGCATCAAAAAAAAAACCGGTCCAGGTAGAAGAAGTAAACATGTGTCAAGCAAAAAAAACAGTCCAGGTAGAAGAAGTAACATGAGTCAAGCAAAAAATCCCTATACAAGCATCATTTAGGGGTTGAAAAACAAATTTTTCATACAAACTACCTGAAAAAACAGTATGGGCACTGAGTGCCCGTATTTACGGTTTAGGGGCATATTTCATGTTTTCGTTAATAAATTTGCCAAATATGGGCGGATTTTTATGAAATTTTGGAATATAAGTAGACAAGAGTACAGGCTATCAAAAAGTCATACCAAAGGAATGGTTTCGATACATGCACTACGAGATATTCGGCCTTGAAAACCGCTCTGGGCACTGAGTGCCCAATTTACGGTTTTAGGGTTAAAGCAAAATTGCATCGCATAACAGATATTTTTTTTTTGTATATCCATGCAACGGAGACGCAGTTTGGCGAAACAGGGCCAAGAGTAAGTAACTCGAGAAGTTATAGGGATAGGGTGAACTATTTCACTGATCTGGATGATGCCAAATTTGTACAGTGGTTCAGGCTAACAATTTATATGCAAAATCATTCTTGCAAGGATTGTAGATTGTAGGCTTCGTCCTTCTGTTTCCACGTAACGGCGTCGCTCTTCTTGCACTCTAAAATATGCTGATTCAACTCCACTATTTCCGCTGAGCTGAGCCGCTCGCTATAAATGGCAACGCTGTGTATATATGTGGCAACGCTGTTAAGGTGATAGTTACGTATCGATGAAAGGTTATTTTGGCTTTGAGGAGTCCAAATGGCTTTAACTCGACCAGCAAAATAATGCGGCAGTTAGCTAAACGAAAATTTAACCGGACATTGAGATATTGGGCCTAAGTTTGGTACTTACATACAATTGGACATCATCAGCATACAAATGAACATTACAGTAAGACAGACATGACGGTAGATCGTTAATATAAATAGAGAATAAAACCGGACCTAATATTGATCCCTGAGGATTACCGCGGGGCACTATCAGCAGGTCCGATATTTTATTCACGGAAACAACCGCTTGTCTTCGTTGCTTTAAATAGAAGGACATTAGTTTAGTGGCAGTTGTGCTAAAATTGTAAATTTTTCATAGCTTGGTGAGTAGTATGTCGTGGCTCACCGTGTCAAAAGCTTTACTGAAATCAAGAAGCGTCAATAAGGTTACCTCGCTTTTGTCCATTTTTAATATCCTCGACTACTTTTACAATCGCCGTTGTGCAACTATGATTAGTCCGAAAGCCAGACTGATGGTGGACAAGAAGTTTATTGGCGTTTAGAAAATTGTTAATTTGTTTGGCGACTAGATGCTCAAAGATTTTAGATAGGTATGGCAGTATGGATATCGGTCGAAAGTCAGCATTGGCTAGTAATAGGCAGATTTTCCAGATTTAGGCAATTTTCCATTCATTAGGGAATGTAGAGGTTGTATTAGCAGTATTATAAATATTTATAATACTGCTGTTAAGTGGCCTATTGTAAATGGCAATAACAGACAAATTTAGGGTTAATATCGTCCAAACCAGTAGCATTGGATTTGATTTTTTTTATTGACTGCAGCACATCACATTGATACACAGGACTAAATGGAAACTTTTTTGACAATTGTTAAAAGACGCAGAACTCACAAAGGGGTTACATAGATACAGGGACATTTACATTAACAAATTTATTATTTAAACAATTAATATTATATATATTATTATAAATTATTAACGAAGCGTTGGGGCGGATGGGGGCGGCTAGGGCAGTATTAGTGGGCGTGGCATCCAAACTTTTGATGCAGTTTTTAGGGGGTCGTCATCACTTATCTTGGCACCAAATTTTGTGGCTATAGCTCAAAAACTTTGGGAGATATAGGCTTTTCTGATTTCATAATGCGGTGGGCTGGGGGTGAAATGGGTGGGCGTGGCTCCAAAATTTTTTATGCGGTTTTTATACTCGATACCGAAGGTAAAGAGTATATTGGGTTTGTGCAATGTCCGTCATGGTGTCTGTCCGTCTGTCCGTCTGTATGAACGCAAGTTTTTTCCACACCCTTCAAGCTAGAGACTTGAAACTTTCCAATTCTCTTTATCTATGGGATAGTAAATTACAGTGTCAAGATTGGGGTTCTACGATAACTGGGGGGCTGGCAAATCGATAAATTCGATAACTCAAAAACGATAAATCCGCATATTTCACACACCCTTACAGCTAGAACTGCCAAATTTGGTAAGAAGATAGCTACCAGCAACCCTCAAAAAACTGCATCAAAAATTTTGGAGCCACGCCCCGCATTCCGCCCCCAGCCCCCCGAATTATAAAGTCAAAAAAGCCTATATCTCAAACAATTTTTGAGCTAAAGCCAGCAAATTTGGTGCCAAGATAGGCGATGATGACCCTCCAAAAACGGCATCAAAAGTTTGGATGCCACGCCCACCAATACCGCCCTAGCCGCCTCCAGATGACCCAACGCTTCGTCAAAAACGAGAATGCGTGTATCTTCCAGATTTGTGGAGCTAGAGCCACCAAATTTGGTAGGAAGATAGCTGGTAACGAACCCCCAAAAAACTGCATCAAAGTTTTGGAGCCACGCGCACCCCTTCTACCCCTTTCCCCACCTTTTACAATCTTTTAGCTATAGTCACCAAATTTGGTATTTGGATAGCAATTGACATTCCACAAAGATGTGCAGTAAAACTTTGGACGCCACGCCCACCCATACCGCCCCCAGCCCTCTTTCCCCACTTTTAACAACTTCGAGCTAGAGTCACCAAATTTGGAAGCAAGATAGCAATTGACATTTCACAAAGATCTGCAGAAAAAATTTGGATGCCACGCCCACCCATACCGCTCCCAGCCCCCCTTTCCCCACTTTTTAAAATATTTGAGCTAGAGTCACCAAATTTGGTATGAAGAAAGCAATTGACATTCCACACAGATCTGCATCAAAACTTTGGATGCCACGCCCACCTATACCGCCCCCAGCCCCCCTTTTCCCAGTTTTAACAATTTTCGAGCTAGAGTCACCAAATTTGGTATGAAGATAGCAATTGACATTTCGCAAAGATCTGCAGTAAAACTTTGGATGCCACGCCCACCCATACCGCCCCCAGCCCCCCTTTCAACAGCTCTTACAAACTTTCAGCTAGAGTCACCAAATTTGGAAGGAAGATAGTTGGTGGCATCCCCATCTGCATCGGAGAATCTTTAAGGCAGCGTACACCCCTGCCTCATCCGTACCCCTTTGCAATCAGGCCTCTTTTTACCTGTTTTAATACTGGTATCGAGTACGTTTCCACTTGTTTGGGTTGGTTGGTTGGTTGTTAGTAGCTATCTGCTTACCAAATTTGGTAGTTGTAGCTGTAAGGATAAGCGAAATATGTGGATTTATCGGTATTGAGTTATCGAATTTATCGATTTGCCAGCCCCCCAGTTATCGTAGTATTCCCCATCTTGGCACTTTAAGTAACTATCTCATAGATAAAGAGATTTGGAAAGTTTCAAGTCTCTAGATTGAAGGGTTTGGAAAAAAGTTGCGAACATTCAGATGGACAGACGGACGGACACCATGACGGACATTGCACAAAACCAATATACTCTTTACCTTCGGTAACGAGTATAAAAAACAAGTTTCTTTCCAAGCTTAAGCGAGTAGCTGTCCCTGCCGTAGTTTAATTTGCGCCCGCGCAAAGCATAGCGCGAGGAATTGTACGAGTTTCAAAGCTGTCCAATTTTTCGATTAAACGTTTCTTAATAAAACCGTGTACTACAATTCCTTCCTCTGTTTGTAAGGTTAAATGCAATTGATTAATTTTATGATGAATCTCGGTAATAACTGGTATGATCAGCAATACGGAAACTTTGGTGCTGGTTGAAATAGAAAAAATCGCTCGAAAGGTGACAACAATTCTGACAGATCATGCAAAATTTCGAGTTCTTCTGCTGAGATCGGGCAATACGCTATGTTATCAATCTTATGTATGTAATGTAAGCGGTTTTTCAGTATTCTCTGCATCCTGCTACTTCGCAGCGGCTATTGTGCTTTGTTTAAAATAAGTGACTATTCCCTTGCATTTGAAGAGTATTATATTGACGACTTCCAGTTTTAAAACATCCTGAACCAGAAGGTTAATTGAATGTGCCAAGCAGGGCAAATGTTTCAATTGCAAAATCTCACACGCTTTTTTCATTGTACCACCTTAGATGAAAGACCCCACTTATCTAACACTTCTCTGATTGAGTCGGCAATATTTTGTGCCTTGTGATTTGTGGAGGTTATTAATGGAGCTGTAGATAGCAATGCAGAGGTCAATTTAAAGTTGTGCGTTACGAAATGGCATGCTATAGTTATATAACCTTCGCTTTCTGCAGATGTCCAAAGATCAGTGGTTAAACAAACATGCTCAACAGTGTCAAAAACTGAACGCACTTTAAGCTGTAACTGATCATATTCGCTGGGTAACATTACATCATTTTTTTTATTGGACGTAGATGTACTAACGAACAGTACAGTCAAGTGGCCCAACGATACCAAGCACCGGCTTGTTAACGCGCGGACCCACGCACAAAGCGACCCACCTCCCGCCCATCCGACCGAGGGGCGCTCCGCTTATCGTGCGGTTACGATGATCGCGAACATGTAGACAAATGACACAAAACTAACTTTTTAAAAGAGCAAGTAGGAGTGGCACTGTGTATTAAGTGGGAAAGATCGTTATAAATAGAACACAGAATACGAAAAGGGTTATGAAGAGCATAATCAGAATTACAAGTTTGAAGAGATATAGGTACAAAATTTCTAGTATTTCTAATAGGAACAGCAAAGTTAATTTGGTTAATTAATTCAGAAGAATCAATTTCACCATTAATTAATTTGTGAAAAAAGGAAAATGAAAGCATTATTCTACGATCACTCAGAGAAGGAAGATCTATTAGTAAAAGTCTACTACGATAAGACGGCAAATTATTGTTAGTGTCCCAGTTAAGACCTCTAAGTGCGAAGAGCAGAAATTGTTTTTGTACCGATTCTATTTTATTCTGATGAATTTCGTATTGCGGAAACCATATACAAGATCCATATTCCAGAATCGGTCGTACAAGAGAAGTATACAAAGTTTTTGTTAAGTAGGGATCGTTAAACTCCTTCGACCAGCGCTTAATGAACCCCAAGACACCAGATGCTCGATTGGAAATTGAAGAAATATGCTTGTCAAACTTAAGCTTTGGGTCCATAAGGATGCCCATATCGTCAACCCATTCAATTCTATCTAGTGGTTTGTTGTCAAGAAAATATATATTAAAAAAGGGCAAACATCTAAAAAATGACATTACTTTACATTTACTGTAATTAAGATTTAAAAAATTTACTTTACACCACATTTGAAAGTTGTCTAAATCTCTTTGAAGCTGTTGAGCAGCTAGGGGAGTTGCAGCTGACGTGCATAACTTTACATCATCAGCGTACATCAAAACCCGAGAGAACTTTATAACCGATGGAATCATGAAAAGTGAAATCATGAAAATAGGTTCTACTCGGCAACTTAAAGCACGGGACTGCCTCTTGCATAAGTTCCACAAAACCTTCATCATGAACACAACTGAAAGGTAACACGTCTTTAGCAATCATGTTCGTGACTCCTTGATCAAGTCTCTTTTTTATCGTAAAATCATTACTATACAAAGTTTCCTTGTTCAAAACCATTTTCATTGCTTTTGGCGTTTGACCTGTTTCAGTAATGAGGCGACTCGGATGCATGCACTTAAGGTGATCATGAAGGTTTGAGGTATTGCCACCAGTCTTCAACCATTTACCACAGTAGTGGCAAATACCATGCGTGTTGTTACTGCTTTTTTGAAGGGGTCCCATACGATTGAACGCTCTCTTTTCCGTTTTTGTGCTAACTCCATCTCCAATTCTTCTGACGGTTCCGCTCCTATTAAATAAATTAATAAATAATGCATGTTAGTAAACTGTATGTAATACACAAAATTAATTAAATAACATAATAAAACATTTATTTGCAGTCTTGCTTAATGCTTGCTTGCTGACCGCCAATTTGTTGGGGCAAAAGTTAATTTCGCGCCAAATTTATGAATACATGTACAGGAGGAAGCTTGGTCTGCTAATGATTAAAAACTTACTTTTCAGGTATTTATCCATCCTGCATTTGTCATCCACGACATCCACCAACACCACCAACTAGAAATCCTAAAAAGATTTTGTAAATTATTAGAAAAAAAAGATGTAAAAAATGCCTTTTACTTACAATTTAAACGTCTATTGTCACCGAAATCAAAGTTGCTTGTGTAATCATCGATGGTGGCCTTCAAACATCGATGGTTCCAATGTTTTGAAATTTTGGAATATAAGTAGACAAGAGTACAGGCTATCAAAAAGTCATACCAAAGGAATGGTTTCGATACCTGCACTACGAGATATTCGACCTTGAAAACCGCTCTGGGCACTGAGTGCCCAATTTACGGTTTTAGGGTTAAAGCAAAATTGCATCGCATAACAGATATTTTTTTTTTGTATATCCATGCAACGGAGACGCAGTTTGGCGAAACAGGACCAAGAGTAAGTAACTCGAGAAGTTATAGGGATAGGGTGAACTATTTCACTGATCTGGATGATGCCAAATTTGTACAGTGGTTCAGGCTAACAATTTACATGCAAAATCATTCTTGCAAGGATTGTAGATTGTAGGCTTCGTCCTTCTGCTTCCACGTAACGTCGCTCTTCTTGCACTCTAAAATATGCTGATTCAACTCCACTATTTCCGCTGAGCTGAGCCGCTCGCTATAAATGGCAACGCTGTGTATATATGTGGCAACGCTGTTAAGGTGATAGTTACTTATCGATGAAAGGTTATTTTGGCTTTGAGAAATCCAAATTGCCTTAACTCGACCAGCAAAATAACGCGGCAGTTAGCTAAACGAAAATTTAACCGGACATTGAGATATTGGGCCTAAGTTTGGTACTTACATACAATTGGACATCATCAGCATACAAATGAACATTACAGTAAGACAGAAATGACGGTAGATCGTTAATATAAATAGAGAATAAAACCGGACCTAATATTGATCCCTGAGGTACACCGCGGGGCACTATCAGCAGGTCCGATATTTTATTCACGGAAACAACCGCTTGTCTTCGTTGCTTTAAATAGGAGGACATTAGTTTAGTGGCAGTTGTGCTAAAATTGTACATTTTTCATAGCTTGGTGAGTAGTATGTCGTGGTTCACCGTGTCAAAAGCTTTACTGAAATCAAGAAGCGCCAATAAGGTTACCTCGCTTTTGTCCATTTTTAATATCCTCGACTACTTTTACAATCGCCGTTGTGCAACTATGATTAGTCCGAAAGCCAGACTGATGGTGGACAAGAAGTTTATTGGCGTTTAGAAAATTGTTAATTTGTTTGGCGACTAGATGCTCAAAGATTTTAGATAGGTATGTCAGTATGGATATCGGTCGAAAGTCAGCATTGGCTAGTAATAGGCAGATTTTCCAGATTTAGGCAATTTTCCATTCATTGGGGAATGTAGAGGTTGTATTAGCAGTATTATAAATATTTATAATACTGCTGTTAAGTGGCCTATTGTAAATGGCAATAACAGACAAATTTAGGGTTAATATCGTCCAAACCAGTAGCATTGGATTTGATTTTTTTTTATTGACTGCAGCACATCACATTGATACACAGGACTAAATGGAAACTTTTTTGACAATTGTTAAAAGACGCAGAACTCACAAAGGGGTTACATACAGATACTGGGACATTTACATTAACAAATTTATTATTTAAACAATTAATATTATATGTATTATTATAAATTATTAACGAAGCGTTGGGGCGGATGGGGGCGGCTAGGGCAGTATTACTGGGCGTGGCATCCAAACTTTTGATGCAGTTTTTAGGGGGTCGTCATCACTTATCTTGGCACCAAATTTTGTGGCTATAGCTCAAAAACTTTGGGAGATATAGGCTTTTCTGATTTCATAATGCGGGGGGCTAGGGGTGAAATGGGTGGGCGTGGCTCCAAAATTTTTCATGCAGTTTTTATACTCGATACCGAAGGTAAAGAGTATATTGGGTTTGTGCAATGTTCGTCATGGTGTCTGTCCGTCTGTCCGTCTGTATGAACGCAAGTTTTTTCCACACCCTTCAAGCTAGAGACTTGAAACTTTCCAATTCTTTTTATCTATGGGATAGTAAATTACAGTGTCAAGATTGGGGTTCTACGATAACTGGGGGGCTGGAAAATCGATAAATTCGATAACTCAAAAACGATAAATCCGCATATTTCACACACCCTTACAGCTAGAAATGCCAAATTTAGTAAGAAGATAGCTACCAGCAACCCTCAAAAAACTGCATCAAAAATTTTGGAGCCACGCCCACCCATTTCACCCCCAGCCCCCCCCCCCCCACATTTTGAAATCAGAAATGGCTATATCTCCCAAAGTTTTTGAGCTAAAGCCAGCAAATTTGGTGCCAAGATAGGCGATGATGACCCTCCAAAAACGGCATCAAAAGTTTGGATGCCACGCCCACCAATACCGCCCTAGCCGCCTCCAGATGACCCAACGCTTCGTCAAAAACGAGAATGCGTGTATCTTCCAGATTTGTGGAGCTAGAGCCACCAAATTTGGTAGGAAGATAGCTGGTAACGAACCCCCAAAAAACTGCATCAAAGTTTTGGAGCCACGCGCACCCCTTCTACCCCTTTCCACACCTTTTACAAACTTTGAGCTATAGTCACCAAATTTGGTATTTGGATAGCAATTGACATTCCACAAAGATCTGCAGCCAAAATTTGGATGCCACGCCCACCCATACCGCCCCCAGCCCCCCTTTCCCCACTTTTAACAACTGCGAGCTAGAGTCACCAAATTTGGAAGCAAGATAGCAATTGACATTTCACAAAGATCTGCAGAAAAAATTTGGATGCCACGCCCACCCATACCGCTCCCAGCCCCCCTTTCCCCACTTTTTAAAATATTTGAGCTAGAGTCACCAAATTTGGTATGAAGAAAGCAATTGACATTCCACGCAGATCTGGATCAAAAATTTGGATGCCACGCCCACCTATACCGCCCCCAGCCCCCCTTTTCCCAGTTTTAACAATTTTCGAGCTAGAGTCACCAAATTTGGTATGAAGATAGCAATTGACATTTCGCAAAGATCTGCAGTAAAACTCTGGATGCCACGCCCACCCATACCGCCCCAAGCCCCCCTTTCAACAGCTCTTACAAACTTTCAGCTAGAGTCACCAAATTTGGAAGGAAGATAGTTGGTGGCATCCCCATCTGCATCGGAGAATCTTTAAGGCAGCGTACACCCCTGCCTCATCCGTACCCCTTTGCAATCAGGCCTCTTTTTACCTGTTTTAATACTGGTATCGAGTATACCGCAGTCGGTTGCTTCCGACTGCAACGTTTCCACTTGTTTGGGTTGGTTGGTCGGTTGTTAGTAGCTATCTGCTTACCAAATTTGGTAGTTCTAGCTGTAAGGATATGCGAAATATGTGGATTTATCGGTATTGAGTTATCGAATTTATCGATTTGCCAGCCCCCCAGTTATCGTAGTATTCCCCATCTTGGCATTTTAAGTAACTATCCCATAGATAAAGAGATTTGGAAAGTTTCAAGTCTCTAGATTGAAGGGTGTGGAAAAAAGTTGCGAACATTCAGACGGACAGACGGACGGACACCATGACGGACATTGCACAAAACCAATATACTCTTTACCTTCGGTAACGAGTATAAAAAACAAGTTTCTTTCCGAGATTAAGCGAGTAGCTGTCCCTGCCGTAGTTTAATTTGCGCCCGCGCAAAGCATAGCGCGAGGAATTGTACGAGTTTCAAAGCTGTCCAATTTTTCGATTAAACGTTTCTTAATAAAACCGTGTACTACAATTCCTTCCTGTGTTTGTAAGGTTATATGCAATTGATTAATTTTATGATGAATCTCGGTAATAACCGGAATGATCAGCGATACGGAAACTTTGGTGCTGGTTGAAATAGAAAAAATCGCTCGAAAGGTGACAACAATTCTGACAGATCATGCAAAATTTCGAGTTCTTCTGCTGAGATCGGGCAATACGCTATGTTATCAATCTTATGTATGTAATGTAAGCGGTTTTTCAGTATTCTCTGCATCCTGCTACTTCGCAGCGGCTATTGTGCTTTGTTTAAAATAAGTGACTATTCCCTTGCATTTGAAGAGTATTATATTGACGACTTCCAGTTTTAAAACATCCTGAACCAGAAGGTTAATTGAATGTGCCAAGCAGGGCAAATGTTTCAATTGCAAAATCTCACACGCTTTTTTCATTGTACCACCTTAGATGAAAGACCCCACTTATCTAACACTTCTCTGATTGAGTCGGCAATATTTTGTGCCTTGTGATTTGTGGAGGTTATTAATGGAGCTGTAGATAGCAATGCAGAGGTCAATTTAAAGTTGTGCGTTACGAAATGGCATGCTATAGTTATATAACCTTCGCTTTCTGCAGATGTCTAAAGATCAGTGGTTAAACAAACATGCTCAACAGTGTCAAAATCATCATGAAAATAGGTTCTACTCGGCAACTTAAAGCACGGGACTGCCTCTTGCATAAGTTCCACAAAACCTTCATCATGAACACAACTGAAAGGTAACACGTCTTTAGCAATCATGTTCGTGACTTCTTGATCAAGTCTCTTTTTTATCGTAAAATCATTACTATACAAAGTTTCCTTGTTCAAAACCATTTTCATTGCTTTTGGCGTTTGACCTGTTTCAGTAATGAGGCGACTCGCATGCATGCACTTAAGGTGATCATGAAGGTTTGAGGTATTGCCACCAGTCTTCAACCATTTACCACAGTAGTGGCAAATACCATGCGTGTTGTTACTGCTTTTTTGAAGGGGTCCCATACGATTGAACGCTCTCTTTTCCGTTTTTGTGCTAACTCCATCTCCAATTCTTCTGACGGTTCCACTCCTATTAAATAAATTAATAAATAATGCTTGTTAGTAAACTGTAGGTAATACACAAAATTAATTAAATAACATAATAAAACATTTATTTGCAGTCTTGCTTAATGCTTGCTTGCTGACCGCCAATTTGTTGGGGCAAAAGTTAATTTCGCGCACAATTTATGAATACATGTACATGTACATGCATGGAGAAAGCTTGGTCTTCTAATGATTAAAAATTACTTTTCAGGTATTTATCCATCCTGCATTTGTCATCCACGACATCCACCAACACCACCAACTAGAAATCCTAAAAAGATTTTGTAAATTATTAGAAAAAAAAAGATGTAAAAAATGCCTTTTACTTACAATTTAAACGTCTATTGTCACCGAATCCAAGTTGCTTGTGTAATCATCGATGGTGGCCTTCAAACATCGATGGTTCCAATGTTTTGAAAACATCGATAGCATTGATTTTTCACTCGATACTTCTGCACCTCAATTTGACAGGTAAGCACTACGCAGCGCATTAGCATGAAAACTAATTTTTTACAGTGCGCTCCAAAATGTTTATGTCCGAATGGGAGAATGAATTATTTTTTCATAGAAAATAAAGATGGCAGAGCAAAATGCTTGATTTGCAATAACATTGTTTGTCGCAATGTTAAATATTTTTCAAGATTCATTTCAAACGCCTTGTAAAAAAAATTAGATTCCTATAGAGTTTCAACAGATCAAAATGATGCAAATGAACAGCAAACTAACAGCTTAAACAATTTATTAGTTTGCGAAGAAAGAGCGGAAGAAACTGAAAGTGTTGTGAATGTAAAACAAAAAATTGCTGAAAAATTAGCAGTATGGGCTATAAAAATAGCGTTTCGCGAAACACGTGCGACGAACTTCTGGCAATATTGAATGACGAAATTCATGATATTCCTAAAACAAGAAAAACTCTTTTACAACAATATCAACCTGTGGATATAAGTGTTGTGGAAATGCCACCCAGTGAATATTTTCACTATGGATTAGGAAAAGCATTGGAAATTGAGTTGAAACATATCGATATACGTGTTTTGCTTCTAGGTATTTTCTGTGATGAATTTGGCCAATTTTGGGTTCAATTATATATTGTCATAATTCATCGCCTTTTTTAATAGGCACATACATTGGGGCTTCAAAGCCACGATATGTTAAAATATGTATATTTGGAGACATTTATTGAAGAGTACACTGCGCGTAAAACCAATGGATTAGCTATTTTTGATAAAGTCTTCAAGCCGGAAATAAGAGCGTTCATATGTAATGCGCCAGCCAAAGCATTCTTAGCAGGAATTGTTGGCCATACTTCTTCATATGGCTGTTCAAAATGTGAGCAAAGAGCTTTTAAAATAAATAATCGGCTTTCGTATTCTATAGCAGCCAGTAATTTAAGAACAGATGAAGATTTCAAAAGTCGAAAATGCATTAATTTTCATCAAGTAAACTTTCATACTTCTGTACATCCTCATGAAAAATGCGTTGTGCGGATGATAACTCAATTTCCCTTGGACGTCATGCATCTTATGGATTTGGGAGTAGCGAAGAAATTGTTAACACTTATTTGAAAAAAAAAAAGAACTGAAACAACTTGTCTTTCGTTGGTGACGGTCGTGTTTTTGCGTGCTCTTGATTATTTATTGATCTCTTGTGTTTGTGAACGGTGTTTTTACTCTGTTTAATCTGGTAAATAGTTTTAGCAGTGATTGCAAATATATGTGTATATATTTACGTTTACATAAAAGAGTTTGCCGAGTTTATACTCACTTTAATTAGCAGTTTAACTGAGACTGCTCTGCCTGAACATAAAGAAAACATAAAGTAAACATACGTTCATACTTACATACATATATTTACATTTGCATATTCTGTGTGATTACTAACAACAAACAGTTTGTCAATTTTTTTTGCTCTCGCTTTACAGCTCTCCCGCTCTTATCCGCTATTATCCGTCGCACTTGCGGTTCTATCTGCCTACGCGCTAACGCTCTCTCATTTAAGCGCTCTTTTGATATTTACTGTTTTATGTTGCTCTTGTAGTGATACGTTTTACTTATACATACCGTCGCCTTACTTTGTTTTGTGCTAGCATATTAGTTGCCAGATAAAACCTTAAATCAATTCGAAAATGTTTGCATGCTGTAGCACCAATTGCAAAGTGGTTGGAACCACCAACCAAGATTTTATTTTGTGTGGATTGTGTGACAACATGATCCACAAGAAATGTGCTGGCTTCACTCCCAAAATCAGGGACTTCTTAATTGCAGATACAGGCCTTAGATGGTACTGCGAGCCCTGCAATTTAGCTGTGAAAGAATCGACCAAGTTCATGAGGCAGACTCATGCTGGCTTTAAAGCTATGCATGTAGCTTTTAATAATCTGCAAGCGTCATTCAACGAGCTTGAGCTTAATTTCAAAAATGGCAAGGTGATTACCGAATCTCCGAAGCGTAAAAAGACTTCGGGTCCTAATCCACTTATTGCCCCACCTGTTCTTCCAACTAAACCCCTTCTAGTGCCTAACAATAATCCTTCAATTGGTTCCAATGCTAACCCACTAATGTTATTTAACTCTCCTGCTAGAAATCCTATCAACAACCTAGCCACTTTGTCTTCCGAACCTTTGCATGAGCCCTCTGGTTCAGCAGCTCGTGTGCCTATTAATCCTAATATAGGTACAACTGGGGCTCACAAGCCTCTGGTTGTTGTACCACTCAACAAATTTGTTTTTGTTTCTAGGCTGGCATCCGATACGTCATCGGATGACGTTGCAGCATATGTAAAGAGTCAAATCGATTCTCCTCTTATTGTTGTTGAAAAGTTTAAATTTAAACATGCCAGAAGTATATCTTCTTTCAAGTTGGGTGTACCGCCTGAACTTTTCTCGACAGTTTGCTCTGAAAAGTTTTGGCCGCCGCAACTTGTAGTTAAGGAGTATACGAATAGGCGAATTAATAGCAATAATGGTATAAGGATTAATAGTACACCGCCTGCCGTTAGAGGCCTTAACACTAAACTTTCTAAATTATATGTTAACAGCTTATCTTTTGATTCACATATAGTAGCACTCACGGAAACCTGGTTAAAACCTGATATATCTGATTATTCCATTTTTCCTTTTAAATATAACTTGTACAGATGCGATCGCACATCCCGCAAGGGGGGTGGTGTTCTCATTGCTGTTGACTCCTGTATTTCCTCTGAACAGATTCTTTCTCAGCATCTTCCGGACATAGAGTTTTTATGTGTTAAAATATTACTAAACGGCCGTTCACTTTATGTTACTTGCTCTTATATTCCTCCTCAATCTGATATTAACATTTACTCGTCCCATCTGAGTGCCCTGCAACTAGTTTCGTCATTTTTGACAGATATGGATAACCTGATAGTGGTTGACTTAATATTTGTTTCGGACTCCGATTGCAGTAATGCTAGTAGAATACCCCCTCTAGTGCTTCCGGAAGATACCTACCATCCAACCTTAGAATTATCCATCGAAATTCTTAACCCTATTTAAGTATCTAAAAATACTTTAAAAACCCGTTGCTTTCGTAAAACTAACTTTACTAAATTAAATTATCTTCTTCAACATACTAATTGGTCGCGCCTTTATTCTTGTAGTGATATAGAAACTGCTATAGCCATATTTTATAGGACCTTGAATTCGCTTTTGGATATTTGTGTTCCCCTCACTTGTTCTTCAAGTGACAATAAACCACCTTGGTTTACGAGAGAACTATCGAAGTTGACAAACGCAAAGACAAGATCATATACAAAAATTTAAAAAATCGGGAACTACTTTAGATTTATCTTCGTATTTAGTAGCAAAATCTAGTTTTATTTCCGTTAACACATCTTGCTATAGTAATTATCTTAATCGTTGTAGACTAAACTTTTCACGTGACCCTAAACAGTTTTATAAATTTGTTAACTCTAAACGTAAGACTTCTTGCTTGCCATCCTCAGTATACCTAGATGATACAAAAGCAAGTTCTGATCAGGCAGTAGCCGATCTATTTGCTGAGTATTTTCAATCAGTATACTCATCGAATATGTATAGTAGTAGTAATTCCTATCCTTTTCGAGTTCAAACGTCAAATTGCATATATGTCCCAGTAGTTACTGAGTCTATGCTCCTGAGTGAATTTAACTCTATTAAACCTGGCTACTTGCCTGGTCCTGATGGAGTGCCAGGTTGTATTCTTAGATACTGCGCGGATTCTCTTTGTGCGCCATTAAATAAAGTATTTAACTTGTCTGTTGATTCAAACGTGTTCCCTGATATATGGAAGGAATCGTTTATAATTCCACTCCATAAAAATTCTTCAAAATCAAACGTTAAAAATTATAGGGGCATATCCAAGTTGTCTGCCATACCAAAAGTCTTTGAAAAAATTATATGTTCTCAACTGCAACACGGATGTAGTTCGATTATATCGCCTTATCAACACGGTTTTGTTAGGCGTAGATCTACTACCACTAACCTTCTTGAATTCACTTCGCTTGTTATCAAAGGGTTTCAGGAAAAAATGCAAACTGACGTTGTTTACACCGATTTTAGTAAGGCATTTGATTCTGTAAGTCATCCTCTGTTGCCTCATAAATTAAATATTATTGGATTTCCAGCAAAACTATTATTGTGGCTTTCGGAGTACTTGTGTGGTCGAACACAAAAAGTAGTTTTTAAATCGTCGGTATCTAAACCTATTTTTGTTACCTCTGGTGTACCCCAGGGTAGTCACCTTGGACCTTTGCTATTTAATCTGTTTATTAACGATCTGCCAGCAGTTATTACTAACTCTTTTGTGTATATGTTTGCTGATGATGTAAAGCTATGTTTCACCTATAATGACGCTTCCCTGTGTAATTTTCTACAGTCGGATTTGGGTGCGTTGTCAGTCTGGTGCCGTACGAACTTACTCAATTTAAATTGTTCAAAATGTAAAGTCATGTCTTTTTGTAGAAGTACCCCTCATACTGCTCACTATTTGCTTGATGGTTCACCACTTGACCGCGTGTTTGAAATCAAAGATTTAGGCATTATTCTTGATCCTAAATTAAAGTTTGACGCTCATATTTCGTATATGGTCAATAAGGCCATTAATGTCCTTGGCTTCATCAAGCGGTGGTCGAAAGAGTTTAATGATCCGTACACCACTAAAACGCTTTATACATCCTTAGTACGTCCTATTCTGGAGTATGGATCTTGTGTGTGGTCCCCACAATACTCGATTCACCAGGACAGAATTGAATCTGAGCAGAAGAAATTTCTTCTATTTGCCCTTAGAAGTTTTAACTGGGTTGCTGGAGTTGACTTACCCCCGTATTCAAGTAGACTCCTTTTAATAAATCTTCCCTCCTTGTTAAACCGTAGAACTATGCATGGAGTATTATTTATTACTAACCTACTTAATGGTGAAATCGACTCATCAGTTCTTTTGAGTCGAATTAAATTTAATGTCCCGGTTAGATCTTCACGTAACTTTTTACCCCTTAGCCTTGATCGTTGCTTCAGCAACTATTAAATTCATGAACCATTTCGTGTTATATGTTCTGACTATAACAAACTTTATTCTCTTGTCTCCTTGGAGGCCTCAACCCCAGTACTTAAAAGATCGATCCTTTTTGCTTTATCTAATCGTAACCACTAACTACTAATCTAACGCTGGTCTGATTGGGTTTTTCCCAATCCTCGCAACAAATGTTGGACTGCTCAATTTTTATTGAATTTCCCAGAGCTTTAACTTTAACTTTTAATTATTTTTTCAGATTTATATATTATTCTATATTTTACTTAATTTAATTATTTTTTAATTTAAATTAAATTTTGATTCATTTTAATGTCAACTGCTCTTAGCTGACTATAAATAAATAAATAAATAAATAAAAAAAACATAGTGGCGAATAGTTATTTTTGGCTATGCCAAGACTATGATACCCTTCACACCGCCAAATCAATGCTCCCCCCTCTTATTTATGTTTCTGTGCAGTTGTTGGTAATATTTCGCTAATATTTTTACTCTTGAGCGTCATTTACTGGTTCGTGTGCGACAACAACAACAATTTTACATGTAGGTACTTGAAAGTGCACGAAAGAGACAACAATTGATGGTACGATATGGTCAATTTGTATGGTGGCTAAGTCGTAGAATGCTCCGAGCGGGATGAAATTTCATAGTGAACAAACCCGACATGATCTAAGCAATCTGTGAAAGTTTCATCAAGATCGGTTCAGCAGTTTGACCGGAAATTGTGTTGAAACAGACAGACGGACGGACGGACGGAAATCAATTCCTGAACTAGTCCTGATCATTTTGATACATAGTTTATGGGGTCTCCCATCATTCCTTTAAGGCGTTACAGATTCTTGACAAACTCAATATACCCAGTTTCACATGTGTAAAGGGTATAAAAATCACCCAATATCCTGGATAAAAATCTCCTTAACAAGAAAATCAAAGCGATTTGTGAAGAAATTTGGTCGAATATGCAGATCATTCGATGAATTGCCACGTTGGAAAGCGACTGAATTTCGGCAGGTGGTGCTATACACCGGGTTCATTTTGTTAAAAGATCTTGTTGACGCGGAACTATACGAGCATTTTTTACTTTTAATGACTGCGTACAGATTCATGAGTATTCCTTAAAGTCCAGAAAACAATTTTCCATGTATTCAACAGCTATAAGTCGCTTTCATAGGAGATTTCACTAAATTATACGGCTCGGAAAAAGTTAGTTACAACGTACATAACTTGCTGCATATATCCGAGTGCGTACCAAACTTTGGCTGTGTAGACAATTTTTCTTTATATAAGTATGAAATTATTTACAAGTCTTGAAGAAAAACATTCGTAAATCTTCACACATATCACAACAATTAAATACAGAAATAAATTTAATTCCACGCGACATCGAAAGCTGCAGTTTACTTGGCAGGAAATCAGACAATATGCACTCAAAATTTAAATGCAACGACTTTTTTTTAAGCAATAAAGCTCCCAACTGCTATTGCCTTCTCAAAGATTCAAATATTATAAAGATAAAAGGGTTTATGGAAGAAAATGGGAATGAGTTCATAAGTGGACATTTTTATACAGACATTATCAGCTCCTTTGACTACCCAGTGGACTCCAGAACTGCATTAGGAATAGCGAAAGCATCGAAACTAGCTGACTTAGAAGAAAAATTAAACGTCAATCAAATTTACTGCAAATTGTTTTCTATAGCCGAATCCGAACACTTTCATTTTGTACCGCTTCTTCATCATTGCGTCAATTCAAATTTTATTAAGATTTTACGTAAACAAAGACGTGTGAACACAATTCTTTTTTAAGGTTAACTTAAATATATCTAAAAATAAAATGTCTAAGCGCTTATTCTCCTGCTCCCCAATTGGTATGTTTTATACGCTACTAATGCTATAAATATGTTTGTTAACCTAATTTTTTTTTTGTATAGACAATGCGAATACATCACTTATTCTAAATCAGTCTGAAGACGCTCTTCTACTTCCAAATGGTATATATAAAATATTTAAATTTGTTGAAATATTGACCCCACAAGTATTCTTTAGTTACAAAGTACCAATCTGGCAACATGAGATTGTGTGTCCGTCTGGCAACTCGCATTTGTTTATTCTTAGGTTTTCCTTTGTTCTGAAGTCAGTCTGTAACCGAGAGTCGCTAAGTATGCATCGGAGGTGTATCGATAGATCATATTACAATAAACTACATATGCATATATATATCGCTGTTCTTATTATTTTCGCAACGCAATTGAAACTCGCGCATACTTCGCGGTAATTTCAATAGGTTATGGGCCCAGAGTGCCGAAAATAATAGAAAAGCGTGGACAATAGAAAAAGTACAGTCGTGAAAAATGGCGGGTGCTTTTATTCGTATAGAGCCGCTGTGTGCGGAGAACTATGATACATGGAAACTGCAGATGCGAGCCGTATTAGTAAAAAACGAACTATGGCAGTACGTCGATGGGACGAAACCGTATCCAGCAGCGGTGGAAGATCAGGCTGTATGGAAAATATTCGACGAAAAGGCGCGAGCAGACATATTGTTATCAATTAGCCCATCAGAATTGGCTATAATTGAAAAGTGTGGATCGGCGAAAGAATACTGGTTGAAATTGCAGGAGACATTTCAATCAAAGGGGCCAGTGCGAAAAGCGAGCCTGTTAAAACAAGTGGCATTGTCACGCATGAATGAAGGTGGCGACGCACGCCAACATGTGAACAATTTTTTCGACGCAGTTAAAAAATTAAAAGAGATAGGAGTTGCGATTGGCGATGATCTACTAGTGATCATATTATTGTACAGTCTCCCTGATTCGTATGAAATGTTTCGTTGTGCGATGGAAGCCCGAGATGACTTGCCACGCCCTGATGTGCTTCGCGTTAAGATTCTAGAAGAATCGGAAGCGCGAAAAACAAAAGGTGATCGTGAAGAGCAAAACGCCATGTTTGCTTATCGTCGGAAAGACAATAACAAAGAGGAACGGAACGAAAAATTTCAAAAGGAAGAGAGAAAATGTTTTAGCTGCGGCAAAGCTGGGCATTTTGCGCGAAACTGTCGAAACAAGACAAAGAAGAACACGAAAAGTGATACAAGAGAGCAATGCGCAAGTACATCAGAGATGCTAAACGCTTTAGAGATGGCATTTTTCACAAGTGAGAAAAATAACTTATGGGGTCTAGATAGCGGCTGCACTGCACATATGAGTTCAAATGTGAACATGTTTGATAAAATGAAAGTGGTCGAAAAGACATTGCATTTAGCAAACGATAAAATCACAAAGATAAATGGTATCGGTGAAATTAAAGTCGCCGTTAAAGACCAGCAGCGAAAAGCGGATTTAACGCTAAAAGATGTATTCTATGTGTCAGATCTACGACAAAGCTTAATGTCGATTTCCAAAATTACAGATAATGGTTTTGAAGTGCTATTCCGGAAGAATGAAGCAATTATTATGAAAAATAGTGCAATAATGCTACGTGCACAACGACATGGAAACTTATATTATTTGAACAGCGAAAAGCATCAAGTTAACAGTACAATGCACAGTGAACAAAATAATATTGATCTATGGCATTATCGGATGGGACACTTAAACGAAAACGATCTAAAAAGTATGGCTAAAAATGGCAAAGTCTATGGTATGGAAATAAATGAAAAGGAAAAACTATCGAAGTGCGAAATTTGCATAAGTGAAAAACAAACTGCAAATAGTTATAAAAGCGCACAAGAAAAGCGTACAACAGAGCGACTTGAAATAGTACACAGTGACCCAATGAGAACGCAATCTATTGGAGGCTGCAAATATTTTGTTACCTTTATAGATGATTATTCGCGGCATTGCGAAGTCTATTTTTTAAAACAGAAATCTGACGTGTTCGACGCTTTTAAGGTATACAAAGCCGCAGCTGAAAATTACACGGGTACCAAGGTGAAAGCTCTTCAGTCGGACAACGGGACAGAGTATTGCAACAAAGCATTTGATGCCTACATGAATACTAATGGAATTGGAAGACGATTGACAACGCCCCATACACCACAACAAATGGATTAGCAGAAAGGCATAACCGCACCCTGGTCGAGATGGCGCGGTGCATGATGAAGCAGTCTGGCGCACCACCATCGTTTTGGGCGGAGGCAATCAACACAGCGTGCTACACAAGAAATAGATGTATAACACGGGGATTATCCGGTGAAGTTCCTCACACTTACTGGACAAAAAAGGTACCTACAGTGGTACACATGCGTATATTTGGTACGAAGGCATATGCGCTAGTTAAGGGCTCAAATAAAGGAAAATTTGAGTCGCGCTCGGAGGAATGTGTGCTGGTTGGCTATTCAACAACATCGAAAGCATATCGGTTGTATTTACCTGGAAAACTTAAGGTAATAGTAAGCAAAGATGTTAAGTTTTTGAATATTCCAGGCTTCAAAAGCGAATATGCAGAGTTCTACGACTGCAAGCAGAGCACAGACGAAGACATCGTTATCAATCTGACCAGCAAACGCAGCGAACAACATGCAAGGGATGACAGCAGCTGCGAAGAGCAACAAGAGCCAGTTAATCAGAGGCATGGCAGAGGGCGTCCGAAGCTTGAGAATACAGGCCGACGCGGTAGACCACGTAAAATATATCAGGCACCAACACAGGTGCGCGACGACAGCAGCAATGAGGAAAGCAGTGAAAGCGAACTGTTTGAAGAATGCGAAATGGCATATTTAGCTTCACCAGAGGATCCGACTACGTTAGAAGAAGCAGTAGAGAGCATAGATGGCCCTTACTGGACAAAGGCGATAGAGGATGAGTTTTTAGCACAGATCCAAAACAATACATGGAAAATAGTGGAACGTCCCAAAGATCGAAAAGTTTTGGGAAGCAGGATGGTATTCCGTACAAAAGATGATGGCACAGTCTCAGGAAAAAAGAAAGCACGATTGGTTGCTAAAGGGAACGCACAGAGGCCCGGAGAAGATTTTCACGAAACTTACTCACCTGTAGCTAGATTCACATCAGTAAGGTTGTTGGTTGCTATGGCAACTGAACTTGATATGCAGATACACCAGATGGACGTCGTGACAGCGTATTTAAACGGCGAGCTCGAAGAGAGCGTATATATGAAAGTACCGGAGAGCTTCAACGATTTCATGAAAAAGTTGGAATCCGGTAAGCCAGTAGGAAGCAAGCAGAACTCTCATCATGGAGAATTCTTGAATGCAGCAGTGGAATGACGTGAAGCACGTTCATCTTTGGAAAATCCTGTATGTCTGCTGAGGAAGGCGCTATACGGACTGCGCCAGTCTGGATTGCGTTGGTATAGCAAACTTACAACGAAGCTGCAAGAAATTGGACTGGAGGCTACAAAACAGGACCCATGTCTATTTTTTAAGCGGCAAAAGGAGAAAATTCTTTTGGTCACTATTTATGTGGATGATTTGCTTTTGGCGACTAATCATCCGCAATGGTTGCAGCAGACAAAAGAAGTTCTCGGAGCAGCGTTCGAGATAAAAGATCTTGGGCCAGTAAAGAATTGTCTTGGCATCGAGTTTGAGCAAAATATGAATGAGCACCGCATATTTCTCTCACAGGAAAAGTACATAAAGGCTGTACTGAAACGATTTGGAATGACTGAATGCAAACCAGCATTGACACCAATCGAGGCGAAATGTACTTTGAAGCGGCCAGAAAGAGCTGATCAAAAGGAAATGGATAAGTATCCTTACCAAAATTTAATTGGGTCTCTTATGTTTCTTGCAGTCACAACTCGCCCAGACATTGCATACGCCGTTAACTTTATGAGCCAGTTCAACTCAAACTATGGCGTTGAACACTGGAAAGCAGCGAAACGAATCCTTCGATACTTAAGCGGTAGCATGCAACTCGGCCTGTTGTTTAAGCAAACAGGCGGAGATCTTTATGGAGTCGTCGATGCTGATTGGGGTGCAAATCTGACTCACAGGCGCTCTTATTCTGGTCATGCGTTTATACTAGCAGGTGCCGCCATTTGCTGGGAAGCAAGAAAACAACGTACAGTCGCACTGTCAAGCACCGAATCCGAATACTTGGCAATGAGTGAAACAACAAAGGAGGCTTTGTACTTGAAGGCAATTCTAAACGGAATTGGTAGAAAATGCGATGCAGTACAACTCTTCAATGATAACCGAAGTGCTCAAAAATTGGTAAAAGGCTTTGGTTTCCATCCTCGTACAAAGCATATCGACGTGAGACACCACTTCATCCAACATAAACTTCAGAGTGGTGATATCCAAGTAGCGTATATGGAGACAGAACGGATGCCCGCAGACGTCCTAACAAAGGGCCTTAGTAGCGCCAAGCACTACGGCTGCATTTCTTCACTGGGCGTTACTAGTATTTAAGATTTATAGATTTGTTACTTTGAGGGGGCGTGTTGAAATATTGACCCCACAAGTATTCTTTAGTTACAAAGTACCAATCTGGCAACATGAGATTGTGTGTCCGTCTGGCAACTCGCATTTGTTTATTCTTAGGTTTTCCTTTGTTCTGAAGTCAGTCTGTAACCGAGAGTCGCTAAGTACGCATCGGAGGTGTATCGATAGATCATATTACAATAAACTACATATGTATATATATATCGCTGTTCTTATTATTTTCGCAACGCAATTGAAACTCGCGCATACTTCGCGGTAATTTCAATAAAATTTTTCTGTATTGTGTTATTTATTATAATATATTTAAATTTCAACAGGAGGCATTAAAGCGTCCGAAAATGTGGAGATCCTGATCAGGCTCACAAAATTGGAAGAGCAAAATAGATTTTTACTGGATCTGGTTGCGAAACAAAATGTGATTCTGGAAAGTGTTGCAGAGTACATTAGACCAAAAATTGTTCACGATTTAAAGCTCTTTCCATTTTGCACAGTAAATGACATTGAGGTCGCTGAAGCGATGATTGTCTCTAAGCCGGAATCAGACATTGTAAGCAGTTTATGAATAAATATGTTGTTTACTACAATCGTTGCAATGAATCTTATTTCTTTTCAGTTATACTATTTTAAACAAACATTTTCAAATAAAAAAATATACCAACAATAATAGACGAAATTTTCAAGGAAGACGTTATATTAAAAATTATTTGGGATGGCACAAAGGGCAAAGTTGCAGTGAAAAATTATGTTTTATTTAAAAAATTCATGTTCGGTAACTTATAAATATTACCCTTTTTTTTCTTTATCTATGTGTTTATTTTTCCTTTTTAGATGCAATTTAAGATGATGCAATGACGTACGAAGATTTCGTAAATAATATTAAAAAAGCCTTTGCTAAAAAAAAAGCTGCTTTCTATCGCAAAACTTATAAATTAAAAAACTTATGAATAAAATAACATTTAATTATTAAATATTTTTAAAATGTTGTTTTACGCGTAGAATAGGAGATCTCTTCTTTTGCTCTATAGGGAGGTTAAAAGGAGATCTCTTTTATTGCTCTATAGGGAGGTTAAAAGGAGATCTCTTTTATAGCTATATAGGGAGGTTAAAAGGAGATATCTTTTATTGCTCTATAGGGAGGTTAAAAGGAGATCTCTTTTTTTGCTCTATAAGGAAGTTAACAGGAGATTATAGGAAATCTCTTCTATTGCTTCTTTGGGAGATTATGGGACTACTCCATTCCAATTACACGCAATGTAAAAAACTATTAGTCGATTTTACGTGTATTTACGCACGAGTATAGGGAGTAATAGGAAGTTCTCCAAACATCGCAAAGGAGGCCTCCTGGAGCTCTCAGTGATTGCTCCGAAGCACTACTGGGCATCGCTGCAGCATGGTCACACACACACACACACACACGCACACACACACACAAACAAACACACACAATTATAGACTTAGGCCCGATTTCTCAATGTCCGGTTAGTCAACTTGTTCTAAGTTTAGTCGAATTTGAGTTTCTCAATGTTCGGTTAGGAGTATATGAGAAACAAACTAACCGGAAGCACTAAGTATAGAATGTTCTAGAGCAATCACTTCGTTTTTCGTGCATTCGTGCGGGTTTCGCTGTACATTTGCACGATGGATGGATGGCTGTGGAGACGACTGCGCGCTCTTGCATTATTTTAGTTTGCGATTAGACGGAGAGAGGCAGTCGACTGAAACGGTCGATCCACGCAGCTCTGCTGTTTATATGCGTATTTGATTTACGTCTTTGATTTGCGTGTAGGGTTTTGTTATTTTTGGGGTGGGTCTCTGAAAATTGAACAGCGTTGAGTAAATGTGTGTTCACATGCATGCAATAATGTTTGTTTGTATGCAGTGTACAAGAAACTGTCTCAGTTTATGATATTTTTATTTTTTTACAGGTTTATATATTTAAGTGACTTTCTTATTTAATTTATTAAAAAGCCCTTATGAAATAATGTTAAAATTTTGCCATATTATTTATATATTTAATTATACCTACGATTGATGATTACATAACAAATTTATTTTCTATTAACATTTAATTAAGTCTTATCAAAACAATACATGTAAGATAAAGCATTTGTCACAGGCAGCAACAAAAATGTGTAAACACCCAGTAATCTATGAACTCATATTTGTATGCCCACAAACAGCAACACAAGAAAATGCTGTTTTGAAGAAGCTTATTTGCTACGTTATCAAGTTTGCCGCTCGAAGAGTTAATCACATTGAAATATGTTATTTTATTAGACTATTTTTAGCAATTTCTCAATTATTAGCTTAGCGCCAACTTATTCTAATCAATATATAAAACTATAACAAATATATTATTAAATTACATATCAACAATAGGACTTATAATATATTAGGGTATCCAACACTCAACATTCGTCTGTTCATACTCCTATTCAACATGTTCGCTATTTAAGTCTATTAGTGTGCGTGTGCGTATGTGTATTCACAAAAGAAGCAAAACAGAACTGCCGCACAAAATATAAAATCGACAATTTCAGACTTCTGCTTGAATCTGCTTTATGCAGTCCAACTTGGAAGGGTAGTATAAACTTATTATGAACTTTGTCAAAATAAGTAGCAAAACGTGAGATACTTTAGAATGATTTATTTTCATATTTTTTATTTATTTATCGAAAATAAACTATATACATATACATAAAAAGTAAATATTTGAGTTTTAATTGGCTATTATTCAATATTGGTACAAAGGGTATTTTTACTTCGTGCATTTTGTACGTTGAAGCAAAACAGAATTGCACTGGCTTTGTCATTTTGGTAGAGGCAGTGAAGAACGAATTTCGTTTTATGTGTGCGTGTACATGAATATTACATATTTCACGCGTAAGCAAAACCTGACCTTTCTCAACATCTACAATATGTATGATTTTTTACATGTACATTTGCATCCTGGTGCAGGGCTTTGGGTGGGCAACTATATTTATTATAATTTTTATGTTGAATAATATTAAATATATACATATTTACATAATTGTAAACATCTATGATCGCCGCTCATATTGGCTCCCGCATCACATAAATAGTTAATCGGTACCCAGGGAACACCACGAGGAGGCCATAACAAATGTAATGGGGCCATATTTAAATATGACCTATGAGTCGACTTGATATGACGCAATTTAAAAATTTAAATTAATTTTACATACATACACATATTTTAAAGTTATGGATATGGTTTGAAACTCAAATAAAGTAAGATGATGCTGCTTTAAGGAGTTTTCACACCTGAAAATGCATTACAGTCAATGTATATTGCATATTTTTGATTCCTGTAGTATCATGTTTAGCCATATTGAGCCTTGCAGCACAATATTGTAAATATGTACATATGTATGTATGTACATGGATATGCCCAATTTTTGTTGGGCTTGTGTGGTAAGGGGAAAGGGCTGGGGATCTTGTCAGACACTTCTGACTTTCGAGTGCAAAAATAAATGCGGTCAACTACCGTTGCAGATTTTTGTTGCAATAACCATTAGTTGTAACTTTCTGTTTAAACTATTAACATATGTATGAATGCATGTTAAATAGGCGACAACGGCACCTTTAATAGTTTATTCCAAACCAGCTTGTAGCTCTATATGTGTGTGTGTGTATGTGTAAGTGAGTATCTATAAAAGGATAATTTACATTCTCTAAAGACTATCAGTACTTTGCCACAGCACAAGCATACAACATAATCATTATGTTTTAAATTTAATTTCGTAATTGATTTTTATAAATACGATTTTTGTTTTTCTCATTTGCATTTCAATATTATCTATTAAATACCATAAACAATTTTTATCTAGAAATACGAAATAAAAAGCGAATCATATAATTCTGCACCCGTGCTATTGGATCCATGCAGACAAAAGAGCGCTGAGAGAGGTTTGCAGAACTCTCTAATTGCAAGCTTTGCAGAAACAGTATGCCGCGCATAAACTGCAAGTCATTCTGTTGCTTGCTTTGCTTCCAATTAGTGAGACCATTTTTTGTATTGTATGTGCATAAGTATAATATTTCCTTTGACTAGATATAAATTCTCGGTTTGGCTTTTTATATTGATTCACACACATTAACAATACATACATTTATATAGTATAATAACGTATGACTTGGTCTACTTAAAATTTATTAATTACGCACATGCATCAAATACAAAAAACAATTTGATTGACTTTTAGATACATTATATGTGTAGATATATGTATGTATAAGAAGTTATGCATATCTGTCTGGCATATTTATATATAAATGCGTATGTGCATATTTAAAAAACATTTAGTATTGCACAACGCGACATGGAGCTTATAGTATGTTTGATTTGTAAATAATAATATTGTGTATGTTATGTATTTACGTTAAAGATAAAAATTATGATATATGTACATACAAACAGCTAACTTAAATTAAATCCTTGAAACATTTGGCAGTCGTAGACCAAAAACATACAAACTTCATAAATCGTTGTCATCGTTTTTTTTTTTTTTTTTTTGATTGTTTTAACTCCTGTTGAGCGTTGATTTTGAGTTTACTATAGTAAGTATGTATGTACAATATTGCGCTCGTTTTGATGATTGGCAGCTTGACTTGGCCAAGAGGGTCAATGTCGGTTTGCTGTCTCTATGTGTATTGTGTGCTCTGTGTTACTACATATCCTGAGAAGCAGCCAGGACGTCCAACTCAATTGGTGCCGTGGGAGGAGATGTACTTGAGTTGGGCGACTGCTGGGTATATTTGCAGGCGGTCGTAAGGCACTTGCAACCACCGCAGCTGGATCGTTGATCAGCTCGCCAAAACTTTTCGCCATAATCATAGCTGTTAAAAGAGTAGTGCATTGTATCTTTATTTTACTATTCAGCATTAAGATAAAGAACTTACCAGATTTCTTCCCCAGCATCGATGTCACGGCAGGCAAAGAATGAAATTTTGGGAAAACGATAATCCTGGTGCTCATAGAAGACGCGCACGGGGAGAATATTGGGATCGCACGAGTGATTGAAGAAGCGACTTATATTGCCGTAATAGTTGGCATCAATGAAATGCCCGTTGTCCAGATCAAAGTAGTAACTGTCATCGGTGCGTCGATGTGCCTCGGGTTCGGTGAGTATCTCGCCCGTATAGCTGGCAACAAAAGTACCTTTGGGCACATTTGCAAGCGCACGAACGCCCCAACCCTTGGCAGCCTCTTCGCACTCAACAATCTGCAGGGGTGTCCGTGTGCCATTCTGTACCACACGATTCTTGCAGGAAAGCTGGAAAAGTAGAGTGTAATGAGTTAAAGCTACTTTAATCGCATTGTGGATTGAAGCCGATTGTTTTGACTTACTTGATTGCAGCCGCAGACATCGTTGCATTCGAATATAACAGCTGGATCATCGTAGTTGAAATCGCAGTTGAGACGATTCTCGGCCGTGTACCAATTTTGCGAAGAGGCGCCATTGCATTGGCACTGATCAGTACTGCAGCTGTCCAGACACGAGCAGATGCGCATCTGTGAGACGCGACTATCAATCTGGACAGAATTCTGAAGTATAATGCACTTGGTAATGTATTTGAAATCCGGCCACATCAGCGCATTGGCTTCATCCTCATGCTCTGAAATGGTAAGTTCATTGCGCACCGCCTGTATGGGACGAGCCTCGCGTCCATTTGATGCATCTGCACAAACAACTCGTGTGCGCAGTCCTAGAGGCCGAAAGCTGCGCATCTGCATGTTAAAGCCAACCGTTCGGCCGCATTCTGACTCCTCGTTGGGTATGCAATCGAAAGGCAACTGCTCCGCTTTATTCTTAATCATCAGATCCGCACCATTCGCTATCAATGCGATGCACATGCGCGTCACCGAGTGACGACAGGCAATGTGTCTATGTGAAAAAGATTTAAATATGTATACGATTGTATGTAACATTTATACGTTTTGGTTACTTACAGCGGCGTATCGCCCTCAACATTTTGCACATTGCAATTGGCACCCGCCTGCAGAAGAATTGTTATCGTCTCTAGACCATCGTTTTGCAGTGTGGACCAATGTAGCACTGTGTTGTTGTCATTATCGCATATATTGGGATCAGCGGCATGATTGAGTAGCAGGCTGTTAATGAATTGCAAAAGTTACACGACTCTAATCTAAAACAACCTACCAAATCCAACCATTATTGTCAACAAGTAATAAAATATTTTAAACCGATTTTTTTTTAATTTCTTATATCATTAGAAAGCCTCGTCATTTGTTAGTGTCACAGACTTTATATTATTTGCAAAATAAGTCGGAGGAAAAAACGTTGGTTTAATGGCATATAGAGCATTAGTAGTACTTATAACATGTGCTCTTTTATTTAACACTTTGCTAAAAGAAGCAGGCACATACATATATGTACATACATATGTATGTAGAGTTCAATTAATCAGTTTTCTTAGGTCAAACCATTTTCCACGCGGACGAAGCCACAATAAACGTTAAAAAAGTTAGCAATAATAGTTCTATTAACTTTTACAATTGTACATAGCAACTAAAATATATTAATGTTTGTTTCGGATATGAAAGTTTATGTTTTATGAAAAATGCACTTGCAAGTGAATGCTTTTACAAAACTAAACAAGTAAAAAGGCTCTAGACGGGAGAGCCCGACTAGAAGATACCCTGAACCCAGTTGCAATAAATAAATTAAATTTATAATTGACTTTGGTATACTGACTTCTTCAATCGATTAATAGTTTTCGATTGTAAAAAATAATGCAACCCTATAATAATGTTACACTTAAAAATGCTGCCAAAACATTTTTTTAGTGCTGCCCTGGTTTTGCATTTTTATTGGGCACAATCGAACAAAAAAAGTGCAGTATGAAACAAATGCAGCACTCTCGATTTTGACAGTGCTCAAAATGTTGCCTTCTGCACTGTCAAAAGGCAACACTGAATAGAATCGAAAACGACAACACTTCAGAAGAACTGCCTGATATTACGATCGAAAATGAAAAAAGTGCAACCCTGAATGAATGTATCAAAAATGCTACACTTTTTGGTACAATCGAAAACGCTATAAGTTCAATATCTCCGGTGTTTCTCAACCGATTTGGACGAATTTTTCAGAAAAGTTCTATCATTACCCATTACGTCAACCCTCATTTTTAGATTTTCCAAATTCGATCTTTTTTGTTATCGATTCCATGAGTATATCGGAAACCATAATAGTTATCGATAATTTGAAGCAAACTTGTTCTGCTCATGGTATAGAAGAACTTATATCCAAAATCTGAAGTCTCTAGCTCTTGTAGTCTCTGAGATCCACGCGTTCATACAGACGGACAGACAGACGGACAGACGGACATGGCTATATCGTCTCGGCTGTTGATGCTGATCAAGAATATATATACTTTATGGGGTCGGAGATGCTTCCTTCTGCCTGTTACATACTTTTGCACAAAACCATTATACCCTTATTTACCCATTTTATAGGTTAAGGTTTGATTAGGCTAAAAATTTGCTTACCTTACAATATCCGTGTGTCCCAATTCGGCTGCCCAAACCATGGACGTCCAGCCACCCTCATCCTGAGCATTAATAAAACTCAAAAAATTGCCAATGTTGCGCGACGCGCGAAAACTATCCACAATCAGTTGAGCAGCCTCATGATTTCCCAGTTTAGCGGCAATATGCAGACTAGTCATGCCATCTGGACCCTGTAAATCCAAAATTTAATTTATATTTAAGTCTTTGAACTAAAGAGTGTGCGAGAGTGAGCCAAAAACGAGCCGCACCTTAATCGCAACTTCTGCACCGCATTGCAAAAACAGATTTAGCATATCGCATTTGTCATTCATGACGGCGCACATAAGCGCTGTGCGCAATTCACTATCGACAATATTAATAAATTCCTGCGAGGTAGCACCCTTGCAGAGTAGCAAATAGGCCATTTGTAGAGTGCCCGAATGGGCCACCAGATGCAGACAGGTACCATTAGGGTATTCACGCATGCGCGTCATCACATCATAGTCAGCAGCTTATTAGACAAATATTATAATGTATTGTTTAGCTAGCAACGAGACGTTTTTTTTTTTTTTTGTTCATACCCAGAATCTCAGCGACACGCTCCAGATCATCGTTCTGAACGGCATAGTACATGTCGCGGGAATTGAATTCGGTTGTTACCCGACCGCTGGACGAGACAATCCTATCACGCAGCACCACATTCATAACGGACTCAGGTATCAACTGTTCAAAGTTAATAGTGTTCAGCGCCTGTACAGTACCATTGCCGGCGCGTGTTCCGTTCGATTTCACAGCCACCTTACCACAGAAGTTACCTGTAGAAGTTGCTGTCGTCTTGGCATGTCCACCGCCGCTTTCTGGCTTTGATGTGCTAGCTGCGCCAGCATTTGTAAACTCTGCCATATACGACGATGTAGTCAGCTTAGCAGGCTTAACAGGCTTGCTGTGATGGGAAAGCAATTAATTGAGGAATTAACTGAACTGACTTTGACTGAAACACTTACATTTTTGTCTTCTGGGCAGGAAAAAAGACGGGCAACGTCTGACATTTCATGGTTACAGTTGAGGTGCGCTCTGGTGTATCCATGCCGCAGTGCGGACACTTAAGAACCAGCAATGGGCAGGCATAACTGCTGCTGCTGCTGCTTGAACCGGAATTGCTTGGCGGCTGTGCATCGTAGGTGCTGTTAAGGATGAAGCGTTGAGCGCAATCTGGATGAAAGAAGTGCTGCTGTTTGCACAGCACAAATTTTCCCTGTAGCGGAAAAGAAGAATTTTTCAATTGCTATATTTATATTCGTGATAACAAAGTATAAATAAAAACAAGTAGGCTTTAGTCGGGAGAGCCCGACTAGAAGATGCCCTGTACCCAGTTGCAATAAATATATTAAATTTATATAAGACTTTGGTATACTGACTTAGCTTCAACCGATTAAATGCGATATCTCTGGTGTTTCTTAACCGATTTGGACGAACTTTTCAGAAAAGCTGTAAAGTTATCCACTATTTCAACCCTCATTTTTAAATTTTACAAATTCGATATTTTTCTAATCGATTACATGTGTATATCGGAAACCATAATAGTTATCGATAATTTGAAGCAAACTTGTTCTGCTTATGGTATAGAAGAACTTATGTTCAAAATCTGAAGTCTGTAGCTCTTGTAGTATCTGAGATCCAAGCGTTCATGCAGACGGGCAGACGGACATGGCTATATCGTCTCGGTTGTTGATGCTTATCAAGAATATATATGTACTTTATGGGGTCGGAGATACTTCCTTCTGCCTGTTACATACTTTTGCACAAAACCATTATACCCTTATTTACCCATTTTATGGGTTAATGGTATAAAAATACGTAATACTCGGTTATCCCGATTTAAAGAAAGAGTTCCACCATACTAGAGACGCTTCGAATTACGCTATATGCGCAGTTCTGGAATAGAACTGGAGACCAATCAAATTAATTTCGCCTTCGCTTACAAAAACCGAAGAAAACTATGCCACTAACGAAAAAGAAATGTTGGCAATGGGCAACAGCACAAATTTTCCCTGTAGCGGAAAAGAAGAATTTTTCAATTGCTATATTTATATTCGTGATAACAAAGTATAAATAAAAACAAGTCGGGAGAGCCCGACTAAAAGATGCCCTGTACCCAGTTGCAATAAATATATTAAATTTATATAAGACTTTGGTATACTGGTTTAGCATCCATCGATTAAATGCGATATCTCCGGTGTTTCTCAACCGATTTGGACGAAATTTTCAGAAAAGTTCTATCATTATCCATTACTACAACCCTCATTTTTAGATTTTCCAAATTCGATATTTTATTGTTATCGATATTATGTGTATATCGGAAACCAGAATAGTTATCGATAATTTGAAGCAAACTTGTTCTGCTCATGGTATAGGAGAACTTAAATACAAAATCAGAAGTCTCTAGCTCTTGTAGTCTCTGAGATCCACGCGTTCATACAGACGGACAGACGGACAGACAGACGGGCAGACGGACATGGCTATATCGTCTCGGTTGTTGATGCTTATCAAGAATATATATACTTTATGGGGTCGGAGATACTTCCTTCTGCCTGTTACATACTTTTGCACAAAACCATTATACCCTTTTTACCCATTTTATGGGTTCAAAGTTCAACAAGTGGAAACGTTGGATTCGGACGCAACCGACTGCAGTATAGTCGATAGCTGTTAAAAAACGGCTAACAAGAGGCCTGATTGCAAAGGGGAGCGGATGCAGCAGGGGTGTGTTGCGTTCAAAGATTGGCCGATGCAGATATTTCGGGGAGCTCAAAAAACTCAGTTTTTAATGGGCCGTTGAGGCAGCTGGGAGACGTCATCACTTAAATTGGCACCCAACTCTGGTGACTCTAGCTCAAAAAATGTGGTTGACACACGCATACAAGTTTTAGAAAGGAGGGGGACTTGGGGCGGTATTGGTGGGCGTGTTTGCTAAGTTTAAAGTTTGGATGCAGTTTTTTGGGGGTCGTTATCTTCTTACCAAACTCTAACAGTAAGGGTTTGAGAAATATAAGGATTTGTCAACTTTGATATGTCGAATTTATCGACTTGCCAGCCCCCAGTTATCGTATAAGTCCAATCTTGACACTTTATTTGTCCCGGCCATAGAAAAAGATATTTGCAAAGTCAGATATTTTCAAGTATCTAGCTTGAAGGGTGTCGAAAAAAGTTGCGTTCATACATACGGATGCACAGACAAAAATACGGACAAAAACAATACAAACGCCCATCTTGACACTTTAATTTACTATCCCATAAATAAAGAGATTTGGAAAGTTTCAAGTCTCTAGCTTGAAGGGTGTCAAATAAAGTAGCGTTCATGCAGACGGACAGACACCATGACTGACATTGCACAAAGCCAAAATACCTTTAATTTCGGTATCGAGTATAATAATAGAAATGGGAGCGGATTATGGATTTAGGTACTCATCATGGCTTAATGGTTTACTGTTAGCCAGCACACTCACCTGGGTGCAAAAGATGCCGCAGCCGGCACAGCAGTTATGCGCTTGAAGTCGCTTCTTGTGCTCATCGCAGAGGATCATGTAACCGACACGTTGGCTGGGACGCAACAGATTGTGCACCTCGGCAGATAATTCATTGCAACAGCCAATCTTTTGTTCATCAATGTTGTCGATGGCACAGCAGTAGGATGCATCTGGAGCATTTCTCGCATAATAGTGTGAGCTCTTTTGGCACAGACAAATGAATTTCACCGATGGGGATGAAGAAGCAGCAGCAGCGGCCGCTGAAGTGCGGGCCTCAGCATCCTTGGCATCAGCAGTGTTGTTGGCTGCCAAAATGGCAATGTTCAGCAAATTAAGCTGTCCATGTTCCAGTGTTGTTGTTGTCGGTGTTACTGTTGCCGTTGTATTGGTTGCATTGCGAACACCGCCGCGACGTGTGTACTTGACAGAAGCAGGTGGTGGTGGAGGAGGCAGCGTTTGTTTGCGTAGAGTGTCAACTGGCGGCTGAATGTTTGATGACTCCTTACTAGCATTGCGGACACGAAGCGTGACGCTGGGTTTGCCCACTTGAACGCGTGAAGTTGGTACAAACTCCTCGTTGTCCGTGTTGGAGCTATCTTTGTCGCTGGCCTCTTCGCTATTGTTGCGTCTTAGGCCCAAGTTCTTAAGATGCTTTTCCTTCTGTTTGGCCAGTTTACGCTGCTGTTTCTTGTTCATTTTACGCTCCTCGGGCGAATTACCAGTCAGCTTAGCCGCCTTAATGTCACAGAGAAATTGTTCGAGGTCAGGACATGGAGGCATCAGACTCTTTGCCAGCAGCGCTGCATCAATATAACGCTGAGAGGGTGAGAACAGACGCTTTTTGATGGCATTTGTACCAGTGGGATGCAGCTCTAGACCGCTGACGGGGTCCCCATCCGATTTCTCGCTTTTCTGTTGAGATGTCAATGAGTTTGAGCCACCGGCACCACCGCTGCACGATTGCATCGGTGTCTCGAATTGGCCACCATCCCTCTCAGCTGCCTCCCAGTGTGTCATGCGCTCAATATGCTTTGTCTCGAACTCGCAGCGCAACTCATCATTTTCGAGTATTTTCGTTGTGGGCTTAATGCGACGCTTCGAACGCTTGGGCAACTGTAAATCCCTGCTGTTGGATGTCATTGCCGCTTTTCCCGACAATTGCATCGCTGACGCAGCACGCTTATTCCCATTGGCCAAGGTTAGTAAATAATTGTTGCTGGCGCTTCCGCTGCTGTTTGTTGTTGCCGCCAGAAAATGCAGCGAGGTATGGTTTTTTGCATCGGTGCATCGGGGTAGAGGCACTGGCACTTTAGCCTTACGGCCACGCTTCTTCGGTGGCGTTTTCTCATCCATTGTGGCCGTCATGGCGGACAAATGATCAAAAGCTGATGTTGTCGTTGATTGCTCACTGGCCAGCAGTGGTTCTGATTTGGCCTCGTCGACATAGTTGTGCACATGATCCAGACGATTACCCAGACGCACGCTCCTTCGCATCCGTTTGGAAGCTAGGCCGCTAGGCGCACCAGCAGTCAAAGCATCATCATCATGTTCGGTGTTAGCCACCACCAAAGCCGTATCAGCTGCTGACAAATGCAGCTCCTCTTCGGGCAGCTTGCGCTTGCGACCCACTTTACGATCTGCTGTTGGCGTGGGCGACGTTGTCTCCTCCTGTGCTCTTGTAGCTGTTTGTTCCATAGTTGCATCAGCTTCGGGTTTGATTTTTTTAGCACGTCCACGTCCTCGTTTTGGCACTGGCGGTGCATTTGAAGTTGCTTCAATATCGCCGCTTACATCGCATGATTTTTCTGGTTCCTTTTTGACATCGTTTGCCATCTCGCCATTGTTCTCCATTGGTATTATTTGCTCCTGTCTGGCCTCCGACGTCATTTCCTGGTAGTGTTCCTCTTCCTGCAACGTTAGCTCATCAGAAATAATTGTTGCCGCGTCTGTGGGGCGCGGTGTGCGACGCAAGCGACGCGCGCTGATGACCGTTGCAGCAGCAGCAGCATTCTCTTCCTGTAAATGGATAATAAGAGATTAATTGGCATTCATTTTATAAGGGAATTGCCAGACAACAGGTGTGGGGGTTCACTTGATGGCTTTTAATGAAGCAAATCCCTTCAAAAGAAAAGGAAACAACAAAAATATTAGAATTTACTCAATTAAATCAATTATTTGAGGTCAAACCCAAAATGCAACTTGCCTTTCGTTATATTCAATACATTTTGAATCGCATTCAAAATTTATTCAAATTATCTTTAATAGACCGATAAACAGACGGCCGGGCGGAACAGGGCCAAAACAAATTGAAATGCGAATCTATGTAGCTTATCACTCTTGTTTCAATCAACGCGACGGTCAGCGTTGTCGTGGAAACGATTCTTCCCAAACACTTGTCTAACGCTGGCTTAGTAAGAACAACTTGGTCGATGGTGGCTAAGAAAAGGGAGAGAGTAGTTAAAATATGCACATAAAATCCCTATGACATTTAGGATTTTCCTGCTAATATGAACAGTAGGCACAATATGAACCAAGCTGTGAAATCAAGACTAATTATTCTAGTCGATACACCTAGCCGTTAAATTCGATTTCTCTCTTGAGTCGACGAATCTGGTGGATAATAAGCTTTTGACCATTTTAATTGATCAACATAGGAAAATTGGCACCTTTTGTTGGAAGATATTAACTTGGCGTTGGAGTATTTCGCAGTTAGTTGCGTCCGACTGTAACGCTTTTCTAGCTATACTCCGTTACCGAAGGTAAACAACGCAATTTTTTTCGATACCCTTGGAGCTAGAGACTTGAAGCTTTGCAAAAACCTTTGTCTGTGGGTTGGGCGGATAAAGTGTCAAGATTGAGATGGTAAGCCCACTGGTGGACTTGAAAATGCCCTTCCACAGTTTTCGAGCTAGAACCACCAAATTTGGTGTCAATATAAGTGCTGGCATCCCCCAGAAAACAGCATCAACAATTATTCAGCCACGCCCACCCTATCCGCCCTTAATATTGAAATCGCCTGTGGACTGGGGGCGGTATGGGTGGACGTCGTTTCCGAATTTTTGATGCTGATACTTGTTTTATTTGTTTGTTTGTTTTTATTTTCCAAGTGCTACAAGTGTTATTACTTATATATGAATATGTTTGGTAACAGTTATTAAATGAATTTTGGGTTTACGTTATCCAAGCCGATAGCGTTAGATTTAATTTTTAATATTGCATGCAGAGCATCACATTGGTTAACACTTACAAATTCAAAACAATTACTGAAGTTATTTAACGGTACACAATTTACATACGGATTACTCACAGCTATAGAAACATTGAAGTTGAAAAATTTATTGTGAAGTATATTTACATCTTCGTCATCACATATCACAGATTTATCTTTTCTAACACCCATATTGTTTAATGTTTTCCAAGTTTCTTTGGTTGATATTGCGTTATTAAATTTATTACTAAAGAAATTGCGCTTAGCATTTTTAATAGATTGATTTACGTTTCGTCTGTTGGATTTACAAAGTCGAAAGTAATAGTCCGTCCTGTATCGTTTCCATTTATCGTAAGCCTCATCCCTGTGTTTAATTGCACTTTTAATATCATTATTAAACCAGGACTTTAGAGCTGGTTTTGTAATTTTAGTTTTTAATGGAAGAAACTCATTGTAAAGATAGTAAATATTATGCTGAAGCACGGTAATTTGGGTGTCAACAGAAGGGAGGGGGTAAATGCCATCGCAGTCACAATTGCAGCATGCTTCAACTAGTGAGAGTTGATCAATATTTTTGAAGTCTCTAAAAGTTATTATTTGTTTTGAATATATGAGAAGCATATCATAAGTCAGGAAGATAAAGGCATGCTTAGAAAACGCAGGTACGGAGAGTCGGTCATAATGTAATTAATTGTCATTTTTATTAACAAATATTACTTCGAGAAGCGTGCTTGTATTGCGTGTGAAATGTGTTGGTTCCGTCGAGTTTACTATTGATGTGACTGCATTTCATCAGTCAGATGTTTATCCTTTAGTACATTGCTGTTCAGGTCACCTTCTAATATTATGTCAGTATACGTCAGTGTCAATATTCTTATTGGGTCTATATATACTGCCAATAAGCAATTTTTTGTCACAGATAGAATTAGTTATGTTGATAAAAAGGTACTCTATAAGACTCTAAACTGGTTGTCCACATATAACTTTACATTTTACTCTATTTATGACACATATTGCAACTCCCCCTGCGTGCTAACACGATCCGAACGATAAAGTTATAGCCGGGGCAAACAATAGACGAGTTCTCTAATTCAGGGACAAACCACGTTTCAGATACACACACAATATCAACATTTGAATTCACAATGTCAATTGCACCGGCATTTTCTCTGATCCAAGCCAACAAGTCATGGGAATTTGACGCTTTTCTTAATAGTATAAGTCGCTTTTGCGACTCACTAAGCACACCGTGTGTGCGACCTTTCATATTTTTCCCATAGTTAGACTTATTATTAACAAATACGGATGCTGTTAATTTTTTTAAAACTATTTTTGCAATTGATAGGCCAGAACCCTTGAAAGCCTTAATTTTTCCTCATTCCATCTCGGTCAAAGCTTTGCCGCTTCCCATTTTACGTGTTTTTTTGTTAATTTATTTTAATTGTGGTTTTAAACAACTAATAACTTCAATTTGATAGGAATTTGTGTGCAAGAGTCAACGATAACAATCAAACTAAAGGCATGTCCTATTCAAGTGGTACCAAATTTGCCCCCCAAATTTTTATGTTGTTTCGTATGTTATTATTTTTAAATACTTTAACTATTATAATTATTTGGGTGTTTTGATCAAGAATTCAGGGTTAAATATGTTTATTTATTATAACTATCGAAAACTATCGATGGTTTTAAAGACAAAATCGCCCACTATCGAATGCAACGACTATCGATTGTTTGCGACCTCTATTTGAAGGGTGTCGGAAAAAGTAGCATTCATGCAGACGAACAGACACCATGACTGACATTGCAGGAATCCAATATACCCTTTACCTTCGGTATCGAGTATAATGAATTTTTTGAAACTATTCAAATTATATCACGCCAACCTTATTTATAATTTACTATTGGATTAAACATAATTCAGCTTTATATTGATATTTTCTTTCTACACAGTTCTCGCCTTTTCTTATGCATGCAGAACAACGATACAATTATGTTTGCAGGTCACAATTCTCACAGCCTAGAGTACACATATGTATACATATGTATAGAGTAAGCAGTTAGGTACAATTTTACAATTAAATAACTTATTTTCATTGATATTACTACCTCTTCCTAAAATCATTAAAAGTCAATTTGTGAAATGGTTTAAAACCTACGAACCCTACCAGCTTAGGGCCTGTACCCCGTATTCCGAGTTTTCGGCATAATGAATTCGACATATGCATAACTGAATACACTTTCGCAATTTGTGCGCATCGCTGCATAACTATATGGTAATTGCGATGGCAAAATTGTTGAAAAGGGTCATAGAGCTGAAAACATGAAAGAGTACCTCAGTAAAATTGATATTTGTGCAAATTTTTTGTTGCTTATTACAGTTGTTCTAATAACGACATAAATGTTTCAAGTATGCATGTTTTATCTCTTATCATTTTGTTTGTTTGTTTTGTTTGCAAATTTGTTTTTCCATGCAAATGTTTCTTATCTGCTTTTAATCTATAGTCCCGTAAGGATTTTAAAAAAAGACAAAGTCATGACTTTTATAGAAAGTTGATATTTGTGCAAAACTCTTCATTTCCATTTTGAGTGTGACACATTAATTATCTCGCTGTAAAAATTGATTGGGTGCATTTAAATATTGTTAACTAAGTGACTATAATTAGTATTGTCACAAGTTTTTGGTTTTTTTTTTTATAAATTTGGAATATTTTTGGTTAAAAATGCTTCTCGCAGCCGAATTAAATGAAAAAGAAAAAACGCAAATTGAAACTTTGGCTGAATGTGGCATTAAAATATCAGAAATTGCCAAAAGATCAAGTCGGCATCGTAATACTATCGCGAATTATTTGAAGAATCCACTGAAATATCCCCGAAACAACAGAAGTGGGGCATTACCAAAAGTTGATGCGCGCACTAAACGGCACATAAAGGCGCTAGCAACGGCTAAAAATATGAGTTGCGCTCAAAGGCTGAATTGAAGTTGCCAATAAGTAGGCAGAGGGTGCAACAGATTTTTCGAAATGAGTTACACCTTAAATATGACTCAAGGGTACAGACACCAAAACTGTTACCCCGGCATAAGAAGGCCCGGCTTGCCTTCTATGAAAAATATGAGTTTTGGGACAACGAGTTCACAAATGTGATTTTCAGTGATGAAAAGAAGTTTAACCTAGATGGGCCAGATGGAAATAAAAAGTACTGGCGGGACCTAAGTCATCCAAGGAAGACGAGCTATAGGCGGAACCATGGTGGTGGCTCTCCGATGGTATGGGCGGCATTTGGCTCTGTTGGAAAGTCTCCGCTTTGCTTTGTGCCGGGACGGATGAATGCGAAAGTGTATACGGATCTCCTTGAAGGAGAACTTATACCATTTGCGGAGAAGTTCCATGGCGACGACTGGACATTTCAACAGGATAACGTTCCTATACACGTTGCAAGGCATACGATGTCATTTTTCTGTTCCCATAGTATTCCCTTATTACAGTGGCCAGCTATAATACCGGACTTAAATCCAATTGAGAATCTTTGGTGCATCCTTTCAGCAAAGGTTTATGAGGGTGGAAGGCAATTTGAGTCCTTGAAGGAACTAAAAGCGGCCATTGTCATGAAATGGGCAACTATTGACATAAACACTTTCAATAACTTGGTAAACTCGATGCCCCGCCGCTTGCAATTGGTTGCACAACAAAGAGGCGACTCTATTTCGTATTAATACATTCGTTTATGTTCATTTAATTACTTTATCTCCTTAATTTTTGTGGCATTTAACTTTTTGCACAATTATCAACTTTACATGAAGATTTCTTCAAAAAAATGTTTTCTATTAAGCTTAGTACGCAGGAACTAGAATTATTTCTGATAGAAATTTACACATTATATCTAATGTGTATCCTAAGACCCTGTGTGCCCCTTAAAAATACCGGAAAAATCCCAAAAACGCAAAAAAAAAAATGGCAAAACAAAAAGGTAACAGAGTAATACGGGCACACTTGTGCCTAGAAATAATGTGCTGCTCATTTTTTCTAGCAGAAATTCAGCTGTTCAATGCCATCCACACGATCCACTTCAATGTAATCGATGTGGCAACTCTCAACATTTTTTGAGTATACATTTCTAGCTGCTGCATATACTCATTAGAAATGTCTCTAGAAATTTTGTCCAGAAATTATTTCTAGCGTTTTTTTTATATGGAGTTTGACACAACTAGAAATATTTCTAGTTACTGCGTACTAAGCTTTAATAAAAAAAAAAATATTTGAAAAACATGGTGTGCATTAAATCTTAACAGCAATTACCTATTTAAAAAAAAAATATTTACAAAAAATCAGCCAAGTAATATGTTCGAAAAATATATAAAAAAACATGATGCACACATATAAATTTTACTGAGGTATATATGACCAGCAATGCAAAACTGATATTTGCCTGCCTATTTTACTAGACGCTTGTTTATTTTCCTGTTCGACTGTTCCTGCAAATGATCGACCAGCACCAATAATTATATTTGACTGCCTGGAAGTATTTGGGGTGTTCAACAGCTCCGTTTCATCGTTTGATGTTTCAATCTTGAAGGTCCCTTTCCAGTACAGCGAAAAAAAATTTTCATACAAAATCGTCGCAGCAGGAATTGTTTTTTTTTGGCTACGTGTGTTCTAGGTATCCAGCAACGTAGCAAAAAATACTAAACTGCTTATCGATAGTATCGATTTATACAATATGTACACACAGGCGCTGGGCGCAGGAAATATAAAATCATATATCTTTTTGTGCCCAGGCCAGCAACCACATTTTGTAAAACGTTTATAAAAACTAGAGCTGCAAAAACATCGATGGTCAGAACATCGATGTTTTCGTCACCCATGTTTTGAAACATCGATGTTTTCGATGTTTTTATTCAAAAAATTAAAAAAATCATTTTTTAATTGAAACCGACTGTTTTATGTTAGTTTATGTCCCATTTTCTTCTTATAATTAATCTAACAGAAATAATCTTTTCGTTTTATCACCTCTCGACTAATTTAAAACAAAAATTTATTTCTAATAAAGAAAATTATTTTAAAAATAGAACATAAATAATAAAAATTAGTCTTTCAGTTTTCTTAACTTCACAATTTTTAAAGCTTTTTTCCTGTTTTACACTTTAAACTAATAACATCTAGATCTTTCTAAAAAGATCTAAATGGGAGATCTATGAGAGATCCATTTATTTATTTTGTAAAAATAATAACATGTTGACCGCCTTTGGCGTCAGTGACGAACGTTTTTGGGAAATGGTTTCTCCAGCCTTGCTGAAAGTTCGCTCAGACTCTGTCGAGCTAGCTGGAACGCATAAGCATGCACAAAAACTTTTCCATTTTATTAGGAGGAACCTTCACTATTTATGGCTGTAAGAAACGAATTTATGTAAAAAAAAAATTAACTATTTATTTTAAATTACACACTCGCAATTTGAAGCTTCACTTTGCAATGAAACATCGATGTTGAAAATAATGCATCGATGCATGGAACAATTTGGAAAACATCGATATAATCGATGTTGACATCGATGTTTTTGCAGCTCTAATAAAAACTTATAAATAATAATGGAAAGAAAAACCAAAAAACGGGTGGAAAATTTTAGTTACGAGGGGAAGATTTTGCTTATTAAATCAGTCGAGTCGCGACCATGCCTTTGGAGGTTGACAGAAAAAAAAACATTTTGACTTTATTTCGGTGAGACAGACATGGGAAAGTATTGACACTGCAACAAAATATGCTACCAACAACGGAATAAGCATATTCGCACTATTTATCTTATATTTTTTATTTTGTGTTTGTGGGTTTGTTTACTTTTTAAATTTGATGCCTTAGTGTGACCATGTATCTCTTAAGCTATATAAGGCAAAATTCCATATTTTTACCACAAATTAGTGGACTATGGTCACACTATAATATCATGTGCCCACGCTTCCAAAATATATCACAAATTCCTGCCAGGAATTTTTTATTGTACTGGAACCGGACCTTGAAACGATTAACTCGTGAACGGCATTTTGGGTGTCAATGCGTTTCAAGTTTGTGCAGTCAGCTGTTGTTTGTTTGCATTTCTTATTCTTAAATTTTTATCACTGTTGCTGTTTACTGCGGTTATGCTTTATTTATAAAAAATGCCATTTAAAAGTGCTAAAGATATGCTATGCAATGCTTTAGCAAAGCAAGTTATTTAAGAAATAGAGGATATTGAAGGTGAGAAGAGCTCGTTGTTTGAATTAGTTGCTCAATTACATGCTTTTAACATTTGTAGATGTTTGCGGCGGCCATTAATCATATGTGTTTTCATACTTTTTTGAACAAAAATACACCAAATATACTGAAAAGTACTGAACATCGATAGCAAATATCGAAAAAATATCGTGCTCTTCCCATCTTTACTTTGTTGAAACTTGAAACACTTTTTGTATACATAGGCTGGGGCAAGGCATACTTATATAGGTAGTCTCCGCTCTCTCGTTGCCTTAAGCTGCCTTCACACGGTCGGTTTTTCTGTAGCTTTTTTTAACCGACCAAAAAGGTTGGCATTCACATTATTCGCATCGGTTAAATCCAAAATCCCATCACTATTTGTTGTTACACAATCTGGTCACACTTCCCTATACATATATATAAGTTTGTTTACATTATTTTTTGCCAACAATTACTAAAAAATACCAAAAACGCCTTTTTTACGTTAACATGTTCGTGGCACAAATTTAACCGACTCAAAAAGAGCAGAAATAGAACACGTTCTATTTTTCTTATTTTGAGTCGGTTTTTGACCGGACCTAAAAATTTTTGTGTGTTCACACGAGAGCGCTGGCTTTAAAAAAAAAAAAAACCGATGAAAAACCGATCGTGTGAAGGCAGCTTTACGAAAAATGAGAGCAAAAAAAATCGTGCGCGTATGTGCGTCGCTCACAACGTTCGCAACAAGACTGAATCGTAAGGCAACAGAAAATGAGAGCGAGCAAAAGAGCTGGACTACCTATATAAGTATGCCTTGGGCTGGGGCAAGGCGTATTTAACAAGGTGGCAGCAGCGTCGACGTCGCGTTGCCTTACGAAAAGTGAGAGCACACACACATATGCATAAAATTACACAAAATTCGAGAAACCGTAAGGCAACAGCAAAGAGGGCGACGCTGACGCCTTGGGTACGACCCATGATGGAATAACATAAGGTGATCCATTCATAACAGAGCCGCTCTCTCGCTTGTCCGGTATTTTCAGTGCTTCACTGCTTGTTGAACGAGAAGGTTGGGTGCGGACGAATTTTTATTGTACAATTTTTTAACCCTAACGTGCCGATAAAAATGGGCTATTGCAACTATTGTCGAAAATAGAAAACGAACGGTTTTTAAGTCTGCAGATATGTCAGATGCAAAATTATCTGTTCAAGCGCAAAAGCAAGGTTTAATTGCAATTCTAAATTAATAAAAATAAGACTTTAAAATATTAAGTTTTGTTTGTTTGATCTAGAAGGGCTGCTTAGGGTTAATCAACAGACGCTGTCCGCGTTTCATTTACACTAAGAGCCCATTTACACGCTGAAGTTTTTTCATGAAGTTTTTTTTTCATTCTGCTTTAAAACTTATTCGGAATTCAGGTCGCATTTACACGCTGAAGTTTTTCGGTGAAGTTTTTCCTTTGAAAATGCAACTCTGGTTTAAATTTATGGTCGATAAACCGACACAGTTAACACCAGTTCAATTAATTCTTTCTTCCATAACATTTCTATTAATAATTTATAGACCACAACAATAAATTTACTATTTGCGCTAATATTTGCTTGTGCGATATTTCGTATCAATAACTTTATTTTCACATCAAGCACTGTGCAACTCTGTGTTTACATTCTATCGGAATAAGGCAAAGCAAAATTAGAAGAAAAATTCACGACTTAACAAGTAGTGAATTTTTGCTTGAATTTTTACACCTCTACTCCCCTTGCCTACAAACAAAAGATTCAGAGAGAAAATTCACGAAAAAACTTCAGCGTGTAAATGGGGTCTAACAGTGCTATGTCCGTCTCACTCGCACGTGTCGCTACCATAAAATAGGGGACTGTAGTTTATGTTATTCCATCATGGTACGACCTACTATCGCCACTCAATCGTTATCAGTACCAAGTTTGAAAAAGCAAAGTGACGCATCTCTATGAATATATTATCGCTGGTAAAACCATCAATATCTGAATATAATAGCCCACTTCTCTTGGTACCCAAGAAATCATTGCCTAATTCGGCAGAAAAAATATGGCGATTAGTAGTTGACTATCGCCAGATCAATAAAAAGCTGTTAGCAGATAAATTCCCACTTCCAAGAATAGAAGATATTCTTGATCAATTAGGCAAAGCTAAATATTTTTCATGCCTCTCTTGCATTTTCAGGCTTACAGCCTTCGCAAGCATTTTTATACCCTGAACCCATAAAATGAGTAAAAAAGGGTATTGTAGTATACACATATATAAAGAATACATTGTATTCAGTATCTACATATACATTGAACAGCAACACTTGGTTGCTGTATTAACGTAAACAAAAACAACGACACTTTGTCGTTACATAAACAAGTCAAGAACCCAGCATATTCAAGTGCATATGAAATATGACCACACAAGAATGTGGCGAGCGCTAATATACAGCTAATATACAAGTAATAAATAAAATCAAACTTATTAAACCTCCATCCCAAAAGACATTGGCGAGAAAGCCAGACACTTGCCCGAACGACTGTCCTGGACCTCTATATAGTGCTGTATGCAAATTCACTTGCATGAAACCAACGACCAGTGCGAATACCGGCACCGCCTGAGCTCATAGGCCATAACAACTGAAGCTGTAAAAAGACCAAGCGCGAGAGGCACACGGCCGCTTGCGCCTTCGAAGGAGCGTCAGCGAGGCTAAAACAGCTACGACCAGCTGACGCAAACGACGACTGGAACATGGTTCATCAGAAGCAGATTAAAAATTATTATTAAATTCAAAATATATATACAAGAAAATGTAAAATTGAGCGGAACCTTTTCTGCCCGATTAGAAGAATCCCTGTAAAGCTATTCGAAAAATAGACAGGAGATCAATGTAAAGATCACAGTAGGGACAATACAATATTATAATATAAAAATATATATAAAATACAAATATTAAAAAAAAAATTGTATATAAAATTGTACAAATCTATTTAATTAACACTACAAATAATAACAAAATGGGCTCTAATGAGTCAAAAGTCGAAAAATCGGCTGCAAATGTAATAAATAATGTTAAAGTAATAGACCATAAGGAAGATTTAAAAGATATTTGTTTAATTCTAATAATAATAGCAGTAGTATCTATTATTACATTGGCCCTAAAAATTTATGCAATACATAACAAGAAAATAAAGAAACGTTACCTAAGCAGAGGTAACGACTTAGATCGTATTAAAAAAAAAAAAAATTCTTTTGTAATTACATAGGAGTAGTATAATGGAATAGGACGACATATTTTCACAAATAAATGAACTTAAAGATAGATTTGATAAATCATACAAATCTTTGTCACAAAATAGACCAATTCAAGGGAATACAGTCAACAAACATGCTAAAATATTAGTAGACTGTTTTAATCAAGCAAGAGTACTAATATATGACAATAGAGACAAACTAAGTAAAATCCACTGGTCCCAAGTATCAACATTGCTAATTAAGTTACGATCAAACTTAATATCAATAACACAAAAATTTAAATTGGATACATCAATACCAACAATTCTAAACACCACCCTGACATTCGAAACTGGTGATGAACCACAATCAAAAGAATCAAAAGATATTGATTTAGCAAAACCAGAAGATATTGAAATTTTTAACGAAAAAATAGATGCTGTGTTACAGCAATCTGAATTTTCAGACCAAGGTTCAATAGATTCCGATACCCCTGATACAAACAAAAAAACCAGCATCATGACCGACCAAGCAGCCGCCCAAAGGGCGTATATAAGCGAAATTTCAAGTGCAGTGCCAGAATTTGATGGAAAGGAAATCCATCTACAAAGATTCATTACGGCAATAAAATTGGTTGATATGACAAAGGGATCGTATGAATCAATAGCGATAGAAGTAATAAAATCCAAAATAATTGGCTCGACACTTTATAAAGTTAACAATGAGACCACCGATAGTGCAATCATAAAAAAATTGCAAGATACAATTGTCGGTGAAACATCCGACGTTATCAAAGCAAAAATGGCAAATGTCTACCAAAAATGCAAAACAGCTACGCAGTTCACTAATGACATCGATAATCTACGAAGATTACTTTAATCTTCGTATATCGATGAAGGATTACCTTCAGAGCACGCTGATAAGTTCAGCACCAAAGAAGCTATAAAGACCATGATCAAAAATTGTGACCATGGCAAGCTAAAGACAATAATGGAAGCAGGTACAGGACGCCGTTAGTAAGTACATCAATTGTAGTACTGAAATGACAGGCAATGCAAACTCCATTCTTTACACCCAGAGAGGTCACGCCCAACGCGGAAATTTCAACAGAGGAAATTACCGCGGTAGAGGCAACGGTCACGGTAATAATATTAGCAACAATTATTACCGCAATAATGGCCAAAATAATAACAATAATTATGGAAGAGGACGTGGAAATTATAGAGGAAACAACCGTCAACGCGGACATAACAATTATAACAACGGCCCAAACAATTCCGACTATAGACAAAATGGTAATGTACGACAAGCACAAAGCACTTCGGAAAACCAGCAAGCCCCCTTAAGTACTTCGACCCAATAAAAACAAAAGTTCATACTATCAATCTTAATTTAAATATATTTATTAAAATACAAAATGAGCATACTGGTAGGAAGTTAACATTTTTAATTGATACAGGAGCTGACATTTCAGTCATTTAAGAAAACTCTGATCAATTTTTCGAAATTGATTATGATAATGCAACCCAAATTACAGGAATTGGTAAAGGATCATTAAACTCGTTAGTTTTAGCATTCCTCGAAATGCGCATAATTTACACATAGTACAAAACAATTTTCCGATTCCAGGAGACGGAATAATTGGAATAGACTTCATAAAAAAATGCAATTACCAATTAGATTTCAATACAGAAAGTGACTGTTTCATTCTTAGACCCAATAACATTACACATTCGATACAAATACCAATTTTCCATAGTATCAGCAACAACGAGATAATAATACCTTCACGTTGTGAGGTAGTCCGAAAAATTAACGTAAATACTAAATACAACCAAATTCTAATTCCCAATCAGGAAATAGGATATGGAATATTTGTTGGTAATTCAATTTCAGATTCAAAAAACGCATACGTGCGAATATTAAACACAACTAACAGCAATAAAGTTTTAATATACAAGAAATAAATTTTGAACCATTGTCCGATTATCAAATAGCAGACTCACATGATTCTAAAAGAGCAGAAATAATCATCAGTAAATAAAGAAAAAATTTCCCACCAGTATATAAAAAATTAATGACAGAATTATGTTCAAAATACACTGATATTTTTGGATTGGAAACAGAACCAATCACAACCAACAATTTTTACGCACAGAAATTAAGATTGAAAGATGATGAACCAAGTTATATAAAAAACTATAGAACTCCTCATTCACAACAAGACGAAATAGCTAAACAAGTAACTAAACTCGTTAATGATAAAATAGTAGAACACTCAGTGCCTGAGTAAAATATCCCGTTACTTTTAGTAGCAAAAAAATCCTTACCGGATTCAAAAGAAAAAAGATGGCGTTTAGTAATAGACTATCGTCAAATTAATTAGAAATTACTAGCTGATAAATTTCCACTTCCACGAATAAATGATATTCTTGATCAACTAGGCCGAGCAAAATACTTCTCGTGCTTAGATTTAATGTCAGGATTCCACCAAATAGAAGAAAGAACAAGTGGAAACGTTGCAGTCGGACGCAACCGACTGCGGTATACTCGATGCTGTTTTTTGGGGGTTGCTAGTAGCTATCTTCTTACCAAATTTGGCAGTTCTAGCTGTAAGGATGTGCTAAATATGTGGATTTATCGGTTTTGAGTTATCGAATTTATCGATTTGCCAGCCACCCAGCTATCGTAGAGCCCCCATCTTGACACTTTAATTTACTATCCCATAGATAAAGACAATTGGAAAATTTCAAGTCTCTAGCTTGAAGGGTGTGGAAAAAAGTTGCGAACATACAGACGAACGGACGGACAGACGGACGGACATTGCACAAATCCAATATACTCTTTACCTTCGGTATCGAGAATAAAAAAAGAAGAAGAAAATTCAAGAAACATAACGTCTTTTTCAACGAGCAATGGCTCTCATCGTTTCACGCGATTACCTTACGGCTTAAAAATAGCGCAAAATTCTTTAAAAAGAATGATGACAATAGCATTTTCTGGTCTTGAAGCATCACAGGCATTCCTATACATGGATGACCTTATTGTCATCCGTTGTTCAGAAAACCACATGATCAAAAACCTTAGAAATGTTTTTGACTTATGCAGGAAAAACAACCTAAAACTACACCCTGATAAGTGTACATTCTTCATGCATGAAGTGACTTTTCTAGGTCATAAATGTACTGATAAGGGTATCCTTCCAGATGACAAAAATTATGATGTCATTGAGAAATACCCAGAAGATTTGTTGCATTTTGTAACTATTACAGACGTTTCATTAAAAATTTTGCGGATTATTCTCGTCACATAACAAGATTATGTAAAATAGATGTAAAATTCGAATGGACAACTGATTCCCAGCATGCCTTCGAACACCTTAAAACGGCATTAATGAATCCAACTTTACTGCAATACCCCGATTTTAGCAAAGAATTTTGCATAATCACAGATGCCAGCAAAGAGGCATGTGGAGCAGTATGAACACAAAACTATAATCGTATTCAATTATCTGTAGCATATGCATCTCGCAGTTTCACAAAAGGTGAAAGTAATAAATCAACAACTGGACAAGAGCTTTCAGCAATTCATTGGGCAATTAATCACTTCAAACCATATGTATATGGTAGACCTTTCACAGTCAAAACAGACCACAGACCGTTAACCTATTTATTTTCAATGGTTAACCCTACATCAAAATTAACCAAAATAAGGCTTGATTTAGAAGAGTATGAGTTCACAGTAGAGTATCTTATCAAAGACATACAAGTAAAAGTCCTGAAAGTCACTACCAGGCAACAAAGTAGACAAAAATCCTGCGCAGGAGATAATAAAGAAGAATTGCCAATGCAATCTTTAGAAAAAGCTTCAAAGCCCAAAGTATACGAAGTCATCAAAAATGACGTGGTACTTAAAGTAGTGACCTTACATGTAAATAATATGATATGTTTCTTTAAACATGGAAGAAAAATTACTCCAAGATATGATGTAAGCGATTTATATACTAATGGAATTCTTGACTTAGGTCAGTTCTTCTAAAGGCTTGAAACGCAAGCCGGTTTACATGAAATCAGCCAACTCAAAATGACACCGTGGGAAAATATCTTTGAACACGTTTCAATTGATAAATTTAAAGAAATGGGCAATAATATATTAAAATCATTGAGAGTAGCGCTGCTCAACCCGGTGACCCTAATAAAAAATGAAAAAGAAAAAGAAGCTATATTGTCTACATACCATGATGAACCTATTCAAGGAGGTCATACAGGCATTTCAAAAACCTTGGCCAAGGTCAAAAGATATTAGTTTTGGAAAGGTATGTCTAAAGATATAACTGAGTACATACGAAAAGGTCAAACAGCAAAAATAACAATTCATACAAAAACTCCCCTTACATTGACAGAAACACCGATAAGTTCTTTCGACAGAGTGATAGTGGACACCTTACCTACATCTGAAAATGGGAGAGTATATAGTCACACTGATATGTGACTAAACCAAATACTTAGTAGCCATCCGAATTGCGAATAAAAGTGCAAATACTGTAGAAAAAGCAATATTAGAAGCATTTATTCTGAAGTACGGTCCAATGAAGACGTTCATTACGTACTACATGGGAACAGAATATAAAAATTCAATTATAAATGACTTATGCAAGCATTTAAAAATAAACAACATAACGTCTACAGCACACCACCACCAGACAGTTGGAACAATAGAAAGAAGTAATAGAACTTTTAACGAGTATATTAGATCATATATCTCGGTTGATAAAACAGACTGTATGGCCTCCATATTTCGTATATTGTTTCAACACGACACCCTCTATGGCACACAATTATTGTCCATATGAGTTAGTTTTCGGTAAAATAAACAATTTGCCAAAGCATTTCAATAAAATAGGATATACAGAACCATTATATAACATAGAAAACTACGCTAAAAGAGCACGAGAAATGTTAGATAAACATAAAGGCCTGTACGCAGACGCCTGTACAGCTCCCGTACAGCAAAAACTTCATATAACAAAAAATGGTCCCGTACAGCTTCAGTACAGTACGTACATTTTAGGTCTGCAGTTCTGTTAGCTACTGCTGGTACGGTAGTGTTGAACAATGAAAATGTTAAAATGTTATGTTAAAATGCTACGGGCAGTAAATAGCTTTCAGCAGCTTTTTACAGTCGTAAAAAAAACAACAACATGTCGGTCAAGAGCCGGCTTATACATTTTTCTGATAATATTAACAAAGTTGACCTAATTCAGGCTCCAATAGAGCCATACTTATTGTTTTGGAAGTCAATGCTGCGCAAGAAGTATTGAATAAAAATATATTAATAAATTAATAAGGTACAATTTAAGTAACATATAAACAGGATTGTACTGCCACTGATCTATTACAAGGTATAGATCTGTAAGGTGAATTTGCTTTGAGTCTTTTAAGTGGTTTCGGCTATGTTTAGCATAATCTTTTAGTATAAATATGGGTTCACTAAAATGCTTTTTGGTTTTGCAGCCTGCTTTTTTCACAACCGCCAGTTGTACTCAAACACAAAAGTAGCGCGCGTTGGTCGTGAATCAGTATTTTGAATTTAAGTATACAAAACACAGTTGCATTTCCGATTTATTAAGAAAAAGTTGTTAGCCTACCGCCACAATATGTGCTCTTTCAACACTTGTTGTTACGGTCGTAAAACTCATGTATACTGTACGGGAGCTGTACGGGGCTCATGCGTACAGGCTTTAAGACTAAAAATAATGAGTATTATGATAAAAAAGTTAGAGATTTTAAGGCAAAAATAGGAGATAAGGTTTTATTAAAAAATGAAACTGGCCATAAATTGGATCCAGAATATTTAGGACCCTATACAGTAGTATCAATAGAAAATAATGATAACATATTAATTAAAGACAATAAAAATAAACAACAAAAAATTCATAAGGATAGGTTAAAAATTTGTATTTCATAAATATTTTTAGTATGGCCATACATAAGTATATTGCATTATTGTAGAATTGAACACCGTTTTTATATTTTTATTAAAAAAAAAAATAAATAATTAAAATAATATATATAAATAAAATTATTTTCTAATATTAATCTACATTCAAAAATATATTTGCAGAAAATAGTATACATACATATATAAAAATAAGTATATTATCTTTTTATTACATTAAATAATGTTTAATACACTTTTTACATTTTACAAACATTTTTATTATTACCAATAAATTTGAACTCTATATTTTTTAATAACCAATAAAAAAAAAATAAAAAAAAAATAAAAAATAAATAAAAATAAATAATAAAAATAAAGGAAAAAAGTATATATATATATATATGTATATATTTATATATATATATATATATTTATAAATATATATATATATATATATATATATATATATATATTATATATCATAATTAAAATAACTACATATATTACGTTATTTTCAAAAGGAGGGAGATGTAGTATACACATATGTATGTAAAGAATACATTGTATTCAGTATCCACATATACATACATTGAACAGCAACACTTGGTTGCTGTATTAACGTAAACAAAAACAACGACACTTTGTCGTTACATAAACAAGTCAAGCACCCAGCATATTCAAGTGCATATGAAATATGACCAGACAAGAATGTGGCGAGCGGATACAGCGCTGCAGAGTCAGCTTCCCATGCTATGACTGCGCGTGCAAACATATATATATTTATAATACACTCTCTCACTCTTCTGCTCTTTGTAGCTGTTAACCGATAACAGCATAAGAATACCAATGTTAATCATAAATCTAAGAACAGAATTGTAACAGAGAAATCATTCAATAAATTAACGCTAAACGAAACAGTTATCTGCGATCTCTACATGAAGATGGTGTTGAGTTTACAGTATAATGGTTTTGTGCAAAGTATGTAACAGGCAGAAGGAAGCATCTCCGACCCCATAAAGTATATATATTCTTGATCAACATCAACAGCCGAGACGATGTAGCCATGTCCGTCTGTCCGCCCGTCTGTATGAACGCGTGGATCTCAGAGACTACAAGAGCTACAGACTTCAGATTTTGGATATAATTTCTCCTATACCATGAGCAGAACAAGTTTGCTTCAAATTATCGATAGCTATTCTGGTTTCCGATATACACATAATATCGATAACAAAAAATATCGAATTTGGAAAATGTAAAAATGAGGGTTAAAATAATGGGAAACAATAGAACTTTTCTGAAAATTTCGTCCAAATCGGTTAAGAAACACCGGAGATATCGAATTTAATCGATTGAAGCTAAGTCAGTATACCAATTATAAATTTAATTTATTTATCGGGCTCTCCCGACTAGAGCCTTCTAACTTGTTATACATGGATGATTTAGTTGTGATCGGATGCTCTGAAAAGCAAATGTTCAGGAATTTAACCGACGTCTTCAATCTGTGTAGACAACACAACTTGAAGCTGCATCAAGAAAAATGTACTTTCTTTATTGAAGAAGTCACATATTTAGGTCATAAGTGTACTGATAAAGGTATATTGCCAGATGACACTAAATACGAGGTCATTACAAATAACACACAGCCAACAAATGCGGACGAAGCTCGACGCTTCGTTGCATTTTGCAACTACTACAGGAGATTTATTAAAAACTTTTCTGATTACTCACGCCACTTAACAAGGCTTTGTAAAAAAAATGTCCAATGGACATCAGATTGCAACAATGCATTTGAATATTTAAAAATCGAATTAATGTAACCTACATTACTTCAGTACCCAGATTTCAGCAAGCAATTTTGCATAACCACAGTTACAAATTCAACATTGCAAGAACCAAAAGATAAGAAAGAAATTAAAAAGCCCAACGTCTATCAGGTAATCAAAAATCAATTGATGCCAGAAAATACATAACTCTCAAAATCGACAAGAATAAGTGTTTGTTGAAAAGATTGAAAAATGTTATTGTAAGATTTGATGTGACCATGTTATGCTCTAATGGAAATCCATTTTTCCAAAGGCTTATTAAAGAAGCTGGAGCATATAAAATCACACAATTACTAATGTCACCATGTGAACAAATATTTGAATTTGTCACAATAAATAATTTTAAAGCAATGGGCAGTAAAAAATTGAAAAATCCTGTCCAAATACCATGACGAACCGTCAGAGGCCACTCAAGAATTTCTAAAACCCTGAGAAAAATAAAAAACTTTTATTACTTGCCACAAATGACAAAGAAAGTAACCAAATACGTAAAGACTTGTTTAAAATGTCAACAAGTCAAAACATTGACTCATACAAAAACACCCTTAACTCTAACTGATATGCCAGCATCAGCATTTGATATAGTTTTGATTTATACCAATGGTCCAAATCCAAGATCAGAAAATGGAAATGAGTATGCAGTCACAATCATTTGCGACTCAACACTTTCAGACTGTCTGAAAAAAACCACTCTCATTGGGACATAATCCAAAAAGCGAGCGAGAAAACAAAGTCATTTCTGTTCTTGATCAATGAGTGGAATGCTCAAGCAAAAACAGTTTTTTTCGTTTTCGTTCTGCTCGTGTCTTCTGCTTCCACTTTTAACATTTTGCTCATTTGCGGAGGCTCATTTGATGAGCAACGAAAATTTGTCTCTTCTCAAGTTGTTATTGCACGACTGTTTCGTTTGTTTGATCAATGGAAAACACAAAACAGAGAACACAAGAGAACCGAAAAAAGTGTTTTGCTCAGAAAGAGACGGAGGGTGCGTTATTTTGTTCTGCCTTTATGATGAATGGAGGGCAATAAAAGAATGTGTTGAGCGTCATTTGCGAGCTCTGAAATATACAGAATAGATCCTATCTACAAAATTGATGACTATTCTAAGGAAGTTAAATGTTAAGTTAAATATGTTAGAAAAAGCTAAAGCTAGTAGAAACATAGTGCCGCATAGTTAATTTTGGCTATGCCAAGACTATGATACCCTTCACACGTGGATTAATTTGTATTTTTATTTTTTTATTGCGTGAAAATCTCGAAAGACTATAAGGCATTAAATTATTAATATTCGGTGCATCGAATTAACTATGTTAATTTTACGAATAGATATTCAGCTATTCTGTTAAACTCTTATATAGTCTGGTGGTAAGTATGCCAGACTCTCATCTGGTAGGTGCGGGTTCGAATCCCCGTGTAGTAATTTTGGTATTTTAGTTTTTTAGTCCAATTTTGTTTTTTAATAGATTTTTTGTATTTATATGGTGGCTATATCGTAGAATGCTCCGATCGGGATGAAATTTCATAGTGAACAAACCCGACATGATCTAAGCAATCTGTGAAAGTTTCATCAAGATCGGTTCAGCAGTTTGGCCGGAAATCGTGTTGATATGGTAAATTTATATAGTGGCTATATCGTTGAATGCTCCGATCGGGATGAAATTTCATAGTGAACAAACCCGACATGATCTAAGCAATCTGTGAAAGTTTCATCAAGATCGTTTTAGCAGTTTGGCCGGAAATCGTGTTGAAACAGACAGACAGACGGACAGACGGACGGACAGACGGAAATCAATTCCTGAGCTCGTCCTGATCATTTTGATATATAGGCGTTACAGATTCATGACAAAGTCAATATACCCTGTGAAGGGTATAAAAATTAGCTATGACAAAAATGTCAAAAGTTTTGACATATGTACATATAGAAGACCAGGTTTTAGTTAAAAACGAAACACGTCATAAATTAGATACACATTATTTAGGTCCTTATATAGTAGAAAAAATAGAAGATAATAACAATATAACCATTAAGAAAAATAAAGAAAGAAATATCTCATAAGGATAGATTAAAGCCTTGTCTTTAAGTAAAACTAAAAAAAAAAAAAAAATGAAACAAAAAAAAACATGAAAAAAAGAAGACAAAATATTAAATATAAAAAATGTAAATAATAATAATTGCCATATGCATACGTACATATATATTTTGCCTTACATTATTATTAAAACAATACATTGTCATGACTTTATTAAGTACTTAAAGTTGGTCTGATCAACCAAACAAAAAAAAAAAAAAAAACATAGTGGCGCATAGTTAATTTTGGCTATGCCAAGACTATGATACCCTTCACACAGCCAAATCAATGCTCCCCCCTCTTCTTAATGTTTCTGTGCAGTTGTTGGTAATTTTTCACTAATATTTTTACTCTTGAGCGTCATTTACTTGTTCGTGTGCGACAACAACAACAATTTGACATGTAGGTACTTGAAAGTGCACGACAGGGACAGGAATTGATAGTACGATATGGTAAATTTGTATGGTGGCTTTGTCGTAGAATGCTCCGAAAACATACTGGTAGGAAGTTAACATTTTTAATTGATACAGGAGCTGACATTTCAGTCATTTAAGAAAACTCTGATCAATTTTTCGATATTGATTATGATAATGTAACCCAAATTACAGGAATTGGTAAAGGATCATTAAACCCGTTAGTTTTAGCATTCCTCGAAATGCGCATAATTTACACATAGTACAAAACAATTTTCCGATTCCAGGAGACGGAATAATTGGAATAGACTTCATAAAAAAATGCAATTACCAATTAGATTTCAATACAGAAAGTGACTGTTTCATTCTTAGACCCAATAACATTACACATTCGATACAAATACCAATTTTCCATAGTACCAGCAACAACGAGATAATAATACCTTCACGTTGTGAGGTAGTCCGAAAAATTAACGTAAATACTAAATACAACCAAATTCTAATTCCCAATCAGGAAATAGGATATGGAATATTTGTTGGTAATTCAATTTCAGATTCAAAAAACGCATACGTGCGAATATTAAACACAACTAACAGTAATAAAGTTTTAATATACAAGAAATAAATTTTGAACCATTGTCCGATTATCAAATAGCAGACTCACATGATTCTAAAAGAGCAGAAATAATCATCAGTAAATAAAGAAAAAATTTCCCACCAGTATATAAAAAATTAATGACAGAATTATGTTTAAAATACACTGATATTTTTGGATTGGAAACAGAACCAATCACAACCAACAATTTTTACGCACAGAAATTAAGATTGAAAGATGATGAACCAAGTTATATAAAAAACTATAGAACTCCTCATTCACAACAAGACGAAATAGCTAAACAAGTAACTAAACTCGTTAATGATAAAATAGTAGAACACTCAGTGCCTGAGTAAAATATCCCGTTACTTTTAGTAGCAAAAAAATCCTTACCGGATTCAAAAGAAAAAAGATGGCGTTTAGTAATAGACTATCGTCAAATTAATTAGAAATTACTAGCTGATAAATTTCCACTTCCACGAATAAATGATATTCTTGATCAACTAGGCCGAGCAAAATACTTCTCGTGCTTAGATTTAATGTCAGGATTCCACCAAATAGAAGAAAGAACAAGTGGAAACGTTGCAGTCGGACGCAACCGACTGCGGTATACTCGATGCTGTTTTTTGGGGGTTGCTAGTAGCTATCTTCTTACCAAATTTGGCAGTTCTAGCTGTAAGGATGTGCTAAATATGTGGATTTATCGGTTTTGAGTTATCGAATTTATCGATTTGCCAGCCACCCAGCTATCGTAGAGCCCCCATCTTGACACTTTAATTTACTATCCCATAGATAAAGACAATTGGAAAATTTCAAGTCTCTAGCTTGAAGGGTGTGGAAAAAAGTTGCGAACATACAGACGAACGGACGGACAGACGGACGGACATTGCACAAATCCAATATACTCTTTACCTTCGGTATCGAGAATAAAAAAAGAAGAAGAAAATTCAAGAAACATAACGTCTTTTTCAACGAGCAATGGCTCTCATCGTTTCACGCGATTACCTTACGGCTTAAAAATAGCGCAAAATTCTTTAAAAAGAATGATGACAATAGCATTTTCTGGTCTTGAAGCATCACAGGCATTCCTATACATGGATGACCTTATTGTCATCCGTTGTTCAGAAAACCACATGATCAAAAACCTTAGAAATGTTTTTGACTTATGCAGGAAAAACAACCTAAAACTACACCCTGATAAGTGTACATTCTTCATGCATGAAGTGACTTTTCTAGGTCATAAATGTACTGATAAGGGTATCCTTCCAGATGACAAAAATTATGATGTCATTGAGAAATACCCAGAAGATTTGTTGCATTTTGTAACTATTACAGACGTTTCATTAAAAATTTTGCGGATTATTCTCGTCACATAACAAGATTATGTAAAATAGATGTAAAATTCGAATGGACAACTGATTCCCAGCATGCCTTCGAACACCTTAAAACGGCATTAATGAATCCAACTTTACTGCAATACCCCGATTTTAGCAAAGAATTTTGCATAATCACAGATGCCAGCAAAGAGGCATGTGGAGCAGTATGAACACAAAACTATAATCGTATTCAATTATCTGTAGCATATGCATCTCGCAGTTTCACAAAAGGTGAAAGTAATAAATCAACAACTGGACAAGAGCTTTCAGCAATTCATTGGGCAATTAATCACTTCAAACCATATGTATATGGTAGACCTTTCACAGTCAAAACAGACCACAGACCGTTAACCTATTTATTTTCAATGGTTAACCCTACATCAAAATTAACCAAAATAAGGCTTGATTTAGAAGAGTATGAGTTCACAGTAGAGTATCTTATCAAAGACATACAAGTAAAAGTCCTGAAAGTCACTACCAGGCAACAAAGTAGACAAAAATCCTGCGCAGGAGATAATAAAGAAGAATTGCCAATGCAATCTTTAGAAAAAGCTTCAAAGCCCAAAGTATACGAAGTCATCAAAAATGACGTGGTACTTAAAGTAGTGACCTTACATGTAAATAATATGATATGTTTCTTTAAACATGGAAGAAAAATTACTCCAAGATATGATGTAAGCGATTTATATACTAATGGAATTCTTGACTTAGGTCAGTTCTTCTAAAGGCTTGAAACGCAAGCCGGTTTACATGAAATCAGCCAACTCAAAATGACACCGTGGGAAAATATCTTTGAACACGTTTCAATTGATAAATTTAAAGAAATGGGCAATAATATATTAAAATCATTGAGAGTAGCGCTGCTCAACCCGGTGACCCTAATAAAAAATGAAAAAGAAAAAGAAGCTATATTGTCTACATACCATGATGAACCTATTCAAGGAGGTCATACAGGCATTTCAAAAACCTTGGCCAAGGTCAAAAGATATTAGTTTTGGAAAGGTATGTCTAAAGATATAACTGAGTACATACGAAAAGGTCAAACAGCAAAAATAACAATTCATACAAAAACTCCCCTTACATTGACAGAAACACCGATAAGTTCTTTCGACAGAGTGATAGTGGACACCTTACCTACATCTGAAAATGGGAACGAGTATATAGTCACACTGATATGTGACTAAACCAAATACTTAGTAGCCATCCGAATTGCGAATAAAAGTGCAAATACTGTAGAAAAAGCAATATTAGAAGCATTTATTCTGAAGTACGGTCCAATGAAGACGTTCATTACGTACTACATGGGAACAGAATATAAAAATTCAATTATAAATGACTTATGCAAGCATTTAAAAATAAACAACATAACGTCTACAGCACACCACCACCAGACAGTTGGAACAATAGAAAGAAGTAATAGAACTTTTAACGAGTATATTAGATCATATATCTCGGTTGATAAAACAGACTGTATGGCCTCCATATTTCGTATATTGTTTCAACACGACACCCTCTATGGCACACAATTATTGTCCATATGAGTTAGTTTTCGGTAAAATAAACAATTTGCGAAAGCATTTCAATAAAATAGGATATACAGAACCATTATATAACATAGAAAACTACGCTAAAAGAGCACGAGAAATGTTAGATAAACATAAAGGCCTGTACGCAGACGCCTGTACAGCTCCCGTACAGCAAAAACTTCATATAACAAAAAATGGTCCCGTACAGCTTCAGTGCAGTACGTACATTTTAGGTCTGCAGTTCTGTTAGCTACTGCTGGTACGGTAGTGTTGAACAATGAAAATGTTAAAATGTTATGTTAAAATGCTACGGGCAGTAAATAGCTTTCAGCAGCTTTTTACAGTCGTAAAAAAAACAACAACATGTCGGTCAAGAGCCGGCTTATACATTTTTCTGATAATATTAACAAAGTTGACCTAATTCAGGCTCCAATAGAGCCATACTTATTGTTTTGGAAGTCAATGCTGCGCAAGAAGTATTGAATAAAAATATATTAATAAATTAATAAGGTACAATTTAAGTAACATATAAACAGGATTGTACTGCCACTGATCTATTACAAGGTATAGATCTGTAAGGTGAATTTGCTTTGAGTCTTTTAAGTGGTTTCGGCTATGTTTAGCATAATCTTTTAGTATAAATATGGGTTCACTAAAATGCTTTTTGGTTTTGCAGCCTGCTTTTTTCACAACCGCCAGTTGTACTCAAACACAAAAGTAGCGCGCGTTGGTCGTGAATCAGTATTTTGAATTTAAGTATACAAAACACAGTTGCATTTCCGATTTATTAAGAAAAAGTTGTTAGCCTACCGCCACAATATGTGCTCTTTCAACACTTGTTGTTACGGTCGTAAAACTCATGTATACTGTACGGGAGCTGTACGGGGCTCATGCGTACAGGCTTTAAGACTAAAAATAATGAGTATTATGATAAAAAAGTTAGAGATTTTAAGGCAAAAATAGGAGATAAGGTTTTATTAAAAAATGAAACTGGCCATAAATTGGATCCAGAATATTTAGGACCCTATACAGTAGTATCAATAGAAAATAATGATAACATATTAATTAAAGACAATAAAAATAAACAACAAAAATTCATAAGGATAGGTTAAAAATTTGTATTTCATAAATATTTTTAGTATGGCCATACATAAGTATATTGCATTATTGTAGAATTGAACAACGTTTTTATATTTTTATTAAAAAAAAAAATAAATAATTAAAATAATATATATAAATAAAATTATTTTCTAATATTAATCTACATTCAAAAATATATTTGCAGAAAATAGTATACATACATATATAAAAATAAGTATATTATCTTTTTATTACATTAAATAATGTTTAATACACTTTTTACATTTTACAAACATTTTTATTATTACCAATAAATTTGAACTCTATATTTTTTAATAACCAATAAAAAAAAATAAAAAATAAATAAAAATAAATAATAAAAATAAAGGAAAAAAGTATATATATATATATATATATGTATATATATATATATATATATTTATATATATATATTATATATCATAATTAAAATAACTACATATATTACGTTATTTTTCAAAAGGAGGGAGATGTAGTATACACATATGTATGTAAAGAATACATTGTATTCAGTATCCACATATACATACATTGAACAGCAACACTTGGTTGCTGTATTAACGTAAACAAAAACAACGACACTTTGTCGTTACATAAACAAGTCAAGCACCCAGCATATTCAAGTGCATATGAAATATGACCAGACAAGAATGTGGCGAGCGGATACAGCGCTGCAGAGTCAGCATTCCCATGCTTTGACTGCGCGTGCAAACATATATATATTTATAATACACTCTCTCACTCTTCTGCTCTTTGTAGCTGTTAACTGATAACAGCATAAGAATACCAATGTTAATCATAAATCTAAGAACAGAATTGTAACAGAGAAATCATTCAATAAATTAACGCTAAACGAAACAGTTATCTGCGATCTCTACATGAAGATGGTGTTGAGTTTACAGTATAATGGTTTTGTGCAAAGTATGTAACAGGCAGAAGGAAGCATCTCCGACCCCATAAAGTATATATATTCTTGATCAACATCAACAGCCGAGACGATGTAGCCATGTCCGTCTGTCCGCCCGTCTGTATGAACGCGTGGATCTCAGAGACTACAAGAGCTACAGACTTCAGATTTTGGATATAATTTCTCCTATACCATGAGCAGAACAAGTTTGCTTCAAATTATCGATAGCTATTCTGGTTTCCGATATACACATAATATCGATAACAAAAATATCGAATTTGGAAAATGTAAAAATGAGGGTTAAAATAATGGGAAACAATAGAACTTTTCTGAAAATTTCGTCCAAATCGGTTAAGAAACACCGGAGATATCGAATTTAATCGATTGAAGCTAAGTCAGTATACCAATTATAAATTTAATTTATTTATCGGGCTCTCCCGACTAGAGCCTTCTAACTTGTTATACATGGATGATTTAGTTGTGATCGGATGCTCTGAAAAGCAAATGTTCAGGAATTTAACCGACGTCTTCAATCTGTGTAGACAACACAACTTGAAGCTGCATCAAGAAAAATGTACTTTCTTTATTGAAGAAGTCACATATTTAGGTCATAAGTGTACTGATAAAGGTATATTGCCAGATGACACTAAATACGAGGTCATTACAAATAACCCACAGCCAACAAATGCGGACGAAGCTCGACGCTTCGTTGCATTTTGCAACTACTACAGGAGATTTATTAAAAACTTTTCTGATTACTCACGCCACTTAACAAGGCTTTGTAAAAAAAATGTCCAATGGACATCAGATTGCAACAATGCATTTGAATATTTAAAAATCGAATTAATGTAACCTACATTACTTCAGTACCCAGATTTCAGCAAGCAATTTTGCATAACCACAGTTACAAATTCAAAATTGCAAGAACCAAAAGATAAGAAAGAAATTAAAAAGCCCAACGTCTATCAGGTAATCAAAAATCAATTGATGCCAGAAAATACATAACTCTCAAAATCGACAAGTATAAGTGTTTGTTGAAAAGATTGAAAAATGTTATTGTAAGATTTGATGTGACCATGTTATGCTCTAATGGAAATCCATTTTTCCAAAGGCTTATTAAAGAAGCTGGAGCATATAAAATTACTAATGTCACCATGTGAACAAATATTTGAATTTGTCACAATAAATACCATGACGAACCGTCAGAGGCCACTCAAGAATTTCTAAAACCCTGAGAAAAATAAAAAACTTTTATTACTTGCCACAAATGACAAAGAAAGTAACCAAATACGTAAAGACTTGTTTAAAATGTCAACAAGTCAAAACATTGACTCATACAAAAACACCCTTAACTCTAACTGATATGCCAGCATCAGCATTTGATATAGTTTTGATTTATACCAATGGTCCAAATCCAAGATCAGAAAATGGAAATGAGTATGCAGTCACAATCATTTGCGACTCAACACTTTCAGACTGTCTGAAAAAAAACACTCTCATTGGGACATAATCCAAAAAGCGAGCGAGAAAACAAAGTCATTTCTGTTCTTGATCAATGAGTGGAATGCTCAAGCAAAAACAGTTTTTTTCGTTTTCGTTCTGCTCGTGTCTTCTGCTTCCACTTTTAACATTTTGCTCATTTGCGGAGGCTCATTTGATGAGCAACGAAAATTTGTCTCTTCTCAAGTTGTTATTGCACGACTGTTTCGTTTGTTTGATCAATGGAAAACACAAAACAGAGAACTCAAGAGAACCGAAAAAAGTGTTTTGCTCAGAAAGAGACGGAGGTTGCGTTATTTTGTTTTGCCTTTATGATGAATGGAGGGCAATAAAAGAATGTGTTGAGCGTCATTTGCGAGCTCTGAAATATACAGAATAGATCCTATCTACAAAATTGATGACTATTCTAAGGAAGTTAAATGTTAAGTTAAATATGTTAGAAAAAGCTAAAGCTAGTAGAAACATAGTGCCGCATAGTTAATTTTGGCTATGCCAAGACTATGATACCCTTCACACGTGGATTAATTTGTATTTTTATTTTTTTATTGCGTGAAAATCTCGAAAGACTATAAGGCATTAAATTATTAATATTCGGTGCATCGAATTAACTATGTTAATTTTACGAATAGATATTCAGCTATTCTGTTAAACTCTTATATAGTCTGGTGGTAAGTATGCCAGACTCTCATCCGGTAGGTGCGGGTTCGAATCCCCGTGTAGTAATTTTGGTATTTTAGTTTTTTAGTCCAATTTTGTTTTTTTAATAGATTTTTTGTATTTATATGGTGGCTATATCGTAGAATGCTCCGATCGGGATGAAATTTCATAGTGAACAAACCCGACATGATCTAAGCAATCTGTGAAAGTTTCATCAAGATCGGTTCAGCAGTTTGGCCGGAAATCGTGTTGATATGGTAAATTTATATAGTGGCTATATCGTTGAATGCTCCGATCGGGATGAAATTTCATAGTGAACAAACCCGACATGATCTAAGCAATCTGTGAAAGTTTCATCAAGATCGGTTCAGCAGTTTGGCCAGAAATCGTGTTGATATGGTAAATTTGTATGGTGGCTATATCGTAGAATGCTCCGATCGGGATGAAATTTCATAGTGAACAAACCCGACATGATCTAAGCAATCTGTGAAAGTTTCATCAAGATCGTTTTAGCAGTTTGGCCGGAAATTGTGTTGAAACAGACAGACAGACGGACAGACGGACGGACAGACGGAAATCAATTCCTGAGCTCGTCCTGATCATTTTGATATATAGTTTATGGGGTCTCCCATCATTCCTTAAAGGCGTTACAGATTCATGACAAAGTCAATATACCCTGTGAAGGGTATAAAAATTAGCTATGACAAAAATGTCAAAAGTTTTGACATATGTACATATAGGAGACCAGGTTTTAGTTAAAAACGAAACACGTCATAAATTAGATACACATTATTTAGGTCCTTATATAGTAGTAAAAATAGAAGATAATAACAATATAACCATTAAGAAAAATAAAGAAAGAAATATCTCATAAGGATAGATTAAAGCCTTGTCTTTAAGTAAAACTAAAAAAAAAAAAAAAATTATATAAAAAAAACATGAAAAAAAGAAGACAAAATATTAAATATAAAAAATGTAAATAATAATAATTGCCATATGCATACGTACATATATATTTTGCCTTACATTATTATTAAAACAATACATTGTCATGACTTTATTAAGTACTTAAAGTTGGTCTGATCAACCAAACAAAAAAAAAAAACATAGTGGCGCATAGTTAATTTTGGCTATGCCAAGACTATGATACCCTTCACACAGCCAAATCAATGCTCCCCCCTCTTCTTAATGTTTCTGTGCAGTTGTTGGTAATTTTTCACTAATATTTTTACTCTTGAGCGTCATTTACTTGTTCGTGTGCGACAACAACAACAATTTGACAGTAATTGATAGTACGATATGGTAAATTTGTATGGTGGCTTTGTCGTAGAATGCTCCGATCGAAATGAAATTTCATAGTGAACAAACCCGACATGATCTAAGCAATCTGTGAAAGTTTCATCAAGATCGTTTCAGCAGTTTGGCCGGAAATCGTGTTGAAACAGACAGACAGACGGACAGACGGACGGACGGAAATCAATTCCTGAGCTCGTCCTGATCATTTTGATATATAGTTTATGGGGTCTCCCATAATTCCTTAAAGGCGTTACAGATTCATGACAAAGTCAATATACCCTGTGAAGGGTATAAAAATTAGCTATGACAAAAATGTCAAAAGTTTTGACATATGTACATATAGGAGACCAGGTTTTAGTTAAAAACGAAACACGTCATAAATTAGATACACATTATTTAGGTCCTTATATAGTAGAAAAAATAGAAGATAATAAGAATATAACCATTAAGAAAAATAAAGAAAGAAATATCTCATAAGGATAGATTAAAGACTTGTCTTTAAGTAAAACTAAAAAAAAAAAAAAAATGAAACAAAAAAAACATGAAAAAAAGAAGACAAAATATTAAATATAAAAAATGTAAATAATAATAATTGCCATATGCATACTACGTACATATATATTTTGCCTTACATTATTATTAAAACAATACATTGTCATGACTTTATTAAGTACTTTAAGTTGGTCTGATCAACCAAACAAAAAAAAAAAAAACATAGTGGCGCATAGTTAATTTTGGCTATGCCAAGACTATGATACCCTTCACACAGCCAAATCAATGCTCCCCCCTCTTCTTAATGTTTCTGTGCAGTTGTTGGTAATTTTTCACTAATATTTTTACTCTTGAGCGTCATTTACTTGTTCGTGTGCGACAACAACAACAATTTGACATGTAGGTACTTGAAAGTGCACGACAGGGACAAGAATTGATAGTACGATATGGTAAATTTGTATGGTGGCTTTGTCGTAGAATGCTCCGATCGAAATGAAATTTCATAGTGAACAAACCCGACATGATCTAAGCAATCTGTGAAAGTTTCATCAAGATCGGTTCAGCAGTTTGGCTGGAAATCGTGTTAATATGGTCAATTTGTATGGTGGCTATGTCGTAGAATGCTCCGATCGGGATGAAATTTCATAGTGAACAAACCCGACATGATCTGTGAAAGTTTCATCAAGATCGGTTCAGCAGTTTGGCCGGAAATCGTATTGATATGGTAAATTTATATTGTGGCTATATCGTAGAATGCTCCGATCGGGATGAAATTTCATAGTGAACAAACCCGACATAATCTAAGCAATCTGTGAAAGTTTCATCAAGATCGGTTCAGCAGTTTGGCCGGAAATCGTTTTGAAACAGACAGACGGCCGGAAATCAATTCTTGAGCTCGTCCTGATCATTTTGGTATATAGTTTATGGGGTCTCCCATCATTCCCTTAAGGCGTTACAGATTCATGACAAATTCAATACACCCTGTTTTACATGTGAAGGGTATACAAATTTATATACTTATACATATATAGATATAATGAAAACTAAATAATAATTTACAACAAATATAAACACCTTATTCAAAAATAATGTTACACTTAATACTATATGACAATATACTTATAATACTTATGCGACACTCTGTTGCATACAATAACAAAAATATAGCCAAGAGCTCAGATCCACTTGAGTTTATTGACTCAGGCTCATATTACGCAGCGCGGACCGCTAGTACACTAGCCAGCCATTCAGCTGACGGCGCATATCCCACGCTACGCTTACGTAGCGCATACCACGAGTAATATATATGTACTCGCAATGCATGCATATACCATGCACTCTTTTTCTTTCTATTCTTATTATTTTATAGTAAATATACAGAAGAAAGCCGCTCCGATGCCGGCATGACGGCTCCTCTTGTTCGAATCCACAGTGGTGCCCATTTATGCAATGGAGGCTCACTTAAAGGCCCGTACGCAGATGCCCGTACAGTGCCAGTACTGAAAAAACTTCATATAAAAACAAGTGGAAACGTTGCAGTCGGACGCAACCGACTGCGGTATACTCGATACCAGTATTAAAAATTTTGATGCCCATCCATGTGGGATGTCAACAGCGTGACCGCGCCGGACCAAACGATAAATACCAATTTGGTCTCAAAAATATACTATAAAATACTATTTCATATTTTACAAAATACCACTATAAATACCATAACAAATAAATCGCCTGGAAATTCAAATTATAATATGTAGTATGTAAAAATTATAACATATAACATTGCAAAAAATGTTTGTTTTTTATTTCATTTTACAAGATTAATAATATTTCAGTCCAACATAAAACTAAAACAATATGCATTCGTTTTCAATTCCATATTCCAATATATATTTAAAATCTTAAAATTAATTAAATGCTTAAAATTCATTTTGTAACATTTTCTTAAAATAAAATAATAGAGGAACTTCTTTGTCCAGTCATCGAGTAACATGTTCTTAAAATAAAATAATAAAGGAACTTCTTTGTCCAGTCTTGTAAGTTTCTCTTAAGATCAGAATATTACATTTAATTATATTTACTAGCCTTCTTCGTCAGAGCTGCTTAAATTAAATTTGTTGAGATCTTTACATAGCATTTGTTCATTGGGCTTAAAATTATTGCACCCATTTTCGCTCAATGATTGTTTTACATGTAATATATGTGATACATTTACATTTTTAAAGCGGTTTCGATTTTTCGTTTTGATTAAATTAATTTGAGAGAATATGCGTTCACACGACGCATTAGAAACGGGCAAAATTAACATAGATTGAGCAAATTTCGAAATATTCGAATATTTATAGCAATTATTTATATCTTTTAACTGACTCAATTCGTACCAGAATGTATCGCAATTGAGATTTTTAGTCATAAGCATTTTAACCATGTCGTCAGTTTTCATTGCTCGATACTCATTGTCAATTATTTGTGGATCATTGACAAAATCGGGAAAGCGTTCATACAGCTTGAACAACGATTGACAATTTTGATTATTAAAATCATTTGGATCCAAAAAAACTTAACATTTTCAGAAAGTTATCTTGTAACGGCAATCTTTTTTTTAGTTGTACGCATAACTCGATTAAAAATAACTGGCTACGTTTCAAAAAAGCCAATTTATGTTCTTTGTCCAAGCTATTTGTCGAAAGTTCATTTGCCACTTTTATTCCGAGATACATGTCTTTTATATGTAAAAAATAAAATGTGTTTGTTGGCTCTATGGCATTTAAATCTGTATTATTTATATACATCTCCTGCATATAACAAGCCAATACACTTTTGTAAAATTCGGACATAGTTTTATAGAAATAGTGTACAACAGATCGACTAGACTGGAATATAATATTGAATTTGTTCACTAAAGCAAGTATATAATCCAAAAATAAAAGATAAAGTTTAACAGTTGGATTTTTTAAATTAGATAGAATATACTCAGCTGATAAGTTGTTATCAATTTCATATTCTTCTTGGAAGAATGCAATGAGGGCATCCCACTGTTCTAGTATGCGTGCCACACAAGAATGAAACGATAGCCAACGTATCTCGTAGTGGTTAAGTATATTGTGTGCAGGAGAATCTAAGAAAGTTTGAAACTCTTTAAATTTTCGTCGACGCTTGGAACTTTTTGAAAAGTAGTTATATAGCTCTTTAATGGTTTGCTCTAAGTTTCGAGGCAGTTGCTTGCAAGCATAGCTTGAAGCAAGAGCAGACGAATGGCAAACACATTTTACAAAAAAACATGATTTGTTGACGTCTCGTATCTTCGTCATAATGCTATTGCGCTCACCATACATCACATTAGTTGTGTCTGCAGCAAATCCAATTATATTATTGATGTCAAAGCCATTAAGTTTGAGTCCATCGCTGAGTGCTGCAAAAAGGTCGACTGCTTTTTCACCCTCTAAGTCAATGGTGAACAAGAATTTTGTTTGCGCTGCATTGTCGAAATACATAACAGCACACGCCAAGACCTTTGTACACGAAACATCAGTCGATTCATCAATGATTATGGAGAACACGGGCCTTCCCGCTGCAGAAACGCACCGTTTCATGCTAGAGATCAGTTGCTCCTTCATCACAGGTGCCAGTACATTGTACGTAAGCGAAGCTGTTTTGGTGCGTTTGCAGTAAAACCCTTGCGCAATGGCACTATCGGGAAACGCATGCTTGATCACATCGCTAATATGGTCCATTGCTCTCATTGATATGTTGTGTTCAGCAATCACTGCAGCGAACATAATTTCTGCCTTTTTGATAGAGGCAGCTAGAGTGTTGTCCGACTCTTTTAAAAACGATTGAATCTGAAAAAATAATAGTTATTATTTACATATAATTTAAAAGCATATAAAGAACTCACCTTTGATTTTCCACAGAAGTATTTCATATTATCTTTATGTTTTTGTGTAGCAGCGTGCTGCTTAAGTGACGCCAGCCTACTCAAAATGTCCGTCTGGCACGCTTTGCAATGCGCATCCATCTTATTTGCGCTCCTGCCCAGCCATTTTTGATTTTCCGGCATAGTCTCCCACTCAGCTCTATATTTTTGCTTATTACTCATGTTCACTTTTTGTTTGTTTTAATAGATTATCACAAAATTAAGACTTGATTCGATTTGTTAAAGTGTGACCAAACCGAAAATACCATATAATACCATAAAATCTAAGAAAAATGCTACCAAATACCTTTATACCATTAAAATACTTTTGAGCAAAATCAGAGCTGATAAAATACCAAAAAGTATTTAAAATACCATATTCGGTCACGCTGGATGTCAATTGCTATTTCATACCAAATTTGGTGACTCTAGCTCGAATTTTGTATAACGTGGGGAAAGGGGGGCTGGGGGCGGTATGGTTGGGCGTGGCATCCAAATTTTTGCTGCAGATCCTTGTGGAATGTCAAATGCTACCTTCATACCAAATTTGGTGACTCTAGCTCAAAGTTTGTAAAAGTGGGATAAGGGGGGCTGGGGGCGGTATGGTTGGATGTGGCATTCAAATTTTTGGTGCAGATCTATGTGGGATGTCAATTGCTATCTTCATACCAAATTTGGTGACTCTAGCTCGAATTTTGTATAACGTGGGGAAAGGGGGGCTGGGGGCGGTATGGTTGGGCGTGGCATCCAAATTTTTGCTGCAGATCCTTGTGGAATGTCAAATGCTACCTTCATACCAAATTTGGTGACTCTAGCTCAAAGTTTGTATAAAGTGGGGAAAGGGGGGCTGGGGGCGGTATGGTTGGATGTGGCATTCAAATTTTTGGTGCAGATCTATGTGGGATGTCAATTGCTATCTTCATACCAAATTTGGTGACTCTAGCTCGAATTTTGTATAACGTGGGGAAAGGGGGCTGGAGGCGGTATGGTTGGGCGTGGCATCCAAATTTTTGCTGCAGATCCTTGTGGAATGTCAAATGCTACCTTCATACCAAATTTGGTGACTCTAGCTCAAAGTTTGTAAAAGTGGGGAAAGGGGGGCTGGGGGCGGTATGGTTGGATGTGGCATTCAAATTTTTGGTGCAGATCTATGTGGGATGTCAATTGCTATCTTCATACCAAATTTGGTGACTCTAGCTCGAATTTTGTATAACGTGGGGAAAGGGGGGCTGGGGGCGGTATGGTTGGGCGTGGCATCCAAATTTTTGCTGCAGATCCTTGTGGAATGTCAAATGCTACCTTCATACCAAATTTGGTGACTCTAGCTCAAAGTTTGTATAAAGTGGGGAAAGGGGGGCTGGGGGCGGTATGGTTGGATGTGGCATTCAAATTTTTGGTGCAGATCTATGTGGGATGTCAATTGCTATCTTCATACCAAATTTGGTGACTCTAGCTCGAATTTTGTATAACGTGGGGAAAGGGGGGCTGGGGGCGGTATGGTTGGGCGTGGCATCCAAATTTTTGCTGCAGATCCTTGTGGAATGTCAAATGCTACCTTCATACCAAATTTGGTGACTCTAGCTCAAAGTTTGTATAAAGTGGGGAAAGGGGGGCTGGGGGCGGTATGGTTGGATGTGGCATTCAAATTTTTGGTGCAGATCTATGTGGGATGTCAATTGCTATCTTCATACCAAATTTGGTGACTCTAGCTCGAAGTTTGTACAAAGTGGGGAAAGGGGGGCTGGGGGCGGTATGGTTGGGCGTGGCATCCAAATTTTTGCTGCAGATCCTTGTGGAATGTCAAATGCTACCTTCATACCAAATTTGGTGACTCTAGCTCGAAGCATGTAAAAGGTGGTGAAAGGGGGGCTATGGGGCTTGGTGCGGTATGGGTGGGCGTGGCTCCAAAACTTTGATGCAGATTGTTGGGGGTCGTTGCCAGCTATCTTCCTACCAAATTTGGTGGCTCTAGCTCCACTACTCTGGAATATAAACGCATTCCCGTTTTTGACGAAGCGTTGGGGCAGATGGGGGTGGCTAGGGCGGTATTGGTGGGCGTGGCATCCAAACTTTTGATGCAGGTTTTGGGGGGTCATCATCATCATTTATCTTGGCACCAAATTTGGTGACTCTAGCTAAAAAACTGTGGGAGATATAGGCTTTTCTGATTTCTAAATGCGGGGGGGCTGGGGGCGGGATGGATGGGCGTGGCTCCAAAACTTTGATGCAGTTCTTTTGGAGTCGTTACCAGCTATCTTCCTACCAAATTTGGTGGCTCTAGCTCCACTTCTCTGGAAGATACACGCATTCCCGTTTTTTACGAAGCGTTGGGGCATCTGGGGGCGGCTAGGGCGGTATTGGTGGGCGTGGCATCCAAACTTTTGGTGCAGTTTTTGGGGGGTCATCATCAGCGAAATTGGCACCAAATTTGGTGGCTCTAGCTCAAAAACTGTGGGAGATATAGGCTTTTTTGACTTTAAAATGCGGGGGGTCTGGGGACGGAATGGGGGGGCGTGGCTCCAAAATTTTTGATGCAGTTTTTTGGGGTTGCTAGTAGCTATCTTCTTACCAAATTTGGTAGTTCTAGCTGTAAGGGTGTGTGAAATTTGCGGATTTATCGTTTTTGAGTTATCGAATTTATCGATTTGCCAGCCCCCCAGTTATCGTAGAACCCCAATCTTGACACTTTAATTTACTATCCCATAGATAAAGAGAATTGGAAAGTTTCAAGTCCCTAGCTTGAAGGGTGTGGAAAAAAATTGCACACATACGGACGGACAGACAGACAGACACCATGACGGACATTGCACAAAACCAATATACTCTTTACCTTCGGTATCGAGTATAAAAATGGTCTCGTACAGCGTCCGTACCGTACTTTTATTTTCGGTATGCAGTTCTGTTTGCTACTGGTGGTACGGTAGTGTTGAGCAATGAAAACGTTATCTTAAAATGTTACGGCAGTAGATAGCTTTTAGCAGGTATTTACGATTGTAAAAACATGTCGGGCAAGAGACGACACATACATTTTTCGGATAATATTAACAAAGTTGACCTAATTCAGGCTCCATTAGAGCTATACTTATTGTTTTGGAAGTCAATGCTGCGCAAGAAGTATTGAATAAAAATATATTAATTAATCAATAAGATAAAATTTAAATAACATATAAACTGGATTGTACTGCCACTGATCTATTACAAGGAATAGATCAGTAAGCTGAATTTGCTTTGAGTCTTTTGAGTGGTTTCAGTTATGTTTAGCATAATCTTTGGTAATCTCAGCTCTGCCATCAAATATGGGTTCACTAAAATGCTTTTTGGTTTTGCAGCCTGCCTTTTTTTAACAACCGCCAGTACCAACCGCTGTACTCGACTTTGAACGTGAATCTTTATTTGAATTCAAAGTGTACAAAACACAGTTGCATTTCCGATTTATTTACAAAAAACAAGTAAGAAGGCTCTAGTCGGGAGAGCCCGACTAGAAGATACCCTGAACCCAGTTGCAATAAATATGTTAATTAAATTTATAATTGACTTTGGTATACTGACTTAACTTCAATCGATAAAATTAGATATCTCCGGTGTTTCTTAACCGATTTGGACGAATTTTTTCAGAAAAGTTCTATCGTTACCCATTATTTCAACCCTCATTTTTACATTTTCCAAATTCGATATTTTATTGTTATCGATATTATGTGTATATCGGAAACCAGAATAGTTATCGATAATTTGAAGCAAACTTGTTCTGCTCATGGTATAGGAGAACTTAAATACAAAATCAGAAGTCTCTAGCTCTTGTAGTCTCTGAGATCCATGCGTTCATACAGACAGACAGACGGACAGACAGACAGACAGATGGACAGACGGACATGGCTATATCGTCTCGGCTGTTGATGCTGATCAAGAATATATATACTTTAGGGGGTCGGAGATACTTCCTTCTGCCTGTTACATACTTTTGCACAAAACCATTATACCCTTATTTACCGATTTTATGGGTTAAGGGTATAAAAATTAGCCTACCGTCACAATATGTTCATTTTTTAACACTTGTCGTTACAGACGTAAAACTCATGTATACGGTACGGGACATGATGGAATAACTATAAAGTGGTCTCGTCGGCAGCCGACGCTAGCACGATTAAAGGCCTTAGCTTCAGTGCGTTCGTGCTTGTTGAAAAGAAAGGTTTTAACACTTAAGCACACACAAAAAATGAGCTGCTTTAAAAACTTTTTATTTTAAAATTAAAATATAATTTAGAATTAAGAGCTTAAACAAAAAACTTTGCATACAAAACCAAAAACAAAGACTGTTAGCTGATGCAAAATTATTGAAAATTAAACTATAAAAACAAACTTCACTTCTTTGTATAATAAAAGACACTACGGACTAGTCAGGGTTACTCAACATACTCTACAGTCGTTTCGTTTACACTCATTGTTAAGTGTGCGTTTCACTCGCACTCACTGCTAACATACGCTAAGGCTGTGCTTTTGCAACCATATAGTAATTCAATCATGCATCATATTATACAAAAATTTCCTTTTCGTGTCTGCCGCCACGCAGCGAACACCACTTGACTCTGCATCAATTTGTCCAACAGAGTTTCCGCTTTTCCCTGTACATTTTCTGTTTCATTACCCTGCAGTAAAATATTGTACAGAGTACAGCACACAAAGCCCCAATTCCAAACGAAACGCTGGCTTTTCGAGTCTAATTTAAACAACGGGCTCTTCTCACCTTCAATATTCCTCTATTTCCCTAATAACTTGCTTTGCTTAACCCTAAAACCGTAAATTGGGCACTCAGTGCACAGAGCGGTTTTCAAGGCCGAATATCTCGTAGTGCAGGTATCGAAACCATTCCTATGACTTTTTATAGCCTGTACTCTTGTCTACTTATATTCCAAAATTTCATAAAAATCCACCCATGTTTGGCAAAGTTATTAACGAAAACATGAAATATGCCCCTAAACCGTAAATACGGGCACTCAGTGCCCATACTTTTTTTCAGGTAGTTTGTATAAAAAATTTGTTTTTCAACCCCTAAATGATGCTTGTATAGAGATTTTTTGCTTGACTCATGTTACTTCTTCTACCTGGACTGTTTTTTTTGCTTGACACATGTTTACTTCTTCTACCTGGACCGGTTTTTTTTTTGATGCTCACAAGGATAAAATGCTGTTTTATTTCAAAGTTTTGGTCAGTTTGATTTCAATTGTGGCAGCAGCAAGATACAATTTTTAGTTCGTGGAAGTGAAAAAAATTAAAATGAATCAAGAGTCGGAAAATCTACACCAATATTTATGCAACAAGGACAATTTGACTGAGGAAGAAGAAAGGCTGTTGGAAGAGTATTTGTGCCAGGACAACAATGGAATTGGTGGACGTAATTACAATTTATTATCAACGAATGAATTAAATGGCGAAGAAAATATTATATAATATATAAATAAGTGATGAAAGTGACTTTGATGAAAGTGACAATGAGCCGCTTTCCAACACACGCTATAGAGAGTACTTGGAACAAAACATTGAACTTTTTGAAGACACTGAATTAGAGGAACAACCTATACCAGTTGAGCCAAATCGTGGACATAAATATTCTAGCCAAGGTAGAAACAATAATACAGTTTGGTGGCAGCATACAGGCTGTTTGAAATATGCCATCCAGCTTGGATTACAAGAACAGCAGAAAAAAGGAAGACATTTATCAAAGAACTGGCAATGGATTGGGCTCTCAATCATCTGCGCTCAAAAACTAAAGAAAATTTGACAACAAAACTGGCAATGGACCTAATAGGATTCAAATATGACACCACTGTCCAACGGCGGCTCCCAACTATTCAGGTAGTTTGCATATAAAATATTTCGTTTTATTTATTTTATTTTTTTTTTAGACAAACCTACAAAAAAAAGCGCTGCGTTTCATGCCAAAAAGACAATAAAAAAACTGCCCAGTATGACCTTTGTTTTTTGCCAATGTGTACCAAACACTACATTAGGAGTTGTCAACCCTGCTATATTCGTAAATTCAATTATGAGTCGGATTCAGACAGCGACAGTGATAATAATCAGCCAACAACATCGACAGCAGCAAATAGCAGAAAACGCCGTAGAAATTCGCCAATAAATTTATAATTTTTAAGTTTTATTTCAAATAAATATTTTATAACATATATATTATGTATGATTTTTTTGTTCATTAGGCTTAGTTTTAACAATAAATAAAAAAAAATAAATAACATTTTATCTCAAACCAACGAAATAATAGTGTTTTTATTGAAAAAATGCATGCAAAAAGACGTTTTCCCATAAGAAAAGCATTGTGGGCACTCAGTACCCATATTTACGGTTATGTGTTGTAAAACCTGTTTACGGTTTGAAGGTTAAGCATCGCATAGCATATCTTTAACTCATTTAAATGGCATTTTTTATATATCCAGGCAATATAAGCGCAGAAAACAGTAACAGTGACAAAAATTTAAGTAAAAGAAATGTAAACAAACAACAGCTGACTGATTATTTTAAATTCAGTTATTTTACTTCATGATACAAACAATACAGATAACGCATTGCGCAAAAACAGCTGTTTTCCAGCTGTTTGCGTGACGTCACGTGTGCTCAGTTGTGTTTTGAATTGCATATTGCATACATATTGAATAATAACGACTGTTAAAAGTGAATTAATTGATTGAAAATGCGTTGTACACATTGGTCGCATGTGACGTCAATAACAATTTTAAGAACAATTTGTTATTATTGTTTCATCTTAAAACTGCACAGCGCATTTTCAATCAATTAATTCACTTTTAACAGTCGTTATTATTTAAATTCACTACAATCAATGTCTGTATGCAATATGCAATTCAAAACACAACTGGGCACACGTGACGTAGATGCGCAGAAGGTGAACCCCTGACTGCGTGATCTGAGTTTCATCGTTCTTGATTTTACTTGATGATTTATTAAGAGAAAGTTATTAGCCTACCGCCACAATGTGAATTTTTCAACACTTTTTGTTACGGTCGTAAATTCTGTGCTTTACGGTACGGGCGCTGTACGGGGCACATGCATACAGGCCTTAAAACACAAAGTGAATCAAACAAACTCAAGGTTCAGTTACCCGAGCTTAACTTGACTTGAACTTAACTTGACTTGGACTTAACTTGACTTGAACTTAACTTGACATAGACTTAACTTGAACATGAAATTCTAGCGATTACCCGAACTTAACCTGAACGTGAACGTGAATGCGACCGTGCGCATGAACTTATCGAACAGCTGTTTGTCATTGATTTGATATCATCAAATTTGAGCGGGCTTTATAGAACAAAAAATAAATAATTTAATATAAAAAATAATAATAAAATAAAAAAATACAAACTAGCCTATGCTCATCCATTTTAGCTGCTCATCAATCAGCTGTTTGAACTGGAACTTGAACTTGGCCTTTACACGAACTTAACTTGATCGTGAAATTTTAGCGATTACCCGAACTTAACAAATTGTTGAGTTCACGTTTGAACCTTAACGTGACTGCGGCCGTGCACATAAACTATAAATTTTTATAAATTTATTAATTATTAAATAAATAATTTATGTAAAAATAATAATAAAATAAAAATTACAAATTAGCCTATGGTCATCCATTTTTGCTGCTCATCAATAAGCTGTTTGAACTGGAACATGAACGTAACTTGAACTAAACGTGAGCTTACTTGAACTTGAAATTCTGTTTTCTGCAGGTTGTTAAGTTACGTCAAGTCAAGTTGAGGGTAACCAGAAAGATGTGTCGTAAGGTTGAATGGATCAGCTGTTTCTTAAGTTCAAGTTCAAGTCAAGTTAAGTTCGGGTAACTGAGCCTTTACTAGGTAAGTAGCTTATTTTAGCTTCTTTTTCTTAGAATCCAGCTTATGCGGGCGCTCAACACCTGGCAACATTGGGTAACTGAGCCTTAAGAAAACTGAAAGAATTCGGGAATTGCACAACCACTTACTTGAGCATAAGCTACACTTATATACAGTGGGGAGCAAAAGTGTGTAGATGTTTGAATATTTCACATTTTGGAGCGAATGATGAAGAAAACAGTAAGGCAATAGGAAAATTTATACTCTTTATTCAATATATAATTTACTATACATTAACAAGAAACAAGTAAGAAGGCTCTAGTCGAGAGAGCAAGACTAGAAGATACCCTGAACCTTGAACTTTGGTATACTGACTTAGCTTCATTCGATTAAATTCGATATCTCCGGTGTTTCTTAACCGATTTGGACGAAATTTTCAGAAAAGTTCTAATGTTACCCATTATTTCAACCTCCATTTTTACATTTTCCAAATTAGATATTTTTTTGTGATCGATTCCATGTGTATATCGGAAAGCAGAATAGTTATCGATAATTTGAAGCAAACTTGCTCTGCTTATGGTATACGAGAGCTTATATACAAAATCTGAACTCTCCTTGCCTTACTGTTTTCTTCATCATTCGCTCCAAAATGTGAAATATGCAAACATGTACTCACTTTTGCTCCCCACTGTAGCTAAACATACTCGGTCTGTCGCCCTCTTTCTGTTGCCTTACATTTCAGTTTCGAGCCGAACGTTGTGTTCTGTTTTGCGCTTTTGTTCGAGATTTTTGGTATTCCTCCATTGCTACTCCTATGTATGTATGTATATGTGCATGCTGCACAAATTTCTTTGCGTTGACGCAAGCCAAAAATTCATAACTGTCTCTCTGTCTTTTTTTTTTTAAAGCAACACGAGAGAGCGGGTGCGACTACATCTATATACATAAGTATACCTTTCTTTAGCACAAACACACAAACGCGTACGCGCATGCAAAAGCACAAGCGCAGAGTTTTACATACACACACACACGAATACTATTACGTTTTTATCAGCACTCACTTGCGCTGCTGTTGTTGCTTCTGTGGCCGTTGTCGGTGATGCTGGCGCTGCGACATCGTCGTTACTGTTCGGAGCATTCATCGAAGTCGAATCTGTTAAGTTAACGTCATCGTCGTTGTTGCTGTTAGCAGCAGATATTATGTGTATATCGGAAACCAGAATAGTTATCGATAATTTGAAGCAAACTTGTTCTGCTCATGGTATAGGAGAACTTAAATACAAAATCAGAAGTCTCTAGCTCTTGTAGTCTCTGAGATCCACGCGTTCATACAGACAGACAGACGGACAGACAGACAGACAGACGGACAGACGGACATGGCTATATCGTCTCGGCTGTTGATGCTGATCAAGAATATATATACTTTAGGGGGTCGGAGATACTTCCTTCTGCCTGTTACATACTTTTGCACAAAACCATTATACCCTTATTTACCGATTTTATGGGTTAAGGGTATAAAAATTAGCCTACCGTCACAATATGTTCATTTTTTAACACTTGTCGTTACAGACGTAAAACTCATGTATACGGTACGGGACATGATGGAATAACTATAAAGTGGTCTCGTCGGCAGCCGACGCTAGCACGATTAAAGGCCTTAGCTTCAGTGCGTTCGTGCTTGTTGAAAAGAAAGGTTTTAACACTTAAGCACACACAAAAAATGAGCTGCTTTAAAAACTTTTTATTTTAAAATTAAAATATAATTTAGAATTAAGAGCTTAAACAAAAAACTTTGCATACAAAACCAAAAACAAAGACTGTTAGCTGATGCAAAATTATTGAAAATTAAACTATAAAAACAAACTTCACTTCTTTGTATAATAAAAGACACTACGGACTAGTCAGGGTTACTCAACATACTCTACAGTCGTTTCGTTTACACTCATTGTTAAGTGTGCGTTTCACTCGCACTCACTGCTAACATACGCTAAGGCTGTGCTTTTGCAACCATATAGTAATTCGATCATGCATCATATTATACAAAAATTTCCTTTTCGTGTCTGCCGCCACGCAGCGAACACCACTTGACTCTGCATCAATTTGTCCAACAGAGTTTCCGCTTTTCCCTGTACATTTTCTGTTTCATTGCCCTGCAGTAAAATATTGTACAGAGTACAGCACACAAAGCCCCAATTCCAAACGAAACGCTGGCTTTTCGAGTCTAATTTAAACAACGGGCTCTTCTCACCTTCAATATTCCTCTATTTCCCTAATAACTTGCTTTGCTTAACCCTAAAACCGTAAATTGGGCACTCAGTGCACAGAGCGGTTTTCAAGGCCGAATATCTCGTAGTGCAGGTATCGAAACCATTCCTATGACTTTTTTATAGCCTGTACTCTTGTCTACTTATATTCCAAAATTTCATAAAAATCCACCCATGTTTGGCAAAGTTATTAACGAAAACATGAAATATGCCCCTAAACCGTAAATACGGGCACTCAGTGCCCATACTTTTTTTCAGGTAGTTTGTATAAAAAATTTGTTTTTCAACCCCTAAATGATGCTTGTATAGGGATTTTTTGCTTGACTCATGTTACTTCTTCTACCTGGACTGTTTTTTTTGCTTGACACATGTTTACTTCTTCTACCTGGACCGGTTTTTTTTTTGATGCTCACAAGGATAAAATGCTGTTTTATTTCAAAGTTTTGGTCAGTTTGATTTCAATTGTGGCAGCAGAAAGATACAATTTTTAGTTCGTGGAAGTGAAAAAAATTAAAATGAATCAAGAGTCGGAAAATCTACACCAATATTTATGCAACAAGGACAATTTGACTGAGGAAGAAGAAAGGCTGTTGGAAGAGTATTTGTGCCAGGACAACAATGGAATTGGTGGACGTAATTACAATTTATTATCAACGAATGAATTAAATGGCGAAGAAAATATTATATAATATATAAATAAGTGATGAAAGTGACTTTGATGAAAGTGACAATGAGCCGCTTTCCAACATACGCTATAGAGAGTACTTGGAACAAAACATTGAACTTTTTGAAGACACTGAATTAGAGGAACAACCTATACCAGTTGAGCCAAATCGTGGACATAAATATTCTAGCCAAGGTAGAAACAATAATACAGTTTGGTGGCAGCATACAGGCTGTTTGAAATATGCCATCCAGCTTGGATTACAAGAACAGCAGAAAAAAGGAAGACATTTATCAAAGAACTGGCAATGGATTGGGCTCTCAATCATCTGCGCTCAAAAACTAAAGTAAATTTGACAACAAAACTGGCAATGGACCTAATAGGATTCAAATATGACACCACTGTCCAACGGCGGCTCCCAACTATTCAGGTAGTTTGCATATAAAATATTTCGTTTTATTTATTTTATTTTTTTTTTAGACAAACCTACAAAAAAAAGCGCTGCGTTTCATGCCAAAAAGACAATAAAAAAACTGCCCAGTATGACCTTTGTTTTTTGCCAATGTGTACCAAACACTACATTAGGAGTTGTCAACCCTGCTATATTCGTAAATTCAATTATGAGTCGGATTCAGACAGCGACAGTGATAATAATCAGCCAACAACATCGACAGCAGCAAATAGCAGAAAACGCCGTAGAAATTCGCCAATAAATTTATAATTTTAAGTTTTATTTCAAATAAATATTTTATAACATATATATTATGTATGATTTTTTTGTTCATTAGGCTTAGTTTTAACAATAAATAAAAAAAAAATAAATAACATTTTATCTCAAACCAACGAAATAATAGTGTTTTTATTGAAAAAATGCATGCAAAAAGACGTTTTCCCATAAGAAAAGCATTGTGGGCACTCAGTACCCATATTTACGGTTATGTGTTGTAAAACCTGTTTACGGTTTGAAGGTTAAGCATCGCATAGCATATCTTTAACTCATTTAAATGGCATTTTTTATATATCCAGGCAATATAAGCGCAGAAAACAGTAACAGTGACAAAAATTTAAGTAAAAGAAATGTAAACAAACAACAGCTGACTGATTATTTTAAACTCAGTTATTTTACTTCATGATACAAACAATACAGATAACGCATTGCGCATAAACAGCTGTTTTCCAGCTGTTTGCGTGACGTCACGTGTGCTCAGTTGTGTTTTGAATTGCATATTGCATACATATTGAATAATAACGACTGTTAAAAGTGAATTAATTGATTGAAAATGCGTTGTGCACATTGGTCGCATGTGACGTCAATAACAATTTTAAGAACAATTTGTTATTATTGTTTCATCTTAAAACTGCACAGCGCATTTTCAATCAATTAATTCACTTTTAACAGTCGTTATTATTTAAATTCACTACAATCAATGTCTGTATGCAATATGCAATTCAAAACACAACTGGACACACGTGACGTAGATGCGCAGAAGGTGAACCCCTGACTGCGTGATCTGAGTTTCATCGTTCTTGATTTTACTTGATGATTTATTAAGAGAAAGTTATTAGCCTACCGCCACAATGTGAATTTTTCAACACTTTTTGTTACGGTCGTAAATTCTGTGCTTTACGGTACGGGCGCTGTACGGGGCACATGCATACAGGCCTTAAAACACAAAGTGAATCAAACAAACTCAAGGTTCAGTTACCCGAGCTTAACTTGACTTGAACTTAACTTGACTTGGACTTAACTTGACTTGAACTTAACTTGACATAGACTTAACTTGAACATGAAATTCTAGCGATTACCCGAACTTAACCTGAACGTGAACGTGAATGCGACCGTGCGCATGAACTTATCGAACAGCTGTTTGTCATTGATTTGATATCATCAAATTTGAGCGGGCTTTATAGAACAAAAAATAAATAATTTAATATAAAAAATAATAATAAAATAAAAAAATACAAACTAGCCTATGCTCATCCATTTTAGCTGCTCATCAATCAGCTGTTTGAACTGGAACTTGAACTTGGCCTTTACACGAACTTAACTTGATCGTGAAATTTTAGCGATTACCCGAACTTAACAAATTGTTGAGTTCACGTTTGAACCTTAACGTGACTGCGGCCGTGCACATAAACTATAAATTTTTATAAATTTATTAATTATTAAATAAATAATTTATGTAAAAAATAATAATAAAATAAAAATTACAAATTAGCCTATGGTCATCCATTTTTGCTGCTCATCAATAAGCTGTTTGAACTGGAACATGAACGTAACTTGAACTAAACGTGAGCTTACTTGAACTTGAAATTCTGTTTTCTGCAGGTTGTTAAGTTACGTCAAGTCAAGTTGAGGGTAACCAGAAAGATGTGTCGTAAGGTTGAATGGATCAGCTGTTTCTTAAGTTCAAGTTCAAGTCAAGTTAAGTTCGGGTAACTGAGCCTTTACTAGGTAAGTAGCTTATTTTAGCTTATTTTTCTTAGAATCCAGCTTATGCGGGCGCTCAACACCTGGCAACATTGGGTAACTGAGCCTTAAGAAAACTGAAAGAATTCGGGAATTGCACAACCACTTACTTGAGCATAAGCTACACTTATATACAGTGGGGAGCAAAAGTGTGTAGATGTTTGAATATTTCACATTTTGGAGCGAATGATGAAGAAAACAGTAAGGCAATAGGAAAATTTATACTCTTTATTCAATATATAATTTACTATACATTAACAAGAAACAAGTAAGAAGGCTCTAGTCGAGAGAGCAAGACTAGAAGATACCCCGAACCTTGAACTTTGGTATACTGACTTAGCTTCATTCGATTAAATTCGATATCTCCGGTGTTTCTTAACCGATTTGGACGAAATTTTCAGAAAAGTTCTAATGTTACCCATTATTTCAACCTCCATTTTTACATTTTCCAAATTAGATATTTTTTTGTGATCGATTCCATGTGTATATCGGAAAGCAGAATAGTTATCGATAATTTGAAGCAAACTTGCTCTGCTTATGGTATACGAGAGCTTATATACAAAATCTGAACTCTCCTTGCCTTACTGTTTTCTTCATCATTCGCTCCAAAATGTGAAATATGCAAACATGTACTCACTTTTGCTCCCCACTGTAGCTAAACATACTCGGTCTGTCGCCCTCTTTCTGTTGCCTTACATTTCAGTTTCGAGCCGAACGTTGTGTTCTGTTTTGCGCTTTTGTTCGAGATTTTTGGTATTCCTCCATTGCTACTCCTATGTATGTATGTATATGTGCATGCTGCACAAATTTCTTTGCGTTGACGCAAGCCAAAATTCATAACTGTCTCTCTGTCTTTTTTTTTTTAAAGCAACACGAGAGAGCGGGTGCGACTACATCTATATACATAAGTATACCTTTCTTTAGCACAAACACACAAACGCGTACGCGCATGCAAAAGCACAAGCGCAGAGTTTTACATACACACACACACGAATACTATTACGTTTTTATCAGCACTCACTTGCGCTGCTGTTGTTGCTTCTGTGGCCGTTGTCGGTGATGCTGGCGCTGCGACATCGTCGTTACTGTTCGGAGCATTCATCGAAGTCGAATCTGTTGCGTTAACGTCATCGTCGTTGTTGCTGTTAGCAGCAGAGTTGCCAACAAGTGGAGCGACTGGTCCCGGGGATTCCGTTACCAATGACGATGCTGCGCCTGAAACCGATGTGGCGTCTTGTGTTGCGTCTGAAGCCACCCCCGCGTCTGTCGCTGTCTCAGCACTTGCCTTCTTCTCGCGCTGCGCAGTCAGAGTTCGGTCCTGCGTCTGCGGCAGCTGCTGCTGCTGTTCCTCAACAAGCTCCTCTTTGGGTATTGCGTTTGCTGTTTCCATCTCTGTTTCAGTCTTAATGCTTTCGGCTGTAGTTGTTGCTTCTGCAGCTGTGGTAGCTGCTGTTGTAATTTGATTTGCCAGTTCGTTGGCTGATGCTGCTGTTGCGCTTTTGCATGCTTCCTGCTCCATTTTGACCCCTCTCGCCGCTTTGTCTTCTTCTACAGCTGCTTTTGTTGCAGTTACTGTGGCACGGCGCTCGGAAACGGCAACGTCATCATCGTTTTCATTGTCGAATGCTGCTTCTGCTAATGCTGTTGCTTCGTTAGGCGTCACCGCTTGCGTTTTTTCTGCTGCTACTGTCTCAGACGACGTTGCTGATTGTTTTAATTCTGCATTTAATGCATTAGCTGCGTCGACGTAGGCATTGGTATTGCTTTCACGACTTTGGTCTTGCCTCTCGCCTTGGGGCGGTTGCTCGACAAACACTGCACCTTCCGTTTCGAATTTGACACCAACAGCGACAAGAACCTGCTGTAGCTGAGGTTGCGGTGGCGCCTGCTGTTGCTCGTCCTCCTGTTGCTTCTGATGTGTTTCGTCAGTTTTGTTGCATTGCTTTTTATCCTTATCCTTACAGGCGAACTGATTGTTTGCCAAGTTGCGCCACTTGAGCGTCTTATCCTCGGCAAGATCCAAATTGAGCAGAGTACCGCCCTCGGCAGTGCTGGTTGCACAGTCACTGTTAAAAGTGCTCGCCATGCTGTTCAATAGCTCCCCATAGTCCGTCATTTTCTTTGCTCTGCTTTTTCTTGCTGTTGGTTTTGCGATTGTTGGTTTGATTTTTTTTTTTTTTTGATTTGCTGCCACTGTTATGGTTTTGATTTACAGTTTGATTATAAGCTGCGACGCTTTGTAATCAATTTTCGGAATTTACCACAATGAATGTTAAGCTACTGACCATTAGAATTGGATATCGATCATGTATTTTAATTATTCACTACTTTATAGATATTTGACGCATTATCTACCTAAAAGAACAAGCAAGCAAACACGACTTAAAAGCTGAATAAAAGTTTTATCCTGGTTATTGAATTTTTATTTTTTGTTTAAAATAAACTCTTAACATTCTTAACTAGCAAAATTTTTAGATAACTCGTATGTTCAAAATGTAAGAAAATATCTCTCAATTATTGAAACAAATTGAATTTTAAATATTAACAATCCTTTTTAAAATCTTATACTTCGCTTGATTTCTATCCCAATTTTTCCAAATGTCATTTGTCAAGTCATCTTAAAATATCACTAAATCTAATTTTAATCACGTGCACTTCGTATTTTATCGTGCCTACGCTAGTCACGAACAAATGTAAAATGATAATTTTAGTCAAAATGCAGAGTGCACAAAAATAACAACGGCAACAGTAATGTGGGCAGCCCAGTTTTCTGCTGACAGGAGGGGCCTTTACAAGCAAGGGGCCACACACTAAACCACGCAAATAAACAAACTTGTGCTCGCTCTCGCACATACACATAGACCCGCCGAGCAGCTGCGCGGATGGAGTTGACGTTGGCACCACGAGACGATGTCGACTACAAACGACAACGTCGCTTTGGCTATTTTCTTTGCGTATTATTATAACATGTAATTTCAATTGCGATATTTCTTTAAATTATCAACCAATCATTGCTTGTATTAAACCAATGAAACGGACAAGTTAAAAATCTTTGCCTGCCTTCGGCTGATTCTGATTAGCACACACACACGCTGTTTTTTTTTTTATGAATATGGCCAGCTTTATTGTTTTACTTTTTGCTCTTCGTGTTCTTGGTGCTGGCTGCTTGACGACCGTGATGGCTTTTCTGTCGCTGCTCTACTGGCGCTGCTTTAACTGTTACACATAGTTGTAATAACTTAAAATTTTTTATTTTTATTCAAGTTGAAATTTTTTACTGCTTCCTCCTAAATGGATACAAGGCAGAGTTTGATGCTTTTATGCTGTTGATTTGGCTTGCTTATATTTCAGTTCGGAAACAAGTACACTCACACAAAATTGTGCACTTTGTGATTATTATTACTTTTATTATTATTTAATTGGAACTTAAAATTAATTCTAAGTTACAATTTTGTATTTATAGCCAGAGCAACGGGGGCCTTAAGGCTGGCACTTTGTTATATTGACAAGATAACTTTTAATCAAACAATATTTGTTGTTACAAAAGAAAATTAAGGGTCCGTCCGCCGTTAACAGCCGCCTGCACATACTCAGTGCGTAACTCTTGACGAGCCGTCTTCGTCGTCTCCTCGCTTACTCACACTGCTTGCTTTCTGTAAGAGTAGCTACATACATACAAAGTAAATAAAATCCAGTAATTGGTATTTTTCTTTTGGTTTGGTATTTGCTTTGGTCAGACCCCAGCAGTGCTGCCTTTTTAGCGTTTTCCTTAATATTTCTGACTTTTTAGCGCATTGTGGGAATTCTAGCTTTAAAAAAATGTATGGACCATTTCTTACAACAAGTATGAAACTCTTATAGAGTCGTCATGAGGCCAAATTCTGACTGCCAGTTGGAATGTGAAATCGTGGCGACACCTCTCTCACAGAGCGCTGTTGTAGACTTTTTTCTTTGTCAGCGCATTTCATGCCCGATTTTCAAGCCACTCGGCTTGCCGACTGTGCTACGCCTTTTTTCTTTATACCACAGCCAGCCAGCCATACTGTGTGTATGCGTCCGTAGCCAACGATATTGTAGCGCGCAGACTTCATATGATCATATGGTATGCCTCCTTCCTTTTCGTTCTTGTGATGTACATATGTAGGTGTAAAGCAGAAATACACAAAAGTGTATTCATATCAACATATGTACATACATATATTTTTATATGAATGTGCGTTTTCATATGTTTTGCAGTTTTGATGGACCTGGGCTTTGAAGTGATTTTTGATATTTTGTTTGGGCTGGGTACCATAACCAATTTTGCGACGTTGCCATCAGTGCTGCCAAAAAATTGTCTAAAAAAAAGCTATTTCTAACTTGAAGACAAGGGGAAAAAATCTTAAAATTTTCCACAAAAAAACCAAAAAAAAGCTAAAAAATTGTCTTATATATTTTTTATTAGAGTAATGCTGAACACGCCGGACAGACTTTTAAAGCATTTTCAGCAACTCGTCTAGCTCTGTGGCGTAATTTTCTGATTCGCATTCGTACGATTTAGTCGAACCAATCATGCGAAGATACGTGTGAGGCACTTCGTAATTAAAGCAGCTTTTTCCACTTCTTCGCAAGCCATATCTGTAAATTTTAATAAAAATTAGTAATATCCCGTAATATCACTGGCAATAAAACTTTGCCTTATGCATAGAATGCTATTCGTCGTGCTGAGGTTCATAGAGTTCCTTAATTTAGACTTCACTATATTCAGCTGACTGAAAACCCGCTCGATTTCCGCGTTTGACCACGGCAAGGACAACAATTGAATGGCAACAGCCGCCAGCTCATTAAACCTGCGGTTGCCACCAGAGTCTGTGTAAAAGTTGACTTCACTCCAAAACTTATTAGTGTTGTTGACGTTCTCCCACTTAATAAGGTGAATATTTTGATATTGCTGTTCAATTTCAGCGATGTTATCCACTTTTAGGAATTCTAAAACTTCGCCAATTTTTAAATTTTAATGATGCTAGTGCATTTTGTTCGGTGCAGCATCAATCGCCCTGCAGATCCACCTTCAAAATATTTACTGCACAAACGGCCCAAATGATCAATTTGTGCCATTGCTGTATGTTCAGCAATAAAAAGACAGAGCGCTGCTTCCTGCTCCATAGTTTGGCCAGGTAAAGTGGCAAAGTCTATTTTGTTTTGTTGTGTATATCCACTCATGGCACTTGTGTGCTTTTTTGTTTTTGCATGAGCTCGCAAATCACTTATCTTGGCTGTAATAGTTACTTTGCAGTAGCTGCGAATCCAAGCCATGAACTCTTCGCTTTTTAGCCAAGCATCTCGGCATTTTTGCTTGTATTCTTTTGGCATTGCGTAAAAATTATTCCACTTACGGGCACTTTTTGCATAGAGATGATATTTTTCTTTATCTAGTGGTGACTTTGGGCAAATATCGATAACAAATAATATTAATGCGCTTGCCACATTTTAATGCAAATAGTGGCAACTTAAAAATAAGCGTAAAAAAGCCAAAAACTTTGTAAAAAACGTCAGAATTCCCGCTTCCCGCTGTTCACAAATTTTTCCCGCTTTTGGTCTTTGAAAGAGATAGATTTGACGGGAAAAAATCTGCTTTGGCAGCACTGGTTGCCATAGCTTCATAGCACTATATCCACATACATATGTATATATATATATTATATATTATATTATTACTATATATTTCCAGATGTTTGCAGTCAGAGCTCGCAAATGACGCTCAACACTTTCTTTTGTTGCCTTTCCATTCAGCATAAAGACTTTTTTGCTAGCTCTGTTTTCAGTTTTGCTGGGATATATGTAGGCTTTGTAGCTTTGAGTAAAAACCGATGCTTTTTCGACACATATGGACTCCATATTATGGAGCATCGTTATGCTGATGCCTAAATAAAAACTTTTCCGAGCTAGTCTCTTGTTTGGATACATACCAAGCAAATGGGCTAAAGTGAAAGTTGTGTTTATTCCTAAGGTAGGGAAGAAAGATCCTAATTGCCTAAGTCCTATAGACCGATTAGTCTTAGCTCTTTCTTCCTTAAAGGCCTCTACGCCGATGCTAGTCCATCGCCCGCACAGTAAAAACTTCATATAATAACAAGTAAGAAGGCTCTAGTTGGGAGAGCCCGACTAGAAGATACCCTGAACCCAGTTGCAATAAATAAATTAAATTTATGTAAGACTTTGGTATACTGACTTAGCTTCAATCGATTAAGCTCAATATCTCCGGTGTTTCTCAACCGATTTGGACGAAATTTTCAGAAAAGTTCTATCATTACCCATTACTTCAACCCTCATTTTTAGATTTTCCAATTACGATATTTTTTGTTATCGAATCCATGTATAAATCGGAAACCAGAATAGCTATCGATAATTTGAAGCAAACTTGTTCTGCTCATGGTATAGGAGAACTTATATCCAAAATCTGAAGTCTCTAGCTCTTGTAGTCTCTGAGATCCACGCGTTCATACAGACGGACAGACGGACATGGCTATATCGTCTCGGCTGTTGATGCTGATCAAGAATATATATACTTTATGGGGTCGGAGATTCTTCCTTCTTTCTGTTACATACTTTTGCACAAAACAATTATACCCTTTTTCATCCATTTTATGGGTTAAGGGTATAAAACTAAGTAAAACGCTTTCGATTCATATAACATTAAAACATTTTTATAAATATTGATATTCAAATAAACAACAAATATTATTATTAATTTAATGTAATATTTTTAATAGTTTTTTATTGCCAATTATGCACTGACTTTTCTTTCGTCAATCCAGCGCTGTTCTTAAGTACGGTGATGCGTCGCAGCGACACGACCGAGCCCGATCGTTTGACAGAAAGAGCGAAATTGAGAGAGAGAGGCATAAGAAAAGTGTTTTTGTTTTCTTTTTTCTTGCCTAAGTCAAGGTGTACTCAAGGCATACTTATATAGGTAGTCCAGCTCAAGGCGTATGCCTTGTAATTGTATCATGTGCCTTGCATACGCGCAAGGCATACTTATATAGGTAGTCTCACTCCGCTCTCTGGTTGCTTTACGAAAATAAAACGCAAAAAAAAATCGTGCGCGTATGCGTGTCGCTCACAACGTTCGCAACAAGACTGAATCGTAAGGCAACAGAAAATGAGAGCGAACAAAAGAGCTGGACTACCTATATAAGTATGCCTTGCCTTGGGCTAGCGGCGTTTATATAAGTATGGCTTGGTGCTGCACGTGTATGTACCGCATCAGAATTATTTTTGTTTGCGCTTAGATGTAGAGAGGCAGCCGAATGAGACGGTATGTACGTGTATGGTTTTGTTATTTTTGCGTGTGATGTTTTTGTTATTTTTGGGGTGGGATTTTTAAATTTGATCAGTGAATGAATGTTTGCGCTCACATTTATGCATTAATAGTTTTTTGTATGCATGTCAAGTGTACAAGAACCTGTCTCAGTTTTTATGATATTTTTATTTTTTTTACAGGTGTATATATTTAAGACTTTGTTATTTTGTTTATTAAAAAGCACATATGAAATCATTTTAAAATTTTGCCTTATTATTTATATATTTAATTATATCTATGATTGATGATTACATACTAAATTTCTTTTCTATTAACATATAATTAAGTAATATCAAAACAATACATTTAAGATAAAGCATTTTTTACCAGAAATCAAAGATGTAATTTGGATTGACATTCAAAGCAAAAAAGTTTTCTCGTGCATAATGAAAATACACAACTTTAAGAACAGCCCTCGTGTTTGCACAGACTTACTATGAAAGATGTTGGTTTGAGCGCTTTGCCTTGTGTGTGTGTGTGTGTTTTAGGCCGACATTAAGCTGATTGTTTTGTTTGGCAACAGCAAAACAAGAAAATGCTATTTCGAAGAAGCTTATTTGCTACGTTATCAAGTTTGCCGCTCGAAGAGTTAATCACATTGAAATATGTTATTTTATTAGACTATTTTTAGCAATTTCTCAATTGTTAGGTTAGTGCTAACTTATTCTAATCAAAATTAACAGCTATAACAAATATATTATTAAATTACATATCAATAATAGCACTTATGTTTATTATATTAGGGTATCTAACACTCAACATTCGTCTGTTCATACTAATCAACATGTTCGCTATTTAGGTCTATTAGTGTGCGTGTGCGTATGTGTATTCACAAAAGAAGCAAAACAGAACTGCCGCACAAAATATAAAATCGACAATTTCAGACTTCTGCTTGAATCTGCTTTATGCAGTCCAATTTGGAAGGGTAGCATAAACTTAATATGAACTTTGTTAAAATAAATAGCAAAACGTGTGATACTTTAATATTATTTACATATGTACATATTTTTCATTTATTTATCGAAAATAAACTATGTATGTATATATATAAAGTAAATATTTGAGTTTTAATTGGCTATTATTCAATATTGGTACAAAGGTAATTTTTACTTCGTGCATTTTGTACGTTGAAGCAAAACAGAATTGCACTGGCCTTGTCATTTTGGTAGAGGCAGAAAATAACGAATTTCGTTTGATGTGTGCATGCACATGAATATACATACATACATATATATTTTATGCGTATGAATGTGTGCGCTTTGTTGATCTGCTGGTGCCGTCAACAGCAAAACCTGACCTTTCTCAAAATACATAAAAAAAAATAATTTAACAATTAAGTTTACGTATGCATTTTAATACTTTGGCGTTTTAATAGTCGTTAAGGAATAAGGTAGTTTAAGTGGGGAACATGGATATGACTGAATTGTTATTTTTATTTAATTTAAATTTTTAAATTGCGTCATATCAAGTCGACTCATAGGTCATATTTAAATATGTATGACCCCATTACATTTGTAATGGCCTCCTTGTGGTGTTCCCTGGGTACCGATTGACTATTTATGTGATTTGGGAGCCAATCTGAGCGGCGATCATAGATATTTACATACATGTATACATATATACATATATATTTTTTCATATGTAAATATGTATTTACCTAAAATACATAATAATTTTGTATGAAAGAATTTATGCTTAAACATTCATATATATAAATTTAATATTATTTAACATAATTAATAATACATATAGTTGGCGACCTAAGAGCCCTGCACCAGCATGCAAATGTATGTACATGTAAACAAGTGGAAACGTTGCAGTCGGACGCAACCGACTGCGGCATACTCGATATCAGTATTAAAACCGCTTAAAAAGAGGCCTGATTGCAAAGGGGTACGGATGGGGCAGAGGTTTACGCTGCCTTAAAGATTCTCCGATGCAGTTGGGGATGCCACCAACTATCGTCCTTCCAAATTTGGTGACTCTAGCTCAAAGTTTGTAAGAGATGTGGAAAGGGGGGCTGGGGGCGGTATGGGTGGGTGTGGCATCTAAATTTGTACTGCAGATCTTTGCGAAATGTCAATTGCTATCTTCATACCAAATTTGGTAACTCTAGCTAAAAGTTTGTAAAAGGTGGGGAAAGGGGGGCTGGGGGCAGTATGGGTGGACGTGGCAACCAAATTTTTGCTGCACATCTATGTGGAATGTCAATTGCTATCTTCATACCAAATTTGGTGACTCTAGCTCGAAGTTTGTTAAAGGTGGGGAACGGTGGGCTGGGGGCAGTATGGGTGGGCGTGGCATCCAAATTTTTGCTGCAGATCTATGTGGAATGTCAATTGCAATCTTCATACCTAATTTGGTGACTTTAGCTCGAAGTCGGTAAAAGGTGAGGAAAGGGGGGCTGGGGGCAGTATGGGTGGACGTGGCAACCAAATTTTTGCTGCAGATCTTTGTGGAATGTCAATTGCTATCTTCATACCAAATTTAGTGACTCTAGCTCGAAGTTGGTAAAAGGTGGGGAAAGGAGACTGGGGGCAGTATGGGTGGGCGTGGCATCCAAATTTTTGCTGCAGATCTTTGTGGAATGTCAATTGCTATCTTCATACCTAATTTGGTGACTTTAGCTCGAAGTCGGTAAAAGGTGGGGTAAGGGGGGCTGGAGGTGGTATGGGTGGGTGTGGCATCCAAATTTATGATGCAGATCTTTGTGAAATGTCAATTGCTATCTTCATACCAAATTTGGTGACTCTAGCTAAAAGTTTGTAAAAGGTGGGGCAAGGGGGGTGAAATGGGTGGGCGTGGCTCCAAATTTGTTGATGCAGTTTTTTGGGGGTTGCTAGTAGCTACCTGCTCACCAAATTTGGTAGTTCTAGCTGTAAGGATGTGCGAAATATGTGGATTTATCGGTTTTGAGTTAACGAATTTATCGATTTGCCAGCCCTCCAGTTGTCGTAGAACCCCAATATTGACACTTTAATTTACTATCCAATAGATAAAGAGAATTGGAAAGTTTCAAGTCTCTAGCTTGAAGGGTGTCGAAAAAACTTGCATACCATGACGGACATTGCACAAAACCAATATACTCTTTACCTTCAGTATCGAGTATAAAAATTGATATTTTCATGTCTATGGCAATGAAGATTCAGTAAGGTACACATCATTCGTAACCCCGTTAGGACAGTTTAAATTTTTAAGGATGCCAATGGGCATTAAAAATGCATCCGCGGTGCTCCAAAGATTCGTAAATATAATTTTTGCAGATTTGATAAGACAGGATAAGGTTATTGTGTATATGGATGACATTATGGTAGCAAGCAAAGACATGACAGAGCATCTGACGGTTTTGGAAGACGTATTTACAAGATTAGTTCAAAATAAACTGGTATTACGTTAAGACAAATGTTAATTTTTACAGTCGAGCATTAAATATTTAGGATTTCTCATAACAGACAAAGGTATAAGAGCAGACGACAAAGGCAAAGAAGCAGTAAAAGATTTTCCGATTACAGATAGGACAACAGCAGTTTAAAGATTTTTGGGCTAATGTTCATACTTAAGGCGACGCATTGAAGATTTTTCAATACAAGCCAAACCATTATATGTTCTATTAAAACAAGTAAGAAGGCTCTAGTCGGGAGAGCCCGATTAGAAGATACCCTGAACACAGTTGCAATAAATATATTTAATTTATATAAGACTTTGGTATACTGGCTTAGCTTCCATCGATTAAGTTCAATATCTCCGGTGTTTCTCAACCGATTTGGACGAAATTTTCAGAAAAGTTCTATCATTATCCATTACTTCAACCCTCATTTTTAGATTTTCCAAATTCGATATTTTATTGTTATCGATATTATGAGTATATCGGAAACCAGAATAGTTATCGATAATTTGAAGCAAACTTGTTCTGCTCATGGTATAGGAGAACTTAAATACAAAATCAGAAGTCTCTAGCTCTTGTAGTCTCTGAGATCCACGCGTTCATACAGACAGACAGACGGACAGACGGACATGGCTATATCGTCTCGGCTGTTGATGCTGATCAAGAATATATATACTTTATAGGGTCGGAGATGCTTCCTTCTGCCTGTTACATACTTTTGCACAAAACCATTATACCCTTATTTACCCATTTTATGGGTAATGATAAATAGTATTATTGTAAAAAAAGAGTGGGGCGCTTTGTCCATATTTCTCGTACATCGAGCGCCCAACGCTTTTTTTTTACAATAATGCTATTTATCATTTTTATTGTTTTAAGCTTATTTGAAAAATTATTTTTAACTTTTTAGTTTGATATGCTCTAAAAGCGTGTTTTTTAGTTTTTTTAACTATATTTATTTTTCAGTTTTTAGTTCGATGCATTATATAAGCGTGTTTTTTTAGTTTTTTTAAGCTATATTTATTGTTATTTTGTTTGGGCTGACTAGTGTTAGTGTGTTAGTGATTTTGTATTTCTACATGACATATTTTAATGTATGCGTAGCATTCGCCATGGCATTCATTGACCTTTCTCTACTATTATCAATTCAATTTGGTGCAGAATTTGTATTTTGCCTACAAAAACCTAAAAAGCAATACTTCCAAGGCAGCCAAATTTCATATTTTGTATCAGGCGAACAGCAAAATAAACAAGCGTCTAGTAAAATAAGCAGGCGAAAATCAGTTTTGCATTGCTGGTTATAGTATATACTCTTTCATGTTTTCAGTTCTATGACCATTTTCAGCAATTTTGCCATCGCAACTACCATACGCTTATGCAGCGATGCGCACCAACTTCGAAAGTGTATTTAGTTGTGCATATGTATGTCGATTTCATTTGCCGGAAACTCGGAATATAAGAAAATAAAGAATGAAAGAAAATAAACTAAGAACTAAAATAAAGGGTCGGCCAATGTTTCACACAAATTCACATAGTTATATATGTATGTATGTATGGTTTACATGCGCTCATGTCATTTTGCTGCTTCACAACATCGCCAGAAAAATATTAGCAGACTTCTAGCTTTGCTCAGCAGACGCTGTTGCTGCATAGCCGAACGCCACCGATCGCCATAGATCGCCATAGATCGCCAAGAGACAAAATAAAAACTTCCAAAGACTTGCAGCAACAGGCGCACAGCAAAATAAACAGCGTCCAACAAAATTTGCTTGCCGATCAGCAGCAAAATGTAGAATAGACACTAAGTCTAGGTTTTTGGTGAACATTGGTGATAAGCAGCGCATGTATACCATACATACATGGGGTATAAGGGGCTGGGGGCGGTATGGGTGGGTGTGGCGAAATGTCAATTGCTATCTTCATACAAAATTTGGAAACTCTAGCTAAAAGTTTGTAAAAGGTGGGGAAAGGGGGGCTGGGGGCAGTATGGGTGGACGTGGCAACCAAATTTTTGCTGCACATCTATGTGGAATGTCAATTGCTATCTTCATACCAAATTTGGTGACTCTAGCTCGAAGTTTGTTAAAGGTGGGTCGACGGGGGCTGGGAGCGGTATGGCTGGTCATGGCTGTAATAATAGTATAATGTTATCTTATAGCGTGTTTACACTGCTCAGTTATTCTCAGTTATTACCATTTTGAGTAACTGAGCTTCAGTTTGCGTGTATTTCTCCATAAGGAAATTTACTGCAGTAAACTGTCAGTAAATATTAACTGAGAATAACTGGGCATCGACTATCGTACTTTTCGATGACTATCGCTGAAATAACGCTGTTAATATGTTAACATAGTGTTAAAATAGCCAAAACAGCTGAGTAATTGAGCAAAGGTAAGCGCAAAATTTACATTTATTTTAAAAATTATTTAAAACAATTAGATTTTTAGATGGATTCACGAAAAAAATATGTAAATTGGGAGCCCCAACACACTACACTGCTGTTTGAGCTGTGGGAGGAGAATTATATAGGGTTGAGGGGGTTGCAGCGGAACTCGCATATATATTCGAGGATGGCGGAGTCTTTAAAGGAGGCCGGATTGGAAAGTGCCGAATGTTCGTCAGTCCGGTACAAAATATAAAATTTGACGAAAAAATATAAGTAAGATATGCATTTTAATAATCACATATATATAGTTCAATAATGCTATTTTTTTTGTAGACAAGAGTTGAAAGCACAGGGCGTGTCTGGCGGTGCCCCATCTAAGTGGGAGCATTTTGAAAAAGTGCACAAGATTCTTCACCAGGCCAAAACCATTCACATTGAGGGAACGGTGCACGAATCTACTGGTAGGAGACTTTAAGTTTAAAATCAGACTCATTTATTAAGTTCAACTTGTTTAGATCCCATTGATGCGCCTGAGGAGAAGGTGCCTTGGCTTATTCTTGATGAGTCGATGCCAAGCTCATCTATGGAGATGGAGCGCTCATCAGCAGACCGTTCGTCCGTTGAGCGCGCATCGCCAGGGCCCAGCCAACGTCCAGCTATTTTGCCTTGGCTATTTTGTGTATAAATTAAAGCATATTTATTAACTTTTTTCATAATAGCTTGTAATTGTATATATACTTACAAATGACCACTCAATTGGACTCTTACGTTTTCTGCTTTTCGCAACGTATGCGGCCACCGTATTAAGACTTTTATTGCTTTCATGAATCAAAAGCAGCAAAGATTGCAGGCATTGCAAGCATGCCATTAAAATTGGCAATAAAGCTTTTAAATATTCAATTTGATTCATTTTCTGCACTTTTAATCAACAACTCAAATCAAACAGCTGATTTATTTACTGAACTCTCAGTAACTGAACAATGGAAACAGGATTGGTAAATGACCGATAAATTTTACTGTAACTGAACAGTGGAAAGACCCTATTATAATGACTAAAAGACCACCCCTGGTTATGTATCGATACTTACGATATATATATGATATAATATCGAAGATCTAGTTATGATCGCTAGCGGACTTGTAAAAAATGAAGAATGTAATGTAATGAAGAACACGCATGAAGCACATTAATAAAGATATTAATAATTAAATAATAATAATTACACATAATTATTACATGGTGTCAGAAGTGGAAGAACAACAAAAGTGAACGTACACTGCATTCTTTGCAGTGGTGCAAGTTAAAACTTTCGCACGTGATAAAAAACATTTGTGTATGCACGTATCTAATGCTATGTTTACACTACAGTGAGTTTGCTATCGATATCGTCATCGACTCAATAACTCAGAATTGGTGTTTACATTGGCTCAAAAGTGAGTTAATGCGTTAAGCGTCAACAGCAACAAAGTCGAAAAATTTAATTAAACAAAACAAAAAAGTAAAGTGCAAGTAATGGATAATAACAAATTATGCATGGTTTTGTCGGCGATGGAGCAAAACAACGTAATGATGATGAGAGCAATGAATATGGCAGGGAATATGGTTCCAGTGCTAATTCTTGGAGATTCAGCTTTTAAATTTTCAAGAAACGTGATGAAGCCCTATCCATTCTCCGTGGAAGCTACACCACAGGAAAGAATATTAATTACAATTTGTCCAAAACCAGGCGTGTGGTGGAGAATGCGTTTGGACATCTAAAGGCTCGTTTCCGAAGGATCGGGAAAGGATTGGACAACAGGGTTGACAAAACTTCTCAAATAATAGCTTGTTGCTGCATTTTGCATAATTTTTGCAATATGCATAATAGCGCAGTGAGCGACAACTGGCAACGCGAAGCACAAAATGCGCACCAAAATGATCAGCCAGAGTTTGAGGTTTGGCTTGGCAATACGAATCCAAGTGCTGAAACAATTAGGCAAGCCCTAGCTACAAATTTCCTTAGCAATAATTCCATTTAAATAAATAAATTCAATTCATAAAAAAATGTAATTTATTTTTATCTGTTATTGGCCCTCATTATTTCTATCATTTCTTTTTGAAAGTTTTCAGCTCGTTCTGCCATACGCTCCGTGACCGCCAACTTGCGCTCCTCTATTTCAATGAGCTTGTCAATTTTGTCCACCCGTCGTCGCTTGAGAAGGCGTCTTTGTTATTGAGGTGTCCGTGAGTTTTTGCGTGCTCCACGAAATCCGTCAATATTTTCTTGCCATAATTCAATTAATGTGTGTGTTGCAGCAGTTGACCACACAAATCTCCTATCCGAGCCTATAATTTGGTTGTAATGAGTTCAAAATATATTATAGCAGTAATTACAGCACTTACTTACCATTTTTTTGAGACATAATTAAATAATTTGATAATTTATATATTTTAGTTGTGTACTTGTATGTGTTGTTTACATTAGCACCAGTGGTGACAGTTCAAAAATAAAACCGACTATATACTTAAATGGGCAGCACTTTTGAGTAAACCGAATGTATATCGAGTAAAAGCAACTGCATCCAAACATAACTCAACTCTTTGTCACCACTACTTTTTGTATGGGAAAAAAGCTGCTTGTTGCCCTTAACGCACTAACTCAAATAAGCAGTGCCAGTGTAAACACCATATAAGAACAGTAATCTGAGAAAATCAGAGTTATCAGTGATTCTTATGATCTAAACGAGATCAAGAAAAGAACATCAGAGCTGAAGGAAGGCATATCTATAAATATTTCTTGAAATTACGCATAATTTAAGAACATGTCGATAATAGACCGCTTACCTGAACCGCTTGATTGTGCTGACTTGCCAAATAAATGGCCAGCATGGAAGCGACAATTTCTCATGTATTTAATGGCAAACGGGATAAATGACCAACCGGAATCAAAGAAAATAGCAACATTTCTTTGGTTAAGTGGACAACAGGCTCTGGAAATTTACAACACTTTGTATCCAAATGATGGCACATCAGAGGGAGTTTTGGGTTTAAAAATACAACAGGAAGCAGCTTCAGTAGAGGGAGAACAACAACAGGAAGAATGTGAACGTTTTCACTATTACCTTTATGGACGGGAGTTCACTGTGCAGAGTGATCACAAACCTCTTGAAACACTTGTATTGAAAGATATAGATGATATTTCTGCAAGGCTGCAACGTATGTTTTTATTCTTGTTAAAGTATCCTAAATTGGAAATTAAGTACGTCCCTGGAAAGCAAATGCTAGTAGCAGATTGCCTTTCCCGTGCACAGGTGGCAGCCGTTTGTGAAAGTGAGGAGTTGACAATGGTTATACATAATGTAGTGGAATCTGTATGTATATCAGAGGATAATTTTCAATACTATCACACTTTGTTAAAAAGGGATGAAAGTCTTATGAAGATAGTTAAATTTGTTGAAGAAAAAAAAATAGCCAAGTAATCATTAACTTGATAGTGTGGGTCGAATATTCTATAATTACAAACATGAACTTCATTGTGAAAGAGGGCTACTATTCCGTGACCATCGGCTGATAATTCCACAAGAGTTAAGAAATAGAATTTGCAAGATGCTGCATGCACCCCACCTGGGGATTGAGAAAACTCTTTCAAGAGCTCGAATGAATTATTTTTGGCCTGAGATGAGTAAACAAGTAAAGGAAATGGTCTCAAACTGTTCAATCTGTGAAACATTCACACGAAATAATGTTAAAGAACCATTATTACAAGAGAAAGTAACAGATTACTCATTTGATATAGTTGCTATGGACATATTTGAATATGCTGGAATTTGTTATATTTCATTAATTGATGCGTACTCTGGATTTGTCATGTGTGAGAGACTTAATAATAAATTATCAAGTCACATCATCTCCAAGTTGCGAAGTGTTTTTAACCGCGTAGGCTACCCAACCATGATTAACAGTGATAATAATCCGTTTTCTTCATTTGAATTCAAAAAGTTTGCAGAGGATGCCAACGTAAAAATTAAGTTTTCAAGTCCGAGATATCCACAAAGTAATGGTTTAGCTGAAAAGGGTGTAGCAATCACAAAAAACATACTTAAAAGATGTTATGCAGCACAAGAGGTAGACTTATTTCAATACCGATTGTTAGAATACAATACAACTACTGTAGCAAGCATGAAACTTACACCAGCAGATCTTTTTTTTTGGTCGTCAGGTTAAAACCAAATTACCAGTTATGGGTCAATCGTTGTGTCGAAGCAACATTAAAGAATCTGATATACAGCTAAACTTAGAAAACAAGAAAAATAAGCAAAAATATTATTTTGATAGATATGCTAAGCCACACTTGGAATTGGTGATCTCATTATATTTAAGCAAAATGGCAAGGAATGGCATTATGGAACTGTTGTTGGAATTGTTAACAATAGGTCTTATATAGTAAAGGACAGCTTTAATAATTTCTATAGACGTAACCGTAGATTCATTGCAAAAACAAAAAATGTAGATTTTAATGCAAGTGACCTGATGTTTGAAGAAAATATTAAAAGTAACCATAATAACATAAATATAGAAAATATGAAAGAAATAGAAATTGTGCCAGCGAATAATCAGTTGAAGGAAACAAATCATGATGATGCGGAAGAAAACTTATCAGATATAGATAGTACACCTGATAGCTCATCAATAGAAATTTATGAAACAGCCACTAGTGGTGATTCTGATTTTGATAGTAATGAAAAAATATCCCATCCAAACATAAAAAAAACTCGAAGTGGAAGAATTGTAAATCCACCACAAAGATATGGATGGGACTAATTTGTTAAAATTATTAATTATGTAAATGAAAATAAAAAAAAATAAAAATAATAGAAATCATGTAATAATAGTATAATGACTAAAAGACCACCCCTGGTTATGTATCGATACTTACGATATATATATGATATAATATCGAAGATCTAGTTATGATCGCTAGCGGACTTGTAAAAAATGAAAAATGTAATGTAATGAAGAACACGCATGAAGCACATTAATAAAGATATTAATAATTAAATAATAATAATTACACATAATTATTACAATGGCATCAACATTTTTGCTGCAGATCTTTGTGGAATGTCAATTGCTATCTTCATACCAAATTTGGTGACTCTAGCTCGAAGTTGGTAAAAGGTGGGGAAAGGGGGGCTGGGGGCAGTATGGGTGGGTGTGGCATCCAAATTTTTACTGCCGATCTATGTGTAATGTCAATTGCTATCTTCATACCAAATTTGGTGACTCTAGCTCGAAGTTGGTAAAAGGTGGGGAAAGGGGGGCTGGGGGCAGTATGGGTGGGTGTGGCATCCAAATTTTTGATGCAGATCTTTGTGAAATGTCAATTGCTATCTTCATACCAAATTTAGTGACTCTAGCTAAAAGTTTGTAAAAGGTGCGGAAAGGGGGGTGCTGACCAAATTTGGTAGTTCTAGCTGTAAGGATGTGCGAAATATGTGGATTTATCGGTTTTGAGTTAACGAATTTATCGATTTGCCAGCCCCCCAGTTATCGTAGAACCCCAATATTGACACTTTAATTTACTATCCAATAGATAAAGAGAATTGGAAAGTTTCAAGTCTCTAGCTTGAAGGGTGTCGAAAAAACTTGCATACATACGGAAGGACAGATGGACAGACACCATGACGGACAATGCACAAAACCAATATACTCTTTACCTTCAGTATCGAGTATAAAAATTGATATTTTCATGTCTATGGCAATGAAGATTCAGTAAGGTACACATCATTCGTAACCCCGTTAGGACAGTTTGAATTTTTAAGGATGCCAATGGGCATTAAAAATGCACCAGCGGTGCTCCAAAGATTCGTAAATATAATTTTTGCAGATTTGATAAGACAGGATAAGGTTATTATGTATATGGATGACATTATGGTAGCAAGCAAAGACATGACAGAGCATCTGACGGTTTTGGAAGACGTATTTACAAGATTAGTTCAAAATAAACTGGTATTACGTTAAGACAAATGTTAATTTTTACAGTCGAGCATTAAATATTTAGGATTTCTCATAACAGACAAAGGTATAAGAGCATACGACAAAGGCAAAGAAGCAGTAAAAGATTTTCCGATTACAGATAGGACAACAGCAGTTTAAAGATTTTTGGGCTAGTGTTCATACTTAAGGCGACTCATTGAAGATTTTTCAATACAAGCCAAACCATTATATGTTCTATTAAAAAAAGAAAGGCAATTTGAGCTTAACGAGAAAGAGTTAGAGTGATTTCTTTCTCTTAAAGAAAAATTAATCCTATCGCCAGTGTAAGCTATTTATAATTACAAGGACGGAATTGAATTGCATTGCGATGCAAGTTCATTTGGTTTTGGTGCTGTGTTGATGCAAAAGAAAAATAATGGACTGTGCAACGCTTTTTTCCCCTCATAGCACAGCCAGCCAGCCATGCTCTGTGTACATACCCATAGCCAGCGATTTTGCAGCGCGCAGTTGCTTCTTCGCTTGCTGTGCGCCCTTCTTTTGCTTGTATAAACATATGAGCGTGTATACCTCACACGATCATATGTTATGTTTATTTCTTATCACTTTTTGCGACGTTGCTATAGTGAAGCTATGCACTATACCCACATACATATATATCTTTATATGTTTGCAGTTTTGCTGGGATTTCTACTGATTTTTGTTATTTTGTTTGGGCTGACTAGTGTTAGTGTGTTAGTGATTTTGTATTTCTACATGACATATTTTAATGTATGCGTAGCATTCGCCATGGCATTCATTGACCTTTCTCTACTATTATCAATTCAATTTGGTGCAGAATTTGTATTTTGCCTACAAAAACCTAAAAATCAATACTTCCAAGGCAGCCAAATTTCATATTTTGTGCTGATCGACCATTTGCAGTATCAGGCGAACAGCAAAATATATAAGCGTCTAGTAAAATAAGCAGGCGAAAATCAGTTTTGCATTGCTGGTTATATATACTCTTTCATGTTTTCAGTTCTATGACCATTTTCAGCAATTTTGCCATCGCAACTACCATACGCTTATGCAGCGATGCGCACCAACTTCGAAAGTGTATTTAGTTGTGCATATGTATGTCGATTTCATTTGCCGGAAACTCGGAATATAAGAAAATAAAGAATGAAAGAAAATAAACTAAGAACTAAAATAAAGGGTCGGCCAATGTTTCACACAAATTCACATAGTTATATATGTATGTATGGTATACATGCGCTCATGTCATTTTGCTGCTTCACAACATCGCCAGAAAAATATTAGCAAAGACTTCTAGCTTTGCTCAGCAGACGCTGTTGCTGCATAGCCGAACGCCACCGATCGCCATAGATCGCCATAGATCGCCAAGGACAAAATAAAAACTTCCAAAGACTTGCAGCAACAGGCGCACAGCAAAATAAACAGCGTCCAACAAAATTTTCTTGCCGATCAGCAGCAAAATGTAGAATAGACACTAAGTCTAGGTTTTTGGTGAACATTGGTGATAAGCAGCGCATGTATACCATACATACATGGGGTATGAGGGGCTGGGGGTGGTATGGGTGGGTGTGGCATCCAAATTTTTGATGCAGATCTTTGTGAAATGTCAATTTCTATCTTCATACCAAATTTGGTAACTCTAGCTAAAAGTTTGTAAAAGGTGGGGAAAGGGGGGCTGGGGGCAGTATGGGTGGACGTGGCAACCAAATTTTTGCTGCACATCTATGTGGAATGTCAATTGCTATCTTCATACCAAATTTGGTGACTCTAGCTCGAAGATTGTTAAAGGTGGGTCGACGGGGGCTGGGAGCGGTATGGGTGGTCATGGCATCAACATTTTTGCTGCAGATCTTTGTGGAATGTCAATTGCTATCCTCATACCAAATTTGGTGACTCTAGCTCGAAGTTGGTAAAAGGTGGGGAGAGGGGGGCTGGGGGCAGTATGGGTGGGTGTGGCATCCAAATTTTTACTGCAGATCTTTGTGAAATGTCAATTGCTATCTTCATACCAAATTTGGTAACTCTAGCTAAAAGTTTGTAAAAGGTAGGGAAAGGGGGGCTGGGGGCAGTATGGGTGGACGTGGCAGCCAAATTTATGCTGCACATCTATGTGGAATGTCAATTGCTATCTTCATACCAAATTTGGTGACTCTAGCTCGAAGTTTTTTAAAGGTGGGTCGACGGGGGCTGGGAGCGGTATGGGTGGTCATGGCATCAACATTTTTGCTGCAGATCTTTGTGGAATGTCAATTGCTATCTTCATACCAAATTTGGTGACTCTAGCTCGAAGATGGTGAAAGGTGGGGAGAGGGGGGCTGGGGGCAGTATGGGTGGGTGTGGCATCCAAATTTTTACTGCAGATCTTTGCGAAATGTCAATTGCTATCTTCATACCAAATTTGGTAACTCTAGCTAAAAGTTTGTAAAAGGTGGGGAAAGAGGGCTGGGGGCAGTATGGGTGGACGTGGCAACCAAATTTTTGCTGCACATCTATGTGGAATGTCAATTGCTATCTTCATACCAAATTTGGTGACTCTAGCTCGAAGTTTGTTAAAGGTGGGTCGACGGGGGCTGGGAGCGGTATGGGTGGTCATGGCATTAACATTTTTGCTGCAGATCTTTGTGGAATGTCAATTGCTATCCTCATACCAAATTTGGTGACTCTAGCTCGAAGTTGGGAAAAGGTGGGGAGAGGGGGGCTGGGGGCAGTATGGGTGGGTGTGGCATCCAAATTTTTACTGCAGATCTTTACGAAATGTCAATTGCTATCTTCATACCAAATTTGGTAACTCTAGCTAAAAGTTTGTAAAAGGTGGGGAAAGGGGGGCTGGGGGCAGTATGGGTGGACGTGGCAACCAAATTTATGCTGCACATCTATGTGGAATGTCAATTGCTATCTTCATACCAAATTTGGTGACTCTAGCTCGAAGTTTGTTAAAGGTGGGTCGACGGGGGCTGGGAGCGGTATGGGTGGTCATGGCATCAACATTTTTGCTGCAGATCTTTGTGGAATGTCAATTGCTATCTTCATACCAAATTTTGTGACTCTAGCTCGAAGATGGTAAAAGGTGGGGAGAGGGGGGCTGGGGGCAGTATGGGTGGGTGTGGCATCCAAATTTTTACTGCAGATCTTTGCGAAATGTCAATTGCTATCCTCATACCAAATTTGGTAACTCTAGCTAAAAGTTTGTAAAAGGTGTGGAAAGGGGGGCTGGGGGCAGTATGGGTGGACGTGGCAACCAAATTTTGCTGCACATCTATGTGGAATGTCAATTGCTATCTTCATACCAAATTTGGTGACTCTAGCTAAAAGTTTGTAAAAGGTGGGGAAAGGGGGGTGAAATGGGTGGGCGTGGCTCCAAAATTGTTGATGCAGTTTTTTGGGGGTTGCTAGTAGCTACCTGCTCACCAAATTTGGTAGTTCCATCTGTAAGGATGTGCGAAATATGTGGATTTATCGGTTTTGAGTTAACGAATTTATCGATTTGCCAGCCCCCCAGTTATCGTAGAGCCCCAATATTGAAACTTTAATTTACTATCCAATAGATAAAGAGAATTGGAAAGTTTCAAGTCTCTAGCTTGAAGGGTGTCGAAAAAACTTGCATACATACGGACGGACAGATGGACAGACACCATGACGGACATTGCACAAAACCAATATACTCTTTACCTTCAGTATCGAGTATAAAAATTGATATTTTCATGTCTATGGCAATGAAGATTCAGTAAGGTACACATAATTCGTAACCCCGTTAGGACAGTTTGAATTTTTAAGGATACCAATGGGCATTAAAAATGCACCAGCGGTGCTCCAAAGATTCGTAAATATAATTTTTGCAGATTTGATAAGACAGGATAAGGTTATTGTGTATATGGATGACATTATGGTAGCAAGCAAAGACATGACAGAGCATCTGACGGTTTTGGAAGACGTATTTACAAGATTAGTTCAAAATAAACTGGTATTACGTTAAGACAAATGTTAATTTTTACAGTCGAGCATTAAATATTTAGGATTTCTCATAACAGACAAAGGTATAAGAGCATACGACAAAGGCAAAGAAGCAGTAAAAGATTTCCCGATTACAGATAGGACAACAGCAGTTTAAAGATTTTTGGGCTAATGTTCATACTTAAGGCGATTCATTGAAGATTTTTCAATACAAGCCAAACCATTATATGTCCTTTAAAAAAAATAAAAGCAATTTGAGCTTAACGAAAAAGAGTTAGAGTGATTTCTTTCTCTTAAAGAAAAATTAATCCTATCGCCAGTGTAAGCTATTTATAATTACAAGGACGGAATTGAATTGCATTGCGATGCAAGTTCATTTGGTTTTGGTGCTGTGTTGATGCAAAAGAAAAATAATGGAATTCCACATCCAATCTTTTATTTCTCAAATCGAACAACAGAGACAGAATCAAAATACCACAGTTTCGAGTTAGAGACTTTAGCAATAATTTATGCACTTCGTAGATTTAGAATTTATTTGCAAGGAAAAAAATTTAATACTATTACTGATTGCAACTCGTTAAATCTAACTTTGAACAAAGTAGAATTAAATCCGAGAATAGCTAGATGGGCTTTAGAATCACAAAATTATGATTATGAGCTAGTGCACAGATCGGGAAACAAGATGCAGCATGTCGACGCTTTAAGTAGGTGTACAAATATTTTAATGATAGACACAAACAGTTTTGAGCATAGTCTAATCATTTGCCAAGGAAAAGACATTAAGATTCAAAAGATTAAAATGTTGTCGGAGAAAAATAAACACAAATTAGTCGAAATGAGAAACGGTGTTGTTTGTAGAAAAACAGATTACTTCTTAACGTACCAGAAGACATGGAAAACCATGTGTTACACAAATATCACAATGAGCTGGGGCACCTAGGCAGGGACAAAATGATGGATAGAATATTAAAAATATAGGGAATTTTTTAAAATGTATTGCATTTTCCCAAACAACTGGCAAAGGTAAAGGAGTTTTAAACAGCATTCCTAAAGGAAGTTAACCGTTCGAATTGATACATATAGACCATTATGGAGCGGTAGCTGCAGGAAGGGCAAATAAACATATGTTTATACCCTTAACCCATAAAATGGGTAAATAAGGGTATAATGGTTTTGTGCAAAAGTATGTAACAGGCAAAAGGAAGCATCTCCGACCCCATAAAGTATATATATTCTTGATCAGCATCAACAGCCGAGACGATATAGCCATGTCGATCTGTCCGTCTGTCTGTCCGTCTGTATGAACGCGTGGATCTCAGAGACTACAAGAGCTAGAGATTTCAGATTTTGTATTTAAGTTCTCCTATACCATGAGCAGAACAAGTTTGCTTCAAATTATCGATAACTATTCAGTTTCCGATGTACACATGGAATCGATAACAAAAATTTCGAATTTGGAAAATGTAAAAATGAGGGTTGAAGTAATGGGTAATGATAGAACTTTTCTGAAAATTTCGTCTAAATCGGTTGAGAAACACCGGAGATATTGAACTTAATCGATGGAAGCTAAGCCAGTATACCGAAGTCTTATATAAATTAAATATATTTATTGCAACTGGGTTCAGGGTATCTTCTAGTCGGGCTCTCCCGACTAGAGCCTTCTTACTTGTTTTAATTGTTGACGGTTTCACCAAGTTTGTTCGATTATGTGCAAGAAGGTCCACAAACACAAAGGAGGTGATCAAAGCATTAAAAGATTATTTTAGGGCGTACAGCCGACCCAAATGCATAGTGCCAGACAGAGGCAGCTGTTTCACATCCAAAGATCACGAACAGTTTATGTCAGATTCCAACATTAAACTTATAAAAATTTCAACAGGGTGTCCAACGAACAGGTAGACCGAATAAAGAGAAATGTTGGTCCAACGATAGCAAAGCTCACAGAAGCGGAAAATGGGAAACATTGGGATGCAGTTATAGAACAAGTCGAATATTCATTAAATAACATATAACATCGGAGTGTCAAGCAGAACCCAAGTAAACTACTTTTTGGCGTAGAACAAAAGGGCGAAGTCATCGATGATTTGAGAGAAAAATTAGAAGGCATACTGAATACAGAAAATACTATAAATTTAAGTGAATAAAGAAAAAAAGCAGAAGAGAACCAGTTACAAGTACAATCGAAAATAAATTACATTTTAACAAAAAGAAACAGAAAGCCAAAGTTTACGGAAAAGGAGACTATGTAATGGTAAGAAACTTCGACAGCACAGCTTGGGCAGCTAGAAGTAAAGGTCCATATGTTATTGAAAAAGTATTACGAAATGACAGATACCTTTTAAAAGACGTAGACGGATTTCAAGTTTGGAGAAACCCATACAGGAGTATCTGTAGTGCTCAAAACATGCGACATTGGGTAGCAACCAAGAGATAATATGATTTAAAATGATGAACTTCATTAAAATTGTACATATATTAATAATAATTTTCTAATTTAAGCGGTAATTATACTTGTATCTATACGTTAATTTTTGTTAAGAAAAAAAATGGTTTTAAGCTTTTATAAAACGATTGTAAAAAACCTAAGATCAGGGGATCTGATTCGCAAGATGGCCGAGTTTAGTCAGACAGATATAGCATGCATAACCTAGCATTTACATTAACGTGAATGTTAGTATTAACTTTGATGATAACATTAACATTAACGTCAGCATTACAGACTAATACATGATCCATTATTGTAAGTTACTTTATGGTTTCCTATCCTACATGCACTGGTATTAATGCAAGTCCCGTTAACGCATACCTTATACTTTGTAGTTTGTAAAAAAATAAACAAAGAGACAGTATTGATTAAGCTGTTGAATAAAATAGACGTGTGTATCGAAGCTGCTGTGTTTTCATATTTACATATATATTAGTCCACCACAATATGCAATCCAGACTAGGAGATTTGTTAGACTGGAAAGTTCCAATTGCCCATTTTATTTTCTCCGCTGTGACCACCTTTCTTCATATGCATTTTTAATGCTACTATTTAGATTTCTAACAACTCTTTCTAGCTCACCCGCGCATCTGGGTATTCCAGAGTTTTCAGTGGCTAGATAACTCTAGTTACAAATGTCGGTATCGAACCGACATTATCAATTTCTAAATTATGCTTGAATATAAATTTGGTAATATGGCGTTTACACTACAGCGAGTTTGCTATCGATATCGTCATCGACGCAGAATTGGTGTTCACATTGGCACAAAAGTGCGTTATGCGTTAAGTGAACAGTAGCTGCTTTGTTTTCATTTCGCTGTTACAAAATGATTTAACGAAAACAATAATATGAATTCAAGCAGTCTTTTGGAATTAGTATGTTCAATGGAGCAGAATAATGCAATTTTGACAAAATGCATGAATATGGCGGGAACATCTGCAGCAACAATTGATTTGCTGGGTGACCCAGTACGCCGTCGTAGTATTTGGACACTTGTGAGAAAAAAATAGTTTATTCGTATTGACAAAACTTTCCAAATAATAGCTTGCTGTTTCCCTTACGGCAATCGGTACACAGTCCATAGTGAGGAATTCTGAAAAATATTAAAATTAATACATTTCCTTACCATAATACATGCATGCTCTAGGTGCAGGATTTTTTTGATCCCAGATTACCTATGAGTCAGTGGTGTACAGGCCTTTTATGCCATTGTTTACCCATGGCTCCTGTACCAGGGCCAGCCCAAGATGTTGGGTGATAAACATCCTGGCCAAGACAGCAGAGGCTGCCCGATGGAGGTTTATCTGGGCTAGCCCAGTGACGGTGACGTTTGATGTCACCATCTTTCATCCGCCGCTCCAGCTCCTGGTGATGCATGTTGGAAGCTGCCCACATCACCGCTGCCCGTCATGGTGACGTCAGCTTCTGCAGTTTCAAGCTCCTCAGCGAGCTCTTGCGAGGACATCGGCACCTCATCATCCATACCTTCCAGCTCTGCTGGACCGAGCGTCATCTCCGCCAGGTCCTCATCCTCGGCCAGATCCTCTGATAAATCAGAGACACCTGCCAGATGAGCACTCGGAACAGTGGCGGTGGGAGGTGTGGGGGCCGAGCCTGCAGCTCCCGGGACTGTCGTTTGGGCAGGGGTAGTCCTTGCCCCAACACTCTTCAGACCGCTAACGGGGATGGTCCCGTAGCGGAATGAAACTTGGTGGCCTCTCGCCACTATCGCGTCTTTGGATGCCTCATCGATGCCTATCACCAATAGCGCACCTCAGCCTTCCGTCCTCCTTGACAGCACCTTCCACGAGTCGGTCTCGATCTTGTTCTGGTTCCTCAGCAGAACCAACAAAGATTCGGTTGACCGATCCGCGCTTCTTGGGCAAAAGATGGTGATGTTGTGGGGTGATGGAATATCATCACCCACCTTGCAGTGCAGTGGAGCCCCTTTCCACGACTGCAGTCTTGGCGCCACGGTCCTCAGCCACTCCGCTGAGTGATCGTCGGAGCATTCAACGACCAGGTAGCCAACCCGAAAGTGAATGGCCACGAACGCGACTGTGGTGTGTCATCCTGTGAGGATGTGTAAGATGTGTAAGATGGCCTTCTCCAATGCGGACAAGTCCCCATGGCTGAGCATTACCTGCGGGTATTCCACATGTAACACGGCCACTATGCCTTTTTTCGCAATCGCTGCATACGATATACGAGTCTCGGTGGACATTGGAGAGGAAAACCTCACTGCTGTTGCTATGGCGGCTGCCGATGTGCTGGGACGCTCCTCTGGGCACGCCCTCTTGGGGGTGGCAGTGGGTGGCTTCAATGTGCTGCTCAGGCGTTTGGGGGCTGGTCCCCGTACCTGGCTCGCTGAGTCCCTTCCAGCCATTGCCATGCGCAATGCCTCAGCAGGGGGTAGTCCCTGCTGAAGGTACCACAGGTTCCATTTGGTTTTCGAGCCGTTCAGCGTTTTTCGGATTGGGTCATCCAAACCGCCCGGTTCTCCCAATTTTGGCAACTCCACTTTTGGCTGCTGGTGCTGCACGCCATGTCGCCGAACTGCGCTTAGAATCGGTCGCATCGGCTGGGATGGTCCAGCCTTGCTTCCTCCTCCTGCAGCTATGGCGACACGGTAACGTGGGGCTTCCCTCGTCGTAATGTCTAATACCTCTTCTCTAACTCTAGTTACAAATGTCGGTATCGAACCGACATTATCAATTTCTAAATTATGCTTGAATATAAATTTGGTAATATGGCGTTTACACTACAGCGAGTTTGCTATCGATATCGTCATCGACGCAGAATTGGTGTTCACATTGGCACAAAAGTGCGTTATGCGTTAAGTGAACAGTAGCTGCTTTGTTTTCATTTCGCTGTTACAAAATAATTTAACGAAAACAATAATATGAATTCAAGCAGTCTTTTGGAATTAGTATGTTCAATGGAGCAGAATAATGCAATTTTGACAAAATGCATGAATATGGAGGGAACATCTGCAGCAACAATTGATTTGCTGGGTGACCCAGTACGCCGTCGTAGTATTTGGACACTTGTGAGAAAAAATAGTTTATTCGTATTGACAAAACTTTCCAAATAATAGCTTGCTGTTTCCCTTACGGCAATCGGTACACAGTCCATAGTGAGGAATTCTGAAAAATATTAAAATTAATACATTTCCTTACCATAATACATGCATGCTCTAGGTGCAGGATTTTTTTGATCCCAGATTACCTATGAGTCAGTGGTGTACAGGCCTTTTATGCCATTGTTTACCCATGGCTCCTGTACCAGGGCCAGCCCAAGATGTTGGGTGATAAACATCCTGGCCAAGACAGCAGAGGCTGCCCGATGGAGGTTTATCTGGGCTAGCCCAGTGACGGTGACGTTTGACATCACCATCTTTCATCCGCCGCTCCAGCTCCTGGTGATGCATGTTGGGAGCTACCCACATCACCGCTGCCCGTCATGGTGACGTCAGCTTCTGCAGTTTGAAGCTCCTCAGAGAGCTCTTGCGAGGACATCGGCACTTCATCATCCATCCTACGCTCTGCTGGATCGAGCGTCATCTCCACCAGGCCCTCAACTTCGGCCAGATCCTCTGCTATATCAGAGACACCTGCTAGATTAGCACTCGGAACAGTGGCGGTGGGAAGTGTGGGTGCCGAGCCTGCAGCTTCTGGGGATGTCGATTGGGCAGGGGCAGTCCTCGTGCCAGCACTCCTCAACTTCAGACCACTAACGGCGATGGTCCCGTAGTGGAATGAACTCTGGTGGGCTCTCGCCACTACCGCGTCCTTGGATGCCTCATCGATGCCTATCACCAATAGCGCAACTCCGCCTTCCGTCCTCCTCGATAACACCTTCCACGAGTCTGCCTCGATCTTGTTCTGGTTCTTCAGCAGAACCAACAAGGATTCGGTTGACCGATCCGCACTTCTTGGGCAGAAGGTGGTGATATATATTTGTGATAGGTTAGGTTAGGTTAGAGCGGTTACCAAGGAGGGATACCCCCTCGGCGCACTTAGGCCACACTCGGCCCATTGTGATGCCGCGAAAGGCTCTGAGACCCCTCTATCACTCTTGGTATGACTCCGCATCATGAGTCCATCCTGTGACTTGGATGTACCTTGCTACATCTTTGGGTCTTTTACTCGCAAGTTCAGATAGATCTTCGAAGAAAAAGTCACCAAGGATTCTTTGCCTAGTTTTGCATAAGGCCGGACAGGTACAAAGAAGGTGAAGAACTGTTTCTTCTTCCTCCTCGTCTATACAACTTCTGCAGAAGTCGTTGTATGGGACCAATAATCTGGCCGCATGTGCCCCTACAAGCCAATGCCCAGTCATCACTCTGGTAACAATAGAGCACTTGTTCCGGCTTAGGAGGCAGAGCTCATTTGATCTTTTCCGGCATCTGGTTGGCCAGGTTTGATGAGCAATACGTGAGTTGTGAGTGGAGAGCTGCCATACTCTGTTGGCTTCCATCTCGAAGAAATCTCTTAGGTTGAGTCTACAGGATGCCATAGGTATACCAATGCACTCTTTGTCTGGAAGGAGTTCCATGGTAGTTCCTAATCTGGCAAGTTCATCAGCGATGCAGTTGCCTTCTATGTCCCTATGTCCTGGGACCCATACTAGGCATATGCTAAACTGCTCTGCCATCTCGCTTAGAGATTTGCGACAGTTATGAACAGCCTTAGAGTTCGACGTGTACGACTCCAGCGATCTAATAGCTGCTTGGCTGTCCGTGAGGATATAGATTTTACTGACATTACACCTATGTGGAATGCAACTTAGTGACTCCTGAATTGCTAGCACTTCTGCCTGGAAGACGCTACAGTGGTCAGGGAGTCGAAAAGCTTTGCGTAGGTTAAAATTGGCGCAGAAAATGCCGCCTCCTACTCTACCGTCCAGCTTTGAGCCGTCTGTAAAAATTTCTATGGCTTCCGCAGGTCTTGCGGGCAAGCCTTCTTCCCAGTTCTCTCTAATTGGGATTAGGGTGGTAAAGGGAGTATCTAAATACACCTGTGGGATCTGATAATCCGTATTGTCTGGTATGAGTGGATTGTCTTCCAAGATACTTGAATGTCCAAAATCCGGGCCTATCCACTGTTTGGCTTCCCTCATTCGGAGCGCTGACATAGTTGCTATTTTCCGCCCCATCATTCCGACAGGTAGGAAGTGCAGTATGGCATCAAGAGCGTTACCCGGGGTCGTACGTAAAGCTCTTGTTATGCAGAGCGCAGCAGTTCGCTGCACCCTTCCTAATTTCTTGGTGACTGTTTTCTTGTCAAGTGCAGGCCACCAGACAGAAACACCATAGAATAAAATTGGTCTGACTACCGCAGTGTAGAGCCAATGGACAACTTGCGGAGTCATGCCCCATTTAAGTCCGATTGTCTTCCTACAGGCGTATAGAGCAACATGTGCCTTCCTTATACGCTCTTCAGTATTAAGATTCCAGTTTAATTTCTTGTCTAGAATTAGACCTAGGTATCTTGCTGAGTCACTAAAGGACAGTTCAGCCCCATCTAGAGTTGGTGGCTGTAGAGACGGAATTTTGTATTTCCTCGTAAAGAGGACCAGCTCCGTTTTAGCAGGATTAACTCCTAATCCAGATCTTTTTGCCCAACCGGAAAGCCTAGCAAGGGCTTCCGTCATACGGTCACATAACGTCTGCGGGAACTTGCCTGAAAAGGCTAGGGCAACGTCGTCTGCATAGGCTACCACTTTGCACCCTCCCCCATCCATGGACAGCAGCAGTTGGTTTACTGCTACGTTCCATAGAAGAGGAGAGAGGACTCCGCCTTGTGGGGTTCCACGATCAACGGATTCTGTGACAGTCACTGCCCCCAGTGCGGCCCTTACGATCCTGCATTGGAGCATCTGATCAATCAGGTGCACAGTCAGGGAGTCAACCCCCAAATCCGTCAACGAGTCGGTGATAGTCCTAGGAGTGACGTTGTTGAAAGCTCCCTCTATGTCTAGGAACGCTACTAGCGTATAGTTTTCCCTGTGTATAGACTTTTCAATGTATGCAGTAAGTGCATGCAGTGCGGTCTCGGTAGACTTGCCCTTAGAATAGGCATGCTGAACTGGTGAGAGAAGCGATATGGGAATAGTGCTTCTCAAATGAAGACAGAGCAGCCTCTCCATCGTCTTCAGTAGAAAAGACGAGAGACTGATAGGTCGAAAATCTTTAGCTGTTGTGTGCGAGGGTTTTCCGGCTTTTGGGATGAAAACTACTTTCGATTCCAGCCATGGCCCCGGGATTATACCACTTTTAAAAACCCTGGAGAATATGTTCTTAAGCCAATTTATGGCTAATTTCCGCGCGGACTGCAATTGGGCAGGAATGATATTGTCTATTCCTGGTGATTTATAGGGTTTAAAGCTCTTAATTGCCCGATGGATAATGCTTTCACTGAGCAATTGCAAGAGCTTCTGTGTCTCCCCGCTAGCGTGCAGATCACAAGGTCTTGGCGATCTACTTCCCCCCGGAAAATGTGTGTCCAGGAGTAAGGTTAGTGATTCTTCACTGGATGATGTCCATTCATCGTTTGCATTCTTGATGAAACCAAGAGTCTGAGGAGTTTTACTTAGTAGCTTCCTTAGTCTGGCTGCTTCGGAAGTACTATCTATCTCTGAGCAGAAAGTTCTCCAAGAAGTTCGTTTTGCTTTGATAGAATGTCATCAACCACTTTGCAGTTCAGTGAAGCCCCTTTCCACGATTTCAGCCTTGACGCCACGGTCTTCAGCCACTCCGCTGAGTGATCGTCGGAGCATTCAACGACCAGGTAGCCAACCCGAAAGTGAATGGCCACGAACGCGACTGTGGTGTGTCATCCTGTGAGGATGTGTAAGATGTGTAAGATGGCCTTCTCCAATGCGGACAAGTCCCCATGGCTGAGCATTACCTGCGGGTATTCCACATGTAACACGGCCACTATGCCTTTTTTCGCAATCGCTGCATACGATATACGAGTCTCGGTGGACATTGGAGAGGAAAACCTCACTGCTCACTGCTGTTGCTATGGCGGCTGCCGATGTGCTGGGACGCTCCTCTGGGCACGCCCTCTTGGGGGTGGAAGTGGGTGGTGCTTCCTCCTCCTGCAGCTATGGCGACACGGTCACGTGGGGCTTCCCTCGTCGGTTGTGCGCGCGCTGTAACTATCCTACTGCACTCCTAAATTCATTTTATTAAATCCTTTCATGTTACCACGAGTTGCGGAGAAATATAAGGTCCATCTGGGCAGAAATCCGCAGTACCCGGGTAAAGCTAATTAGAACAGGCGGTCGCCATCTGCCTGAGCTCACCGTTAGCGATTGAACTAGTTTTTAATCCGGGCCCCCGACCAAGTTGACTTTCGGCACGGTTCAAATGACACCTTAGTCCAGCCCGGAGTGAGATATGAGGGAAGGGATGAAGATGGGTAAGTGTGAGCATGTTGGGATTTTGTGAGGCTGTGCTTCAAAGATGGCGACACTAGCGTCTTGGCGGTAAGGTAAGATAAAGATAAAGACAAGTGAGAGAAACACAAATATCCAAAAGCGAATTCAAGGTCCTATAAAATATGGCAATGGCAGTTTCTATATCACTACAAGAATAAAGGCGAGACCAATTAGTATGTTGAAGAAAATAAATTAATTTAGTGAAGTTAGTTTTACGAAAGCAACGGGTGTTTAAAGTATTATTAGATACTGAACTAAGGTAAAGAATTTCGATGGATAGTTCTAAGGTTGGATGGTAGGTATCTTCCGGAAGCACTAGAGGGGGTATTATACTATATATATACTAGCATTACTGCAATCTGTGTCCGAATAAAAATATGAGTCAAACATTCTAGCACTACAGCTATGCACCCTGTTAACTTGCGATAGGCCTAACTCCAGTAGGCCATCGATAAAATCATCAGAAGTGACTGGTAATACCGCCGAAGATGTGTCATTTACAGACCATACAACATTTGGCAGATTAAAATCACCAACCACTATCAGACTATCCATATCTGTCAACAATGACGAAACAAGTTGCAGGGCACTAAGATGGGATGAGAAAATGTTAGTATCAGAATGAGGATGAATATAAGAACAAGTAACAAAAAGTAACAAAAAGCGGCTGTTTAATAATATTTTAACACATAAAAACTCTATGTCCGGAAGATCATGAGAATGAATCTGTTCAGAAGAAATACAGGAGTCAACAGCAATTAGAACACCACCCCCCTTGCGGGAGGCACGATCGCATCTGTACAAGTTATATTTTGAAGGAAAAACGGAATAATCAGAAATATCGGGTTTTAACCGGGTTTCTGTTAGTGCAACTATATGTGAATCAAATGATAAGCTGTTAACATATAATTTAGAAAGTTTAGTGTTAAGACCTCTTACATTTTGATAGGCCAAACTAAGTAGTTTTATTAGTTTTTTGCCACCGAGACGGAGGCAACTGGGTGGCTAACTGGCGGTGCACAACTAATCCTAATACCCTAATTATTATTAATTCTCCTATTCTCATACTCCTTTACAACACGCTGCGACTAGAACATTTCCGAACAAATTGTCGAAAAAAGTTCAGGCGGCTCAACTTGAAAGAAGATATACTTTTATGTCTCTTAATGTTTTAATAATTTTTACTCTCAACGCTCCCGTATGTGTGTCTATATAACTACTTTTACTGCACTGTGCATTGGTTAATACCGAACCGTCGCGTCTGCACACTTTGAACTCTAACTCCTGACTCCGGTCTCACACTCGGCTTGAGTGCGCTTATCTTTCTCAGTTGGACCGCGAGTGTGGATCGTGAGCGTACCCACGCCCTACGTTTTTATTTCGCCAGTCTGGCCACCCGGCCCTTATATTATCTTACATTGTGCTAATTATGTTACCCTTTACCATGCACCGATCTATGTTAATATTAAGTTTATAACAAAGAGTATTATGTTTGTTATGGTGATTATATGTAATGTTTTCCAATAATTGTAATGTGGGGATGCCTGCGACGGGCCTACCTCAGACCCCCCCCCCCCTTTTCTTTGTGGTGATGACTCCACCGTCGCGAAAAAATTTAATCCAATCATCACCGTAAACCTGCCACGTAGTCCCCTGCAACCCCTCTGCAATTAAATGACAGGTATAGCGGCCGATGTCAAAATCATGACATTGGGATGAACCTTCCACATGGGAGGCAAGGCCGGTTCTTCGACGTACGGCACTGGCACTCGTGCGCGTGGCTCTCTCTTACTTTATCTTTCAGATAATAAACCAAATTGGCTTGATCATATAAAAAATTTAAAAAATCGGGAACTACTTTAGATTTATCTTCGTATTTAGTATATGAATCTAGTTTTCTTTCTGTTAACACATCTTGTTATAATAATTATCTTAATCGTTGTATAAAATAATATAATATATTAAAACAAGTAAGAAGGCTCTAGTCGGGAGAGCCCGACTAGAAGATACCCTCAACCCAGTTGCAATAAATATATTTAATTTATATAAGACTTTGGTATACTGGCTTAGCTTCAATCGATTAAGTTCAATATCTCCGGTGTTTCTCAACCGATTTGGACGAAATTTTCAGAAAAGTCCTATCATTATCCATTACTTCAACCCTCATTTTTAGATTTTCCAAATTCGATATTTTATTGTTATCGATATTATGTGTATATCGGAAACCAGAATAGTTATCGATAATTTGAAGCAAACTTGTTCTGCTCATGGTATAGGAGAACTTAAATACAAAATCAGAAGTCTCTAGCTCTTGTAGTCTCTGAGATCCACGCGTTCATACAGACGGACAGACGGACAGACAGACGGACATGGCTATATCGTCTCGGCTGTTGATGCTGATCAAGAATATATATACTTTATAGGGTCGGAGATGCTTCCTTCTGCCTGTTACATACTTTTGCACAAAACCATTATACCCTTATTTACCCATTTTATGGGTTAAGGGTATAAAAACAAGAAGAAAGCTAAAGTAGCAAATCCCCTGGAAGCATATCTATACATATAAAAAATTATTGCAAGTGTATTGAGACATTATAACTCACGAACGGTCAAACCGAATTCAATGAAATTTTTAGAGTTTGTTTGTATGGTCGTGTAGATGGTTTACTATAAGTTTTCACGAAATTGGTCGACGCGCTCGTGAGTCTTAAATTATATCTTTTGGTGCAACAAATATTATTAGAGACGGATTTATGCCGACGTTCAACAGTTGTTCGGAGGTGCATTAACATTGCTATCTGATAATTTTCGACAAACGTTGCCCGTCATTCGCAGATCGACTTCAGCTGATGAAATTAATGCATGTTTGAAAAGTTCGTTTCTTTGTACAGAAGTTATCGCTTAACATAAATATGCGTGTGCGTCTTCAAAATGATCCATCAGCACGTGAGTTTTCGAAGCAATTGCTGCAGATAGGCGATGGCAAAATTGCAAGTGATTTAAACAGCTTTATCACGTTACCAAACAACTTTTGCACAATTATGCCATCAAAAGAAGAAATATTGATTGCGTTTTCCAAACATTGCTCAAAATTATAAAAATTCATGATTGAATAAGGGAACGCGCAATTTTGGCACCTAAAAATGAGAATTTTAATGAAATAAATTTTCAAATTCAACAGATATTGCCAGGTGCTGTGGTATAATACTTATCCATTGATACTGATACGAATGAAGAAGACGCAGTAAATTATCCGGTTGAATTTTTGAATTGGCAAAGCAAAAAGAGAAGTTGTACTGATACCATTCATATCAACAGACGTGACATTTCAATTCAAACGCCTTCAATTTCCCGTGCGTTTATCCTTTGCTATAACCATTAAAAAAAATTCAAGGACAAACGCTTCAAGTGTGTGGTGTGAATTGGGGTGAACCGTGTTTTTCTCAAGGACAATTATACGTTGCATGTTCCAGAGTGGGAGCATCAACTAATTTATTTATTCATGCACAACTCAATCAATCAAAGCAAGTGGCAACGTTGCAGTCGGACGCAACCGACTGCGGTATACTCGTTACCAGAATTAAAACCGGTAAAAAAAGGACTGATTGCAAAGGGGTTCGGATGCGGTAGGGGTATACGCTGCCTCAAAAATTCTCCGATGCAGATGGGGATGTGGCACCCAAATTTTTGATGCAGATCTTTGTTGGAATGTCAATTGCTATCTTCATACACAATTTGGTGACTTTAGCTCAAAGTTTGTTGAAGGTGGTGTAAGGGTGGCTGGAGGCGCTACGGGTGGGCGTGGCATCCAAACTTTTGATGCAGACCTTTGTGGAATGTCAATTGCTATCTTGGACATGGCATGCAAATTTTTTATGTGGATCATTGTAGGTCGTTACCAGTTGTCTTCATACCAATTTTGTTGGCTCTGGCATCATTTTTTCAATGGAGGTGGGTTGGGACTGGGGCACAATGGGTGGGAGTGGCATCCAAAATTTGAGGGTTGTTACCAACTATCCTCCTACCAAATTTGATGACTCTAGCTCAAACATTATGAAAGATACACGCATTCCCGTTTTTAACGAAGTGTTGGGGCGACTGGGGGCGGTATGGGTCGGCGTGACACACAAAGTTTTGATCATAGCTCGCAAATAACTGTTGACACTTTTTCGTTGTCTGCAAGTAAGTGTCTTTCACTCACTTAATAAAAAAGACTCAGACAGAAACTGATTTTGTCGCGTCTGACTTAGCTCGCTCGCGCTCTGAGCAAGACAGTTATTTCTGTTTTCGTTTTGCTCAAGTCAAACACTGATCGTTTGCTTGAGTTAAATGAAGCAAATTGTCTTTTGAGTATGTTGCGTTCTTTTTGTTTGCATTATACATATTAATTGCGTTTTAAATTCAGTGTGTGTGGAGCATTATATTTTTTGCGAAATGGGAAGAGACGAAAATAGATTTTTAGATTTGTTGTTGAAGAAAACAAATCTATATGTAATGTTTGCGGTTTTAAAATGTCTGGGACATTTTTAACAAATTTAAGACGGCATTTGACATTAAAACATGCTGACATTTTAATGAGTGGAGCAAGAGCGGGGACTCCCAATTACAAGAAAGTGTAAAAAAAAGCAAAATATAATACCACACGAGTGAAGAATCCAATGTTTCTTCAATTAGTAAAATAGTGAGTACGGATGGAAATCCTTTTCTTTTTCTGGACAGTGAAGGCTTTAAGGATATAATGGATCCAATTTATAGTTCAGTAGGCATGAACCCAATAACCTCGCGCAATGTAATAAATTTTGTAAAAGTCAAAGATCAGTCAATTAAAGAAGAGATGAAGGCTTTAGTTAAAGAAAAACTGGTGTCGCTCAAAATCGAAGTGGCCACTAGAATGGATAAATCCAATTTAGGTGTAAATTTGCAATTAATCGATGCAAGCCTTTATACAACTGAGATCGTTGTTAAAACGTTGGGCATGATCCAACTCGCGGACTCCCACACAGGTGTATACATTAAGCAGAAAATTTTAAAAATTTTAAAGGATTATGAAATAAAATTGGAACAAATTTTCAGGTAAAATTTGAATTGCAGAAAATATATTTATGTTTTAAATAATACTAAATTTATGCATACAGCATAACATCTGACAACGGAAAAAATATGATAAAAGCAGTTCAAGTTTTAAGCGATGCTACAAAGGAATCTCTTTTTAACGATGATACGCAAGGTGAAACTGTTATGGATGAACTAGACACCATTGATTTGGCCAATATTCACCTAGTGAGATGTGCAGCACACACGTTGCAATTGTGTGTAATTGATGTAAATAAGGTGAACGAGATTAACGATAAAATTTGTTATTGTCGCACATTATGCAAAATGCTGCGCATAGAAAATAATTGGTTAGTAATGTTTAGTTGTTTCATAAATATATATAAATACATCTTTGTATATGTTACCTGTACAGACGATTATTATTCGAACACAAAAAAAAAACATACCATCGCTTGACGTCTTAACAAGATGGAATTCAACTTATTTGATGATGACAAAATTGGTTGATTTAAAGGAGTTTTTGACTACCCAGTCTTATATTTATGTTGATGCTGATTGGGACTGGATGGAGTCTTATATTGACGCCTTTAAGAAAACATATGAAGCAACCCTAAAGTTACAAGATAAAAATCTAGTTTTTAGTGAGTTTTTATACCCTTAACCCATATAATGGGTAAATAAGGGTATAATGGTTTTGTGCAAAAGTATGTAACAGGCAGAAGGAAGCATCTCCGACCCTATAAAGTATATATATTCTTGATCAGCATCAACAGCCGAGACGATATAGCCATGTCCGTCTGTCCGTCTGTCTGTCCGTCTGTCCGTCTGACCGTCTGTCCGTCTGTATGAACGCGTGGATCTCAGAGACTACAAGAGCTAGAGACTTCTGATTTTGTATTTAAGTTCTCCTATACCATGAGCAGAACAAGTTTGCTTCAAATTATCGATAACTATTCTGGTTTCCGATATACACATAATATCGATTACAAAAAATATCGAATTTGGAAAATATTAAAATGAGGGTTGAAGTAATGGATAATGATAGAACTTTTCTGAAAATTTCGTCCAAATCGGTTGAGAAACACCGGAGATATTGAACTTAATCGATGGAAGCTAAGCCAGTATACCAAAGTCTTATATAAATTAAATATATTTATTGCAACTGGGTTCAGGGTATCTTCTAGTCGGGCTCTCCCGACTAGAGCCTTCTTACTTGTTTATTATTTGGATTGAACTTAAATTGGCATGCGAAAATATTCCAAATTTCATGAAAAATAAACTATTGGCCCAGATTAAGATAAGAGAGATACAACTTTTTAAAAGCATTGTTATCTGCGATTTTCATGGACCCAAGAGTTAATTGCATATTCAGTAATGATCAAAAACGGCTGGTAAAGCTTAATTTAAAACAAATTGCATATAGGTTATTCGAGTTAAAGAATTTACGTTGCAGAAATGTTAAAATTGTTGTCCTATGTCATTTATGTTTCATGTTAGTAGTTACTTATATTAACAATTAAAATTGTCTTTGTGAAAAACTAATACAAAGCTAAAATCAAAGAAAGATGTTAAAATGATTATTGCTCTATTATTACAGACAGCACAAAATGTTCCAGCTTTTGAAGCTCCTGCATCTGAAGATATGGACTTATCATTATCTTCAACTTTTTCGAATGCATCCTCGGCTGAAGATGCTCCTGTCGGCATATTTGGATGATGTCCAGACAGTGACAGAAATCAAAGAAGATAATGTCTCTGCAAAACTTATAAAAAAACAAGTGGAAACGTTGCAGTCGGACGCAACCGACTGCGGCATACTCGATACCAGTATTAAAACCAGTAAAAAGAGGCCTGATTGCAAAGGGGAACGGACTGGGCAGGGGTGTACGCTGCCTTAAAGATTCTCGATGCAGATGAGGATGCCACCAGCTACCGTCCTTCCAAATTTGGTGACTCTAGCTCAAAGTTTTTAAAAGGTGGGAAAGGGGGGCTGGGGGCGGTATGGGTGGGCGTGGCATCCAAATTTTTGCTGCAGATCTTTGTGAAATGTCATTTGCCTTCTTCCTTCCAAATTTGGTGACTCTAGCTCAAAGTTTTTAGAAGGTGGGGAAAGGGGGCTGGGGGCGGTATGGGTGGGCGTGGCATCCAAATTTTTGCTGCAGATCTTTGTGAAATGTCAGTTGCTATCTTCCTTCCAAATTTGGTGACTCTAGCTCGAAGTTTGTAAAAAGTGGGGAAAGGGGGACTGGGGGCGTTATGGGTGGGCGTGGCATCCAATTTTTGATGCAGATCTTTGTGGAATATCAATTGCTATCTCCATACCAAATTTGGTGACTCTAGCTCGAAGTTTGTAAAAAGTTGGGAGAGGGGGGCTGGGGTCGGTATGTGTGGGCGTGGCATCCAAATTTTTGCTGCAGATCTATGTGAAATGTCAATTGCTGCCTTCATACCAAATTTGGTGACTCTAGCTCAAAGTTTGTGAAATGTGGGGGAAAGGGAGGCGGTATGGGTGGGCGTGGCATCCAAATTTTTGCTGCAGATCTATGTGGAATTTCAATTGCTATCTTCCTTCCAAATTTGGTGACTCTAGCTCAAAGTTTTTAGAAGGTGGGGAAAGGGGGGCTGGGGGTGGTATAGGTGGGCGTGGCATCCAAATTTTTGCTGCAGATCTATGTAGAATGTCAATTGCTACCTTTGGTGACTCTAGCTCAAAGTTTGTAAGAGGTGGAGCAAGGGGGGCTGGGGGAGGAATGGTTTAGCGTAGCTCCAAAACTTTGATGCAGATTTTTGGGGGTCGTTGCCAGCTATCTTCCTACCAAATTTGGTGGCTCTAGCTCCACAATTCTGGAAGATACACGCATTCCCGTTTTTGATGAAGCGTTAGGGTGGATGGGGGCGGCTAGGGCAGTATTGGTTGGCGTGGCATCCAAACTTTTGATGCAATTTTTGGGGGTCATCATCACCTATCTTGGCACCAAATTTGGTGGCTAAAGCTAAAAAACTGTGGAAGATATAGCCATTTCTGATTTCGAAATGCGTGGGGGCTGAGGGCGGAATGGGTAGGCGTGGCTCCAGTGAAGGCTTTAAGGATATAATGGATCCAATTTATAGTTCACTAGGCATGAACCCAATAACCTCGCGCAATGTAATAAATTTTGTAAAAGTCAAAGATCAGTCAATTAAAGAAAAGATGAAGGCTTTAGTTAAAGAAAAACTGGTGTCGCTCAAAATCGAAGTGGCCACTAGAATTGATAAATCCATTTTAGGTGTAAATTTGCAATTAATCGATGCAAGCCTTTGTTAAAACGTTGGGCATGATCCAACTCGCGGACTCCCACTCAGGTGTATACATTAAGCCGAAAATTTTAAAAACTTTAAAGGATTATGAAATAAAGTTGGAACAAATTTTCAGGTAAAATTTGAATTGCAGAAAATATATGTATGTTTTAAAATAATATTAGGCGTGGCTCCAAAACTTTGATGCAGTTTTTTAGGGGTCGTTACCAGCTATCTTCCTACCAAATTTGGAGGCTCTAGCTCCACTACTCTGGAAGATACACGCATTCCCGTTTTTGACGAAGCGTTGGGGTGGATGGGGGTGGCTAGGGCAGTATCGGTGGGCGTGGCATCCAATCTTTTGATGCAGTTTTTGGGGGGTCATCATCACCTATCTTGGCACCAAATTTGGTGGCTATAGATCAAAAACAGTGGGAGATATAGGCTTTTTTGACTTTAAAATGCGGGGGGTCTGGGGGCGGAATGGGTGGGCGTGGCTCCAAAATTATTGATGAAGTTTTTTGGGGGTTGCTAGTAGATATCTTCTTACCAAATTTGGTAGATCTAGGTGTAAGGATGTGCGAAATATGTGGATTTATCGGTTTTGAGTTATCGATTTTATCGATTTGCCAGACCCCCAGTTATCGTAGAACCCCCAGCTTGACACTTTAATTTACTATCCCATAGTTAAAGAGAATTGGAAAGTTTCAAGTCTCTATCTTGAAGGGTGTGGAAAAAACTTGCAACCATACGGACGGAGAGACGGACAGACACCATGACGGACATTGCACAAAACCAATATACTCTTTACCTTCGGTATCGAATATAATTATGCTGACATTGAAAGTTTTGACGCAATATATGGTCGTTTCCTTGGTCTAAAGAACTTGTGGGATAGTTCAGAGGGGGCTAAGCTGAGGCCACCAGGCGGGTCGCGGGTTGCGGATAGCGAACGGCCTCTTTATGAGGTTAGCTGCGAATAATTGAGATTCCTTGCAAATAAGCAGTCCTGGACAAACAGCGGGTACGGTACCGTTCACCGTATCGACAAAACGCTTGTGTCGCCGTCTTCAAAGCATAGACTCACACACTCCCAACTCCCTCACACGTACCCTTCTTCATCCCTTCCCCAATATCTCACTCCGGGCTGGACTAAGGTGTCATTCGAACCGTGCCGAAAGTCAATCTGGCCGGGGGCCCGGATTAAAAACTAGCCCAGTCACTAACGGTGAGCTCAGGCAGATGGCGACCGCCTGTTCTAATTAGCCTTACCCGGGTACTGCGGATCTCTGCCCGGGTGGACCCCATATTTCTCCGCAACTCGTGGGAACATGTCAGGAAACAATAAAAATAAAAAGTATTTAGGTGTGCAGCAGGATACCCCTGCTGCCAGTGTCGCGAGACACTTTGAGGACCGCCTCCTTGACGGGGAGCGGCCCTTCAATGTGGGACCAGCCCCACGGCGCCCTAACCAGGCGCAGCAAACAAGAAGGCCGCATGCGGCAATAAATACAGCGCGCGCACCTACGACGAGGGAAGCCCTACGTCACCGTGTCGCCCCAGCTGCAGGAGGAGGAAGCAAGGCTGGACCATCCCAGCCGATGCGTCCGAGGCTTAGCGCTGTTAGGCGACATGGCGTGCAGCACCAGCAGCCAAAAGCGCAGCTGCCAAAATTGGGAGAGCTGGGCGGTTTGGATGACCCAAACCGAAAAACGCTGAACGGCTCAAAAACCAAATGGAACCTGTGGTACCTTCAGCAGGGACTACCCCCTGCTGAGGCACTGCGCATGCCCACGGCTGGAAGAGACTCGGCGAGCCAGGTACGGGGACCAGCCCCCAAACGCCTGAGCAGTAATTTGACGCCACCCACTGCCACCCCCAAGAGGGCGTGCCCAGAGGAGCGTCCCAGCACGTCGGCAGCCGCCATAGCAACAGCAGTGAGGTCTTCCTTTCCATTGACCACCGAGACTCGCATATCGTATGCAGCGATTGCAAAAAAAGTCAAGGTGGCCATGTTACCTGTGGAATACCGCAGGTAATGCTCAGCCATGGGGACTTGTCCGCATTGGAGAAGGCCATCCTGGATGAGGTTATCCTCACAGGGTGGGACACCGCGGTCGCGTTCGCGGGCATTCATTTCCGGGTTGGCTACCTGGTCATTGAATTTTCTGACGATCACTCAGCGGAGTGGCTGAAGACCGTGGCGCCAAGACTGCAGTCGTGGAAAGGGGCTCCACTGCACTGCAAGGTGGGTGATGATATTCCATCACCCCACAACATCACCATCTTTTGCCCAAGAAGCGTGGATCGGTCAACCGAATCTTTGTTGGTTCTGCTGAGGAACCAGAACAAGATCGAGACCGACTCGTGGAAGGTGCTGTCAAGGAGGACGGAAGGCTGAGGTGCGCTATTGGTGATAGGCATCGATGAGGCATCCAAGGACGCGATAGTGGCGAGAGGCCACCAAGTTTCATTCCGCTACGGGACCATCCCCGTTAGCGGTCTGAAGAGTGTTGGCGCAAGGACTACCCCTGCCCAAACGACAGTCCCGGGAGCTGCAGGCTCGGCCCCCACACCTCCCACCGCCACTGTTCCGAGTGCTCATCTGGCAGGTGTCTCTGATTTATCAGAGGATCTGGCCGAGGATGAGGACCTGGCGGAGATGACGCTCGGTCCAGCAGAGCTGGAAGGTATGGATGATGAGGTGCCGATGTCCTCGCAAGAGCTCGCTGAGGAGCTTGAAACTGCAGAAGCTGACGTCACCATGACGGGCAGCGGTGATGTGGGCAGCTTCCAACATGCATCACCAGGAGCTGGAGCGGCGGATGAGTGATGGTGACATCAAACGTCACCGTCACTGGGCTAGCCAAGATAAACCTCCTTCGGGCTAAGGCAGCCTCTGCTGTCTTGGCCAGGATGCTTATCACCCAACATCTTGGGCTAGCCCTGGTACAGGAGCCATGGATAAACAATGGTATAAAAGGCCTGTACACCGCTGACTCAAAGGTAATCTGGGATCAAAGAGATTCTACATCTAGAGCATGCATTATGGTAAGTAAATGTATTAATTTTAATATTCTTTCAGAATTCCTCATTAGGGACTGCGTACCTATTGCCGTAAGGGCAATTGGAAACGCCCCCCCTATTGTGGTGGCATCTGCCTACTCTGATTAGTCGGTCTCTTAGGCCACATTTCAGAGAATGGCATGTCTCTTCAAAAAAATCCAAGTCCGATCACAGGATTATCCTAGTCAAACTTAAGGTTAATACGGATAATAGTATACCAACTCGTATCCCCAGGAAAACGAATTGGGAAAAATTGAGGTCTACCCAAGAACTTAATCTAGCCACTGAAAACTCTGGAATACCCAGATGCGCGGGTGAGCTAGAAAGAGTTGTTAGAAATCTAAATAGTAGCATTAAAAATACATATGAAGAAAGGTGCCCACTAGGGAAAACGGGTAAAGAAAAAAATGCCCCATGGTGGAATGACGGTCTTGAGAGACTGCGGCTCACCACCCGTCACCTCTTCAATAAAGCCAAGAGGGACGGGTCATGGGATACATACCGCGAAGGCCTAACCTCCTACAGCAAGGAGATTAGGAAGGCCAAACGTAGGAACTATAGGGACTTCTGCGAAAGCATAGCAAGTACGAATGAATGTGCCCGGCTCCATAGAGCATTATCAAAGCGGGCGCCGGAGGCTAATTTAGCCTTGAAGCGTAAAGATAATTCATTTACGAGCACCAATATGCAAAGGTTAGAGCTTCTGTTTGAGACGCACTTCCCAGGAAGTATCCCCTGGCAACCGTGCGAATCGCTTGAAACAGGAGGTCAACACAGACCAACGGCCATTGACTGGGCATGTGCCAAGTCGGTGGTCACAGTGGAGAAAATAAAATGGGCAATTGGAACCTTCCAGCCTTACAAATCTCCTGGTCTAGACTGCATATCACCGGTATTCCTTCAGCAGGGACAGGGAATACTCCTACCCACTCTATGGAAAACCCTGGTCAGTAGCCTAGCACTTGGTCATATACCAAGCACTTGGAGTAGAGCTAGGGTGGTCTTCATCCCCAAGGTAGGGAAGACAGATACCACCAACCCAAAGTCCTTCAGACCCATCAGCTTAACATCGTTTTTGTTGAAAACGTTGGAAAAGCTGGTGGATTATAGCATACGGAGTAATCTGCTCACACAGAGTCCACTGCAGGCAACGCAGCACGCATACAGAACAGGCAGGTCTACGGACACTGCCCTGTATGAGCTGCACCGTACTCTGCGGGTGGCAGTAATAAACAAAGAAGTAGCAGTTTGTGCATTTTTAGACATTGAAGGTGCTTTCGACAACACATCACATGATGCTGTCAAAGCTACCTTGAATAGAAGAGGGCTGGACAGTACAACTAGTTGATGGATTTCATCCTTATTAGGGTCCAGACAGGCTACGGCATCTATACAAGATAGTACCGTAACAGTAACAACCACAAGGGGCTGTCCTCAAGGGGGGGTTTTATCACCCCTCTTATGGAGTATACTAGTAGACGAGCTATTAAGTAGACTTGCGAACAGGGGTATTCAATGTCAAGGCTATGCAGATGACATTGTGATAATAGCTCGGGGCAAGTATGAAGAAACTCTTTGTAATAATGTTCAACTGGGACTTAGGATTACGCATGATTGGTGTAGGGAGGTTGGTCTCAACTTAAACCCTACTTAAACAATCATCGTTCCGTTCACCAGAAGATACAAGCTACAAAGGATGAGGGAGATTAGGCTCGCGGTGAGTCCAATAGAAACAAGCAAGGAAATTAAGTACCTTGGGGTCAATTTCGACAGTAAATTTAACTTTAACACCCATGTTCAGAATACGATCGCAAAGTGCTGCAGAGCACTGTATACGTGTCGTAGCATAGCCGGAAGTGATGGGGAACATCACCAAAGATAATAAGATGGCTATACCTTATGGTAGTAAGGCCCATGCTCACGTATGGAGTGATTGCATGGGGGGATAAGGCACAGCAAATCACTGTGCAGAAGCAGCTTCAAAAACTACAAAGAATGGCATGTGTAGGAATCACGGGAGCGATGAGGACCTGTCCCACATCAGCGCTTGAGGTTCTATTGGAGATAACCCCACTCCATCACACAATTAGGCTGCGACAAAAGGCAACCCTCTTAGCAATGTCCGTTGAAGGAGTTGGGAGAGGACACATTCTTAGTCGAGTAGAGGCAGATATCGGGTGAACTTCCCCTACTGGCACAGCCAAGGGACGAAATGAAAGTCGACCACATGTTCGGCCAAATGTTTCAAGTTCACCTCTGTAATAAAAAGGAGTGAACATCTCTGGAAGAGGTCCACAATATGAAGCCACACACCATAAAATGGTGAACCGATGGATCCCTAACGCAACAGGGCTCCGGTCTTGGTGTGGTAGGCCCTCGTCTAATGTACCATGAGCCCCTAGGTACGCACATCAGCATATTCCATACTGAGGTAATGCAATCGGGAGGTGTGTGGACTTTAATCTAAAGCGTAACTATCGGAATAGGGATATAGCCATCCTATCCGATAGTCAAGCAGCAATAATGGCACTTAGTAAGACCGAAATCAGGTCAAAGGTAGTTCGTGAGGTACGAACCAAGCTAGACACTCTGGGATCACAAAATAGGCTTCCCCTAAAATGGGTCCCGGGACATGTCAAAATAGCGGGGAACGAAGAGGCAGACAAGCAAGCAAGACTGGGGGCAGCGACACCCCTAATAGGACCCGAGCCGTACTGTGGTATAGGAAGAAGCACAATACGGCAAGAGCTTAGGAATGAAGAGAGACTTCTGCGAAGAACGAGCTGGGCAAGGACACCAGGACTCAGACAAGCAAAGAAACGGTTTAAGCTAGTAATATCAATGGGTAAAAATAGACTCAGAATACTCACCGGTCTCTTGACAGGACATTGTAGACTACGAGGTCACCTGGCAAAGCTAGGTATAGTCAGCAGCGAGATTTGCAGATTCTGCGAAATGGAAGGATAATCCTCCTTGCACATTATAGCAGAATGCGTAGCCTTAGTAAGGAAAAGAAGTAGTTTTCTAGGAAAACATATTGTGCAACTTAGCGATTTAGAAACCATCGACCCAAAAAAGGTACTTGCTTTTATGCAACACCTGGGCCTGATGGAAGAGCTATAGCCCAAGAAGGGGGCACAATAGATCTATTTGGTCGCAGTGTATTTACCCCCAATATAATAATAATAATGGTCGTTTACCATTAAACGCAAATATTTTGGAGTTTTTTAATGATCTCAGACTTAAGTTGCCACATTTGAGTGCACTCGCGCAGGTTGTTCTAGCAACACCGGCAACTCAGGTATCTGCAAAGCGAGCATCTTCTGCCTTTCATATAATTTTAAGTGAAAGACGAAGCTCAATATCTGCAGAGAATCTTAACGCGTTATTAGTTGTTAAGCTAAGCTCCATTCAAAAAAAATATATATATTATTAAAACAAAATAAAAATAAATATTATTCCTTAAAAACAAAACATTTTTTCACATTTTTATTCAACATCCGATTGCATTGTCATTTTTATTATTTTCATGCTCATGTACATTTATATGCATGTATTTACATGTACACCAAGGCAAAGATCATTTCTGTTAAGTTTTTTAGTCAAACTGTCTTTTGGTGAGAGTCTTTGTGTGAGCGAAAATCTTATTACTTTTTACGCGACATTCATTTGAGAGCGTCACACGAATGAGTCAATGCAAAGCGCTTGAGCGAAAACCGATAGGAAACAAAAATAAGAGGGTCGCTCAGAGACAGATCGTGTCTGCACAATCTTTTCGGTTATGTTACGAAGCAGAGCATATTAGAAAAAACGATCAACTTTCATTTGCGAGCTATGGTTTTGATGCAGAGTTTGGGGGTCGTCGTCACCTATCTTGGTATCAAATAAGGTGGCTCTAGATAAAAAACTGTGGGAGATATAGGCGTTTCTGATTTGTTACTGCGGGGGCTGGGGGCGGAATAAGTGGAGGTGGCTTAGGTGGTTTCCAGTGGCTATTTTCTCACCAAATTTGGTTGTTCTAGCTGTAAGGATGTCAGAAATAGGTAGTTTTATCGATTTTGAGCTATCGAATTTATCGATTGGCCAGCCTCCTAGTTATCGTAGAACCCCAATCTTGACACTTTAACTTTCCTGGCAATAGAAAAAGAATTTTGCAATGTTTCGAGTCTCTAGCTTGAAGGGTGTCGAAAAAAGTTGCGTTCATACAGACGAACAGACGGACAGACACCATGACGGACATTGCACATGTAATGTAATGTAATGTCGAACGAGGGTGGGCTTGCGCCCTTGAGCACTGCGACCCACAAAGATCTTTTGTGCCCCTTACCACTAGTTAATTTTTAATGTTCTCAGAGTCAGACCAGTCTGCGGGATATGCATCAGGTCCTCCTCTCTGAGAATGTAGTTGCCTAACAGCTTTGCTCTATTACGTGTCAGGGCGGGGCAGTTTGTGATTAGGTGTTCCATTGATTCAAAATCCTCCTCACAGAATCTACAAGTCCTGTTGCTAACAAGGCCCATCTTATGTAGATGGTCGTTGCAGGGAAAGTGGCCAGTTAACGCCCCACAAAGTGACCTAAGTTGTGATCTGTTTAAGGATAGAGCTACCTTTGCTCTAGCTGCATCAGGGCAAACATATCTTTTGAGTGCCTGAGACCCTCTAGATTGTTCCAGTGCATTATTTTCTTGTTTTCTAGCCAGTTATATATGTCAGATTGAGTTTGTTGTTTGAATAACCAAACATCGGACTTGGGCCTATAAACAGGGCTTCCGTTCCTAATTTAGCCCTTACATCCGCGGCCTCATTACCTGAGTGACCTTCATGTCCTGGGACCCATACCAGAGAGACTCTATTATTGGTTGCCAGTACATCTAGCTCACGGTGGCATTCATATATGAAGTTTGAGCTATAGCTATAGCTGTTTAGTGCTTTAAGAGCTGCTTAACTGTCGGAGAGTATACGAATGTTAACTCCTACCAACCGTCTGCTATTCAGTCTATATACCACCTGTAAAATAGCGAAGAGCTCCGCCTGAAATACGGTACATTCAGCCTCAAGTGAAAGAGAGAGATGTGTGTGCTAGGAACCACTATGCCTGCTCCTACCCCTGATGCTGTCTTGGATCCATCTGTGAACCAGTTTTGTGCATCGTCATTTAGCCAAGATGGATTAGAAGTTCATTGCTCTCTTGTTGAAAAAATTACCTTGTAGTTTTTCGTGAAACTATGGATAGTTTGTCTTTGGTCTAGGGTTTTCGTTTTGTCAAAGATGTCCTCTACCCTATTCAATACACCTAGGTGTCCTCTAAGGTTGCCCTTCTGGTATTTGTTACCTACATAGAGTCCCAGAGCCTGCTTTACAGTCTCTTCCTCTATAGCTCTATGTAAGGGAGTTAGGTTTAGAATTGCTTCCAGTCCTGACGTCGGGGTTGTCCTCAATGCCCCTGTGATACTTAGGCAAGCTAGCCTTTGTACCTTGTTGAGTTTGTTGATAGCGGTGCTTTGTGTGGCTTTTTCCCACCATACTGCCGCCCCGTACAGAATCATCGGTCAAACCATTTGGGTGTACGCCCAGTGGGCCATTCGTGAAGAAAGCCCCCATGATTTGCCAAGCATGTGCTTGACAGCCCAGAGAGATCGAGTTGATTTTGTGGTTACTGCTCTCAGGTGTGCATTCCAAGTGAGTTTGCTATCCAGAGTTACCCCTAGATATTTTACCTCTGTACTCAGAGTCACAACTGTTTCACTAACCTTTATATCTGGGAATTTAAGAATCCTTTTATTGGTGAACGGGATTATGATGGTCTTACTAGGGTTAATAGAGAGCCCCTCTGAAGTGCAAAAATTGACTGTTTGATCGAGTGCACGTTGCATGAGGTCTGCTAGGATCCTTTCATCTTTGCCCCTGATGATTACGGATATGTCATCTGCATCCGTTTGCATTGAGAGACAGAACTAAGTTGTCTACTAGGAGTGACCACAGTAAAGGAGATAGAACACCACCCTGTGGGCAGCCTTTTGAGGCATTGATGCTAGCCGAGGCAAGTCCAAGATCGGCCTTTATCAGTCTGCGGCATAGCATTGCCTTCACCCAGGCTACTACCTTAGGGTTTACCCCCCTGTTTGTCATAGCCCGGCTCATCGAGTCAAAGTTTGCATTGTCGAAAGCACACTCCCTTTGCATCAATTGCTTTTTCTATGTCGGTTGTCAAATGATGCAGTGCCGTCACCGTGGATTTACCCTTCTGGTAGGCGAATTGCGGTTTGTGAAGCGGGTTGGCTTCTAGTATGTCAGTTCTGACGTAGCATTCTATCAGTTTCTTCATGGTCTTTAGCATGAAAGAGGAGTGACTGGTTGGTCTGTATGATTTGGGAGAGCATGGTGGCTTGTCCCCTCTTTTAGGAATGAATATAACCTTTACAGCTCTCCAGGTCTTTGGAATATATCCCAGCAAAAGGCTGGCACGATATATAGGAATCATTTTCCTTATGATGATCCCTTTGCCCTTAGATAACATGGCTGGAAATATGCCATCTGGACCAGGGGATTTGTAGGGTTTGAAAAAGTCAATTGCCCACTCTACCCTTTCGTAGCTAACTATAATTTTTCATTATTAGGTCTTTGGTCCTTGTGTGCCTCAGTTCATCTGTATCAGGATCTCCCCCTGTGCTACAGAATGAACAGTCAGGAAAATGAGATTTTAGAAGAACCTCTAGAGTTTCCTGCGAATCACTGGTGTATACACCGTTCGGGCCCTTCAGTGTCCCAATCGGTCCTCCACTGGCTTTTGATAGGGCTCTATAAACCCTTGCAGTTGAGGGTATGTCCCTAAGGTCTTCACAGAAATTCCTCCATGAGCATCTCTTGGTTTTCCTTAACTCCCTATTGTAATTAGGTAAGGATATCCTGAAGAGATCCCAATTATTGGTCCTTTTGGCCCTGTTGAATTCTGTCCTAGCTTCTCCTCGCAATTTTTCAAGTCGTGAGTTCCACCAGGGGACTCTCTTGCTGGAGGTCTTAGCCCTTTGTGGACAGCAGTCATTGAAGGTTGAGACTGGATCGTACGTCAGGGTATTGACTGCCCTTTCTATTCATTGCACATACTTAATATACTCTTAACATTCTGTATCGAGTATAAAAACCAATGAATTTGATTCAATGTTAATATTCATGCACTTACAAAGTCGTCTCGGCTTTGCACACTCTGTCTATTATTTGGGCGGCCTAGCTCAGGGAAAATGTGCGTGGGTTTTGTGCTGCCTAGACAAACGGTGTTACAGAATAGTATTGTAGACAGAAACGACAACAGAGGGAGGGGGGGGGGGGGGGACCAGATAAAATAAAACAGATCAATATGTAATACACCCTATCTATTTTTGGAGAACTGAGGTGTTGTAGTTCTCCCTCTTTACCCACCCAACCTGTAGGTGTCAATCAACATTGTTTGATCCTACCCTTATTATGCCTACGGTGGTCTAAACCAACGGTGCCTTTAAATGAAAGAAATTAATTTATTTCTATAATTAATAATACATAATTAAATCAAAATATAATATGGTATAACAATTCATAAGTCATAATAATTCAACATAGTAACAATTCAAAATTTAAATAATTCATAATTCAAAATATCTATGACTCAAAATATTATAATAGTTTATATAATTTACGTTAATCGTTACTTATTAATTTTCCTTTATTGAAATTTAACAGTTTTGGTACAAAAAGCTCTTCGGCTAGACTGGGCACTTTATTTAAAATTATTGCTGCACAACCTGTACATTTCGGCTATGCCGTACTTATGACCTCATTTATTTAATCCATCGCTGCCAGCATGCCTGTCGACGTAGATGATCTGTAGGTGATGATATTCAAAATAGAAGGTATAGATGCAACAATTCGAAATAAAGCGATCAACTAGAAGGTATAATTCAAATTTATAAGTCACTTTTCAAGCTAAACAAAGAAAATTAATCTCAAATATAAACAAAACTGGAACGATATAGCTCGCTGAGCTGTTTAATCCATAATTCTAAAATAGCGTTGCTGTAGAGTAGGGTTTGCCTGGTCTATTCACAGATCCATAGGTCTTCAATTGAGGCTATGTTGCACTTGCGCTATGTGGCGCAAGCAACATAAAAGCGATAGGGTGGTTATCTTGCACTTGCACTTGCACTACTCGGTGCAAGCAAGATAAAAACGATGACGATCCTCAAGAAAGCATCAAACGAAATGCGGGAGGTGTCACTTGCAGGGCATCAACCTTAGCCTTCATTAGTTGCGCAATCAGGCTTAATCAGCTGCGACGAAATCTGCACATCATTATAACCATTCCTAGCACACACACACACTCAGGGCCTTCACGCACCACTACTAACACCGACACACGTGCACAGTTGAAAACGGCGAAATTATCCAGATTCCAGAAAATAAACCCAGCATCGGGAAGATCTATTCCACGTCACGTCGGCGATAATATTTCAAAACAAGACATCCGGATGTCCCGGATGTTTTCAGATTTGATTTTGGGTCAAGCGTATAACATGTTGCGTGGAGCCAGTAATTAAAATTTTACACGCACTCGCTCAACCGCTTCTCATCGCCTCTCCAGCAAGAACTCCCTATCGCGCTCAGAGCGCAAGTCCGTCAGACCTAAACGTCCAAGGGCTATTTTTTCTTTTTTTTTATTTTTTGGAGCGAGAAATCTTGCTCGTGCGTGACGCTGAATGATCGCAAGCTTTCTATCGCTGCATCTTGAGTGCAATTGGACAACACGTGCAAGCTCAGCTTGCAAGAGATAAAGCTCTAAAGTCCAAGCTGAGTCAATACACATGCAAACATATGCATGTATTGATGATAAGCATTTACATACTCTGCTGTGTAAAAATGCATGCTCTTAAATAACTTTAATTAGCAAAACCAAGAATTATTTATTCGCACCCTCACACCACAGGGCTGATCTTCGTCTATCAGGCAAAGATAAGAGCTGAAAAAAAAAATCAAATCAACCAAATGTCTTTTGCATGAAAATTCGTTATCTCCTCTCCAAAAGGTAAATCAATTGGCCCAGTTTTCTCTTGATTCGCGCTTTGGTACCAAAAGGAGCTAGTTTAGAACTAAAGTTGGCTGAGGCATTGCTTAGACAAAAATTCCTTTTAGTCACTTCTTGGCCAACCTCAAAAGAACGGGTCTGTGACCATAAATTGTACGAGCGTTGGTTCTTATGATAAGCTTTCTTAAGGTGCTTATGGATGTAAGCACGAAATTTCTTAAATTCGTCAGCTCTGGGTAACCTTGCTGTGCTGTCTCTAAGCAATTACAGATTTCTCAGTAATTTATAATCCCGGCCATGAGAAATCATATGCTGTCCAAAGACTATAAAATACGGCGATTCACCAATCGACTGGTGTAACGAACTGCGAAGAGAGCTATTGATACTACTCAAGAATGTGAATGAATATAGGCTCTCAAAGCGGCATTTATAGAACGATTTACCCTCTCTGCGGCATTCGTTTGGGGTGCATATGCGCCGGTAAACATATGTTTAATACCATAATCTACAAGAAAATCTTTGAAGACGCAGCTTTTAAACTGGGTTCCGTTGTCACTCACGACGATTTCTGAAGCATGAAAAAATATCGTTTCTCAGATAATCCATTATTATGTCAGAATTGATCTTTTTAACGGATTTCAAAAACGTAAATTTCGAAAAATGATCTAAGACGATAAAAATTCCAATATGACCTTTTTTCGTGCGAGGAAACTGACCAATGACATCGAGATACAAACGCTGAAATGGTCTCTCACTTGTAACTTGAGAACCCATAGCAGGTTTTAGGGATCAAGTAGGGTATTTAGTAGTCTTAGAAATATCGCACGTCTCAATGTAGTTGCGAACATCAACAACCATCCCAGGCCAATACAAATAACGTCGTATTCGTTCAAGGCATTTTGCAATCCCACAGTGTGCAGAAGTTGGCTGATTATGAGCTGAACGAAGCACGCTTTTTCATAGGGACTCGGGTACATACAACTTCCAATTATCGTCAGTCTGATCAGAACTGTCGTTACCTGTACGACAATAAATGTATTCATCCACTACTTTATAATCTGGCAGTTTTGTAGCACTAAATTTGTCTCGCAAAGAACAGTATCTCTGGCAGGCTTTCAAAACTTAATTTTGAGATCTCATTTTCTGACTCCAATGAACGAGACAAGGCGTCAGCAACTACATTTTGACTCCCTTTTCGGTGTTCAATAGTAAAACCATAGCCTTGGAGACTGATTGCCCATCGCGCTAGCCTACCACTGAGATCTGATTGATCCATCAACTAACGAAGGCTGGAGTGATCGGTGACAACTTTAAAACGATGACCGTCGATGTACATACGGAATTTCTTTGTACCGAGAACAATAGCTAAACACTCTAAGTCTATAACCGTGTAGTTACGCTGAGCTTTGTACAATTTTTTAGACATGTATGCTATTGGGCGTTCATGTCCGGATTCCTCACACTGTGCAAGAACAGCACCGACAGCATAAGCAGACGCATCACACTGCACAATGAACGGTTTGTCATATCGTGGGTGAACCAAACATGGAGCCGAGCACAAAGCGATTTTAATCTGTTCAAATCCAGCATGTGCTTCATCGTTCCATGCAAATAACTTTTTACCTAAGAGTTCGGTTAGCGGAAAAATTATCGACGAGTAGTTAGATATTAAACGTTGGTACCATCCGGTCATTCCCAGGAATCATCTTTGCTGTTTTTGAGTCTTCGGACTCGGGAAATCCTTGACAGCATTAACTTTGTCTGGGTTTACCTTAAGCGTTCCCTCACCAACTATACAACCTAAATACTCGACACTTTTCAGGCAGAACTGGCTCTTTTGAACATGTATAGTGAGACCAGCCTTTCGCAATTGGGTTGCAACTTCAGATTGATGCAAAAGATGAGATGATGATGATTTAAGCTGATAAGGAATCACTAAGTCCATCAAACGACTCATAGTTTGTTGAACATTAGTCAATCGAAAAGGCATCCTTTTGAATAGATAAAGGGGTCTGTTTGGTACTGTAAATGCAGTTTTCGCACGAGAATCTTTATCTAAGCCAATCTGCCAGAAGGCATCTTTCAGGTCGATTGTAGATATGCAATATACCGGTGGGAGACGACTCAGAAGTCCTTCAATAATTGGAATAGGATAGGCATCCCTAATTGTGACTGCATTGAGCTTTCGGGCGTCGGGACAGAAGCGCACTTTGTCAGGTTTTATGTGCAGGGTTATAAGAGATGACCAGGAAGAGTTGGGTGCTTCTTCTATTACATCCAATTCAATCATCCTATCAATCTCTTTGCATAAGAGTTCTTCCTTCGCAGGAGAAAGATGGTAGAACCTTTGCTTGATGGGTTTTGCCTCTGCTGTGTCGATACTATGCTCAAGCAACGTTGTTAGTCCAAGTCCATCCTTCTCAAAAGAAGGAAAGAAGTCAATCACCGAACTTATTTTTGATCTCTGAACTGTTGTTAGTTCGATGTGATTTTAATCCGCAATTTCTTTTGCTGTTTGTAGGACCGAAATATTGACATTGCTAAAAAATGGAAGAGCTATTCCAAATTTATTCCAAAAATCCATACCACAAATTATGTCCGTCTTAATAGAAGTAACTATGAGAAACTCAAACTCTGCTTGTATTAAATTATATGACAAGGGTATGGTAATTGTACCAGCGACTTGCTGCTTTTGACCATCTGCCGTGCGAACAACTGCTAGCATTTTATTTATCTTAAGCTTCTCGGACATAATTCGCTTGGCCAGACTCCCACCAACAACACTTCTATTAGCCCCACTGTCTAACAAGGCTAAGTAATCCTGACCGAAAACATTTATATTAATAAAGGTCGAATATCATTGCTCTTATGGACAATTGAGTTGATAAAGCATTTGTTGAACCCAAAATTTACGGATACGCTTAGCGGTACGCGATTTGACTGAAGGAATATGATCGTTGTTAAAGATTTCTGCACTACGCTTTTTGTATTCCTGAACTCGTTTATGGAATGGTTTGAAACGCAAAGGCGTAGGTACGTCAAGGGGTAATGGTGATTCGTCCGGTAGTTGTGTAGAATCAGTGAGTTCAATATCTACTGTATCCGAGACTATTGTCGGATTACCCCGTTCGAAACACGGCGTACATCCGTTGCCGAGTTTTCCGACTTGTTTCTACATTTTTGACAGTTGGGCCTATATGTTTCCGGTGTGCCACAACCGTAACAAAAGATCCGACGACTCTTAAGACAATCATGTTATCTGTGCCCCTGTTCCTCACAGTTCCAGCACTTGAATTTTTCAGATTTCTACAACCTCAGCTTCAGGGGAAGGTTCATGAAGAATGTCGTTAACAACTCGTCGGGTCGCCTTTACACGAGGCTGGTTCTTTGAATTAATAGAACGAAAGAACTCTTCATGTCTATGACATGCCTTACGAAGACCTGCTAAATCAGCAGGGTCAACATGCAATAGCTCGTGTCTTAATTCTGGCTGAATATTTTGCTTGACTTCAATGGTTGATTCGGAATCTAGCAATGGCTCACGCAAAGAATCTGCAATCGCAAGAATAGCGTCTAAAAACTCATCAAAGCTTTCGTCAATGCCTTGCTTTCGTCGACGAAGAGCAGCTTTGATGTCACGATCAGTACGTTGATCCTGATACCGTTCTTGCAAGCAACTACACAGTTCTATGTACGCGCCAGTAAAGGGATAAAGCTGGTCCTGAGAAAAGGAGATGAGCAAACTGAATCAGGAGATTGTAATTTCCATTCAGGCATCGAGTGGTCAAACAATTTACTCTATATATAAAATCTTCAACTGGGATATCATTAGCTGATCCGCTAAACTTAATACGCCAATTGGAAAAAACGTTAGAGATGCGATCGGGATGCTCTATTATTGCATCGCTTACGTTTGCACTAGGTTAAGGACTTCTCGATCTCTGATTATTACTCCGACTATTGCTAGCATTACTTGAGCGCGGGCGTGGCGGCACAAACTCATTATCCCAATCGAGTTGACCGTCCTCTCGAGTTTCACGATGATTGGTAGACAACGATAGACTACGAACGGCTGCACTCGCACTCTTCTTAAAGTTCGCTAAAGAGTTGGAAATCAAGTGTTGAATACGCGGTTCAGAGATACCCTTAGGCTCGTTAGTGCCTTTCGGCCAAAATAAATCACGTCTGGAGTTTGAGTTCGGATTTGGTCGAACATTGCTAGTATTGCGTGAGATCGATCTGGTGGTCATTGTAGATTTGGGAATCGCTCCAGTATTGGCTTTTGCGGTGTCTTTATGTTCAGACGGGGTCCTTACATCAAAAGTTGTGCCCTCCCTTATTTGAATCATGGCTCTGGAACATAATTGTCTGCACACAGGACATAACTATTTGGTTTCAAGCCACTCTAGAATACACCATTTGTGAAACTTATGTTTGCATGGTGTTTCTGTATATTCACCCCCTGTGGTGGTGTCATTACAAATAATGCACTCAATAGGGTCACTAGAGGCGACAGCTCTCAAATCATCTTGACTGCGTCTGACTGCCATAGCAAAGTTAAAATATAACAACTTAAGTTTATAAATAAGAATAGAAAAGGACGCGAAGTCAAGACTTATGTAAAGCTAAAAAATATTTGATTTTTTTTTCTTTTTTTAAGTATAGTATATCGAAATCGATAATAGACATTCTAAAGGACTTTTCCAAAGGCTTATCACCGCAGGTATAATTGACAGGAGCATATACATATCAAATCCGTGAACAGAATCTACTAATAAAATTTTGAAAGGGGTGTATAGTTCCCAATTTAAAGAGAAACGGACCGGTATCGCCAGTCTGAGCAATATCAATTCAAATCAGAAATATAATTTATATTTTGGATTTCGATTACTAGGTATAGGACCGTGTCATTATCAGAACTAAAAATCCTACACAATTCGGTACCAAATAAATTAATTGATTAGAATAAATATTATTCTTTTCTTTTTTACAAAGAAATAATTAATATAAATCAATTTTCGTAACTACACCATCTCTTGGTCTGGTTCCGAAAGTAATCAGAAAACCAGCATCTCCGAAGTAAATAGCAAGTCCCAACAGAATCTAACAACCATTAAGGTGGATGGTATTTGGTTACCAAAAGGAATGTAGAAGGGAATTTGGGAATCGCGGGGTGTTACTATTGTTCTAGGATAATTATCAGTAAGTAACCTAAAAACAATATATTCGATCAATCGACAATTCAAGGTCTTAAATTATGCAACCACCAACCGGTACTGCATAACAAACGAACGTTCGGGGCCCACGTTGGGCGCCAATTATCTGTAACGAACACTTACAAAGTCGTCTCTTTGCACACTTTGTCTACTATTTGGGCGGCCTAGCTCAGGGAAAATGGGCGTGGGTCTTGTGCTGCCTAGACAAACGGTGTTACAGAATAATATTGTAGACAGAACAAAACGACAACAGAGGGAGGAGGAGGGGGACCAGATAAAATAAAACAGATCAATATGTAATATACCCTATCTATCTTTAGAGAACTGAGGTGTTATAGTTCTCCCTCTTTACCCACCCAACCTGTAGGAGTCAATCAACATTGTTTGATCCTACCCTTATTATGCCTACGGTGGTCTAAACCAACGGTGCCTTTAAATGAAGGAAATTAATTTATTTCTATAATTAATAATACATAATTAAATCAAAATATAATATGGTATAACAATTCATAAGTCATAATAATCCAAAATAGTAACAATTCAAAATTTAAATAATTCATAATTCAAAATATCTATGACTCAAAATATTCTAATAACTTATATAATTTACGTTAATCGTTACTTATTAATTTTCTTTATTGAAACTTAACAGTTTTGGTACAAAAAGCTCTTCGGCTAGAATGTGCACTTTATTTAAAATTTTTGCTGCACACCCTGTACATTTCGGCTATGCCGTACTTATGACCTCATTTATTTAATCCATCGCTGCCAGCATGCCTGTCGACGTAAACGAGCTGTAGGTGATGATATTCAAAATAGAAGGTATAGATGCAACAATTCGAAATAAACTAACAGGTATAATTCAAATTTATAAGTAACTTTTCAAACTAAACAAAGAAAATTAATCTCAAATATAAACAAAACTGGAACGATATAGCTCGCTGAGCTGTTTAATCCATAATTCTAAAATAGCGTTGCTGTAGAGTTGGGTTTGCCTGGTCTATTCACAGATCCATAGGTCTTCAATTGAGGCTATGTTGCACTTGCGCTATTCGGCGCAAGCAACATAAAAGCGATAGGGTGGTTATCTTGCACTTGCACTTGCACTACTCGGTGCAAGCAAGATAAAAACGCTGACGACCCTCAAGAAAGCATCAAACGAAATGCGGGAGGTGTCACTTGCAGGGCATCAACCTTAGCCTTCATTAGTTGCGCAATCAGGCTTAATCAGCTGCGATGAAATCTGCACATCATTATAACCATTCCTAGCACACACACACACACACTCAGTCACACCACTACTAACACCGACACACGCGCACAGTTCAAAACGGCGAAATCATCCAGATTCCAGAAAATAAACCCAGCGTCGGGAAGATCTGGTATTCCACGTCACGTGGGCGATAATATTTCGAAACAAGACTTCCGGATGTCCCGGATGTTTTCAGATTTGATTTTGGGTCAAGCGTATAACATGTTGCGTGGAGCCAGTAATTAAAATTTTACACGCACTCGCACAACCGCTTCTCATCGCCTCTCCAGCAAGAACTCCCTATCGCGCTCAGAGCGCAAGTCCGTCAGACCTAAACGTCCAAGGGCTTTTTTTTTTTTTTGGAGCGAAAGCTCTTGCGCGTGCGTGACGCTGAATGATCGCAAGCTTTCTATCGCTGCATCTTGAGTGCAATTGGACAACACGTGCAAGCTCAGCTTGCAAGAGATAAAGCTCTAAAGTCCAAGCTGAGTCAATACACATGCAAACATATGCATGTATTGATGATAAGCATTTACATACTCTGCTGTGTAAAAATGCATGCTCTTAAATAACTTTAATTAGCAAAACCAAGAATTATTTATTCGCACCCTCACACCACAGGTCTGATCTTCGTCTATCAGGCAAAGATAAGAGCTGAAAAAAAATCAAATCAACCAAATGTCTTTTGCATGAAAATTCGTTATCTCCTCTCCAAAAGGTAAATCAATTGGCCCAGTTTTCTCTTGATTCGCGCTTTGGTACCAAAAGGAGCTAGTTTAGAACTAAAGTTGGCTGAGGCATTGCTTAGACAAAAATTCCTTTTAGTCACTTCTTGGCCAACCTCAAAAGAACGGGTCTGTGACCATAAATTGTACGAGCGTTGGTTCTTATGATAAGCTTTCTTAAGGTGCTTATGGATGTAAGCACGAAATTTCTTAAATTCGTCAGCTCTGGGTAACCTTGCTGTGCTGTCTCTAAGCAATTACAGATTTCTCAGTAATTTATAATCCCGGCCATGAGAAATCATATGCTGTCCAAAGACTATAAAATACGGCGATTCACCAATCGACTGGTGTAACGAACTGCGAAGAGAGCTATTGATACTACTCAAGAATGTGAATGAATATAGGCTCTCAAAGCGGCATTTATAGAACGATTTACCCTCTCTGCGGCATTCGATTGGGGTGCATATGCGCCGGTAAACATATGTTTAATACCATAATCTACAAGAAAATCTTTGAAGACGCGGCTTTTAAACTGAGTTCCGTTGTCACTCACGATGATTTCTGGTACGCCAACGCATGAAAAAATATCGTTTCTCAGATAATCCATTATTATGTCAGAATTGATCTTTTTAACGGATTTCAAAAACGTAAATTTCGAAAAATGATCTAAAACGATAAAAATTCCAATATGACCTTTTTTTGTGCGAGGAAACTGACCAATGACATCGAGATACAAACGCTGAAATGGTCTCTCACTTGTAACTTGAGAACCCATAGCAGGTTTTAGGGATCAAGTAGGGTATTTAGTAGTCTTAGAAATATCGCACGTGTCAATGTAGTTACGAACATCAACAACCATCACAAGAACCATGCAAGAACAGCACCGACAGCATAAGCAGACGCATCACACTACACAATGAACGGTTTGTCATATCGTGGGTGAACCAAACATGGAGCCGAGCACAAAGCGATTTTAATCTGTTCAAATCCAGCATGTGCTTCATCGTTCCATGCAAATAACTTTTTACCTAAGAGTTCGGTTAGCGGAAAAATTATCGACGAGTAGTCAGATATAAAACGTTGATACCATCCGGTCATTCCCAGGAATCATCGTTGCTGTTTTTGAGTCTTTGGACTCGGAAAATCCTTGACAGCATTAAATTTGTCTGGGTTTACCTTAAGCGTTCCCTCACCAACTATACAACCTTAATACTCGACACTTTTCAGGCAGAAATGGCTCTTTTGAACATTTATAGTGAGACCAGCCTTTCGCAATTGGGTTGCAACTTCAGATTGATGCAAAAGATGAGATGATGATGATTTTAGCTGATAAGGAATCACTTAGTCCATCAAACGACTCATAGCTTGCGTAACATTAGTCAATCGAAAAGGCATCCTTTTGAATTGATAAAGGGGTCTGTTTGGTACTGTAAATGCAGTTTTCGCACGAGAATCTTTATCTAAGCCAATCTGCCAGAAGGCATCTTTCAGGTCGATTTAAGAAATGCAATATACAGGTGGGAGACGACTCAGAAGTTCTTCCATAATTGGAATAGGATAGGCATCCCTAATTGTGACTGCATTGAGCTTTCGGGCGTCGGGACAGAAGCGCACTTTGTCAGGTTTTATGTGCAGGGTTATAGGAGATGACCAGGAAGAGTTGGGTGCTTCTTCTATTACATCCAATTCAATCATCCTATCAATCTCTTTGCATAAGAGTTCTTCCTTCGAAGGAGAAAGAGGGTAGAACCTTTGCTTGATGGGTTTTGCCTCTGCTGTGTCGATACTATGCTCAAGCAACGTTGTTAGTCCAAGTCCATCCTTCTCAAAAGAAGGAAAGAAGTCAATCACCGAACTTATTTTTGATCTCTGAGCTGTTGTTAGTTCGATGTGATTTTAATCCGCAATTTCTTTTGCTGTTTGTAGGACCGAAATATTGACATTGCTAAAAAATGGAAGAGCTATTCCAAATTTATTCCAAAAATCCATACCACAAATTATGTCCGTCTTAATAGAAGTAACTATGAGAAACTCAAACTCTGCTTGTATTAAATTATATGACAAGGGTATGGTAATTGTACCAGCGACTTGCTGCTTTTGACCATCTGCCGTGCGAACAACTGCTAGCATTTTATTTATCTTAAGCTTCTCGGACATAATTCGCTTGGCCAGATTCCCACCAACAACACTTATATTAGCCCCACTGTCTAACAAGGCTAAGTAATCCTGACCGAAAACATTTATATTAATAAAAGGTCGAATATCATTGCTCTTATGGACAATTGAGTTGATAAAGCATTTGTTGAACCCAAAATTTTCGGATACGCTTAGCGGAACGCGATTTGACTGAAGGAATATGATCGTTGTTAAAGATTTCTGCTCTACGCTTTTTGTATTCCTGAACTCGTTTATGGAATGGTTTGAAACGCAAAGGCGTAGGTACGTCAAGGGGTAATGGTGATTCGTCCGGTAGTTGTGTAGAATCAGTGAGTTCAATATCTACTGTATCCGAGACTATTGTCGGATTACCCCGTTCGAAACACGGCGTACATCCGTTGCCGAGTTTTCCGACTTGTTTCTACATTTTTGACAGTTGGGCCTATATGTTTCCGGTGTGCCACAACCGTAACAAAAGATCCGACGACTCTTAAGACAATCATGTTATCTGTGTCCCTGTTCCTCACAGTTCCAGCACTTGAATTTTTCAGATGATCGAACTGCACAGATTTCTACAACCTCAGCTTCAGGGGAAGGTTCATGAAGAATGTCGTTAACAACTCGTCGGGTCGCCTTTACACGAGGCTGGTTCTTTGAATTAATAGAACGAAAGAACTCTTCATGTCTATGACATGCCTTACGAAGACCTGCTAAATCAGCAGGGTCAACATGCAATAGCTCGTGTCTTAATTCTGGCTGAAGATTTTGCTTGACTTCAATGGTTGATTCGGAATCTAGCAATGGCTCACGCAAAGAATCTGCAATCGAAAGAATAGCGTCTAAAAACTCATCAAAGCTTTCGTCAATGCCTTGCTTTCGTCGACGAAGAGCAGCTTTGATGTCACGATCAGTACGTTGATCCTGATACCGTTCTTGCAAGCAACTACACAGTTCTATGTACGCGCCAGTAAAAGGATAAAGCTGGCCCTGAGAAAAGGAGATGAGCAAACTGAATCAGGAGATTGTAATTTCCATTCAGGCATCGAGTGGTCAAACAATTTACTCTATATATAAAATCTTCAACTGGGATATCATTAGCTGATCCGCTAAACTTGATACGCCAATTGGAAAAAACGTTAGAGATGCGATCGGGATGCTCTACGATTGCATCGCTTACGTTTGCACTAGGTTAAGGACTTCTCGATCTCTGATTATTACTCCGACTATTGCTAGCATTACTTGAGCGCGGGCGTGGCGGCACAAACTCATTATCCCAATCAAATTGACCGTCCTCTCGAGGTTCACGATGATTGGTAGACAACGATAGACTACGAACGGCTGCACTCAGCTGCTCGGTCATAGCTGCAGTCACACTCTTCTTAAAGTTCTCTAAAGAGCTGGAAATCAAGTGTTGAATACGCGGTTCAGAGATACCCTTAGGCTCGTTAGTGCCTTTCGGCCAAAATAAATCACGTCTGGAGTTTGAGTTCGGATTTGGTCGAACATTGCTAGTATTGCGTGAGATCGATCTGGTAGTCATTCTAGATTTGGGAATCGCTCCAGTGTTGGCTTTTGCGGTGTCTTTATGTTCAGACGGGGTCCTTACATCAAAAGTTGTGCCCTCCCTTATTTGAACCATGGCTCTGGAACATAATTGTCTGCACACAGGACATAACTATTTGGTTTCAAGCCACTCTAGAATACACCATTTGTGAAACTTATGTTTGCATGGTGTTTCTGTATATTCACCCCCTGTGGTGGTGTCATTACAAATAATGCACTCAATAGGGTCACTAGAGACGACAGCTCTCAAATCATCTTGACTGCGTCTGACTGCCATAGCAAAGTTAAAATATAACAACTTAAGTTTATAAATAAGAATAGAAAAGGTCGCGAAGTCAAGACTTATGTAAAGCTAAAAAATATTTGATTTTTTTTTCTTTTTTTAAGTATAGTATATCGAAATCGATATTAGACATTCTAAAGGACTTATCCAAAGGCTTATCACCGCAGGTATAATTGACAGGAGCATATACATATCAAATCCGTTAACAGAATCTACTAATAAAATTTTGAAAGGGGTGTATAGTTCCCAATTTAAAGAGAAACGGACCGGTATCGCCTGTCTAAGCAATCTCAATTCAAATCAGAAATATAATTTATATTTTGGATTTCGATTACTAGGTATAGGACCGTGTCATTATCAGAATTAAAAATCCTACGCAATTCGGTACCAAATAAATTAATTGATTAGAATAAATATTATTCTTTTCTTTTTTACAAAGAAATAATTAATATAAATCAATTTTCGTAACTACACCATCTCTTGGTCTGGTTCCGAAAGTAATCAGAAAACCAGCATCTCCGAAGTAAATAGCAAGTCCCAACAGAATCTAACAACCATTAAGGTGGATGGTATTTGGTTACCAAAAGGAATGTAGAAGGGAATTTGGGAATCGCGGGGTGTTACTATTGTTCTAGGATAATTATCAGTAAGTAGCCTAAAAACAATATATTCGATCAATCGACAATTCAAGGTCTTAAACTATGCAACCACCAACCGGTACTGCATAACAAACGAACGTTCGGGGCCCACGTTGGGCGCCAATTATCTGTAACGAACACTTACAAAGTCGTCTCTTTGCACACTTTGTCTACTATTTGGGCGGCCTAGCTCAGGGAAAATGGGCGTGGGTCTTGTGCTGCCTAGACAAACGGTGTTACAGAATAATATTGTAGACAGAACAAAACGACAATAGAGGGAGGAGGAGGGGGACCAGATAAAATAAAACAGATCAATATGTAATATACCCTATCTATCTTTAGAGAACTGAGGTGTTATAGTTCTCCCTCTTTACCCACCCAACCTGTAGGAGTCAATCAACATTGTTTGATCCTACCCTTATTATGCCTACGGTGGTCTAAACCAACGGTGCCTTTAAATGAAGGAAATTAATTTATTTCTATAATTAATAATACATAATTAAATCAAAATATAATATGGTATAACAATTCATAAGTCATAATAATCCAAAATAGTAACAATTCAAAATTTAAATAATTCATAATTCAAAATATCTATGACTCAAAATATTCTAATAATTTATATAATTTATTAATTTTACTTTATTGAAACTTAACAGTTTTGGTACAAAAAGCTCTTCGGCTAGAATGGGCACTTTATTTAAAATTATTGCTGCACACCCTGTTCATTTCGGCTATGCCGTACTTATGACCTCATTTATTTAATCCATCGCTGCCAGCATGCCTGTCGACGTAAACGAACTGTAGGTGATGATATTCAAAATAGAAGGTATAGATGCAACAATTCGAAATAAACTAACAGGTATAATTCAAATTTATAAGTAACTTTTCAAACTAAACAAAGAAAATTAATCTCAAATATAAACAAAACTGGAACGATATAGCTCGCTGAGCTGTTTAATCCATAATTCTAAAATAGCGTTGCTGTAGAGTAGGGTTTGCCTGGTCTATTCACAGATCCATAGGTCTTCAATTGAGGCTATGTTGCACTTGCGCTATGTGGCGCAAGCAACATAAAAGCGATAGGGTGGTTATCTTGCACTTGCACTTGCACTACTCGGTACAAGCAAGATAAAAACGATGACGATCCTCAAGAAAGCATCAAACGAAGTGCGGGAGGTGTCACTTGCAGGGCATCAACCTTAGCCTTCATTAGTTGCGCAATCAGGCTTAATCAGCTGCGATGAAATCTGCACATCATTATAACCATTCATAGCACACACACACACACACACTCAGGGCCTTCACGCACCACTACTAACACCGAGACACGCGCACAGTTCAAAACGGCGAAATCATCCCGATTCCAGAAAATAAACCCAGCATCGGGAAGATCTGGTATTCCACGTCACGTCGGCGATAATATTTCGAAACGGCGATAATATTTCGAATGCACAAACATTTCATTACTAACCGCAGAAAAGGCAAATCTAATCATCTGCACGAGGAAGAAAAAATATGCGTTTCAAAGTTGTTACATAAGGTGTTACGAAAGCGACAATTAAACTTTCACCAGTAAGGGCAATGCTCTAATGCTGGACAACCCTTTGGTTTTTATACTCTATAGCGACATCCGGATGTCCCGGATGTTTTCAGATTTGATTTTGGGTCAAGCGTATAACATGTTGCGTGGAGCCGGTAATTTAAATTTTACACGCACTCGCACAACCGCTTCTCATCGCCTCTCCAGCAAGAACTCCCCATCGCGCTCAGAGCGCAAAGGGGAACCAAAAAGCAGACTGCTTCTGCTGAGGTCACAGCTCTTAGGCTGTGCATTATTGCTTCAGTCGACACATTGTTAAATGCGCCTGAGTGTGGAGAAATGCGCTTAGGGCGTACTCCTTGTGGTGTAGTGCTTTCTCTATGGTAGCTACAAAGGAGTGTTGCGCTGTTTCCACCGACTTGCCCTTTGTGTATGCGTGTTGGTTCTGCTCTAGAGTCATCTCTGTATTCTCTCTGATGTGGAGACTTATCAGCTTTTCTAGAGTTTTTAGGAGGAACGCAGTCAGGCTAATGGGTCTGTAGTCTTGCGGCAGCACGTGGCTACATTTTCCAGCTTTTGGCAGGAAAATTACCCGTGCTGTCCTCCAGGCTACCGGCACATAGCCATACCTAGGTTAGGTTAGGTTAGAGCGGCTACCAAGGAGGGATACCCTCTCGGCGCACTTAGGCCGCACTCGGCTCATTGTGATGCCGCGAAAGGCTCTGAGACCCCTCTATCACTCTTGGTATGACTCCGCATCATGAGTCCATCCTGTGACTTGGATGTACCTTGCTACATCTTTGGGTCTTTTACACGCAAGTTCAGATAGATCTTCGAAGAAAAAGTCACCAAGTATTCTTTGCCTAGTTTTGCATAAGGCCGGACAGGTACAAAGAAGGTGAAGAACTGTTTCTTCTTCCTCCTCGTCTCTACAACTTCTGCAGAAGTCGTTGTGTGGGACCAATAATCTGGCCGCATGTGCCCCCACAAGCCAATGCCCAGTCATCACCCTGGTAGCAATAGAGCACTTGTTCCAGCTTAGGAGGCAGAGCTCATTTGATCTTTTCCATCATCTGGTTGGCCAGGTTTGATGAGCAATACGTGAGTTGTGAGTGGAGAGCTGCCATACTCTGTTGGCTTCCATCTCGAAGAAATCTCTTAGGTTGAGTCTACAGGATGCCATAGGTATACCAATGCACTCTTTGCCTGGAAGGAGTTCGATGGTAGTTCCTAATCTGGCAAGTTCATCAGCGATGCAGTTGCCTTCTATGTCCCTATGTCCTGGGACCCATACTAGGCATATGCTAAACTGCTCTGCCATCTCGCTTAGAGATTTGCGACAGTTGTGAACAGCCTTAGAGTTCGACGTGTACGACTCCAGCAATCTAATAGCTGCTTGGCTGTCTGTGAGGATATAGATTTTACTGACATTACACCTATGTGGAATGCAACTTAGTGACTCCTGAATTGCTAGCACTTCTGCCTGGAAGACGCTACAGTGGTCAGGGAGTCGAAAAGCTTTGCGTAAGTTAAAATTGGCGCAGAAAATGCCACCTCCTACTCTACCGTCCAGCTTTGAGCCATCTGTAAAAATTTCTATGGCTTCCGCAGGTCTTGCGGGCAAGCCTTCTTCCCAGTTCTCTCTAGTTGGGATTAGGGTGGTAAAGGGAGTGTCTAAATACACCTGTGGGATCTGATAATCCGTATTGTCTGGTATGAGTGGATTGTCTTTCAAGATACTTGAATGTCTAAAGTCCTGGCCTATCCACTGTTTGGCTTCCCTCATTCGGAGCGCTGACATAGTTGCTATTTTCCGCCCCATCATTTCGACAGGTAGGAAGTGCAGTATGGCATCAAGAGCGTTACCCGGGGTCGTACGTAAAGCTCTTGTTATGCAGAGCGCAGCAGTTCGCTGCATCCTTCCTTATTTCCTGGTAACTGTTTTCTTGTCAAAAGCAGGCCACCAAACAGAAAAACCATAGAATAAAATTGGTCTGACTACCGCAGTGTAGAGCCAATGGACAACTTGCGGAGTCATGCCCCATTTAAGTCCGATTGTCTTCCTACAGGCGTATAGAGCAACATGTGCCTTCCTTATACGCTCTTCAGTATTGAGATTCCAGTTTAATTTCTTGTCTAGAATTAGACCTAGGTATCTTGCTGAGTCACTGAAGGACAGTTCAACCCCATCTAGAGTTGGTGGCTGTAGAGACGGAATTTTGTATTTCCTCGTAAACAGAACCAGCTCCGTTTTAGCAGGATTAACTCCTTATCCAGATCTTTTTGTCCAACCGGAAAGCCTAGCAAGGGCTTCCGTCATTCGGTCACATAACGTCTGCGGGAACTTGCCTGAAAAGGCTAGGGCAACGTCGTCTGCATAGGCTACCACTTTGCACCCTCCCCCATCCATGGACAGCAGCAGTTGGTTTACTGCTACGTTCCATAGAAGAGGAGAGAGGACTCCGCCAGGTGGGGTTCCACTATCAACGGATTTGGTGACAGTCACTGCCCCCAGTGCGGCCCTTACGATCCTGCATTGGAGCATTTGATCGATCAGGTGCACAGTCAGGGAGTCAACCCCCAAATCCGTCAACGAGTCGGTGATAGTCCTAGGAGTGACGTTGTTGAAAGCTCCCTCTATGTCTAGGAACGCTACTAGCGTATAGTTTTCCCTGTGTATAGACTTTTCAATGCATGCAGTAAGTGCATGCAGTGCGGTCTCGGTAGACTTGCCCTTAGAATAGGCATGCTGAACTGGTGAGAGAAGCGATATGGGAATAGTGCTTCTCAAATGAAGACAGAGCAGCCTCTCCATCGTTTTCAGTAGAAAAGACGAGAGACTGATAGGTCGAAAATCTTTAGCTGTTGTGTGCGAGGGTTTTCCGGCTTTTGGGATGAAAACTACTTTCGATTCCAGCCATGGCCCCGGGATTATACCACTTTTAAAAACCCTGCAGAATATGATCTTAAGCCAATTGATGGCTAATTTCCCCGCGGACTGCAATTGGGCAGGAATGATATTGTCTATTCCTGGTGATTTATAGGGTTTGAAGCTCTTAAATGCCTGATGGATATTGCTTTCACTGAACAATTGCAAGAGCTTTTGTGTCTCCCCGCTAGCGTGCAGATCACAAGGTCTTGGCGATCTACTTCCCCCCGGAAAATGTGTGTCCCGGAGTAAGGTTAGTGATTCTTCACTGGATGATGTCCATTCATCGTTTGCATTCTTGATGAAACCAAGAGTCTGAGGAGTTTTACTTAGTACCTTCCTTAGTCTGGCTGCTTCGAAAGTACTATCTATCTCTGAGCAGAAAGTTCTCCAAGAAGTTCGTTTTGCTTTGCGAAGCTCCTTTTTGAACACGGAGAGCCCTGCCTTGTAGTCAGCCCATGTCTGTTCGTCATTTTGAGCCTTTGCTTTATTGAAGAGTTTTCTGGCAGCTGCTCTCAACTCTCCGATTTTAGCAGTCCACCAAGGGGGTTTCTTCTTCCTTTTTGGTCTGCTAATGGGACAAGATGCATTCAGGGCGTTTTCACACGCTTTACTGAATTTTCTTATGAGAAAGGTTGTATACTCGACGGTATTTGGCCCTTCAGGTGGAGTTTCAGGGAGCAATCTTTGCAGAGAAACAGCGTAATTCTTCCAATCAGTTCTTCTTAAGTTTCTGAACTGAGTTGGTTTGGGACTTTGGATCTGTAGTATGGTTTCAATATACCTGTGATCCGAGAAGAAGTGCTCATCCAGCACCTTCCAAGAGAGGATTTGATCCCATAAAGAGGCAGAGACAAGAGTAATATCTAGGACTTCCCTGCGGTTTTTGATAATAAAGGTCGGGTCCTTACCATTATTACAAATAAGCATGTTGGTATTGAGAAGGTAGTCAAAAATCAACTCACCCCTTACGTTTGTATCAGTGCTTCCCCACTGATGATGATGGGCATTTGCGTCGCAGCCCACTATTAGCCGAAGGCCTCCCAGCTCGCAGTCGGCGATCAGCTGGCGAAGCGACGGATGCGGAGGGTCGCCCTTATGGTCGTGGGCGAAGTAGCTAGAGGCTCGTCGGATTGGTTCCGTCTCCAGCTCCAGACACGCTGCAGTGTTGTCTGCGTCGCTATACTTCGGGAGCAAAAATATGTTTAAATGTCTTTTTGCAAGTATGCAGGTTCTATATCTACCTTCGGTTCCAGCTCCTAGTAGCTTGTGTTCATGTGTCCTCAGTCCAGAAACCCTGCCACCACACACCCAAGGTTCCTGTATAAGGACTATGTCCACTGTACCCCTCTCCAGGTACAGCAGAAGAGCAGCCGATGCTGCCTTACTGTGGTGTAGATTTATCTGAAGAAGTCTCAAGGACATTCTTCAAATCCTTCTCCACCACAGTAATGTCGGCATCTTCATCGTCTTCTACCTCTATGCCTCCCCCGCTGTGGGGAGCTAGCTCTGATGTCTCAGAGGCATAGCCTAATAGCTCCTCCTCATCTAGATCCCCGTCGTGGTTGATCTCCAGATCCGGCTCTTGCACGACGGACTCGTTGGCCTTGTCCGAGCGATACACCCTAACAGCCACGGTTTTAAAGCCGTACTGTAAGGTGTCGCCGGACTTGGCGAGGTGCTCGACAGTCTTGTCGTTCAGCACCAAGAGAATCTGGTGCCGTGGACCATCCGCCTTTTCCAATTTTGCCACCCGCCAGTCGCTTGACGGCAGCTGAGGGTTGCAAAATTGGAAGACCTTTAGGATCTCGGCCGGATCATCGGGTTTAGCCGATACCCATACTCGAGCCCTAGGCCTGCTGGGCACATCCTTCCAGTCCACAGCCTCCAACTTGGCCCCAGGGTAGAGCTCACCCAGGGCAGAAATGGCCTCTTTGTAGATCCTGGCTGAGTGCATATCAGCACATGCCACCACCTTCACGCAACCTTGATGCCAGCCGGCATCTTGGCATACGGGCGGTGGTCCTCCATTTGCCAGCATGATCTGCATAAAGGCTCCTTGCAGCTCGTTCTCCACCCACGGCCACTGGCTCCTCGGGATTTTGCCCCCCTCGCTGCCCTTATCCAGGACACCGAGAAGAACCTTACCCCTCGTCACCTCGGCCTAGGATTTCGTCCCGAGCTGCTGGCGCGACCGCTTGGCTTGTGGTGCGCTACTAGCTTCCGGTAGCTGCCGCTTTGGCTTAGCGGCATCTGGCTCTTTCGCTGGAGCTGGATGAAAATCGGCCAAATTGATTTTGCCCATTCCACCAGCTGCGAACCTTCTGGCGATGTTTCTGTGCCAGACAGGTTCCGGGTCAAGATACCCGCAGCACGTCTCTTGTCGTTGTACGACGGTTTCTTAGGTCCGGGCATGCTCGGCTTTATCGAGATTGAGGCTAGGTTCAGGGTGGAGGCTGAGCCCGCCGCACGTATGCTCTGCGGAGCTCTAGCCGGCACCTTAAATCCAGGTCTCGCCCCACGACTCGGCTGCCTGTCCGGAACCTTACCGCGTACACCTGGAATAGCACTGCCCGCTGGCTTACCGGGCAGCGCAGAAGATGAGGGATTGTTAGTCCCATCCGGCCATACCTAAGGCAACCTCTGAAAATTTCCTTGATGATAACTTCCGGAATTTCCACTATTGTGCTTGGGTGCAGTTAGGAAAATGCGCCTCCAGGAGCACATTTGCCACATCTTCACTGCTTTCCGTCCATCTGCCGTCTTCGGTTTTTAATTGGTTTTGTACAATCTGTTGGCGAGCTAGCAGCTACCTTAACCTTGCGGTGTCGGCTGTCTTCTCAATGCCTGAACAGAAGTTTTGCCATGCGTGTCTTTTGGCTACTCGTACTTTTTTCTTAAAGTCACGGAGCCGTATTTTGTATTCGATACATACTACTACTTTCACTTGTTTTGCGAGTTTGAAGAGTTCTAGTACGTCTTTCCTTATTCCCTGGAGTTCTGGAGTCGCCACGGGGGCGTGCGTCTCTTCTCCTCTTGGGATGGTCTGCATGTTTTATTGTAGGCTGCCACTAGATTTTTGTTGAGTGTCGCAAGGGACTTCTCTAATTATTTTGTGAAGACTGTGGTCGAGGAAGATTTCCTTCAAGCTCTTTGTCGTTGATGTCCCCGCTTCCACATACTGAGTGATGAGCGTTGGCATCAGCTGAAATGGTGAGGGCCTGCTTCTTGGAGTCGGCCTCTGTCACCAGTCGAGTGAGCTCTTGAGGGGGCACTTCAGTTTCGTGCACCACGTAGCAGGATGCCACTAGGATTGGCTCGTCTCTGCCACCTTCTAGTGCGACCACAGTGAGGTCGTCAGTGCTGTAATAAGAAAATAAGTAAGCATAGATACCTTTCCTTACTAGGATTGCTGTCCTTGCTCTACTCACTGTTGTTGTGCAGAATGTGTTGAAGTTGGGGCTCCTAAATCCAGAAACCTTGTTTGCCGAGGTTATCGAAAGCTCCTGGACTAAGGTGACGTCGGCGAGCCCTGTCTCCAGGGTTATCAGGAGCCAACTTTCTCTTATGGAGGTTGATCTGGATAACCCTCAGCTCCATTGTTGGCTGTGGCATCTTCCTCGGATGGGACCTCCACCATGGTAATGTCCGCATCCTCGTCGTCTTCTATTTCTATGCTCTTGGTTGCGAGGGTGACCTCCGACAGGTTGCTCTCCACCTCACCCACCATTAGAGTGTTGGTGTTTTTGTCGTCCGGGTGGCGCTTTTTGAGACGCAGGTATACGCTACCCACGCCCGACTTCATCTTTCCGAATCTGTGGTACAGCAAGTCGTCAGCCTCCTTGTTGATTTGAATCACCATTTGCTGACCCTTGCTATCGGGCTTCGCAACATGGATCACCTTCCAATCAACCGTCGGCACGTCCGGGGTTTGCCATCTTAGTAGCTGCAGTGCCTGGTCCGCTGGAACGACCCGCGGGAAAATAACTTTTTTGCAGGGCCGCTTGCTGGCTGGCACCTCTGCTTTAGCGTTCTCAGACGCCATGTTCTTCCTTTGTTCAAAATGGGCCCTGCCCTCTTCCATCCTTTCGTCGGCCCACTTCTGCTGGCGGATCTCATTTGGAGTGAGAGCTCGCTTGCATTCAGCGAGCCGAGCCTGGATTTTTTAAGGTGTCTTTATATTTCGCCTTGGCTTTCATGCCCTCCTTCGAACTTTGAGCCCGACCCTACTGGGGGTGCTGGTACTCTCCGCGCCGGGGCCTGAGATATAAAAGAAAATAAAAAATTTTCAGCCTTTGTTAGATCACACGGACGCATAGGTTAACCGTAGAATAAGTCTGTCCTTGTGAAACAAAAATTATGAAATCAAGCATAGTATTTACATACATGATTTGAAATTTAAATATATTAAACATATAAAACCAAACCATATGCGCATGCTATCCGCTATTGCACTCGCACACACATATTGCTTACATCACTAATAGTACGCACGCTCTTTTCCTTTTATTTTGCAAATCTTTTGTTAAATACTTGCACTTATTAATAAATTGTTATTCTTTGAAAACAAACATATGTATATAAGGGAGAAGCCCTAATGTTGGACACCCCTTTGGTTTTTGTGACATACGACTGTCCAAAATCAACGTACAGCGTATCTGTTGGTATCGTTGGAAAGCTTGTTCAATTGCGCATCGATTAGTGTAAGGCATTTAACTTATTTCATTTATGTTTAATGATATATTTAACATTTAATGAAAAAACTCAAAATCACGATTTTTTAAAAAGTGCCCCGAAGATGGACACCTCCTTTTATCTTGTGAAAATGCAGCCAATAAAATAAAATAAAATGCCAAATCATTTTTTTTATTGTAAAACTCCTTTGTATTCAATTAACAATCGTTGATCGCTTTTATTCGTAAAGATTCTCTTGGTTGGTTCTCTAAAACGCGCGCGCTTGTCATAAAGGTAACCGGAAGAGAGAGAGGCAGAGTCAGTGTGGCCGAGCCACACTTTTTGATAAATCTTAATACAAACATCGATACCTTTATATTAGGTAACGATATATCGGTATACACGAGCATAACATAACATAAACGATCGATAGAAATTAAATATAAATATTGCACAAAATAAATACTTTATAACTCGGCCGTCCTGACAGGGAATCGACCTCGATTCCACCTACTCTAGATCATGGAGGGCTTGAAGCCTTACCAAACGGCGGGTGTTACCTGTGGTCAAACATCGAAAGCACATTTTTAATCAGACGTGAGCCACAATTTTAGTTTAGATGACTCCAGCACACCATCATACGGAAGCTGTGTGAGCTGGGAGCCTTCAACATCTCGGATGACATACCGATCATTCGGAAGTTTCTTATGGATGACATAGGGACCGCGAAATCGCTTAATGAGTTTTTTGATCACGCCAGCCGTCGTATCAACATTCTTGATGACGATGAAATCACCTTCCTCAAAATAAACGGCAGGGCGATGTTATTTGTTAAAGTACTCTGTGTTATACTCTTGAGACTTGACAATGTTCTGAAGGGCAATTTTACGGGTATCTACTAGGGACACTTCATCAGTAAGCCTATCATCCAAACGCTCAGTTAACTCATCTATAACAGCACCGCGCTGTTCGACACCTAAAAGGAGGACGGAGGGTGCAAATTTAGTTGTGGAGTGGATGGAATTATTCAAGGCGAACTCAATTTTTGGAAGTTGCTTCACCCAATCAGCATGATCCAATGGTTCGGCCAATTTAGCAAGCATAGGACTTAAGACACGGTTGACACGTTCCACTTGCCCATTAGCACGAGGGGAGGCCGTGGCATTCTGGACATGGATTATATGGTGGGACTGCAGAAAATCAGCGAATTCGGCGGAAGTGAAGCACGTACCTCGATCGCTAACAATTCGGCGAGGTCGACTATTGTTGGGGAAATACTGCGTCTCTAAGGTGTGACATACTTCTCTGGAACTAGTTGTAGCGGCAGGGTACAATTTGACAAATTTCGTAAAGGCATCAATGACCACAAGAAGATATTTTTTCCTAGACGGTGTGGACGGAAGGGGTCCCAAGTGGTCAATATGAAGAGTATCAAATGGCAGAGGGGTTTTCGGAATGATATGCAAGGTAGAATTACTATTATTAGCGGAAGGGGAATAGTAAATACATTTAAGGCAGTTTTTAATAAAATTGTTAACGTAAGATTTCATATACTGAAACCAATAATGTTTTTTAATCTGTGTACAACACTTTTCAGTGGCAAGATGGCCTAGCTTCTCATGCTCTGTTCGTATGACACTGTTAATCATTTCGGCAGGGACATAAAGCTGAAGTACGTCAGTCGGTGATCGGCGATATACGACACCATCTTGCAACTCAAACCCAGCAACTTCTTGGTTCTCCAAGGCACTCCGAAGTTTGACAATTTCTGGATCACGGTTTTGCGTCAGTTGTAGTAGGAAATCCAGGTTAACATCGTCCACATATGCAGAGGTTTCTAATCTACTAAGTGCATCAACATGAGGCATACAAATACCGGACCGATGTACAATGGTGTAGTTATAATTTTCTAAAAGTAATGCCCAGCGGCCAATTTTCGCGGAAGATCCACCATTTTTAAGGGTTAACGCTTATGAATTGCAATCTGTAATTATCTTAAGCGGAATGAACTTCAGATATGTCTCAAATCGCTTTAAGGCGTAAACGATAGCCAAGGTTTCCAATTCATAACTATGCAATTTGGTTTCCGGTACGGAAGCGGTCTTTGAAAAATAACACACAGGATGAAATTTATCATCCGTTTGTTTCTGCAGGAGCATCGCTCCAAAACCGGCGGAACTAGCATCACAATGTAATTCAGTTTCAGACTTCGGGTTATAAATAGACAGCACCGGTGACTCGATCAGTTTGGACTGCAGTGTTCGGAATGATTTAAGACACTCATCAGAAAAAACCTAAAGGGCATCTTTCTTCAGCAGGCGCGACATCGGATAAGCAATTTTGGCAAAGTTGGGTAGAAAGCGGCGGAAGTAAGAGAAGAGACCCAAACAGCGTTCCAATTCTTTCCTATCCAGGGGTTCCGGTAGGCTTTTTATGGCTTGAAGGTGACCTGGTTTCGGGGTGATACCGGAAGAGTTCGCTAAATACCCCAAATATTCCAACTCCTTGTGCGCAAAACGACACTTAGACAATTTAAGGCGTAACCCATTCACTCGTAATGTATAAAGTGTCTCTTTCAGTACTTGCAGATGGGCTTCAAAACCACTCGACGCGATTAATATGTCGTCCATATAAATCACTAATTGACCCTTGTTGATCAAGTCCTTCAGCACAAAGTATACAAATCTAGCGAAAACTGGGGGACCATTACATAAGCCAAACGGCATGCGTACGTACTTAAATTGGCCATCAGGTAGTAAAAAGGCAGTGTATTTAATCGAATCAGGATGCATTTTGACATGGTGAAATCCACTCTCTAAATCTAGTACAGTAAAGTACGATTTGCCCCCCAGATGTTCAACACCATCCTCTTACAGCGGAATTGGAAAGTGGTCACGGACAGTTATTTTTTTCAGCGGGCGATAATCAACACACTTCCTTAGGGTATTATCCTTTTTTCTAACGGGCACTATAGCAGAAGCGTAAAGGGAACTACTATGACGGATAATGCCGGCAGTTAATAAGTCATCACATATTTGGCGCACTTCGTTGATCTCGTGATGTGATAATCGGCGGGGGCGGCAGAAAATAGGGGTCTGACTTGTCAATTCGATTTTCATTTCGTAATTGGTCGGTTACATCAGTTCGGAAGGGACATCAACATAGGAGGCGGAAATAACAGACTGCAACTTTGCAGATTGTTCTAACGGCAGAGTAGGCTGTATATTAAACTCATTTTCACTAACAGCAGGTAACTCGATTGCATTAATGGTTGCCAGGGCATCATCCAGCAAATGCTCAGACATGCCGGAACACTCTCTTTCAGTGGTAAACGATTGTGATTCGACAGGCATAAACTCACTTTCATTAAGGGATCGGGCTGACTCATTTTTGGTCATTGTGCGTTCGACATCTTTCCTAAACAAATCAAGTGAATTAAGGACAGCAGTGAGTTTCTTGTTACAATTCATTTTGTATTTGTCTAACTTCATTAACTGATTTTTGCTGTAATACATTTTTATTTTGCATAGTTTTATATTAGTTTTAACAAAAAAATCTCTACCCAATATCATAGGCAGATTTGTAGCACTATTGGGCAGTACATCAAGTTGATGGAATACTGATTGGTCGAAAATTTTGATTACGCATTGCGCTTTCCCTAAGGACGTAAGCTGGTCGTTACCTAGACCACGGCAGCTCAGCAGGGTTGGCCTTAGCTTATGTGAGGATGGCACCTCCGATTGCCGAATGAAACTTCTAGGGCTACCCGAGTCAAGAAGGGAAAAAATATTTATAAACTCACTGCTTTTCACTCGCTTTGATATTAAGGCAACACTCACCATTTGTATATGTTCTATCTTGTCAATTATTGCGTCTCCGCAGCATGGAAGGGTGACGGCGGCAGCGGCGGCGTTGATGGCAACGGCAGTTCCCATCTTTGATGGGCAGTTTCTGTATACGTGGTCGAGCTTCCCGCATTTGAAGCAGGAATTTGCCGGTCTAAGGCCGGCCGCACACCGGAGCCAACAAAACGTCTTTTGTTGGTCTTTGTTGGTCCGACAAAAAACATATTTTTTGATATCGCACACCAAAACCAACACCTTTCGACAAGCATTTTGTTTTCGACTTTTTGTTGGCTTCGGTGTTGTAACGAACCTAAAAGATACGCGGTTTTTAGCTGGGCTAACTCTCGCGGTGCTGAGGGTACGTGCCAACAAATTTATATTTGTGGCGGCTGCGGCAATAAGAACACAATGTGGTTTTATTTTTAATACATATATTTTAAAACTGCACTCTCTGCTAGTTTTCATGTTTGGGTTTTACAATTGCTTTGCACTTAATGATATTTCTTATTTGAGTTTAGGGAGCCGCACGGCTCTTGTGTCGTGGTTTTATTTGCAATGCTGGCGCTCTCGTTGCACCAAATATTCAGAGTCAATGTTACGCCTACTAAACGAGGTTTTAGCTAGCAACGCCGAATTCGCCAGGCTCTACTATGGCCTCCTTGTTACCACAAGGATTTCGCCAATAATGCCGCCTACTCTCCGGCTCTGGCTTTAGCTTCACCTGTCCTTCGCCAGGCTCACTTGTCTGACACTTGGTTTTAATTTGAGGTTGCTTTGCAAATGCAACGCGCCACAAGAACTTGATAAATTTCGCGTATCGATTTCTCAGTAAATTGTTTTGTTAATCGCTAAGGACACGATCTGCCTTGTCCTTATTGCGATATGAATCCTTTAAACTCTTAAATTATCCTTTCGCGTAGGATTTCTTTATGTTTCGCACTGATTTTCACTTATTTCGTATTGACTCCGTACTGACGTTTCGCTTCGCTGACTTCGCACTCTTATACTCAACTTACTCGTACTCAACTAACTCGTACTCCACTAACTTGCCGCTCTGTCCAAGGCGGCACCTTTTATACTCTTCTGCTGTCTCGCTGGACCGGGGCCTGTCAGCGCTGCCAATGTCGCGCCAAGGGCAAAGGTGGCGTGATCGTTCCAGTGAGATTTGCCTAGCAACAACGGTTCCTCGTTGCTGATCACGCCTGTCGTTGGTGTGACGGTGATCACTATATTTCGTGGATGCGCCGCTCGCACACCAACGGCACTTTGCCACGACTTTTGCGGTACGTGTTTTGCGGCTCCCATGTGCCAAACACGTACCTTAGCGCTGACATCCTGTGTCAGAGCGAGACAGCATGCGAATTTGCCGCAGCTCAGGTCCGGCTGCGGCTATAAATGCAATCGCTTTTTGTGAGGCGCTATAAGTGAATATGGCTCCTCACACTCCCCTCTTTCTCCGGAAGTGGAAGCCTTCCACTTAATTTTGCGTCTTTTTCAAATCGCGCGCCTCCGTTTTGAACCTTGGCGTCCGTTAGCAGTGTCGCTGTAGCGATCAGCTGGCGGTCGTGTAACGCCATCTAGTGGTGCGTTGCGCCATAGCAGCCAGCTTTGCATCGCCCGGTGTTACTCGATACGGCCAGATCGATATTTGCGATGTGGCCAGATCGATATGGCCACACGCAACTATCCAACACTAATCGGCCATGACACACAATTTGCAGTTTGCAATTGTTTTGTTGTTGCTGAAAAGAATCTAAAAAGCAAAAGTAAGTAACACATTTTTGCGCCTTGCGCCATTTCCACCATGTCCTAAATCATGTTCTCTTTTTTCCAGGCCATGCCGTTTTGCCGCCCGCGCTGGATCACACACACATTTTATGTGAGTATGCTTCCAGCAAACTTCACCCCCCCTCCTGCAGTTTAATCCACCTGTTTTCTTTATATTTTTTTCAGGTTACGCGAAATAATATGCGAATACTATTATTATTTTTTTTTATTTTTTTTTTTTATTGTGCGTGTTAGTGTTGTTTTGTTTTTTTTTCTTACTCTGCCACAAAGGCCCGCGTGCCTCTGTTCGAAATTCGCACGCGGTATCTCTGGCCGTGCGCCCAAACGATACGCGACGTGCGCCTGTCGCTCCCTCCTGTTGTGGCTGCTAGCAATTCTGGTGGCCAGTCTGCTCGCGCCACCTCTCTCCATCCTGGAGTCGCCAACGGTGCGGATGACTGCCGCTGCAGCACCGGGCGAGCCGGCCGTTCCCCATACGGGCATGAAGCCTGCCGACCAAACGCTGGGCGCACCGGATGGGTTGCCCAAGCGTGTGGTGGAGGCAGTGTCCCGGGGCGAGGCGGCGTGCCCACCTGCAGCGGTGTCGGCCATTCCCACGGCGCTGTCCGTGTTGTCGGACTGGTGGCCGTGCAGACTGGTGCTTGTAGTGTGTGTGGTGGTGACGGCGTCGGCGGTCGTGATCGCGGTGGCGTCGGTGTACGCTGTCGGGTTGGCGTTGGCGTACGCGGTCGTGGTGGCGTCATCTCTTTAATGAAGCCCTCGCGGGGCGGTGCCACCTCGTCTGTCCACTCGAGGACAACCGTCGCGATGTGGTGCCACCGCCCATCCACGAACCGTTTCGCGCGTGAGATGGTTGCCGTCGGTGGTGTCGACTCACCCGGATCGGCCTGCGGCATCTGCTCCTCGGCCTGCGGTGCTGCCTCCTCCTCGTCGGACGATATATAGATGATATCGTCATCTTCATCCTCCTCATCCTCCGAGGCGCCCACCCCACGTGGGAATGGCAACGGTGGCCTAGCGGGGCGCCAGTCTGGCGGTGGCGTCTCCGGCAGCGGCGGTGTGGCGAACCGCTCCGGGCTGGCTGGGCCCACATTTTCGTCCTTCGGGGTCGGCGGTGCCTCCGGGTGGCACATCCGGACCCATTCGGGATTCATCTGAACGAAATCGCCCGGCGGCGACTCCTCTCGCCTTTCGCCCACTGGACCAGCGTCGTACTCCACCTCCCAGTCGCTGCTATCGAAGTCCTCGCCATATGCTCGTCGCACCCACTCTCGCTCCTCCTCCAGCTCCTGGCGGCGACAACGCTCACGCTCGGCCGCCTCTCGCTCTTCCGGGGACTCAAAAATGGGTGATGCCCGCAGTTCCAGCACATCCGGTGATGCCTCCGGCTGCGGCTCGACACGCGCATAGGGCTGTCCGGCCCAACGCCCTCGTCGCGCCACGTTTCTGCGCCCTCTGGCGCTGGCACCCATGGCCGCCGCGTCGACCACGCACACATTCCCCGCTGGTGTGCGAGAGTGCGCACGTGGGTCACGGCCCGACGCATGGGCTGCCCTTCTTGCTCCGGTGTTGCTGTTGCAATTCTCCATTCTTGCTTGTGAGTGTTCCGTTTACTTTGTAAAAATATCGCAAAGTGACCGACTGCATGGTAGTCGGCACCTTTTATACCCCTACTCCGTACGCATGTGCAACAGTGTAGGTGTGCATGTTACGGTATCCTTCCCGCCTGCGACCGCCATGTTTTGTCAGCGCTCTCTTTGCGATATCGCTAACCTTTTTCATTAACCGTTTTCCTAGCAGCGTTTGCTTCGCACACCTTTCGCCGCGTTCAGGTCCGGTTTTTGTAATGCCCTTGGTTGGGCCGTGGCTCTTATTACATATTTATTTTTATTATTTATCTATATGTAATGCCTTATGGTTTTAATAAATATGTAATACCTTACATATTTATTTTTATTATTTATATATGTAATACCTTACATATATATTTTTATTATTTATTCATGTAATACCTTACATATTTATTTTTATTATTTATGTATGTAATACCTTACATATATATTTGTATTATTAATATATGAAATACCTTACATATTTATTTTTATTATTTATATCTGTTAAATGTGTTGAGTAGGGAAAATAATTAATATGTATTAATACATATTCACCCCTCTTTTTTTTCAAAAAAAAAAAACAAATCAACTACTGCTTTTTTTTATAGGAGGTGATGGAGATTCAGGTGAGTAAATGAGATACGTCATTAATAAGGCCAATTATTAGCCGCTCTTTTCTTTTCCAGATTTTCACCACCAAAAAATTTTACTTTTTGTTCCAGGGTCTTAAAATAATTTGTGCCCCCAAAAATTTTTTTTATTATCTCACCCGTTGTCCGTTCCACCTCCGTGGGGTTTTATGTCGCCTATGTGCGCGGTCCGTTCTTTTTCCCCAGTTTTCCCTTGTAATTTACAGATTACAGGTGATACAAAATTTATTATTGTATATGGTCCGGCAAATTTGGGAGCAAGCTTCGCAGCGAAGCCTTCCGCTGCATTTGACAGGTGGTGTTGTTTCACCCACACCTTGTCTCCTACGGATGGTTTCCACTGCCGTCTCCGTAGGTTGTAATGGCTTGCTTGGTCCTGAGCGGCCTTCTCTAAACTCCTGCGCACCAATTCAAAAACTCTAAGTTTTTTCGCATTGTCGCTGGGTGTTTGTGGCGGTTGCCTTGTGCCGAGTGTAACGTTGTCCCACAGCGCATTTGGCAGCCTTGGTTCACGCCCTTGCGTGATAAACGCTGCACTGTAGCCCGTAGACGCCGATACGCTGGTGTTAACGGCTAGTGATAATTCTGGCAAAAATTCATCCCAGCACCGCTGGTTATCTTTTGTGAATTGTGCAATCATCGTTTTTACCGTGCGGTTCGCACGTTCTGTCGGATTCTCTTGCGGAGTGTATGGTGCCGTAAATTGGTGTCGCACTCCTAATTCTTCGAGAAAGCGTTTGAAGGCTTTACTCGTAAATTGTGTTCCGTTGTCCGTTATGAGAACTTTTGGTACCCCAAATCGTGCCAAAATTCTCTCTCTGAATCCCTTTTGCAAAGTGGCTGTGGTTGCGCCCCCAGCGGAACTAACTCAGTCCACTTAGAGAAACGGTCAAACATCACCAATAGCATTGTGTTGCCGTGTTTTGATCTTGGCAGTGGGCCAACAAAATCAGCACACACGGTACTCCATGGCTCTTCAGGAATTTGTGTCAACATCTTTCCTGCTGCTGCCATTTGACTTGGCTTATATTGTTGACACGTTTCGCAGTTGTGCACATATGTGCGTACGTCCCTGTACAAGCCTGCCCAGTAGTAGCGTGTCGCTACTCTTGCTATCGTTTTCCGGCTTCCCAAATGACCGGCTGTGGTTGCGTCGTGGTTCTCCAATAATACATCCTTCCTTTTACCTTTGGGTACACAAAGCTTCCAAGCTTCCACATCTCCGCCGCCAGCGCGGTGTGGGATGTGTCTGTACAGGTTGCCATTTTCCTCCATGTAATCCGGATATTTCCTGGGATTTTGTGCGATTTCCTTTTTTAATTTCTGAATCCATTTGCAGTTTACGTTGTCTGCCTCAATCCCTTCTGTTGCAATTTTTACTAGGCAGCATATCTCCGGAAGTGGCTGTCTCGAAAGTGCATCGGCTACGACATTGAGGTTGCCTTTACGGTATTTAACTTCAAAGTCGTATTGTTGCAGTTCAAGCGCCCAGCGCGCTATTCTGCCTGATGGACTTTCAATTGAGTTTAGCCACTTCAGTGCCATGTGGTCCGTTATGACCACAAAATGGTAGCCTTCCAGGTATGGCCTTAGCTTTCTGATTCCCCACACTATGGCTAGACACTCTTTTTCAGTTGCCGAATAGTTCCGTTCGGCACCGTTTAGTGTCCTACTGGCGTACGATATTACCCTTTCACCTTGCTCCGAAGGTTGGGTCAATATCGCACCCAGGCCATAGTTACTTGCATCCGTCTGCAAGCAAAATGTTTTTGAGAAATCTGGGCATGCCAATACTGGGGACTGAGTCAGCTTCTCTTTGACCGTGTCAAAAGCTACTTGCCGCTCCCCAGTCCACTCCCATTTTGCGCCTTTTTTCATCAATGCATTCAGAGGTGCTACTTTCGTCGCAAAATCTGGTACGAAGCGCCTGTACCATGATGCTACGCCCAGGTATTGTCGTAACTCTTTTACGTTGCTTGGCGGCCTCAATTCTGCGATTGCAGCAACTTTATCTGAATCTGTGCGAATTCCTTCTTCTGTGACTCTGTGGCCCAAATATTTCAATTCCTTTTTAAAGAAATCGCATTTTTCCACGTTTATACGCAGATTTGCTTCCCGCAGCCGCCGAAATACCTCTTTGAGATTTTCCATATGCTCTTCGCGCGTTCTTCCGATGACTATAATGTCATCTAAATATGCAAACATCATCATTTCGGGTCCAATAACACGATCCAAAGCCCTCTGAAAAGTTGCCGGTGCCGAGTGTAACCCAAATGGCATTACTTTCCACTGGTATAATCCTTTGCCTGGGACTGTAAAAGCTGTCAGTGGTCGGCTCGCTTTCTCCATCGGGATCTGCCAGCACCTATCTTTCAGATCCAAGCTAGTGATGAAGTGGGCTTCACGTATCTGGTCTAAAATGTGGTGCACTTTTGGCAATGGATACGCGTCCTTAATGGATCGGCTGTTGAGCTGCCTGAAATCCACACATAACCGCCATTTGCCATTCTTCTTTTTCACCATCACGATTGGTGCGCTGTGTGGGCTGTTGGATGGCTCTATGCAACCTTTCGCAAGTAGTTCCTCTACTTGCTGGTTAATTTCCGCTTGCATTTTTGGATTCTTTGGAAAATAACGCTGTTTTATAGGCCTGTCGTCGCTCATCACAATTTTGTGTTCTGTAATTTGTGATGTGCCCTTTAGGTGTTCGAAGGCTGCGACTTCCCGCAGTAGAAATTCGTTAATTTCTTGGTCTTCGTGAAGATTTTTGCTTTCAATAGGTGGGTTTCTGGAGTCACGTTGTGCTATGTCTTGTTCGGTTGTATTCTGGACAACTGCCACCGACAGTCTCTCTTCCAGCTTTCCAACCTTGTGCCGTCATGCTGGGATGGTGACCACCAATCCCGCACACTGCAACACTGTGCCCATGCCAGTCAGAAAATCCCAGCCCAGCACCAAATCGTCTATCACACCAGGCATAATTAGAAGAGCTATTTCCAAACTGCGATGCCCGAGTCTTATTTCGACCGTTATTTGTTCTGTTGTCCTGCTGCTATGTCCGTCTGCTAATTTCACCTGTCTGCTTGCGACGCTTCTCCGGCCTACAGTGTTCAGTCTACAAGCTAGCTCTTCGCTAACAAAGCTACTTGTAGCCCCTGTATCGACTGTAGCCTTATGCTGACATATCCATACTGTGGCAGTCAACTGCGTCCCTTCGTCCATCAGGTGACCGACTAGCGTCTCGGGGCGGATCTTGGCGGCTCCCGCTCGCCCCTCGCTGGCGGACGCCGCTGGCCGTTTCCCGACTGACAACATAGGGCTGTCCGCTGACCGATCCTGCCACAGACCCAGCAGAACTCCAGCATTGGGTTTCGGCACTCTATCGCCCAGTGTCCCTCCTGTCCACACACGCGACATGCCCTTCCTGGGTTGTTTATGTGTGTCCTGGCAGGATTTTGCTGGGTCCTAGGTGTTGGGGTTGGCCGTTCGTCCATTCTTCCAGTGTGCTGGTTCTGCTCCTCCATGGCCATAAATCGGGTACGATTTCCACGACTCTGGTTGTGATCGCATCCATTTTGCTGTGTATCTCGGTGTTGTTGAGGCTGTTGTTGTTGATGTTCGCTGTATTGTTGTTGGGCTGTAGCACTTTGTAGCCTCAGTTTCAGCCTATCCTTTTCTAGTTCTTCGAATTCTTCTGCCAGCTGCATCAGCTGGGTCAAATTCGAGAACTGGTTTGGCCGTGCGTATCCGCGCAAGTCAGGAAGGCTGTTGGTGTAAATGGTGCGCACTTCCTTCTCTGTTGAGAGTCGTAGGGGTCTCATCAGAGTCTGCATCTCCACCATATAGACTTTAAAGGGCTCATCCAAAGCTTGCCGTCGTCTGCGTACTTCGTCGTACAAATTTTCAAAATAATCTCGTGGTAAAAAGAATTCTTGAAAACTGTCGACAAAATCCACCCATGTTGTTCAATGCCTGTTGTTAGCTACTATGTACCACTTAAGTGCCATTCCTTTTAGCAACTCCGGCATCGCTCTTGGAATTAAATTTAAATTTAATCCATATCCAAGAATTCGAGAGGCTTCGATAGTCCATCGAATCGAAAGCTCCACTCTCGAACTTGTTTGGCTACTTTTGGTATTCACTTGCCCTTGCATTGGTCTGATCATGTGTGTGGGTGTGGCTACGCTCTCCTGGCTGTTGGGTTGTATTCCAGGGCGATCGGCGAGATTCCTGTAAATCTCGCGCCCTAGCTGCCGCGCTGGTGCATGGGACGCTAAGCCTTGCTACGTCTATGCCGGCAAACTCCTTTTCCTCTTCGTATTCCCCTTACTCGCGCATGAATTTGGGTTCTTTATTCGGCGACTGTCGGCTGTATGTTTTTGCCAGTTCGCTAATGCGAACGCTGTGTGGAAGAGTATTTTCATTTTGACTTACCCAGTCTCCGAATTGTCTTCTCATATTTTCGACAGTGCCTTCAAGCTCCAGACCGAATTCCACTCCGCATTTCACTAGTGCATCCTTTTTTAGATTGTACACCCACGAACGAACCATATTGTCAATTATTTATATGTATTTTATTAAAACAAACTATGTGATATTAGCCGTAGATCCACAGTTGGGCGCCAGTTGTAACGAACCTAAAAGTTACGCGGTTTTTAGCTGGGCTAACTCTCGCGGTGCTGAGGGTACGTGCCAACAAATTTATATTTGTGGCGGCTGCGGCAATAAGAACACAATGTGGCTTTATTTTTAATACATATATTTTGAAACTGCACTCTCTGCTAGTTTTCACGTTTGGGTTTTACAATTGCTTTGCACTTAATGATATTTCTTATTTGAGTTTAGGGAACCGCACGGCTCTTGTGTCGTGGTTTTATTTGCAATGCTGGCGCTCTCGTTGCACCAAATATTCAGAGTCAATGTTACGCCTACTAAACGAGGTTTTAGCTAGCAACGCCGAATTCGCCAGGCTCTACTATGGCCTCCTTGTTACCACAAGGATTTCGCCAATAATGCCGCCTACTCTCCGGCTCTGGCTTTAGCTTCACCTGTCCTTCGCCAGGCTCACTTGTCTGACACTTGGTTTTAATTTGAGGTTGCCTTGCAAATGCAACGCGCCACAAGAATTGATAAATTTCGCGTATCGATTTCTCAGTAAATTGTTTTGTTAATCGCTAAGGACACGATCTGCCTTGTCCTTATTGCGATATGAATCCTTTAAACTCTTAAATTATCCTTTCGCGTAGGATTTCTTTATGTTTCGCACTGATTTTCACTTATTTCGTATTGACTCCGTACTGACGTTTCGCTTCGCTGACTTCGCACTCTTGTACTCAACTTACTCGTACTCAACTAACTCGTACTCCACTAACTTGCCGCTCTGTCCAAGGCGGCACCTTTTATACTCTTCTGCTGTCTCGCTGGACCGGGGCCTGTCAGCGCTGCCAATGTCGCGCCAAGAGCAAAGGTGGCGTGATCGTTCTGGTGAGATTTGCCTAGCAACAACGGTTCCTCGTTGCTGATCACGCCTGTCGCTGGTGTGACGGTGATCACTATATTTCGTGGATGCGCCGCTCGCACACCAACGGCACTTTGCCACGACTTTTGCGGTACGTGTTTTGCGGCTCCCGTGTGCCAAACACGTACCTTAGCGCTGACATCCTGTGTCAGAGCGAGACAGCATGCGAATTCGCCGCGGCTCAGGTCCGGCTGCGGCTATAAATGCAATCGCTTTTTGTGCGGCGCTATAAGTGAATATGGCTTCTCACAGTGTACGATACAATCAAACATAATTTTTAGTTTTGTTCAAAATGTCATCTGATTCGGACGAAGACATCATTCATAAAATAGAGGTTTGAATTTTTTTGTACCGTTTGCTAATGAAATATATAATATAAATATTATAAGGCTTTGGATGTTCAAACCACACTGTGTTCTCACCATCACTTTTAAACCAGAGGAAATATATTTTTGTCGAAGCCCAACATAATTCCACCCAACAGCATTCGACAAAATAAAAACGTTTTTTGGGCTGTGCCGTATGCTGTTTTGCTTGTTGGATTCAGTGTGCGCAGTCCATAAGCAACCGTGTAATGTTCGTCACGAACACTTGTATAAAGATGTTGGTTGGGTTCGGTGTGCGTAGCCCCCATGAAACTCTATAGAAAAACGGCTTTCGACAATGTTCGCTCCCAACAAATGCTATGGTTTTTTGTTTGTCGGTCTTGGTGTGCGGCCGGCCATAAGAAGCAATGGATTCATGTTCGGTTCGACAAAAAAAAAACGCTTAAAGACGTTTTTTTGGCTCCGGTGTGCGGCCGGCCTAATTGGCTTCGGGCATTGCGATTTGAAGTGGCCGAACCCCGAGCAATTGAAACATCGCACCTCTCTGGTTGCAGGGACAGCGTGCGTGGACGGCAGCGAAGCAGTGCCCACGGCGGTTGTCGAGACGCATTTTGAATTTTCCGCCTTTCGTAGCGCTCCAATAGCGTTTTTAAGTCTCTTACGGTCCTGGCAACATGCCCACTGCTGGCAAGCTGTCCCGAAGACCCTCGATGATCAGATCCACTAATTCGGACTCCGGGATCTGTTTGATGCGTCTGCTTCTTAGGGCTGCATACACCTCTTCCACACTTCTTGAGCGCCCAAACTCATTTATTAAAACTTCTCGTAGCTGTTGGTAGCTGTGCACCGTTACCGTGCGCATCAGCACAGCTGCAGTGCCCTCCAGAAGCCGACGGCAGGCGATCAACCTCAACCTGTCATCCAGCTGCGGAATGTCGCACGCATCCTCCAAGTCACGGATCCACTTCGTCACATCGTACGCATTATCGGCCGAGAATCTTGGTACCATCGACTCTATGACCGATACGTCTGTGACCCACTGGCTGGGCAGGCCAGAAGATACTCCTAATTGCAATTGTAAGCTTGCAATCTGCTGCTGCAGCTCTAATACCTCCTTTTGCTTGCGCAAGTTTTTTAACTGCTCATCTAAGCTTACCGACTGCAGGGCAAGCGCTGTGACGGCAGGCATAGGCGAAGACACAGGAGCCGTGGACGGCATGGCGGCAGTCGGAAGCGTTGGCAAAGAATGTGGTTCTGCTACAGCAGACATCCCGGCGGCATCAGCAGCGGTTGACAGCGGGTGTGCTGCTGGTTTGCCAGGCAGCGACTCAGCAGCCACTACAGCTGACGGCAGGATTGCGGGTGCGTCGGCAGAGGCAAGTGCAGCAACTGCAAGGGTCGACGGCAGGGTTGGCACTAACAAGGCAGACGGCGGGGCGGCAGCAAAAGCGGTTGGCGGCATTGTCTCCGACGGCTCGGCCGACAGGGGGGCGGCAGCGGAAGGGGTTGACAGCAGCGTTGATGGTGGCACGGCAGACAAGGGGGCGGCAGCGGAAGATGTTGACGGCAGTGTTGTCGCTTGGGCAACAGATTTTGCTGCAGCAGCAGGCGCGGTGGGCAGCGGGGTCACCACTGTGACGGCAGGTGGCGACGCAGCAGCGGGTCTTGACACCTTTCAGCAGTTTGCGCAAATGCACTATCGTCGCTTGCGGCGGCACTACCACGTTGTTTGCCTTCAGCAGATTGACGATATCATCTTTTGTTAAACCCATCTTTGATGATTGGGCGTTGATATATATATATGTCGTTGAGCGAATCCCACTTCTGAGCTGTAAGACTCCTTTGTATTCAATTAACAATCGTTGATCGCTTTTATTTGTAAAGATTCTCTTGGTTGGTTCTCTAAAACGCGCGCGCTTGACATAAAGGTAACCGGAAGAGAGAGAGGCAGAGTCAGTGTGGCCGAGCCACACTTTTTGATGAATCTTAATACTAACATCGATACCTTAACACTAGCTTACGATATATCGGTATACACGAGCATAACATAACATAAACGATCGATAGAAATTAAATATAAATATTGCACAAAATAAATACTTTACATTATGTAAGATTTTGTTTTTTATGCAATTAAACAATGAAAATCTAACGAATTTATTATTTTATTAATTATTATTACTCGTAATGAGCAGTATCGCAAGTAATGCATCGATATATCGATTGATGTATCGATCTATGCATCGCACGCTCATCATTGCTCACATACTTTATTAATATGGCGCGAAATATGTAAACAAACTCATTATTCTTTTTTTTGGGATTTTTTTTATCAAAACCATTTATAATGAAATTATTTATTCAATTAATATGAAAATCAACTTAAAGTTTCTTTATTTGGTTTTTTTTCCATTTAAACCATAAAATTTCAGCTTCTTAAATAAATCACAAGAATCATTTGGCTTTTTCCATTTAAGCCATAAAATATAATTTTTTAAATATACTTAAAAATCAAACTAATAATTCAATCTTAAGTCTAAGAACTAAGTTTAATCCTCCTCTGAATAATCAGAGTCACAATTAAGGCATGCAAAGTAGCTGTGTAATATATTAGCACAGCCCAAATGCACTTTGCGCTTGCATACATTGCATGGCACCGAATTATTTTTTTTTGCATTTGAGTGGCATGTCTTTAAAACATATTATACAAAAGTCTCTATCCACTGGAGTGGCAGAGTCCTCTTTCTTAATATTTTTTGCGAATCTTCCATTTCTTGTTGCGCGCGATCACCGATACAATTGAATGAAAATATCGATTACAATTAATCGTGTTAAATTTTGAAACATCAACAGTGTCCAGAATAGAAGAAAGCACGGTTTTAATATTTTTGAATGTTTGATTGCAGAATATGAAAGAGCGTTATGAAACGAATAAGAAAAAATTTATGTACCTTTGCTAAATCTTGGAATAATTCAATTACATAAGCGTTGAAATTTTAAAAAGTTTAGATCGAATATCGGTATTTCAATTTTTGTCTCTGAATCAGCCAAAACTAGGTATTAACACCTGTAGACCATGTCAAAGAAAGCCGGCAATGAAAGCTATCCGTCACAGTTATTAGACCGCACTAGCATCAGAACTCGCAAAATAAAGGGGGGTGTCCGACTTCTGTACATAGTCCGAGATTGGGGCTTCTCCCTTATGATTTGTATTCATCCATGCAAAAAGTCTGATAGCTATTGCTATCGGTAGCAGCGCTGCTCTCGATAGTGCCAGAGATAGTATAAACCATCGATTGTCCGAAAGTTCCATCGATTGTTTGCTGAGCTGAGACGCACAGTGCAAGTGAAACAAATCCATATGCACATGCCATCAGCTATCGCACTCGCTCACAGTTAGTGTATACATCGCTAATACTAATATACACATAAAACACACTTTTGAAAAAAAAATTAATTATGCCCTAATATTTTAATGAAATTTCCACACTTCGAAGATATCAATCATGACCGCATGTATATCAAACGAAAGGAAATCCAGTCTATCTTATATATAGAAAAAATTAAAATCTGTCAGGAAGCTATTAAGCAATTAGCAATTAAAAAAAAAAAAATTGCACTGATTTTTTTGCCTAAAAAGGCAATATTTTTGGCAAAAGTATATAAAATTTGAATGTTGCAATTTTTGTTTAGCTCATCTTAACTCACATTAAAAAAAAAAATTAGCGTAATCGACGAATTTTTGAGATTGCTAGAGCAATTTAAAGACTTCGAAATGAAGCAAGTATATACACATTTTTGGTTCCATTTTTATACTCGATACCGAAGGTAAAGAGTCAGGGGTGTGCCAGAAATCTCTAGAGATTTTGGCTCGAGCAGGTTTTCAAATCTCTAAAACAAAACCGTAGGTGTGCCAGAAGTTTGGGAGATTTCATTTTTCGGTAAAATTTTCGGAGAAAATACGTAAACCGAAAATGGCCAAAAAGAGTTGCTACCTTTGAAAACTAAAAATTGCCTAAAATGTATTTGCTATTTTTGTCATTGTTTTCAAGGTTGGCCACAGTGCATTAGTGTTATATTTAATAATTGGTAAAATAAAAATATGTTAGGTCATATCTCTGGTAATTCTTATACAAAATTAATATTTAATATTTTGCCCGCCAAGTAACTCATGTTGCTTGACAGCCCTGCCGTGATAGCTTGCTTGAACAGCTGTTCTACGTATTTCGTTAATAGCAAATCTGTTTTGTTTACATTTTAAAAATGCAAAAGTTAAAGTGAAATTAAATAAAAATGCCTCTTGGAAGTTTTCTTTTGCTTGACATGCTTAGAAAAGAAGAGTTGGCGAAAGAAAAGGTTGAGCGCCGGCTGCTTACTGTAGGCATTCACACACCTAACAAACACCGCAAAAGCTGCCACCTTATAAAAAAAGGTTTGCTGCAATAACTTTGTTAAATTTACAACAAACTGTCCACTGCTCGACCATGCAATTTTGTTACCTAAAAATAAGATTTTTTAATGTTTATTTGCCACAAATAAGTGTCTTTTAAATTGACCTATTAATGACTCCGAATAATAGTTATGGTTAAACGAACTAGGTGGCACCTCTCTTGTTAGGGACGGTTTTGCACGCTTACATGGAACGGCAAATAGTCTTAGAGAATTGTTAGAGATTTATTAATATCTAAAATCATGAATTAAAATACTTATAAAATTCAAATGTATTTGCAATATGCAATTTAGCTTAAAATTACCTTTCGAAAAATTAACACTTGTTATGCAATAGACATTTAATATTGCTTAAACTAACCAAATCTCTGACCAAATTTGTGGAGATTTCAAAACCATCTCGAACTCTGCTCTGGCACACCTAAAACCAGCTCGAGGTTGGTTTTAGGTTGGAATTCGGTTGGTTTTGATGGCTGGCACACCCCTGAGTATATTGCTTTTGTGCAATGTCCGTCATGGTGTCTGTCCGTCTGTCCGTCCGTATGGTTGCAAGTTTTTTCCACACCCTTCAAGCTAGAGACTTGAAACTTTTCAATTCTCTTTAACTATGGAATAGTAAATTAAAGTGTCAAGATGGGGGTTCTACGATAACTGGGGCTATCGATAAATTCTATAACTCAAAACCGATAAGTCCACATATTTCGCACATCCTTACAGCTATAACTACCAAATTTGGTAAGAAGATAGCTACTAGCAACCCCCGAAAAACTGCATCAACACCTTTGGAGCTACGCTCACCCATTCCCCCCAGCCCCCCCTTTCTCCACCTCTTACAAACTTTGAGCTAGAGTCACCAAATTTGGTATGAAGGTAGCAATTGACATTCCACAAAGATCTGCAGCAAAAATTTGGATGCCACGCCCCCCCTTTCCCCCACATTTCACAAACTTTGAGCTAGAGCCACCAAATTTGGTATGAAGGCAGCAATTGACATTTCACATAGATCTGCAGAAAAAATTTGGATGCCATGACCACCCATACCGCTCCCAGCTCCCGTCGACCCACTTTTTACAAACTTCGAGCTAGAGTCACCAAATTTGGTATGAAGATAGCAATTGACATTCCACAAAGATCTGCATCAAAAATTTGATGCCACGCCCACCCATACCGCCCCCAGTCCCCCTCTCCCCACTTTTTACAAACTTCGAGCTAGAGTCACTAAATTTGGAAGGAAGATAGCAACTGACATTTCACAAAGATATGCAGCAAAAATTTGGATGCCACGCCCACCCATACCGCCCCCAGCCCCCCTTTCCACACGTTTTAAAAACTTTGAGCTAGAGTCACCAAATTTGGAAGGACGATAGCTGGTGGCATCCTCATCTGCATCGGAGAATCTTTAAGGCAGCGTAAACCCCTGCCCCATCCGTACCCCTTTGCAATCAGGCCTCTTTTTACTGGTTTTAATACTGGTATCGAGTATGCCGCAGTCGTTTGCGTCCGACTGCAACATTTCCACTTGTTTTAATAGAAAATGTAATCAGTACATATATCTATATATATAAGAGTTTGTCCTGATTAGAATGGAAGAGCCACAGCCTAAACGAAAAGAGCTAGAAGCTGAAATTTTCACACAATTTTCAATGCAGGTAGTAAGTGAGCACTAAAAAGGGAATTTTTATTTGGACATCTCCTTCAAGTACTCCCATACGATTTGGAGCACTTTTTACCCATTTTAAAAAACAAATTACAATAACAAGTACCCATTCCACTATTGTCGCCTGATTGTCGCACAAGCTGAGAGTTTGATCGCGAGCGAGAATACAAAAACAAAGCAAATGCGCAGTGACGCCTTCGTTTCGCACAAAGAAAGTCATAAATACGGTTCGTACACTTGCAAAAAAGAAACGTATTTCCGCTTCTTAATGCATGAAACAAAAATAAGTGAACAATGCGCTTGAAAATTTAAATTTCATAATTTTATGTTCATTTTTCACTTCGCACAGTGCACATTTTTATACCCTTAACCCATAAAATGGGTAAATAAGGGTATAATGGTTTTGTGCAAAAGTATGTAACAGGCAGAAGGAAGCATCTCCGACCCCATAAAGTGTATATATTCTTGATCAGCATCAACAGCCGAGACGATATAGCCGTCTGTCTGTCCGTCTGTCTGTCCATCTGTCCGTCTGTATGAACGCGTGGATCTCAGAGACTACAAGAGCTAGAGACTTCTGATTTTGTATTTAAGTTCTCCTATACCATGAGCAGAACAAGTTTGCTTCAAATTATCGATAACTATTCTGGTTTCCGATATACACATAATATCGATAACAATAAAATATCGAATTTGGAAAATCTAAAAATGAGGGTTGAAGTAATGGATAATGATAGAACTTTTCTGAAAATTTCGTCCAAATCGGTTGAGAAACACCGGAGATATTGAACTTAATCGATGGCAGCTAAGCCAGTATACCAAAGTCTTATATAAATTAAATATATTTATTGCAACTAGGTTCAGGGTATCTTCTAGTCGGGCTCTCCCGACTAGAGCCTTCTTACTTGTTTTTTTTTTTTCAAATTTGTGTGCCTTTGACAATTGATTTACGACCCAAGTAGCGTTTGTTGTTGTTGTCAGTGTTGTTGTTGGGCCCGCACTGCTACTTTTTGTTGGTGTCAATGATTTAAAAAAACAACAACAACATAACAAAACTTGGAAAAATTTCCCACACCAGAATATGTTATGGGGATGGATTCGCCTACTTGCTGCTTATAACACTTAGACAAAACGTAGCACACCAACATTATTGATATATTATTGATATACAATTTCGAATAAGCAAAGGGCGTTCACATAAGCGCGCGTGTTGCTCTTATGATAATCAGATAATTTGAAATCTCGCTCCGATCGTGCTCCTTTGTTGTTGCTCATTTACGTTCACTCTCTATTTTATGTGCGCGCTTTGCATGTCAATCATAAAGTTTAATAACCCTAGCTCCTCCGCACACACACTAAATTAAAGCTAAAGGCAATATACAATTCAATTTAACTGCAGCCTCTTAGATATGTTTTGCATTATTTCAGTGCGAGCGCTCTTTGTTTGAGTTGCAGAGCGCGCGCATACATAAGAGAGTTAGCTGAAATAGCCAACAACGAAGGCGCATGATCGGAGCGAGATTTAAATAATAATTTGTCATCTAGCGCCGAACATGAAGAGCGATGCACGAGCGAATCTGAAAACAAGTAAGGTTTTAGTCGAGAAATCCCGACTATAAGATACCCTGAACCCGTGTATTAAAATGACTTGCAGAAGTGAGTTTTTCTTGACTTTAACGTTAATATTAAATATCTCCAGTGTTTCTTAACCGATTTGGATCAAATTTTCACAAAAGTTATAAAGCTATCCATAGTTTCAACTTTTATTTTTATATATTCTTAATTCGAGATTTTTTCGTTATCGATTCCATATGTATATCGGAAACCAGAATAGTTACCGATAGTTTGAAAGTAGTTATGTTCCAAATTTGAAGTCTCTAGCTCTCATAGTGTATACATACATACGGACGGACGGACGGACGGACAGAAGGACAGACGCACATAGCTGTATCGACTCGGCTGTTGATGCTGATCAAGAATATATGTATATACTTTATATGGGGTCGGAGATCCTTCTTTTTGCCTGTTACATACTTTTGCACAAAACAATTATACCCTTTTTTACAGATTTCAGGGTATAAATATAACTGTGAATGCAAAAGATTTGTTGTTGCTGTTTTTGTCTATCGCTTATTATAAGCCGTTGTATGCACACACGAATTTGAGGAGGACTAAGAGGAATGCGATTGGCTTAAGAGCATGAAAATGTGATATTGTTCTGTAGATGAGATCAATTCACATAAATAACTGTAACTCTGTCACTCTCAGGGAATTTAACAATTTTTACTTTAGTGTGCCATTTGCGTACTGCTTCATTTCATTTCTAAACGTGATACAAACGAGTATGAACGCACAAAATTATTGGGGTGCTTTGCCTGCTGTGGCCCTGCCACAGTATTATATGCAGCCGCTGCAGCCACAGTTTCAACAGCTGTATCAGCAGCAGCCGCAACAGCATTTTCAACCGCAGCCGTTTCAGCCGCTGCAGTTTCAGCCGCAGCACCAGCAGCTGTTTCAGCCACACCGGCGGCAGCATATACGTCAGACACAACAACAACAACATTTCAAGAAGGCAAAGCTGCGCCAGCAACATACCGTCAACAAGCTGCACAGCCAAATTGCAAAAATTGACAAAAAATTTGAATTTATTATTAAAAAAACAGAAGAGTATAGATATACAAAACGAATAAAAATTAAATGCTTTAAAAATAGAATTAAGAAATGAATATAAAAATGAAATTGAAAACGTGCGAAATGAATTACAACAAGTAAGAAGGCTCTAGTTGGGAGAGCCCGACTAGAAGATACCCTGAACCCAGTTGCAATAAATAAATTAAATTTATGTAAGACTTTGGTATACTGACTTCTTCAATAGATTAAGTTCAATATCTCCGGTGTTTCTCAACCGATTTGGACGAAATTTTCAGAAAAGTTCTATCATTACCCATTACTTCAACCCTCATTTTTGCATTTTCCAAATTCGATATTTTTTTGTTATTGATATTATGTGTATATCGGAAACCAGAATAGTTATCGATAATTTGAAGCAAACTTGTTCTGCTCATGATATAGGAGAACTTATATACAAAATCTGAAGTCTCTAGCTCTTGTAGTCTCTGAGATCCACGCGTTCATACAGACGGACAGATGGACAGACAGACGGACAGACAGACGGCTATATCGTCTCGGCTGTTGATGCTGATCAAGAATATATATACTTTATGGGGTCGGAGATGCTTCCTTCTGCCTGTTACATACTTTTGCACAAAACCATTATACCCTTATTTACCCATTTTATGGGTTTAGGGTATAAAAAATGAATATTGAAGAAAATTAAGAATTACAACAACAAAAATTAAAATACATATTAAAGCTTTGTGTCTAAGCTGCCGCCTTTTTACTCTAAATCATTATACGTTTACTTTCAGAATGTGGGTTTTTCTAAAGACAAAGATGCTATTATCTTTTGTGGAACGACAATTGCATTTTCGTTACTGTATGTACAGTATTTTGTTGTCCTAATGTTCTGAAATTTTTAGCGTTTGCAACTCATATTGCAGATTTTGCAACTCTTCTTTGCATCATTTTTTAATTCTAACTTCATAGCTTCGAATTTCGTTTTATTTCGCAATTCATTTTGTTTTTGTTTTTTTCATTATAAAATTTCCTCTTTTATTTTATTTAAAAACTAGGGGGTTCCCCCCTGCTCGCTTCGCTCGCCAACCCCCCTTGCGCTGCGCGCTCGATTTCCAATGCAAGCAATTAAAAGATTTCCGTATATACGATATTAACCGTTTTTTTATCAGAGGCCATGACGAAAAGATTCTTTTTCTGTTACGCGGGATAAGGCAACGTACAATTGTCCGTGTGAAAAACAATTATGTGTTAGATCAACTCCAGCCACTTTAAGTGTTTGCCCTTGTGCTTTGTTAATGGTCATAACAAAGCATAACTTAACAGGGAACTGAAGTCTCTTAAACTGAAAAGGTAAGTCAGTTGGAATAAGGGGGATTCGTGGTATAAGAACCACTTCTCCTGCTCCAAAACCCGACAAAATGATGCATTCAATTAAAAAACTTTTTAATGCTTGGACTATAAATCTTGTGCCGTTGCATAATTTGGGGGGATTTACAGTTCGTAATAATATTAAAGGTACCCCAACTTTCAAGAGAAGTTCATGTGGAGGAATACCAGGAGGACTAAGAGAATTTAAGAATTCTGTTGGATAGTGTATAACCTGATCTGCGTCTATCATTGTATCCACAGAATTGTACGTTTGGAAAGCTGCCCCGATTTTAGAGAGTGTTATGTCATTTATTTTGTTGACTTCTTCATTAGTCGGGGCCAATATTGCTCTTTCTTTAAACCACTGTAAAGAAGTATTAGACATGTTGTCTATATTAGGATAAACATTTTGAATAAGACTCTGAAGGCTGTTTACAGAAACACACAAATTGTCTTCCATTATAATTTTCCCCTCGTGTAGTGGAAGTTGTCCATTACCAACTTTAAGCAACAAAGCAGCGAAGATCCTGTTTTCCATCGAATTTAAGACTCTCATATTTATACCCTTAACCCACAAAATGGGTAAATAAGAGTATAATGGTTTTGTGCAAAAGTATGTAACAGGCATCTCCGACCCTATAAAGTATATATATTCTTGATCAGCATCAACAGCCGAGACGATATAGCCATGTCCGTCTGTCCGTCTGTATGAACGCGTGGATCTCAAAGACTACAAAAACTAGAGACTTCAGATTTTGTATATAAGTTCTCCTATACCATGAGCAGAACAAGTTTGCTTCAAATTATCGATAACTATTCTGGTTTCCGATATACACATGGTATCGATAACAAAAAATATCGAATTTGGAAAATGCAAAAATGAGGGTTGAAAGAATGAGTAACGATTGGTCTTTTCAGAAAATTCCGTCCAAATTGGTTAGGAAACACCGGAGATATCGAGCTTAATCGATTGAAGTTAAGTCAGTATTCCTAAGTCAATTATAAATTGAATTTATCTATTGCAACTGGGTTCAGGGTATCTTCTAGTCGGGCTCTCCCGACTAGAGCCTTCTTACTTGTTTTATTTAAAGTTAATGTGATAATATTATTCCAAAGATAAGATTTTTTTAAAGATGCATTTATTTCATCAGCTCTTGTTCCTCTAAGCACAATTGGTAAAATTTGCCGAAAACCACCAGAAAAAAGAAAAATGCAAGCACCCCTTGGTAAATTCGTTGATCGCAAATCGCGCATTGTTCTATCAAGTGCTTCAATGGCAGATTTATTTGACATTGTAGCCTCGCCCCACGCTATAAAATAACTCTCGCGAATAAGTTTCGATAATTACTTTGCTTGGATATGGTACAAACTACGGTTTCGTCGTTTGAAATGTTCAATGGAATCTTAAACATTGCATGAGCAGTACGTCCGCCTTTCAGAAGCGTTGCAGCAATACCAGATGAAGCCACGGCAAGAGCAGTTTTTCCAGTCAAACGAACTTTTGATATAAGTAGGTTAAGTAGAAATCATCAAAAAAAAAAAAGTTTTGCCTAAACTATTTTCAATGGAACATAAAACCTCATCATAATCTTTTTTTTGATCAGAATTCAACAAAGGTTCATTTTGGACTGTTGAACTGTTTCCAAAAATTTATTTCTATCAAAAGAAGGTCCATTAAAATTTCCCTCGTTGTTTAAACCACTAACATCATAGGACAGTTGAAGACCGAAATCATTGATAGACTTCCCAGAAAGTGACAAAACTATTTTATTAATTTCCGTTAACGACTCTGCGAACATTCGATCGCTTTAATCTAAAGTTTCAAGTCTTAACTCACGCCTGAAGACGAAATCGCTGCCTCAGTCAATGTTTGGTCCCACTGAGTGTTGTCTTCAAGGAGCCCTAGGGCTTTGCATGCTGATTTGTATGTATTGTGCAGAACTCCTTGCACGGTTTTTAAATTCGAGAAAGAAGTTGGGCCTTTTACTACATGAAGTAGCAAGCGCAAATGAAAGCATTCACTGTTGTTAGGATGCACAACATAAACCCTTCCTAAGGCATCTGATTTCTTAATGTTATCATATCCTTCAACTGACTCACCATAAAAAAATGTCGATTAAATGTGCGACTTGCCTTATTCCAAGTGTAGTAAGCAGGTATTTCATTACAAAACAAAGTTTTCGTAAAATTGTCTTCTGAGCAGAGTACGAAAAATTCTGTTAATTTCGTATTAGAAGGGTTATTTACAACGTTAGTTATGGTACTTTCCGTGAAGTAAATAAGTTGTCCGTTTTCTAAATGGACAGCTAAATGAAGAATGCTGGGATATCTTTCATGTATACTGAAGCTAAAAATTCTCCAGACTGCCAATCTACCAGATTGGTACTGTTCAATTTCATTTCTAGAATTAACACTAAATGTAGCCTGATCGCTTCCCTTATTAATGTATTTCCATACATATTTAATAGATTTAAGTGAGCTACATAACTCAACATTAATATGAGCATTAAAAATTCTTAAAAGCAAGGGATTATATGGGACAACCCAACGATTGTCAATTTCATAGTTATGTTCCGTTGTTGTTCGACCACCTTGGTTGGGTGGTAAGCGGCGGTACTTAGGATTTCCATCATGACCAGTTATAGTGTGGGATTGAAAAGATTTGGGGTATTTCTTTGAGCAATTTCCATCGCGCATACATGGCGAATTGGCATTTATTCCTCCACATGGACCGTGTATCATGTGTTTTTTGACAATATTGAAAAGTACTGGATCTTGATGTTCATTAGGCAATTCTGGCGAAATGAAACTATCTATTTGGTCTGATCTAAGTTTATTTCTTAACCACAGTAGTAGATGGACATGTGGTAAGCCACGTTTCTGCCATTCAAAAGTATACATGAAACAGCGAATTGGGCCAAATATATGGACTTTATTAATTAAAAACAATATTTTGTGAACCTTTAAATTGAAAACTCTGTTTACTTTATCATATCTATTTTGTGGTGAGGAATTATCAAAAATTGTTTCTTTGATTTCATTCCAATTTGGGTTACATGATATTGTAATAAATAAATCAGGTGTTCCATCATTTCGAACGTAGGTCATTGCATCTTGCGTTCTTTCATGCAAATAACGGGGTCCACCTGTGAAACTGGATGGTAATATAACTATTTGACCAATTAAATAACATACCAAATCGATGTATATTATTAAAACTGTTTTGTCTTACCATTAACCGAAAACAATAGTAATTCATACACGAAACCGTTTTTGTTGATGGAGCCCTTGTAATTGCATCGATTTGCGGAATATTAATGCTGTATCCGTCTTCACCATAACAAAATATAAGCGGATACTGTAAACTATCGTAAGATCTATGGAGCTCAGATATTTTTTGCAATGTTTCGGAGCGGCTACGAAGAACAATATCCCGTTTATCGTCGGAGCGTTATAGCGACCTTGGTGCTCTCCAACCGGCACTTTGTTAGCATGAATAATAATGTTGAAGTCTGGAGTATCCGCTGGTATGCTTTCTATAGCTTTTTTGAATAATTTAATGTATTAATTGTGCGAATGCAACATATCTTGCAAATCTCTCACAATATCTACATTGAGTGGCTGTTGCGCATTTCTACATCGAATGTTTACTTGTGTTTCAGAATTATCAATGAAATAAATTTGCAAGAATTTTGCATCATTCGGTTGAGGTGGAAATAGACTTCCAGCCAAATGGTAGACCTGACCCTGTATTTTAAAAGTTGGCATGAATCCATGCTCAACAACCTGAGTGCTCATAAAGGACGTCATTTGAAATGCGTAATTAAATTTCCTTATATGACGGATAAATTCCTTAAATTGTGCATGAGTACCTGTTAGAAGAGATTGCAAAGGCTCTGGAGGAGGAGATATGTCATCTAAGTTAATTTTCCCATTTAAACAACAAAAGCAAGCTGTTTCCTCTTTCCATTTTAAAGCTGAGCAAAACAGACACACAACAGACATATTTCCAAAAGATATTTGGTGATCGTTTTCATAATATAAAGAAAAAACATAGTGCCGCATAGTTAATTTTGGCTATGCCAAGACTATGATACCCTTCACTCGTGGATTAATTTGTATTTTTATTTTTTTATTGCGTGAAAATCTCGAAAGACTATAAGGCATTAAATTATTAATATTCGGTGTATCGAATTAACTATGTTCATTTTACGAATAGATATTCAGCTATTCTGTTAAACTCTTATATAGTTTGGTGGTAAGTATGCCAGACTCTCATTCGGTAGGTGCGGGTTCGAATCCCCGTGTAGTTATTTTGGTATTTTAGTTTTTTAGTCCAATTTTGTTTTTTTAATAGATTTTTTGTATTTATATGGTGGCTATATCGTAGAATGCTCCGATCGGGATGAAATTTCATAGTGAACAAACCCGACATGATCTAAGCAATCTGTGAAAGTTTCATCAAGATCGGTTCAGCAGTTTGGCTGGAAATCGTGTTGATATGGTAAATTTATATGGTGGCTATATCGTAGAATGCTCCGATCGGGATGAAATTTCATAGTGAACAAACCCGACATGATCTAAGCAATCTGTGAAAGTTTCATCAAGATCGGTTCAGCAGTTTGGCCGGAAATCGTGTTGATATGGTAAATTTATATGGTGGCTGTATCGTATAATGCTCCGATCGGGATGAAATTTCATAGTGAACAAACCCGACATGATCTAAGCAATCTGTGAAAGTTTCATCAAGATCGGTTCAGCAGTTTGGCCGGAAATCGTGTTGAAACAGACAGACAGACGGACAGACGGACGGACGGACGGACAGACGGAAATCAATTCCTGAGCTCGTCCTGATCATTTTGATATATAGTTTATGGGGTCTCCCATCATTCCTTTAAGGCGTTACAGATTCATGACAAAGTCAATATACCCTGTGAAGGGTATAATTATAATTGAATGCAGCATTGGTTTTAATAACTTTTATATTATTTGTTCCTCATTACGCGCTGACCGCATTCGAGACAGACTCAAACGACTTTCAGTTTCATCTGCAGTTTCATTAGCACGCAACAAACGCTGTCTTGTTGCGGCGCGTGTATTGCGTCCAATATTTGCCATTTACATTTTTATGTTATTTACGCAAAGAATACTTAGCTGTAATGTTTGTATGTATTCTGAAAAGTATGTAATATAAATCAGTTAAACACAACTTATAATCACTACTAATCACTTATTAACTTATCACTAATTGTTTTTTAATATTCAGAATTAATAAATCAGTTTTTGTTAGGCGCAGAACGAAACAATATATGCACACGCAGCGAGTGAATACATATAGTGGCTTGCCTTCAATCTAACGTTAAATGTGAACATTTACAGAGAAAAAGATGATGTACAGATACATATGTATGTATGTATTATTATGTACATAAAATAAGAAAATAGAGATAAAGCGAAGAGAGCATTACTCGCCTTCGTTGACTTTGTGCTGCTCTTTTCAAAACCTTTTCTTCTTCTGCTAAGGTTCGTTTAGTGAAGCAAAGAGAAGAGAACATTGATTATCTTATTACGTTCTTCTTCTTGAAGCAAGCAACTTTACGAGTATCGAACAAAGCGGAGGAAAAATTTGACGTGCGGTTTGCGTATTTTGTTAATAACTTGGTCCCTAGAACACCTATGTTCATTTGTTTAGGCCTTGTGTGAGACAATCCTTACAAACTGAAAAAAAAACTGGAACTTAATCGGGTCAGTAGTTTAGAAGATATAAGCAAACGAACGAAAACATGAATTTATTTTATAAGATTTAAAGATTTGACTGTGCAGCGGTTTAATGTTGTTGTTGCTGACGATGCTTTTGTTATTGCTGTGGCTGACGCTGATGGTGCCAGTGGTGTGGCTGAAACTGCTGCTGCTGGTGTAGCTGAAATTGCTGCTGCTGCTGCGGCTGATAGAGCTGCTGCTTCAAAAAATCATAAAAATACATGCGAAGAGTTTTTTGAAATTTTTATTTAAATCATTGTTAGAATTGTTTGAAGTAACTTTTTACATCAAAACATTTTTTGTTTAAGCCCAGGGAGAAAAGTTTCAAAAGTAGACTTTTGCTAAAATTGAAATCTTTCAATGGGCACTTAATGGGTTAAGAAGAGTTTTGTATCATTCAAACGGAAATTAAATGACCTTTTTATCGATACCACACTTTCCATATAGTAAATTTAAGTAATGGGTAGATTTAACTTTAAGTGTAGTGTAAATACTTTTAACTACCTTTGATATGAATTTAGTACAATCAAGGCGCGTACACATAAATACGTACTTATGTACATATGTTATGTTTTGACGATGCCGACGCCGCCGCCGCTTAGATACGCCGTTTTGTCTGCATTTGGCGCACGCTGTAGATGTTATTGTTGCTGTTGGCGTATTTACATATTTATTTATTTACTGATAATTATGCAAAAAATGTTTTGTTTTGCAAACGCACGTACGCTGTGTTTATAACAATAGAACTGCATCACCTCAGAACATAAAATGTATCTCCGATGCATTTAGGCACATTTTATAGACGAATGCTCTTCCGGTTTGTGTGATTGGTGAAAATAAGTTTTAGAGTAGCCCCAAACTTATTTTCATCAAACCTTAAAGCTTCCATATTATCTATTCATAAAATATGCCTCCTTGCATCGGACACACATTCCACGTTGTGAGGTGCCATTTTTATAAACACAGCTGTATACATACATACATGCACTGCTCGACATAAGTACTTTGACAAAGAAAAAAATGTTTATATTTTAATTTATGTATACGTTTTTTTTTTTGCTGTATTTATTCCTAGCATACAAAAGTCAATTGATATGTTTTGAAGTTCTTAAAATAAAATGTTAAACAGAAAAAATTAAAAACAAGTAAGAAGGTTTTAGTCGAGAAATCCCGACTAAAAGATACCCTGAGCCCGTGTATTAAAATGACTTGCGGTAGTGCAGTTTTTCTTGACTGAACTTTAATATAAAATATCTCCAGTGTTTCTTAACCGATTTGGATCAAATTTTCACAAAAGTTATAAAGTTATCCATAGTTTCAACTTTTATTTTTATATATTCTTAATTCGAGATTTTTTCGTTATCGATTCCATATGTAAATCGGAAATCAGAATAGTTACCGATAGTTTGAAAGTAGTTATGTTCCAAATTTGAAGTCTCTAGCTCCCATAGTGCATACATACATACGGACGGACGGACGGACGGACAGAAGGACAGACGCACATAGCTGTATCGACTCGGCTGTTGATGCTGATCAAGAATATATGTATGTATATACTTTATATGGGGTCGGAGATGCTTCCTTTGCCTGTAACATACTTTTGCACAAAACAATTATACCCTTTTTTACAGATTTCAGGGTATAAATATAACTGTGAATGCAAAAGATTTGTTGTTGCTGATTTGTCTATCGCTTATTATAAGCCGTTGTATGCACACACGAATTTGAAACAACAAGGGAGGACTAAAAGGAATGCGATTGGCTTAAGAGCATGAAAATGTGATATTGTTCTGTGGATGACATCAATTCACATAAATAACTGTAACTCTGTCACTCTCAGGGAATTTAACAATTTTTACATTAGTGTGCCATTTGCGTACTGCTTCATTTCATTTCTAAACGTGATACAAACGAGTATGAACGCACAAAATTATTGGGGTGCTTTGCCTGCTGTGGCCCTGCCACAGTATTATATGCAGCCGCTGCAGCCACAGTTTCAACAGCTGTATTAGCAGCAGCCGCAACAGCATTTTCAACCGCAGCCGTTTCAGCCGCAGCACCAGCAGCAGCTTCAGCCGCAGCACCAGTTAATGTGATAATATTATTCCAAAGATAAGATTTTTTTAAAGATGCATTTATTTCATCAGCTCTTGTTCCTCTAAGCCCAATTGGTAAAATTTGCCGAAAATCAACAGAAAAAAGAAAAGTGCAAGCACCCATTGGTAAATTCGTTGATCGCAAATCGCGCATTGTTCTATCAAGTGCTTCAATGGCAGATTTATTTGACATTGTAGCCTCGTCCTACACTATAAAATAAATCTCGCGAATAAGTTTCACTAAGGCCCAATATTTCAATGTCCGGTTAAATTTTCGTTTAGATATTATTATTATTATTGGAACGAGGATCATGCACTGCGACCACTAGGATCTATTGTGCCCTCTTACTATTTTGTGAGTTACAGCTCCTCAAACAGCCCGATCGATCGCAGGAACGCGACGATGTGGCATGGTCGGGGAGCCCTCATTTTCTCTGTAGACAGAAAGAGGCTCCCCAGAAGAGAGAGCCTCAGTCGGCTGATGGCGGGACACTCCTCAAGCAGGTGCTCTGGAGTCTCATCCCCCTCCAGACACAGTCTGCAAAGACTGTCTTCCCCTAACCTGAGATTATGCAGATGCTTGCGCAGTCTGCAGTGCCCGGTCAAGAAACCCGTGACTATACGAAGAGATCTTTTGCTCAACTTCAGACAGTCCTCAGTTCTCTTCTTGTTGTAGCTACCTAGCAGTCGCTTGCTCTGTCTTGCCCCATGTGAAAGCCGCCAAGCGTCCTCGCATGCGATGAGCAGATCGATGCGACTGCTCTGACTGATAAACCCTGGTCCTAGCCCACAGAAAGGTTCAGTGCCCTGTAAAGGAGTGCTAGCTCCTCTCCTGGCCCCAGTTTTTCCCTGCGAGAGACCTACAGCACATTTGGGCTATTGTGGCCTTGCGTACCGCATGCTCAATATGCTGTTTCCACAGTAGTCTCTTGTCCAAGATTACACCCAGATACTTTTTCTCCGTAGAGAGTGGAATTACCGTACCCCCAACAGATATGGGTCTTATGGACTTTAACTTGTAACGATTGGTGAAGGCGACAATTGTGGTTTTTGCTGGATTGATATTCAGCCCCACGTCCTTGCACCAGTCCAAGCAGAGTTTAAGACCCAGAGTTATTCTATCACAAAGCGTGTTCTCGAAGTTGCCTTTACAGACAATGGTAATGTCATCAGCGTAGCCTTGGCATTCAAATCCATTATCTGTAAGTTTGACTAGTAGCTCGTCCACCACGAGACTCCAGAGGAGAGGTGATAGGAGACCCCCTGTGGACAACCTCTGGTGGTTTGGGCCCTGACCGTCAAATTGTTGACAGTGACTTCCGCAATTCTAGAGTCAAGGAGCTTGCCTAGCCAGAGAGTAAGTCCTGGCTCAACCCCTTTTCCCTGAAGCGCCCTAACCACAACATCATGTGCTGTGTTATCAAAAGCGCCCTCTATGTCCATGAAAGCACAGAGAGCAACGTCTTTGGCCTTCACTGAGCACTGAAGACTGTTTACTAGGTCAAGGAGAGCCGATTCTGTCGACTTTCCTTCTCTATAGGCATGTTGGTGATCATGCAGGGGACTGGACACTAGGTACGAGATCCTGATGTGATTATCAACTATCTTTTCAAGGGTTTTTAGCAAGAAGGATGTCAGGCTGATCGGCCTGAAAGATTTTGGGTGAAAGGGGTCCTTTTTCCCCACTTTCGGGATAAAGATCACCCTGGCCGTCCTCCATGCCCTAGGTATGTAGCCCATAGCTAGGCTACACCGAAAAATACGAATGAGGAACACCATAAGCTGTTCCATCCCTTTCTGTAGATGGACGGGGAGGATACCGTCCGTACCTGGGGCCTTGTAGGGACTAAGCGTACCAATGGCCCATCTTATTCTTTGCTCTGTTACTATGGCTGCAGCCAGGCTCCAGTCCGGTTTCCTGATGGGAACCGTTTCGTAATAGCTGTCGGTGTTGGTGATGGTTTTACAAAGTGGAAAGTGAGTTTGCAGGAGAAGTTCTGCCTTTTCCACCTCATTTTCCGTGAAGGAACCATCTGACCTCTTTAAGCAGAGTTCAGACAACACTTTGCCTTTCGAGATCGACTTAAAGACTCTCACAGCAGGTGTGGCCTGCACTAGGTTGGAGCAAAATCTCCGGAAATGAGCACTTTTGCTGTACCGGATTTCTTTATTGTATTCTGTTAGTTTCTTGGTGTATAAGTCCCATCTGTCACTATTATTTTTGGCTGTATTAAACAGCCTCCTGACCTCTGCTCGAAGCATACCAAGCTTTTTATTCCACCAAGGGTTATCCCTGTTGGACTCTATGGAGTTGGTTGGACAACTTGCATGATAGGCATGCATGATCGTCTCGCCAACTTCTGTCGAGAGTTGCTCTAGCTTTTCCTGAGAAGAGACCCTCCTACTATGGTTTAGTCTGCTCAGATTTAACCCCAGGTGTGACTGGTAGAGCGGCCAGTCAGTCCGCCGGGGATTCCTGATGACTTTACTAATCCTGAAATTACTACTAATGTCGAAGAGGATGATCCTGAGATCCAACATTGACGGTTCTGTTGAGACCCTCCAGTTGTAAACCAGCCCAGAGGCCCTCCCATTGCCGAAAGTAATATCAAGTACTTCGGCTCTATTTTTGGTGATAAAAGTGGGTTCAGCCCCCATATTGAACACCATAAGATCATTAGCTACGAGATAGTCAAGCAAGCACTCACCTCTACTGTTGTTGTCCGTGCTGCCCCACGCAACGCTATGCGCGTTTGCGTCGCATCCCAGCAGCAATGGGAGTTTATTGCTGCTGCAGTGTGCCACCAGATCCTGAACCTCTGTTGGGGGGGCTTCCGCATTATCTCCCGGGAAGTATTCTGACGCCACCACCATACTCCCGAACTCGCCAGTGATTAGCACTGCTACAAGGTCCCTGCTGAGAAATTTGGAGAGACAAAGAAAGTTAGTGTTCTTTCGGACCAAGATGCATGCTCTTGGCGATGTCTCCCTAATATCTACAACTAGTTGTGAACTTACTTGATCAAGGCCGCAGATCCTACCTCTGACGACCCATGGCTCCTGGATGAGCACCAGCCCCAGGTCAGACCTGGAGATCAACCTGCTGATGACAGCCGAAGCTGCCCTCGCGTGATGCAGGTTGATCTGTGCCACGCTGGTGGTCAGCATCCTTAGAGCTCAGGTTCCCCTTCCGAGAGTGTCAGATAAGCCTCTGACAACGTCCCGGTGGGTGTCTGCTCATCATCGGATGGCTTCTCATCGCTCCCAGAGCCTACATCGCTGCGCACGTGTAGCCGTGACAAGTCCGAGTCCAACTCGGCTTCCCAGGCTGCAATCGCTTCTGCTTCGGCTGCCTCAAAGGAGGGTGCTGCAGCAGAAGAGGTGCCAGGCACATCGTCTGCTTGCACCTTCACAGCCGTCTCTTTCGCGGCTTGCTTTTTGTGCAGCCGGCACCTCAGCTGACCAAATCTGAAGCTCACCATCAATCCCCTATTACTGAGGAGTGTTAGAGCTTCATCCTCCAAACCAAAGGTCAGCACCTTTCCGCCCTTGGTTTCAAGGCGCCTGAGAATACGCCACGTCTCGGTGAGAAGACCCTTATTCTGCTCAATGAGCAGTCCAAGGGATTTCTCCACCGTCTCACCAGCCGTGCGTGGCAGGTACACCGTGACGATATTGGTCTCCGGTATCTCACCTTGCGGGCATGTGCGGAGTTCCACACCCACTGCGGCACTGATGCTGGGCACCTTCAGCTCCAGCCACTTCCTGGCATCCTCGTCCAGACAGTCCACTAGGACCAGACCATCCCGGAAAAGGATGCCATTAAAGTTGAGGCTGGCGGTCCAGCCCTTCCTCATCTCCTCTATCAGAGCTGACTCCACCGCCGACAACTCCTCCTTGGTCAGCCGCTTCCTCGGGAATTCACGAGCCAGTATAGCAAGGTTCGTGCCCTTAGCTTCACTGGCATACGTGGCCGCCTTCGGTCGCTAAGAACCGCTTGAGGTACCTTGGCCCTCCGGAGTTGCGTTGCCTCTACTTTTCGGCTTCTTGGGGTCGATGGGGATTTCCGTAGGCGACGTATGCTGGAGAGGTCTTCTTCCCCGCCACGGCCTGACCGTCGATACGCCCAGCTGGAGATGCGGTCGGGGCCCGATGCTCCAACGCTCTCTTGCGAGCCTCTTCCGGCTTCAAGCCACGCTTGAGGTACCGGAGGTACCATTTGCGACCAGATCCGCTGAGGCCTTGCCTTAGTGGGTCGCCAGAGCCGCCAGGCTGACCCGGTGCCGGTAGAGGCGGCTTCTTTTGCAGCCTCTTCTGTGGAACAGAAGAGGGTGTTGCGGCGTCTCCCCCGCTTACTGCATTAGCCCGCGGGGCAGCCGCCGGCGCAGTGCCGGGCACTGCAGACCCACCCCCTACGTCCGTCCGTTTAGCGGCCTGCTTGGCCGTGCTTTTGGGGGCCTGGCCCCCACGCGGCGTCAGATTGCCGCCTTTGTCCAGAGCCATCTCTTCCATCCGCTCTGCTGTTTGGGTTGCGGTTAAGCCCCGCATATCATTCAAAAATTTATTATTTTCCATATAAATCCCACGAGTGTAGGGGAAAGTAGTAGTACCGAGGCGGCCAGGTATCGGTGAGGCTTTGTACAAATACAGTCGGTTACCCCTGACTGCAAACCAGCCAATGAGCACGGACCACATAACACTCTGGCTTAGGGGGGTGAAGTGGCACCCTTGCCTCAGGACGTCACCACTGCCCGTTGTGAGATGTGGGGGGTAGGAGTTTGGTAGGAAAAACATGTGTAGTAGAAGGGTGTGTGTAAGACTATGTTAAGAAGGCGGTCAGACAATCGCCTTGTCGGTCCCACACAACGGTGTGGTACCCGCTGTTGTCCGGGACTGCTTATTCACGACAAGTCGCTATTCGCAGCTAACCTCTACTAGAGGCCTTGCGCTATCCGCAACCTGCGACCCGTCCGGTGGCCTCAGCTTGCCCACCTCAGAACCATCTCACTAGTTCATCGGCACCAGATTCGTTTAGCTAACTGCCGCATTATTTTGCTGGTCGAGTTAAAACAATTTGGTTTTCTCAAAGCCAAAATAACCTTTCATCGATGAGTAACTATCGCCTTAACAGCGTTGCCACATATATACACAGCGTTGTCATTTATAGCGAGCGGCTCAGCTGTTTTTTGTTATTGTTTTGGTTGGTGACTGGCAAATTTTGCATATTTTAAATATATAAAATATAAAATTAAAATGAACACGCCTGATTGCAAACGGTTCCGTGGGATAAACTTTTCGCTTTCTGAGGAGCATTTGTTGGTGGAACTAGTGGAGTCGAATCAGCATATTTTAGAGTGCAAGAAGAGCGACGCCGTTACGTGGAAGCAGAAGGACGAAGCCTGGCAGAAACTTGCTGCTCAGTTCACTGCGCAAACTGGTGTTAGTCGTTCGTGGAAAGCCTTGAAAGTCAAATATGCTGTGCGATGCCATTTTCCTTTAATAACAAAATAAATATAAATATACAATTCAAGGGACAGCTGTTTGCTTTATCGATGATTCTTATCGATATATCGTGACTTCAACGCGCTATACATTTTAACCGAGACCCAGCCTTCTGGTTAGTTTGTTTCTCATATACTCCTAACCGAACATTGAGAGACTCAAATTCGACTAAACTTAGAATCAGTTGACTAACCTGACATTGAGATATTGGGCCTAAATTACTTTGCTTGGATATGGTACAAACTACGGTTTCGTCATTTGAAATGTTCAATGGAATCTTAAACATTGCATGAGCAGTACGTCCGCCTTTCACAAGCGTTGCAGCAATACCAGATGAAGCCACGGCAAGAGCAGTTTTTCCAGTCAAACGAACTTTTGATATAAGTAGGTTAAGTAGAAATCATCAAAAAAAAAAAAGTTTTGCCTAAACTATTTTCAATGGAACATAAAACCTCATCATAATCTTTTTTTTGATCAGAATTCAACAAAGGTTCATTTTGGACTGTTGAACTGTTTCCAAAAATTTATTTCTATCAAAAGAAGGTCCATAAAAATTTCCCTCGTTGTTTAAACCACTAACATCATAGGACAGTTGAAGACCGAAATCATTGATAGACTTCCCAGAAAGTGACAAAACTATTTTATTAATTTCCGTTAACGACTCTGCGAACATTCGATCGCTATAATCTAAAGTTTCAAGTCTTAACTCACGCCTGTTTCTATGCAATATATCTTCCGTCATATTTGATTTATGTAAATTCCAAAGATGTTCTGCATCAGAAACTTGACAAAATACTAATATAATGGCAAATAAATAACGAAGTGTTCCAGCTGAAGAGGAAATCGCTGCCTCAGTCAATGTTTGGTACCACTGAGTGTTGTCTTCAAGGAGCCCTAGGGCTTTGCATGCTGATTTGTATGTATTGTGCAGAACTCCTTGCACGGTTTTTAAATTCGAGAAAGAAGTTGGGCCTTTTACTACATGAAGTAGCAAGCGCAAATGAAAGCATTCACTGTTGTTAGGATGCACAACATAAACCCTTCCTAAGGCATCTGATTTCTTAATGTTATCATATCCTTCAACTGACTCACCATAAATTCTTCGGTTAAATGTGCGACTTGCCTTATTCCAAGTGTAGTAAGCAGGTATTTCATTATAAAACAAAGTTTTCGTAAAATTCTTCTGAGCAGAGTACGAAAAATTCTGTTAATTTCGTATTAGAAGGGTTATTTACAACGTTAGTTATGGTACTTTCCGTGAAGTAAATAAGTTGTCCGTTTTCTAAATGGACAGCTAAATGAACAATGCTGGGATATCTTTTATGCATACTGAAGCTAAAAATTCTCCGGACTGCCAATCTACCAGATTGGTACTGTTCAATTTCATTTCTAGAATTAACACTAAATGTAGCCTGATCGCTTCCCTTATTAACCCTTCGATGCGTGAACATTTTTTTACCCTTCAATGCGTGAACAGGTCCCTGGGGACCTTTTTTATACCCTTAACCCATGAAATGGGTAATTAAGGGAATAATGGTTTTGTGCAAAAGTATGTAACAGGCAGAAGGAAGCATCTCCGACCCTATAAAGTATATATATTCTTGATCAGCATCAACAGTCGAGACGATATAGCCATGTCCGTCTGTCCGTCTGTCTGTCCGTCTGTCTGTCTGTATGAACGCGTGGATCTCAGAGACTACAAGAGCTAGAGACTTCTGATTTTGTATTTAAGTTCTCCTATACCATGAGCAGAACAAGTTTGCTTCAAATTATCGATAACTATTCTGGTTTCCGATATACACATAATATCGATAACAATAAAATATCGAATTTGGAAAATCTAAAAATGAGGGTTGAAGTAATGGATAATGATAGAACTTTTCTGAAAATTTCGTCCAAATCGGTTGAGAAACACCGGAGATATTGAACTTAATCGATGGAAGCTAAGCCAGTATACCAAAGTCTTATGTAAATTAAGTATATTTATTGCAACTGGATTCAGGGTATCTTCTAGTCGGGCTCTCCCGACTAGAGCCTTCTTACTTGTTTATTTTTAAGTTTTTTACTATCAAAAAAAATCGCAAAATTTTTTTTTTTTTTTTAAATTGTTTATTATTGTCTATAGAAGAAAACTGTATATTTAGAATTTTTATTTTTTATTTATTTTTTTTTTTTTACATAGGCCATATAAAAGTCAATAAAATTTACATATAAAACACCTTATTTTCCATTGTTGTTGTTGCTGCTGTTAGTCCACCGAGGCCTGTTCGCAGGTAAAACAGCGGTGGAGGACTGTAGAATGCTCTCCGCAAACAGCATTGTCGCAATTGAAGCAGTAGGCCCTTGTTTTCCGCTGACGTCCGTACTCAGAACGGCAAAAGCGGCATGACGGCCTGTTCGTCCTAGGCGCAAATGCTGGTGAATTTACTTCTACCGGTCTTGGTATTATCTGAAAAGATAAAAAAAAACAAAAAAAAAATAATAATTAGTAGTCTGATAGTGAAATTGGAGCAGTTTTTTCTTACCCTGACATCAAATGTCTCCATCGCATTACGTATCCTTTGATGCTTCGTTATTTGGTTATTCAGCGCCCGATTTTCAATGTTTGGCATTGCCAACTGCCTGGTGAGGAGCTGAAGAAACGCCCGTCGTCGATCACTTCGTTGGGCAGGCTGCATTTCATTGTATATTGTGAATGCAGCAAGTGCAGCAACGTCTATCATGTTATAGAACATTGCCAATGGCCAGCGTTGTGTAGAGCGTTTGCAGGAGTAAGTGCCCAGCATTTGATCCATAACATCTACGCCAGATTTATTGGCATTGTAATCCAGAATGCTATAGGGTTTTCGCTTTGCACTGGCCTCGTCGACAGCGCAAGTATAGTGTTCAGTAGACATAAGAAGAACAGCTTTATTTCGTTTTGGCACATATGAAGATAGTGCTATATCGCCATCGTTGAAGCCGAACAATGTGGTGAGGACAGGACGCTGGCGATTTTTCTGGAACTCCTGCGGTACGAACCTCTTATTTGCGCGAACTGTTCCAACGTAGCTCGTTTTCTTCCTCATCAAAATACGTGCCAAATCCAACGTTGTGAAGAAGTTGTCTGCATAAACTGTGCGGCCAGTATCCATATATCTCGCCATAAGCGTCAGTACAACATTTTGGCCCTGATTTACTTCACGATCCTGGTTTGGCAATTTACCAGAATAGATCATACCTTTGACGGGATAGTACGATTTGGAGTCACACAACCACCATACCTTTATACCATACTTAGCAGGCTTAGACGGAATGTATTGTGTGAAGCGGGTACGGCCTCTGTAGGGGAATAACTGCTCATCAACTGTCACTGACTCATGCGGAGTGTAAGTTGCTGCTAGGTTTGACTGCAACATTTCCCAAATGTCGTCAATTGCCGCTGTTTTGCTGGTGATTAGTCGCTGCTGTCGTGTATTTGCATTGTCGAATCTAATGAACTTCTTGATGCACATAAAACGATCGTATGACAAAGCAGCTTTGTATATTGGGTTACGTGTTGGGCCCCATAACTCTCTAGCAGGTTCGGTATTCGACTTGTTGAGTCCAGCATGTAGAATAATTGCTAAAAATGCATCAAACTCTCTCAGTGTAATGGTATTCCACTCCTTCATCTTCGTTGGATTTGCCAAATTCCATGCAGCTGTGACTTCCCTGGCTTTCCTATTCGTTTCGCGTATTATTATGTACGCTATGTCTTCACTGATGATGGAGCGGAATATAGTGAAGGGATCATGTACCGCCCCGTTTGGCCCTGGTCTCCTTCTTGTGAAGTCAACCAAATTATGAGCACGAATGCGAGAAGAAGGGGGTGCTGTTTTACACCATTGTGTGCCATCTTTACCATAATAGAAATTGTCATTGGTTTGCTGTGCATTATTTTCTTCGTCGTCAACATCGCTGTCATCGCTTTCTTCATTTACTTCGATATATTGTTCAGTTTCTGAGTCTGAATCATCACCATGAAAACCTGGTTCATATATGTAGTCGTCATCATTTTCAGCTGTATCGCCAAAAGCATCATAATCTTCGTCACCGCTCAGCTCTCCTTGCATAAAATTAGCAAATCTGTCGTCAGCTGCACGCCTTTCATCTGCACTCATTTGCTGGTATCTGCTACTACGGCGTACAACCATTTCAGCAACTTCAATATCTTGGTCTGCCATATCAATTTTATTATACTTTTATACTTTTATTTTCACTTTGTAAACACACTTTACTGCTCACTGTCTGAACTTAGAATGATTTGGCTGACGAAATTAGAACCTCTTACATACTCTTTCATACGTCCTGGCCTTCAGGTTACATTTGCTGTGCACATCTGCTCTTAGAACCTCTTACACACTCTTTCATACGTCTACCTGTCCTTTAGGTTACCTTTTTGTGCACATCTGCTCTTTGTACATAAAAAGTGAAGAATAGGTAGCAATTCTAAGAACTGGTTTATTGTGTTTGCCAGATTATTATGCTTTCAAGGACACAATAACAATAATCCAAATATTACCAAAAAGTCACAGAACACGAAGAACAAATGCATTTATAAGCAGGGACTGCAAATAATGATTATTTGTTTTTTTTTTTTTTAATAAATAAATCATTCACTTATGGTATCTTTGGGACAGCGAGAAATATACCAATATTCATCTTTAAGGCTCATTTATGCATTTTCACAATGATTTAAAATTTTTCAATTTTTATAGATTTACTCACAAAATATTGATTAATTTTGAGTTATACTTACAACTCAATCAATAATCATTATTTTTTATCAAAAAAATAAAACTCATGAAATAATGATTATTCTTTGAGTTTTATTTTTTGCTCAAAAATAAAACTCAAGTTGTTATTTCGACCTTTTCTTAGGGAATAATCCTAAACATGATATATATTCCTAGTCAGTAAATCAAGACAAACCATAACAATCCATTTTTAAATTAAATAGCAAAGATCCGTTACATTGCTGATAAGCTGCCAATGCTTATCAGCAATGTAACGGATCTTTGCTATTTTTGTTGTTGGGCTACGAAATTTCAATGTATTTTGTTGTTTTTTCTGTAAAAGAGACTGCACTAAAAGAAAATGTTTGTACGGCAATTACTTTACGCACAACACAAAATGAGTACAGGTCATAAGGCAGTGATTAATATTAAAATCGTTAATTTAATATGAATAGGTGGACAAAATGGTTCTTTGCACACAACTTTAAGTGCAAACTTCAAATTCAAATGTATATACAAATTTTTTTCAGTGATATTTAAGAGCAAATGAGATTTTTTTTTTAATTTAAAAATGGATTGTTATGGTTTGTCTTGGCTTACTGACTAGGAATATATATCATGTTTAGGATTATTCCCAAAGAAAAGGTCGAAATAACAACTTGAGTTTTATTTTTGAGCAAAAAATAAAGCTCAAAGAATAATCATTATTTCATGAGTTTTATTTTTTTGATAAAAAATAATGATTATTGATTGAGTTGTAAGTATAACTCAAAATTAATCAATATTTTGTGAGTAAATGAATGTAAATAAAAAATAATCATTATTTAATAATTTTTAAAGTAAAACTTATAATGATTACGGTCCCTGTTTATAAGTGTTTTCTTGCATTTTCAGTACAAGGTCCCCAGGGACCTGTTCACGCATCCGAGGGGTAAACGCGTTTAGAAGCCTATAAAACCTAAACCATTGCTCCGATCAGAACGCGGAATACCTTAAAAGACGCAGAACAAAATTATTGGAATACATGGTAACTTTGGGAGGGGTTGTCTTGGCCGAAATAGGAGTAAATTGCGTTTGAAAACGCAATAGGTCCCTAGGGACCTGTTCACGCATCGAAGGGTTAATGTATTTCCATACATATTTAATAGATTTAAGTGAGCTACATAACTCAACATTAATATGAGCATTAAAAATTCTTAAAAGCAAGGGATTATATGGGACAACCCAACGATTGTCAATTTCATAAATATGTACCGTTGTTGTTCGACCACCTTCGTTGGGTGGTAAGCGGCGGTACTTAGGATATCCATCATGACCAGTTATAGTGTGGGATTGAAAAGATTTGGGGTATTTCTTTGAGCAATTTCCATCGCGCATACATGGCGAATTGGCATTTATTCCTCCACATGGACCGTGTATCATGTGTTTTTTGACAATATTGAAAAGTACTGGATCTTGATGTTCATTAGGCAATTCTGGCGAAATGAAACTATCTATTTGGTCTGATCTAAGTTTATTTCTTAACCACAGTAGTAGATGGACATGTGGTAAGCCACGTTTCTGCCATTCAAAAGTATACATGAAACAGCGAATTGGGCCAAATATATGGACTTTATTAATTAAAAACAATATTTTGTGAACCTTTAAATTGAAAACTCTGTTTACTTTATCATATCTATTTTGTGGTGAGGAATTATCAAAAATTGTTTCTTTGATTTCATTCCAATTTGGGTTACATGATATTGTAATAAATAAATCAGGTGTTCCATAATTTCGAACGTAGGTCATTGCATCTTGCGTTCTTTCATGCAAATAACGGGGTCCACCTGTGAAACTGGATGGTAATATAACTATTTGACCAATTAAATAACATACCAAATCGATGTATATTATTAAAACTGTTTTGTCTTACCATTAACCGAAAACAATAGTAATTCATACACGAAACCGTTTTTGTTGATGGAGCCCTTGTAATTGCATCGATTTGCGGAATATTAATGCTGTATCCGTCTTCACCATAACAAAATATAAGCGGATACTGTAAACTATCGTAAGATCTATGGAGCTCAGATATTTTTTGCAATGTTTCGGAGCGGCTACGAAGAACAATATCCCGTTTATCAAATTGCTGACCAGTTATAAGAACAGCTACCGCATTTGTCGTCGGAGCGTTATAGCGACCTTGGTGCTCTCCAACCGGCACTTTGTTAGCATGAATAATAATGTTGAAGTCTGGAGTATCCACTGGTATGCTTTCTATAGCTTTTTTGAATAATTTAATGTATTTATTGTGCGAATGCAACATATCTTGCAAATCTCTCACAATATCTACATTGAGTGGCTGTTGCGCATTTCTACATCGAATGTTTACTTGTGTTTCAGAATTATCAATGAAATAAATTTGCAAGAATTTTGCATCATTCGGTTGAGGTGGAAATAGACTTCCAGCCAAATGGTAGACCTGACCCTGTATTTTAAAAGTTGGCATGAATCCATGCTCAACAACCTGAGTGCTCATAAAGGACGTCATTTGAAATGCGTAATTAAATTTCCTTATATGACGGATAAATTCCTTAAATTGTGCATGAGTACCTGTTAGAAGAGATTGCAAAGGCTCTGGAGGAGGAGATATGTCATCTAAGTTAATTTTCCCATTTAAACAACAAAAGCCAGCTGTTTCCTCTTTCCATTTTAAAGCTGAGCAAAACAGACACACAACAGACATATTTCCAAAAGATATTTGGGGATCGTTTTCATAATATAAAGAAAAATTATAATTGACTGCAGCATTGGTTTTAATAACTTTTATATTATTTGTTCCTCTATTACGCGCTGACCGCATTCGAGACAGACTCAAACGACTTTCAGTTTCATCTGCAGTTTCATTAGCACGCAACAAACGCTGTCTTGTTGCGGCGCGTGTATTGCGTCCAATATTTGCCATTTACATTTTTATGTTATTTACGCAAAGAATACTTAGCTGTAATGTTTGTATGTATTCTAAAAAGTATGTAATATAAATCAGTTAAACACAACTTATAATCACTACTAATCACTTATTAACTTATCACTCATTGTTTTTTAATATTCAGAATTAATAAATCAGTTTTTGTTAGGCGCAGAACGAAACAATATATGCACACGCAGCGAGTGAATACATATAGTGGCTTGCCTTCAATCTAACGGTAAATGTTAACATTTACAGAGAAAAAGATCATGTACAGATACATATGTATGTATGTATTATTATGTACATAAAATAAGAAAATAGAGATAAAGCGAAGAGAGCATTACTCGCCTTCGTTGACTTTGTGCTGCTCTTTTCAAAACCTTTTCTTCTTCTGCTAAGGTTCGTTTAGTGAAGCAAAGAGAAGAGAACATTGATTATCTTATTACGTTCTTCTTCTTGAAGCAAGCAACTTTACGAGTATCGAACAAAGCGGAGGAAAAATTTGACGTGCGGTTTGCGTATTTTGTTAATAACTTGGTCCCTAGAACACCTATGTTCATTTGTTTAGGCCTTGTGTGAGACAATCCTTACAAACTGAAAAAAAAACTGGAACTTAATCGGGTCAGTAGTTTAGAAGATATAAGCAAACGAACGAAAACATGAATTTATTTTATAAGATTTAAAGATTTGACTGTGCAGCGGTTTAATGTTGTTGTTGCTGACGATGCTTTTGTTATTGCTGTGGCTGACGCTGATGGTGCCAGTGGTGTGGCTGAAACTGCTGCTGCTGGTGTAGCTGAAATTGCTGCTGCTGCTGCGGCTGATAGAGCTGCTGCTTCAAAAAATCATAAAAATACATGCGAAGAGTTTTTTGAAATTTTTATTTAAATCATTGTTAGAATTGTTTGAAGTAACTTTTTACATCAAAACATTTTTTGTTTAAGCCCAGGGAGAAAAGTTTCAAAAGTAGACTTTTGCTAAAATTGAAATCTTTCAATGGGCACTTAATGGGTTAAGAAGAGTTTTGTATCATTCAAACGGAAATTAAATGACCTTTTTATCGATACCACACTTTCCATATAGTAAATTTAAGTAATGGGTAGATTTAACTTTAAGTGTAGTGTAAATACTTTTAACTACCTTTGATATGAATTTAGTACAATCAAGGCGCGTACACATAAATACGTACTTATGTACATATGTTATGTTTTGACGATGCCGACGCCGCCGCCGCTTAGATACGCCGTTTTGTCTGCATTTGGCGCACGCTGTAGATGTTATTGTTGCTGTTGGCGTATTTACATATTTATTTATTTACTGATAATTAGGCAAAAATGTTTTGTTTTGCAAACGCACGTACGCTGTGTTTATAACAATAGAACTGCATCACCTCAGAACATAAAATGTATCTCCGATGCATTTAGGCACATTTTATAGACGAATGCTCTTCCGGTTTGTGTGATTGGTGAAAATAAGTTTTAGAGTAGCCCCAAACTTATTTTCATCAAACCTTAAAGCTTCCATATTATCTATTCATAAAATATGCCTCCTTGCATCGGACACACATTCCACGTTGTGAGGTGCCATTTTTATAAACACAGCTGTATACATACATACATGCACTGCTCGACATAAGTACTTTGACAAAAAAAAAATGTTTATATTTTAATTTATGTATACGTTTTTTTTTTGCTGTATTTATTCCTAGCATACAAAAGTCAATTGATATGTTTTGAAGTTCTTAAAATAAAATGTTAAACAGAAAAAATTAAAAACAAGTAAGAAGGTTTTAGTCGAGAAATCCCGACTAAAAGATACGCTGAGCCCGTGTATTAAAATGACTTGCGGTAGTGCAGTTTTTCTTGACTGAACTTTAATATAAAATATCTCGGGTGTTTCTTAACCGATTTGGATCAAATTTTCACAGAAGCTATAAAGTTATCCATGGTTTCAAAATTTTTATATTCTCTTAATTCGAGATTTTTTCGTTATCGATTCCATATGTATATCGAAAGCAAGAATAGTTATCGATAGTTTGAAATAAAGTTGATCTGCCTATGGCTTAGGAGAAGTTATGTTCCAAATTTGAAATCTCTAGCTCTTTTAGTATTTGAGATAAACGCGTTCATACATGCGGACGGACGGACGGACAGAAGAACAGAAGCACATGGCTATATCGACTCGGCTGTTGATGCTGATCAAGAATATATATACTTTATATGGGGTCGGAGATGCTTCTTTCTGCCTGCTCAAAACAATTAAACCCTTTTTTACCCATTTCATGTTTCAGGGTATACAAAAATTTAATATTTTACGCATCGATTGTTTGCAAAACAAAGTTTTCTTATATTTTGTAGCCACAGTAAGATAACAGAGAGAAGAACAAAGAAGAAGAAATATGACTGTTAATGGTAGTCACTGCAAGCAGCATGAACAGCTGAGGGAATATATGCATGTCTGCATCACAAAGAGTGGCTTAAAGCTGCGTTTATGGTCAAGCAATTTCGCGTCGCGCGATGCAACGAGAATCGCTACTAGCGACTAAATACATTGTTCCTTATGAAAGTGTTTATGGTCAAGCGATTTCATGTCGCGCGAAAAAACTAGTATCTGCCTGTACTCTATAACTTACCACGATCGATTCATTTCGCAACTGATTTGCATGTTTCATTTTCATCAGCCTTTGTTCATTTCTTTATATTTTACAGTTATTTCTCTCTCAATTTCTTATTCTACGGTGTGACGTTGTGACGTCACAAGTATCCAGCTATCTATCGATGACGATAATTACCCTAACGCGAGCATTTTACCATGCAGGGGTGCGTTGCAGTTTTGCGCGTTAACATTCCCCCCCTTGCAAACTCTTACGCTCGACCGTGAGTTTGCACCTCTTGCGCTTGCGTTCGGACTCTCAGCTTCGCCAGCTTGACGACCGGTCGGGTAAGCAGTCCGGCAGCGGTGCGCACCACTGCGCTGCGTGCTTGGCCATCCTTTGCAGTGTGTAGCTCTAGTGCTACGCCTTTTCTCCAGTGCATCAACGGATTCGCCTCGTCCACGATGATCACTACGTCGCCGCATTCAATGGGATCATTTGGTTGGCCGCACCATTTGGCTCTCAGTGTGAGACGTGGAAGGAATTCCTCTATCCAGCGTTTGCGAAACCTCTCTGCAATAGCGCTTGCGACTCTGTAGGACTTTGACAACAGCACTCCCAGCTCGCCCTTGTCATCCTTCGGCGCTATTGCACACGTCTTGCCTCTCAGAAAGTGATTCGGTGTCAGCACGTTAGCATTTACGTACTCTAAGGGGATGTAGGTTAGTGGCCTGGCGTTCAGTGTACTCTCGATTCTAGCGAGCGCGGCTCGCAGCACAGGGTCTGCAACATAAGTCTCCTCTAGTATATCCGATAGCACGGAATTCACTGAGCGGATCATCAGCTCCCACGCACCACCCATGTGTGGCGCTCCAGGCGGGATAAATGACCAATTAATATCGGGATATTTTTGCTCTAGCTCGTCTGTCGATATTCGTTCAATCTCTTGTGCTAGCACCTTGCTAGCGCCTCTGAAGTTCGTGCCGTTGTCCGACACGATCTTCCTGGGTACACCTCGTCTCGCTATAAATGTTTCGAACACTAAGAGAAAGGCATCCGTTGATAGCGAGTTTGCCAACTCAATGTGCACTGCACGCACTGTCAAACACGTAAATAGCACGCCCCATCGTTTCTCTCGTCTTCTGCCTACTGTGACTTCCAATGGTCCAACGAAATCGACTCCGGTGCATGAAAACGGAGGCATGCTCACGGCCAATCTTTCTGGTGACAGATCGCCCATCTCCGGGGCTGTAGGCGTGGCTCTCTTGTTGGAGCATCTTTGGCACGATTTAATCACTGTGCGCATTCTGGCTCTCAGACCCCGTATACAGTACTGCTGTCTCATCTCGTTAATCGCAACCTCAATCATGTGATGATGAAACTTGCGATGATAAAAGTCCACGAGCAGCAGCGTGAGATGCTGGCCTGGCAGGAGTACTGGACGTTTCGTTTCCACCATAACGCCTTCGATGGCGTCGATTCTTCCGCGCACTCTCAGTACGCCCTTCTCGTCTAGGTAGGGGGACAACTTGAAGATTGAGCTACATCTTCTCACGTAGCCTCCACGTTGCAGGCAGGCAATCTCCTCCCTGTATACTTGGGCCTGTACGGCTTTATAAATGACGTTGTATACGCCAGTGATGTTGGTTGAGGCTTGTGTACTCATTCTCCGATTCCCTTTTGTATATTTTGCTCAGAAATCGCATTACGTTTCTAAGCGCATTTCTGAATCTCTCCCACTTGCTGAAGTGAGTCACGTCTGGCAAAAGCGCTGCCAAGCCGGGCTTCGTCTCAGCGGCCACGTGTACCAGGTGTACGCGTTCTAGTTCGGTATCTTTGGAGTCTAGGTTTGTGATGGGCCAGTTGCTTAGGTCTTCTTCTAGGAATGACGGCCCAGTGAACCACCTTGCGCTGCTGTGGAATCGCAGCTCCTTTGTCCACTTGGTGCCATCGTCTGCCATGTTTAGGTGCGACGGCACCCACCTCCATTCGCCTATGTCGGACGCCTCTAATATTTCGCCAATTCGCAGGGCTACGAATTGGTGGTACTTTCTCGCGTCAGATCTTATCCAGTATAGCACGTTCTTAGAGTCAGTCCAGAACGTTCGTTTCTGCATCTTTACGGACATCTGTGTTTCTAAATAGCTGGCTAAGCGTAGGCCTAGTATAGCTGCCATTAGTTCCATGCGTGGGATCGAGATTGGTTTCAAGGGCGCTACTCTCGTCTTTGAAGCCACTTGGGAGCAGATGGCGACGCCATCCTTCTCAGTTCGCAGGAATGCTACGGCAGCGTATGCGTCGATGCTTGCGTCTGTAAAAATGTGTAATTGTACATAAGTGTTGCTTGTTATGTTTAGACAACGCTGCATCTTTATGTCGCCCACTAGCTGCAGTTGGTAAAGCCAGTGACGCCATTTTAACTTTTCATCTTCGTTTATGGGCTCGTCCCAGCCCACTGCTGATCTCCATATGGCTTGAAGATTTATTTTTGCTTGGATGACGTAGAACCCAAGGAGACCTAGCGGGTCGAACACTGACATCACGATGCGTAACACTTGGCGCTTTGTTGTTGGGAACCTGTCCTCGTATATGGATTCATCAAACTTCAGAACGAACGTTAACTTGTCCGTTGCTGGTGTCCACCACATTCCTAGAACGCGCTCGTGCTGCTGTTCCTTTGCATCGATTCCCCATGCTTCCTGTTCTGCTGCGCCTTCGGCTGCTAACGCGCGCGCTACTTCTGGCGAGTTAGATCGCCAGCCACGCATTTCAAATCCGCCTTCAGCGTGAATGGACTTGACTTGCAGCGCCATCTCAGTAACTTCCGCCTTCCTTCTCGCCACTCTGCAGCTTACGAATATCGTCAAGCACCATGATCGTTCTCCATCGATCATCTCATGCGTCTCCAGTCGGCGCACACATCCCTGCGTTTCGTACCGCCTTATTGTAGCGTTCACGTGTAGTATGCACATATATCAATGGTGTACTGTACTAAATGTACCCAAATCAGTAACACTTTGTTGCTGTATAAACATAACATAAAAGGGCAACAACACTTAGTTGTTGCATAAACATATTCGGACATACACTTTCAAGTGCATTCCAAGTACTCTTCAAGTTCATCGAAATATGATCCTACAAGAATAAGACAGCGTCAGCATATGTCCCATGCATTGACCACTTAAGTATACATGTGCATAACACACTCTGCCCGCAGCGACGTATCCGTCGCTTATATATATAAAACGCTTATATACAAACGGCTGCGCTACCACCATAAGCAGCACACAGCCTTTTAGTAGCTTACAATATGTTTAAGCTGACATTGTTAGATTCATTCAAAATAAAGCAATCGGAGCGATATGAACAGTCGCTCCGAACTCCTAAAAAACTAATCGTCTCTTAACTTTACATGGCGACCGTGACAGCGGTACCGTAAACCGCTGTAAAGTAAAGTGTTATAAAACTTAAAAAAAAAAAAAAAAACACACGCTACACAAGGATCAACAACACCACTGACTACCATCAAGCAGCCTTCACCTCATTAGCATCAGCAGCGACACAAGCATGCGTCTAAATGGATGAGGATACCCAAAACAAAAATAATAGCAAAAATTGTGCGCAAATATCATAAGCGACGTCTGAATCACCACCAACAGCAGAAGTTGCCGACACAGCAGTAACAAGCTACAACAAACTTATCAACGAATGGACAACACAACTTATTAACGAATGGAGAAAGAAAAGAAATAAATATCTGAGTGAGTAGAGTGTGAATATGGTAAAAAAAAAAGAGGCGGTGTGAGAAACAAAATTAAAAAGAGGATAGCTAGCCTATATTGGCAGCTATATACCCAACAACCTCCACCAGCCTGGTCAACAGCTCAAAAGCTACAAACAGAGCTTGACCATCTAAAAGAATATTTACAAGAGACTATTAAAAAGCCATGTTCCGCTCACTCAGTTATCGAAAATATTTCAAAAACTAATCAAAAAACTCAACCTCCAGCCAAAAAGGAAACACCCAAAAGAAAAAAAGAGTGTCCTCCGAACTGCGAGGGAGTATGGAATCCCCATTGCATTGGTACATGCAATCACTGTAAATCACAACCAACAAATAATAACAACATTGCCTGTGCGAAGACCAGCACCGGCGCCGCCTGAGCTCATAGGCCCCGGACAACAGCAGCAGCACCTACAACTTTGCACCGACTGGACTGATGACTGGAAAATTAAAATTTTTTTTTTACATGTTAAACACTTATAATTATTAAACAATCAAAAATTGTAAAACATTGTAACATTGAGCGGGAAAATTCCTGCCCGATGAACCAGTACGGCCTGTAAAGTCGTACGCAAAATAGGCAGGAGCGCCAATGTCACTGCGCACAAACTCAATAGATAAAACCTTAAAAATTAAAATTAGTCAAAATACAAAGAGCATCAAAATGGGTCTAGTAGACTTAAAAACAGTAGATTCAACTGCGAATGTAATTAATAAAGTTGAAGTTGAAACGCAGAATCTAAACTGGATAACAACACTATTAATAATAATAACGATTATTGTAATTATACATGCACTAACAAAAATTTATAAACTTCATAATAAGTGCATTAAGAAACGTTACAACAACAGCAGGGCCGATGGCCTAGATAATTTGTAAAAAAAAAAAATAATAATATCAAATTTAAATATGAAATCAATTATGAATAAGTAAAAAACAAAAAAAAAAAAAGAGAAAAATAAAATATCCTTTAAAAGACAAATAAAATGCCAGAACTAAAGTATTTAGCTAAATATATTCCATTTTTAGAACTAGCAGTGAACGTTAAGCCAGCACACCCAAAGTTGATTTTAATTCTAAAGTGGATTAAGAACAATAATGAAGTACGCAAACATATTTATGATCAAATTAAAAGAATCATTACATTGCGGTACAAAATGTTGCTGAGACTTAACGTAAGGATGCCAAATACTGTACACCAATTATTCGTAGATCAGATCATCAAGACAGAACCATTGAGTTCTGGAAGCGAAGACGCTGATGAAAACTAAAAATGTCTAATAAATATGGATTGGCAGCAATTTTTAATCGAAATAAATGAAATCAAAAACCAATTTAGAAAATCTTATAAATGCTTAACACAAAATAGAAATATACAAGAGAATACTATAAATAAGCATGCAGAAAATCTGGTAGACAGTTTTAATCAAGCTAGAGAATTGGTCCACAGACAACGAAGCAAATTAAATACAAACCAGTGCACATCAATTTCAAAGCTTCTATTGAAATTAAAGTCAAACCTTTCATACATAAAAGGGAAGTTTAATTTGGATATATCGATACCGACAATCCTAAACACTCCCTTGACAATAAAATCCAAAGAAGAGTCAATAGAATCTTCAAGTGACTCCGAAACAGAAATAAAGGAGGAAGACTTGCTGGATTTAACAATACCAGCAATAATAAAAATTACAGAAAAAATTGAGGTGGATTCAAACGAAGAAAACCTCACAATGCCGACAGACGATTCAGCCGCCATAAGGGCATACATTAGGGAAGTAGCCAGCGCAGTACCAGAGTTCGATGGACAGAAAATCCATCTCCAGAGGTTCATAATGGCTATAAAATTGGTCGACCTTGCAAAGGGACCATATGAAGCCATAGCTGTGCAAGTAATTAAATCAAAAATAATAGGCACAACCTTAAATCAGATACAAGAAAAACAGACAATACAGGAGATTATAAATACATTGCAGAATGTAATTGTTGGCAAAACTTCGCAAAGCATAAAAGCAAAATTGTCCACTGTCCAGCAAAAGGGAAAAACCGTGACCCAGTTTACTAACGAAATAGACAATTTACGCAAGCTACTCGAAGCGTCGTTTATAGACGAAGGCTTGCCGGTTATACATGCCAATACATTAAGTACTAGGGAGGCCATTGACACTATGATCAAGAGAGCCGAGCACGAAAGTGTAAAAACAGTACTAGAGGCAGGTACTTGTACCACTATGGATGCAGCGATAAGCGCATACATAAGAACAAGTACAAGGGTCACTGGTGATGTTAACCGAGTAATGTATTTCAAAAGAGGCAACCCTAACCGCGGTAGCAATTTCAGAGGGAACAACCGTGGTAGAAAATAACGGCGACTATAGAAATAACAACAGAAACAACAATTACAATAACAATAATTATAATAATTATCCCAACAACAGAAACAGAGGCCAATATAGAGGAAACTCTAGAGGCCGTGGTAACTCAAACAGAGGCCACAACAATAATAATGGTAATAACAATAATGTTAGAATCACGCACAATGCCTCGGAAAACTCGCAACAGCCCTTAGGTACACAGCAATAAATAGCAAAAAGGTTCATTCGATTAATCTTAGTGTAAATATATTTGTAACATTCACAAACGTAGCTACAGGAAAGAAATTAATATTTTTAATAGATACTGGTGCAGACATATCTCTGCTAAAAGACAATTCAGACACTTTTAATGATATAAACATAGACAACAAAATAAATATTCAAGGAATCAATCAAGGGTTAGTTCAATCTAAAGGAATGACTTTGTAGTGAATACACAGACATATTCGGACTCGATACCGAATCAATAACCACCAATAATTTTTATAAGCAGAAACTAAGATTAAAAGATAATGAACCCGTATATATAAAAAACTATAGAAGCCCTCACAGTCAAAAAGACGAAATTCAAGCTCAAGTCGATAAACTCATTAAAGATAAAATAGTTGAACCCTCAGTCTCGGAATACAACAGTCCACTGTTACTAGTACCAAAGAAATCCATAGATAATGAAAAGAAAAAATGGCGTTTAGTTATTGACTATCGCCAAATTAATAAAAATTACTATCCGATAAGTTCCCACTTCCTAGAATCGATGAAATCTTAGATCAACTAGGAAGAGCAAAATATTTCTCTTGCCTTGACTTAATGTCAGGATTCCACCAGATTGAGCTAGACGAAAACTCTAGAGATATAACATCCTTTTCAACAAGCAATGGCTCTTATCGCTTTACGCGATTGCCATTTGGTTTAAAGATAGCCCCAAATTCATTCCAAAGAATGATGACTATTGCATTCTCTGGACTTGAACCATCACAAGCATTCCTTTACATGGATGACTTAATAGTAATCGGTTGTTCCGAAAAACACATGCTTAACAATTTAATTAGTGTTTTTGACATGTGTAGGAAACACAACTTGAAGCTACATCCTGAAAAATGTTAATTTTTCATGCATGAAGTCACATTTTTGCACAATCTGTGCGCAAATGCACAGATAAGGGAATCTTACCAGATGACAAAAAATTTGATGTCATATTAAATTATCCAGTCCCACACGACTCTGACAGCGCTAGACGCTTTATAGCATTTTGTAATTATTATAGACGATTCATCAAAAATTTCGCCGATTATGCTAGGCATATAACAAGATTAAATAAAAAGAATGTTCCATTTGAATGGACTAATGAATGTCAAAATGCATTTGAATATCTCAAAGCTCAATTAATGAAGCCTACTCTGTTACAATATCCAGATTTTACAAAAGAATTTTGTATAATAACAGATGCTAGTAAGCAAGCCTGTGGCGCAGTGCTAACACAAGTCCACAATGGAATTCAGCTTCCAGTAGCCTACGCATCGAGATCATTCACCAAAGGAGAAAGTAACAAGAGTACAACGGAACAAGAGTTAACAGCCATTTATTGGGCAATTACCAAATTTAGACCATATATTTACGGAACACATTTCACAGTAAAAACTGACCATAGACCCCTAACATTTTTGTTTTCAATGACAAACCCCAGTTCTAAATTAACGCGTATGAGACTTGAATTAGAGGAATACAATTTTACAGTAGAGTACCTAAGAGGCAAAGATAATTTTGTAGCCGATGCATTGTCACGAATAACAATATCCGAACTAAAAGACATACAAAATAAAATCCTGAAAGTCACTACCAGGTATCAAAGTAGACAAAATTTCTGCGCAGAAAACAATAAAGTAGAGATGCCAAAGCAACCTACTAAAACAGCTTCTCAGCCCAACGTATATGAAGTCATTAATAATGATGAGGTACGTAAAGTAGTGACCTTGCATATAAAAGATATGCTATGTTTATTTAAGCATGGTAAGAAAATTATTGCAAGAATTGATATTGGAGATTTATATACTAATAAAGGAAATATTGATTTAGGACAACTATTCCCTAGGCTCGAAAAAGAAGCCGGTATATTGAAAATCAGCCAATTGAAAATGGCACCGTGGGAAAATATCTTTGAAAAAATTTCAATAGATAATTTCAAAATAATGGGCAATAAAATATTAAGTACATTGAGAGTAGTGCTACTCAACCCGGTGACCACATTAACAGATATTAAAGAGAAAGAAGCTATATTGTCTACACTACATGACGATCCAGTACAAGGAGGTCATACAGGCATTGCAAAAACCTTGGCCAAGGTAAAAAGACATTATTACTGGAAAGGTATGACTCGTGATATAACTGAGTACATCCGGAAATGTCCAAAATGTCAAAAAGCAAAAATAACAACAAATACCAAGACCCCTTTAACAATTACTGAAACCCCGATGAAAGCATTTGACAGAGTTATAGTGGATACAATTGGTCCACTACCAAAGTCAAAAAAATTTAATATTTTACGCATCGATTGTTTGCAAAACAAAGTTTTCTTATATTTTGTAGCCACAGTAAGATAACAGAGAGAAGAACAAAGAAGAAGAAATATGACTGTTAATGGTAGTCACTGCAAGCAGCATGAACAGCTGAGGGAATATATGCATGTCTGCATCACAAAGAGTGGCTTAAAGCTCCGTTTATGGTCAAGCAATTTCGCGTCGCGCGATGCAACGAGAATCGCTACTAGCGACTAAATACATTGTTCCTTATGAAAGTGTTTATGGTCAAGCGATTTCATGTCGCGCGAAAAAACTAGTATCTGCCTGTACTCTATAACTTACCGCGATCGATTCATTTCGCAACTGATTTGCATGTTTCATTTTCATCAGCCTTTGTTCATTTCTTTATATTTTACAGTTATTTCTCTCTCAATTTCTTATTCTACGGTGTGACGTTGTGACGTCACAAGTATCCAGCTATCTATCGATGACGATAATTACCATAACGCGAGCATTTTACCATGCAGGGGTGCGTTGCAGTTTTGCGCGTTAACATTCCCCCCCTTGCAAACTCTTACGCTCGACCGTGAGTTTGCACCTCTTGCGCTTGCGTTCGGACTCTCAGCTTCGCCAGCTTGACGACCGGTCGGGTAAGCAGTCCGGCAGCGGTGCGCACCACTGCGCTGCGTGCTTGGCCATCCTTTGCAGTGTGTAGCTCTAGTACTACGCCTTTTCTCCAGTGCATCAACGGATTCGCCTCGTCCACGATGATCACTACGTCGCCGCATTCAATGGGATCATTTGGTTGGCCGCACCATTTGGCTCTCAGTGTGAGACGTGGAAGGAATTCCTTTATCCAGCGTTTGCGAAACCTCTCTGCAATAGCGCTTGCGACTCTGTAGGACTTTGACAACAGCACTCCCAGCTCGCCCTTGTCATCCTTCGGCGCTATTGCACACGTCTTGCCTCTCAGAAAGTGATTCGGTGTCAGCACGTTAGCATTTACGTACTCTAAGGGGATGTAGGTTAGTGGCCTGGCGTTCAGTGTACTCTCGATTCTAGCGAGCGCGGCTCGCAGCACAGGGTCTGCAACATAAGTCTCCTCTAGTATATCCGATAGCACGGAATTCACTGAGCGGATCATCAGCTCCCACGCACCACCCATGTGTGGCGCTCCAGGCGGGATAAATGACCAATTAATATCGGGATATTTTTGCTCTAGCTCGTCTGTCGATATTCGTTCAATCTCTTGTGCTAGCACCTTGCTAGCGCCTCTGAAGTTCGTGCCGTTGTCCGACACGATCTTCCTGGGTACACCTCGTCTCGCTATAAATGTTTCGAACACTAAGAGAAAGGCATCCGTTGATAGCGAGTTTGCCAACTCAATGTGCACTGCACGCACTGTCAAACACGTAAATAGCACGCCCCATCGTTTCTCTCGTCTTCTGCCTACTGTGACTTCCAATGGTCCAACGAAATCGACTCCGGTGCATGAAAACGGAGGCATGCTCACGGCCAATCTTTCTGGTGACAGATCGCCCATCTCCGGGGCTGTAGGCGTGGCTCTCTTGTTGGAGCATCTTTGGCACGATTTAATCACTGTGCGCATTCTGGCTCTCAGACCCCGTATACAGTACTGCTGTCTCATCTCGTTAATCGCAACCTCAATCATGTGATGATGAAACTTGCGATGATAAAAGTCCACGAGCAGCAGCGTGAGATGCTGGCCTGGCAGGAGTACTGGACGTTTCGTTTCCACCATAACGCCTTCGATGGCGTCGATTCTTCCGCGCACTCTCAGTACGCCCTTCTCGTCTAGGTAGGGGGACAACTTGAAGATTGAGCTACATCTTCTCACGTAGCCTCCACGTTGCAGGCAGGCAATCTCCTCCCTGTATACTTGGGCCTGTACGGCTTTATAAATGACGTTGTATACGCCAGTGATGTTGGTTGAGGCTTGTGTACTCATTCTCCGATTCCCTTTTGTATATTTTGCTCAGAATCGCATTACGTTTCTAAGCGCATTTCTGAATCTCTCCCACTTGCTGAAGTGAGTCACGTCTGGCAAAAGCGCTGCCAAGCCGGGCTTCGTCTCAGCGGCCACGTGTACCAGGTGTACGCGTTCTAGTTCGGTATCTTTGGAGTCTAGGTTTGTGATGGGCCAGTTGCTTAGGTCTTCTTCTAGGAATGACGGCCCAGTGAACCACCTTGCGCTGCTGTGGAATCACAGCTCCTTTGTCCACTTGGTGCCATCGTCTGCCATGTTTAGGTGCGACGGCACCCACCTCCATTCGCCTATGTCGGACGCCTCTAATATTTCGCCAATTCGCAGGGCTACGAATTGGTGGTACTTTCTCGCGTCAGATCTTATCCAGTATAGCACGTTCTTAGAGTCAGTCCAGAACGTTCGTTTCTGCATCTTTACGGACATCTGTGTTTCTAAATAGCTGGCTAAGCGTAGGCCTAGTATAGCTGCCATTAGTTCCATGCGTGGGATCGAGATTGGTTTCAAGGGCGCTACTCTCGTCTTTGAAGCCACTAGGGAGCAGATGGCGACGCCATCCTTCTCAGTTCGCAGGAATGCTACGGCAGCGTATGCGTCGATGCTTGCGTCTGTAAAAATGTGTAATTGTATATAAGTGTTGCTTGTTATGTTTAGACAACGCTGCATCTTTATGTCGCCCACTAGCTGCAGTTGGTAAAGCCAGTGACGCCATTTTAACTTTTCATCTTCGTTTATGGGCTCGTCCCAGCCCACTGCTGATCTCCATATGGCTTGAAGATTTATTTTTGCTTGGATGACGTAGAACCCAAGGAGACCTAGCGGGTCGAACACTGACATCACGATGCGTAACACTTGGCGCTTTGTTGTTGGGAACCTGTCCTCGTATATGGATTCATCAAACTTCAGAACGAACGTTAACTTGTCCGTTGCTGGTGTCCACCACATTCCTAGAACGCGCTCGTGCTGCTGTTCCTTTGCATCGATTCCCCATGCTTCCTGTTCTGCTGCGCTTTCGGCTGCTAACGCGCGCGCTACTTCTGGCGAGTTAGATCGCCAGCTACGCATTTCAAATCCGCCTTCAGCGTGAATGGACTTGACTTGCAGCGCCATCTCAGTAACTTCCGCCTTCCTTCTCGCCACTCTGCAGCTTACGAATATCGGCAAGCACCATGATCGTTCTCCATCGATCATCTCATGCGTCTCCAGTCGGCGCACACATCCCTGCGTTTCGTACCGCCTTATTGTAGCGTTCACGAACTCTCGCAACTTCACGTCGCGCTTTATACGCGTCTCTAGACTCAGCAGCCGGTGCATTGCCATGCCCCAAGACTTGGGCATGGTTATTCTTTCATGCTTCCATAGCAATCCTGTTTCCCACCGCTTCTCGTCAGGTAGGTACCTTGTAGTACTCTCCAGTATCTCAAGCGCTCGTCGCTCCTCTTTAGATTGAAGCGTGCTCTTAGGGGCACTCACTCCGATTGCGTCTAGAGCAAAGTTTGCCTTTACCATGTCCTCTAAAAGTCTGTCATTGTTGCACTCGCATACGTGCATCACTCGTAGACCTGATGAATCCTGTCGCTTGTTGCGACCGTAGATTGACCATCCTAATCTGGACTTAGCAGCTATCAGCTCAGCATTATCTGATTCCTTGACCACCAATGGTACTACTAACCTTGCGTTGTCCAGACCGATTATAATCGTTGCGCGTTTTTCTTTGTACGTCTGTATGGGTACCTTTTGCAGATGTCGATGAGCTTTTATGGTGGCAGCATCTAAAGTCTGGCTCGGCAAGTCTAAGCTGCGTATAGTGCGCACGTTACTCAGCGAGTATTTACGTGCCTCCTTGTCTCTCGCAGATATGCTGAACGAAACTCTCTTTGAGGCAGGTTCCTTCTGTGTAATGTCGCCAGTCCACCTCAGGCACAGCTCATCTGATGGTCCATTGATCTGCAACTCCTCGGCCACTCTTGCTTCTTAGAGTGTGCAAGCCGATCCTTCATCTATTAGCGCGTATGTGTGCAGCATCTTGGATGGCCCGTACAGTGTAACAGGCACGTACCGGAACAAGGCTTTGTCGCTCTGGCCTGTATGTAAAATAACAGCGATATTAATACGGTTTTCTGGAGCTGTACTCACGTTTCCATATTTGTTCTCGTGCAACAGCGGGTGATGCACTTTGGTACACCCGTCGACTCGGCATATCTCCTTGGTCTTACAGTGTTTTGAAAAATGTTTACCAAAGCATAGCCAGCAAAGTTTGTTCTCCTTGACAAACCTCCATTTGTTTTGTTCACTCAAATTACTGAACTCTTCGCATTATTCCGGCTTGTGCTTCTTCCCGCATTTGTGACATCCTCCTAATGCAGCCGACTCTGCGTCGTTGTCGTTGTGAATCAGTAGTCTGGAACGTGCGTGCTTGTTAGTCGACTTGGTCTCGCGTTGATCTGCTGCGGTTGTTATTGGCATAACGGTGCTCGCGCATGTTGCTAATTTAAACAGCCAGTCGTCGAATGTGGCTATATCTACTTTCGTTAGTGTACAGCTATATCGTGCCCGATCCAGCTTCAAGTCACACGGCAATTTATCCAGCAAATTGCGCAGAAGCATTGGGTCTCTGAGGTAGTCGGCAAGTTCTACGGCGCATACTGTTGCGCAGTAATTTTGCACTGCTAACGCCAGATGAACCAAGGACTCTAGATTGCTGTTTCTCACTGGCGGCTCCATTCTAAGCTTCGTGTGTAGACTCTCATAGATCGCATCTGGTCTGCCGTATGTAGCTGTCGAGGCAAGCTCTCGCTACATGTGGAGTCTGATAGTCGTTTTGTGGCGGCGTTGATGCGGTTGCGTTTGGCCTTTCTGCTTGTTGTTGCCTTTCGTCGATGTACGTATTCGGAAGTCCTGAACGTGGGGCTTGCGTCGCTCTTTCGATCACTGTTGATCGCTCCCGATCTTCGCAGATTCCATACACCGTTGAATGCAACACGCCGTCAAGCAGAGTTAAGCCTGGGCCTGCTCTTGTTGTCTGGTAAGCCTCTCTGTTGTGGGTTGGGGTCACGTGTCGCTCTTCCTACGCCGCTCGTGCTCCTTGTTGTGCCCATGTGACTTCAGCAGCTGTGGACGAGTTGGCTGTGGCAATTGTCTCCACTAAGTTCACACCCACGTGCGCCTGCTCGATCCATTTCCACACTGCTGTTTGCATTCACCTGCGATCCCAGCGGCATGGCTCCATTGACCATCGTCGCTGCACCAAGTAGTGAGTACGTGTCCTCTTCAGGCCCATGTGGCAGCATGCTCTCGTCTGCGTTCGCCATGTTGTGCCCAGCGCGTGGTTGGTAGCTTCCAGGTTATGTGCACCGCGTAGCTTGTGTTATACAGTTGCGAATTTAACCCCACTTTCGCGGCCGAATTTGCTCAAGTGCTGGTCTAAGTTCATGTATACGGAATTCGCCAATTGCCGTTCGAACGTTATTCGAACCCAAGTTGAAACTTTACGTTTCCAATGTATAAGGCAAATTCAATAGCTATTAGTTTTTTCGAATGTTATTGCGCCTATGCGACAACTCAGCTATGGCCAAACTCTAGGGTCGGCAAACCGTTTGATACGCACTAGATCACTAAACGCGTAGGTGTATTTTTAATTATTTAATGTTCTTTCAGTTTTACATATAATTGTTTGACATTTATTTTTTTATTTATTTATTTATTAAAACTAGCTTAAAGTTAAAACTTATGGGCTAGTGTTATGGTAGCATGGCTACCAGGGCCTTCAGCTGTGTTGTATTTAGTATGTATTTATATTAAGTTATTTACATTAGTTATTTACATGTGTGATTAGGTATATGAATTTTTTTTTTTTTTTTTGATATTTATATATATTAAGGTAAGTTGGTAGTATTGGTGTGGAATATACGCGCAGTTTTGTCTTGATGCTGTTATATTTTGTGGTAAAGGTTTGTTTCTTTTAGAAAATATATTATAAGGGTGATGTTTTCTATGGATGGGTTTGATAGGATGTCTATTGGGTTTTTGTTTAGGAGGATTTTGGTTCGGGCTGTTGTTAAGGACGGGCATTGAGTTAGGATGTGTTCGAGGCTTATTGCGGAGTTGTTTTGGCATAGGGGGCAGTGGTTGGTTATGTTTTTGTCAATGTAGTGTTGGTTTGTGATTTTTGTGTGTCCCAGTCGTAGTCTAATTAATTTTATTTGGTCGACTCGGGATATTTCGTTCTGTTTTAAGGTTTTAAAAATTTGTAGAATATTTGTGTTGTTGGGGTTAATGTTTCTGTACCAGTTTGATGTTGGGTAGTTCAGTACTGATCTTGTTTCTTGACTTTTTAAGTATTTGTTTATGTCCGTTGTGTTTATATTGTTGGTAGTTGTGAGTGGGAATTTGATTGCATTTTTGGCGTGTGAATCTGCGAATTCATTGCCTTTTATTTTAATGTGGCTCGGGATCCACATTAATTTTACTTTGTTTTGGTGTCTTGCCAGCAGTGTTCGTATTGTTTTTGAGTAGAAGCTGAGGTTGTCGATGTTTTGTATTGCTTTTAGGGAGGATAGGGAGTCGGAACATATGATCCATTTGCCGTTTTTTTGTAGTATTGTGCTAAGGGCTTCGAGTATTGCTACTATTTCTGCTGTGAATATCGATGTGTGGGTGGGGAGGATCCCTCTTTTAATGACTAGGTCTTCCGTTGTGATGGCGAATGAGGTGTTGTGGGTGGATTTGGACCCGTCAGTGTAGACAAAGTTGTAGTGGGTGTGTTTGTTTTTAAATTCTAAAAAGTGTTTTTGGAATGCTAGGGGGTTTGTGTTGTTTTTGGTGTATTGGTGTAGGGTTGTGTCTATTGTGTTTGGTTTTAAGTCCCAGGGGGGTCTGTTGGGTTTTTATTATTTTGGTGGGTTTGACTGGGATGTTGTGGGCGAGGCAGATGTTTATTGTTCTTGAGACCGAGGTTTTAAGTCCCAGGGGGGTCTGTTGGGTTTTATTATTTTGGTGGGTTTGACTGGGATGTTGTGGGCGAGGCAGATGTTTATTGTTCTTGAGACCGCTGAGTCGATTTTTTTTGCATACTTGTGTATGTTTGGTTTGTTTATTATTGTGTGTATTGGTGAGTGTTTGGAGAGAATTAGGTTTTTGGCTGCTTTGCTCGTTAAGAGGTTGTATCTGCCGGTGATGTGTGGAATGCTAGTTTCCGCCAGTAGGTTGTTGACCGGTGTCGTCTTAAATGCACCGAGGGCCGTTCTTATTCCACTGTTTATGATTGTTTGTATTTTTTTTAACCTGGTTTTAGGTCCGTTTCCATAGAATATAAGACCGAAGTCGATTTTTGCTAGAATAAGTGCCTTAAAGATGGAGATGAGGGTGGATGTGTTGCAATTGAATTTTGGGGATGAGAGGCATTTTACTATATTAAGTCTTTTGTGAAGGGTTGGGATTATGTTATCTATATGTGTGTCCCATTTGTATTTTTGGTTTATGTTAAGTCCGAGAATTCGCATATTTGTAACTTTAGGTATTATGTAGTTGTGTGTTGTTATTTGGACCATGCAATTGTGTTTTTGGCAAATGTGCATGTGTTTACATTTTTTTGGGGAGAGGGTAGCTCCAGATTGTGTGCACCACTTCTCAATGTTCCTAAACAGAGTGTTTAGGTTGGTGTTGTCATTCTTGCATTTGTTATGGTTGATAATTATGTGGAAATCTGCTGCAAATGCGCAGAATTTTATGTTTTTTTGTATTGCTATGGTAGCTGACAATTTATTATAGGCGATGAGGAATAGGATTACTGAGAAGGGTGATCCTTGTGGTATTCCGTTGTGTAATGTGTGAGTGTTAGATGTGCAGTTCCCTACTCTTGTTTTTATTTTTCTATTGCTCATATAGTTTTTTATGTAGTTGTATATGTTTGGACCCATTTTCCATTCTGTTAGTTGGTTGAGGATGGAGTGTACTCCAACTCTATCGAAAGCTTTAGAGAAGTCTAAAGATATGATAGAGCTGTGCCATTTTTTAGCGAGGGAGTTAGCTATCAGGTGGTCTACGTAAAGCAGACTGTCTGTAACAGATTTACCCTGCTTAAAGCCCATTTGGTGTTGGTGAAAGAGGTTGTTGGCGGTAGCAAACCACCAAATTCTTTTGGCTACTATTTTGTCTAGGAGTTTGCTGATGCATGGGTTGAGGGAGATAGGTCTATATGAGTTAATGGATGTTTTGTCGGTGTTGGGTTTTAGTATGGGGATTGTTAGGCTAGTTTTGTAGGTTTGTGGGAGGTAGTTTTTTAGGATATTGTTAAAGTGGTTGAGGAGTCTTTGTTTAAGGGTAGGCGAGCAGTTCTTGATCATAGGGTATGAAATGCGATCTTCTCCTGGTGTTTTACCCGAAAGTTTGGATAGTGCGGATTGCATTTCAATCATCGTGATTTTTTTTTTATCATCTTAGCTGTTTGTAGGGGTGTGTTATTTGTTGGTGTGTATATTGATGAGTATTTTGTGTTGGAGAATTCGGGTGGGAAGTTTGTGTCTCTGGACTCGTTTTCCCAGTGTTGGGCGAACGTGTTAGCTATTTCTTGTTTGGCTGTTATGTTTAGGTGGGTTTGTGGGTCTTTAATAGAGTGTATGGCTTTGGAGGGGTTTAGCCCGCAGAATGTTCTGATGTTGGTCCAGATTTTTGAGGTGGGTATGTTTGGATTTATGTCTCCTGTAAATTGGGCAGTAGATTTTTGTTTTGATATTTTTATTTCCCTTTTGTAGCGGGCATTGGCTTTTCTAAATGTTATTATGTTTGTTTGGTTGATGTTTCTTTTGAGTATTTGCCATGCTTTGTTTTTTTCTTTTTTTTAAATCTTTTAGTGTGTTGTTCCACCATGGGACATTGTTCGGGTGGTGTGTGTTGCCTTTTTGTGGTATACTGTGATGTGCTGATTGAATTATAATTTTATTTATGTTGGCTGTCTCTTTGTTTATGTTGGTAGATGTGTTAATTTTTGTATTTAGATCGTTTGTGAGGTAGCAGAATTTCTGCCAGTTGGCTTTGTTTAGGTTGAATTTTGGTTTTTTAGGGTCTGGGTTGTTTTGCTGGAATATTGTTATTAATATTGGAAAGTGGTCGCTTCCGTTAAGGTCGTCAGTTATTTTCCATGTAGTGTCTGTAATAATGTCTGATGTGCAGAGTGAGAGGTCTATGTGAGAGAAAGTGTTGTGCGTTGAAAAGTGTGTAGGTGATTTGTCGTTAAGTAGTGTGAAGTTGGAGTTTTGTATGAATGATGCGATTGTATTACCTTTTTTGTTGTTTTTTGTGGATCCCCATAGTGTGTGCCAACTGTTGAAGTCGCCCATTATGAGGGTGTTTTGGTTTTTATTGAGGACGTTTCTAAGGCTCGTAAGGTTAAAATTTTGTCTTGGTGGGATGTATGTTGAGAATATTTTTATTTTTTTTTTTGGATGAGACTTCCACGCAGATTGCGTCGAAGTCGTTTGCTAAGGGCAACGTTTTTGTTTGTAGGGAATTGTGCGTAAGCATTGCTACTCCACCATAGTGTTGGGAGGTATTAAGGGAGTGTAGTGAGTAGTTTATGGGTATGGGGATGTTTGTTGTAGATTTTAGGTGGGTTTCTTGTAGTGCTATTATGTTAGGATTGAAGTTTTTTATTACTGTTTGTAGCTCACTGTAGTTGTTTATGTATCCGCGTATATTGCATTGTATGCATTTTAGAGACATAGTATTAGAAGTAGCTTAAGTAAAGTTATAATTGAATGGGTAAGTGTGAGGGTGTTTACAGTGAGGTCGGTTTTAAATATGGCTTTTGCGTAGCGGGTACGCCAGAAACAGAGTCTGTGACTGTCAATGATCTTCGCAGACTCTGCTTTGGGCGCACCACTCTGTTGTTTAAGGGCTTCTTGTTATTAATAAATTTCTTCGTCTGACATGGGTTCGAATTGTTCGGTGGATTCGTGTTGAGAATTTTGTATTTTAGTTCCGTTTTCCCTTGTAATTGTTTTTTTTTATGGTTTCTTGTTTTTTGATTGCAGTTCTTGTTCTTGCCGATGTTTTGAGCGGCAATATTTTGGTTGGGTTAGGTTTTGTTGTTGTTGGTGTTGTTTTTTGTGATAATTCTGTTTGAGGCTTCGGTATTGTTGGTTGTATGTCTGAGAGCATGTCGTCGTAGCGTGTGAGTAGCCGAGTGTGGCTAGAGCAGGTCGGTTGGTCGGCTGTTTGTGGCTTAGCGGGCGGGGTGAGGTTTGGTGCGCTCTTGGTGACTGTAGCGTAAGTTGATGTTCCGTGTTGGTGTCTCTCTTTGTAGAGTTCGTTTGCGCGCTTGCGGTCGACTCTTTGTGTGGTGATAATAGCTTGCACTTCTTTCTCTCTTAGGAATATTGGGCATGCTTTGTCGAATGCTGAGTGTTCTGCGTTGTTGCTGTTTGTTGATTTGCAGTTGATGCAAATTTCTGTTGCGTTGCACTGTTCGTTTAGGTCTTTGTTTAAATGTGCTTCTTGAGCACAGAATGGGCAGATTTTTTAGTTTTTGCATATGTTTTGGGAGTGTCCGTAACGCATGCAGTTGTTGCAGCGGAGTGGTAGTGGTATGAACGGTTTTAGGCTTACTCTTTCATATCCTATGTTAATGGTCTCGGGTGGTGTAGGAGATGCGAAAGTCAGTATGATGAGTCCCGTTTCAACCATGTTTGCGTTCTGTTTTTTCATTATTTTCTTTACTTCGCACACATTCTGTCGCCTGAGTTCTCTTAAGATTTCTTTTTCGGGTATTCCTCTAAGGTCATTGGAGTACATTTCTGCCTTCGAGAAGTTGAGAGAGTTGTGTTCACTTATTTCTATTTTTATTTCATTGCTTAGTGAGCATAGTTGAATCAATTTGGTTGCTTGCATGTAGTTTTTAGTTTTTATTAGGATAGTTCCATTTCGCAGCTCTTTGCATGTTTCGAGTTCGCTGGAGCAAACGTTGTCGATCACTTTTTTTATTAGAAAGGGTGATACGTTGTTTAGCCCCTCTGTGATGTCTTTACGTGCAATAACGAGGTATTTGGGTCCGATGGATTTTGTTTTGAGGTGTATTGATTTGTCGATCTTAATTTGGTCGGTGGCGGGTGAACCTCTACGGTCCGGCGGCTCGTTCATGGTGATTGGGTGCCTTTGCACCGGGTGTGATGCAGTAGGTGTTGTAGAGTTATTGAGTTTTGGTTTTGTTTGTTGTGGATATGTTAAGTAAAGTGTTGCTGTGATTGTTTTAGTTTTGGCTGCGGTTTAGTTGTAACTGAGAGTGGTTGGAAACACGTCTATGTTGAACGAAAGCGAGAGTCTAACTGAATTGTTTGACATTGACTTATGGCGTCTCGTGTTCTTAGAGCGAAAAAACTAGTATCTGCCTGTACTGTATAACTTACCGCGATCGATTCATTTCGCAACTGATTTGCATGTTTCATTTTCATCAGCCTTTGTTCATTTCTTTATAATTTACAGTTATTTCTCTCTCAATTTCTTATTCTACGGTGTGACGTTGTGACGTCACAAGTATCCAGCTATCTATCGATGACGATAATTACCATAACGCGAGCATTTTACCATGCAGGGCTGCGTTGCAGTTTTCCGCGGTAACAACGGTTTTGCATGCTGTACGTATGTTTTGATATTTGTATGCAAAACAACAACAACTGCTTCTTCATATGAAGCAATCACAGTTATAACGGTTTTGCATGCTGTACGTACATATGTTTTGATATTTGTATGAAAAATGCAGTTGAAGACAAAATTTTTAGTGTTCGGTTGTATAAAGAATGTAAAAATTTATTCAAGCTATACGGGAAAAACCTTGTATATGGGATCTGCGTACTGCTGACTACCACAACAGAAATATAATACGGAAAGCCTGGGAAGATCTTGAAAAAGGATGCAATTTAGAAGGTAAGTCATATATTTTTTTTATTGTTTTTGTTAAACATAAAACTCTTATTAAATTCTTCTGTTATGTAAGACAAAATATTCTTTGAATTTATTTCGTATGGTAGTAGATTCTTCAGAACTTATATTATGTTGCCTCTGAGTGTTTATTCCACGTAGAGTATTTCCTTCAACTTCTGTGAGTGTGCGCATGCATAGCCCTTCTTTATCAATTATAATATTATGTAACAAACAAATGGTTTTAACAATCAATTCGACTACGTCAATGTCGGTTTCAATTGATTTGGTTAATAAACGCCATTTGTTTGTTATTAAACCAAAAGAACATTCGATTGTTTTCCTTGCATTGGATAACATCGTATTAAACAATTCACACTCAGCCTTATAGCCTATAGCCTTAATAAATAGCTTTTCAGTTGATAGGCTTCATCCGAAAGCATCACAAATGTTGCAGAAATATCCGCATTGGGCAGATTACGCTGTTCGGGAATTTCATATTCTCCTGATTCTATAAGGTTGCGTAAAGTTGAACACTCGAAAATGCCTCCGTCACTTTGTTTGCCATATGCTCCAACTTCGATTGCAACAAACTTATAATCAGCAGAAGCAACATCTTGTAGAACGATAGAAAAGTAATGCTTGTAGTTGAAAAACATGCTGCCAGAGTGAGGTGGACATTTGCAACGAATATGCTTGCCATCGATACTTCCAATGCAATTTGGAAATCCCCATTTTATGTAAAATTCCTCTGCTATTTTCAGTAAATCATCCTTTGATTTCCGATTTAAATGTTTGGAGACATAAGATTGGCAAATAGCAGCACACACTTCGCGAACTATTTTGGCTACTGTGACAACTCCAATACGATAGGAAAAAGCCAGAGATCTAAATGAATTTCCCGTTGCTAGAAACCTGAAATAAAAAAAATTTATTTTGTAATTATATTCTTTATTACAGCCGGTTCTGGTCAGAAAAAATTTAAAAATCTTAAAGACACGTATCGTAGAGAGTTACGTAAGGAAACATTGCCTTCAGGAAGCGCTGCATCGCAGCCTTCTAAATGGCACATTTTAATGACATGAGCTTCATCAAGTGTGTAATGGAACCGCGCCCCATGTCCGGAAATCTCGCACTTGAAAGCACGGAAGATGTACAATTTCGAGAGGATGCAGAACCTGTAACACCAGAACATACCCCTAACAGATTTAAGCGCAAAAGGAATAAGGAGAATGCATTTTTAAAGCTCGAAAGAAAGAAGCTACAGCTTCTTGAACGAGAAAATTTGGAGGAAGATGATGATTATCCATTCTTGATAAGCTTCAAAAAATATATGAAAAAAATGAACGACGAAAAAAAATACAATTTCGTATAAACATGCAGGAAGTGCTCTATGATGTTATGTTTGTTAATCAATCAAGAACCTCAAGCGTTCTTTCATTCGTTCCTTCAGTGAGCAACAGCCCAACAAATACAATACAGGTATCTAATGCATATACATTTATTCCAGAACAGGAATACCAAGAGCATGACCTTGATATTACTCAAATGTCATTTTCAACGAATTTTGTAATAAAAACATGTTTATCACACTTACCTTAGCGTTAATGACAATCTTTCTGCTGAATCAATTGGGGTTTTAAAATTTTTAATTTGTTTTTGGATGTGAGGAGATATTTCATTTAAAATGTATCCAAATGTTTCTCTACTCATTCTGTAGTATTCCTTAAATTTTTCGGGATACTGCAGCAGCTTGGAATGCAAATGGTGGAACTCTCCTTTACATTCCCGTTCTTTCAAAATAGGATGCACTTGGTATTTTTTTAAATTCCCACGGTTTAGGTATTTCTGCCGCAGTAAATAACTGCTCTCCATTAGCAACATTTTACGCTGTTTTGCCCGCATGTTCCTTACTCGTTTACAAACAAAACACAACTAAATCTCTATTAGGCTGCGTTTATAGTCGCTTGTGAAATCACTTAACCATAAACACTTCATCGCTAGCAATATCGCTGGTAAAAATCGCTGGAGCGATTGACCATTAACGCAGCCTAAAGCTTGATCAGCACGAGCGTCGCTCTTATGACTAGATATAAAATAATTTGAATGCAATCATGCGTCTTTGTTGTTGCCCATTTACGCTCACTGTTTTGTTTATGCGCAAGCTCTGCATGTAAATCATAAATCTAAATATCCCTATCTCCTCTGCACTCACTAAGCTAAGCTTGCCATAACTAAGAGGCTGCAGTTAAGGGAATGGAATTGCCTAATTTGCACCAACCAAACCTAGCTCTTAAGTGCAAGCGTTGTATGTTAGAGCTCGGTGTCTGCTGCTTAGAGGAATAACTGTAATGCTCTTTCCAACATTACGTTTTTGCATACAATGGTAAGAGAATTGGTTATGCATTTTAGTTCATATTTAATGTGAACAAAGAAAGTTAATTTTCGTTTCAGTGCATTTTTTAATATTGTTTATATTAAGGATAATAATAACATCGAAAGTTACTTTTTGAATCAGTGAGTTTTTCAATATTCTGATTTTCGTATTATATATATATACATTTCTTTAAAATACATACATATATATATAAGTTCATTTAAAATACGTATTTTATGATAAGTTATGATATAATTTAATTGCTATTACTTAAATATTTAGATAACGATCAACGTATTTTAATTTATTTTATTGTTTTTTAAACACAAGAAAATTAAGTCGATTTTCGACTTAATAATTGAAGCAACATTATATATAGTTGTCTTCTATTTTGCATTTTATATAATAGTGATATAGACGCTGCTTAGTGCATTTAAAAATCAAATAAAACTAAGCAGTCTGAATATTCTATTAAATTAATATAAGTTGGTATATTCCATTTTATTGAATTCTGTACTTTGTATAGACGCTGCAACGTTGTACAGCGAAGTAAATTTTTGACTTATTTTGAAGTATTTATTTATTTATAATACTTACTTAAAATTAAGTTGTTAATTTGTTTTGTTGTTTTTTTTTAACAAAATTAATAAGTCGATTTTAGACTTAATAATTGAAGCAACATTATATATAGTTGCCTTCTATTTTGCATATTATATAATAGTCATATAGACGCTGCTTTAGTGCATTTAAAAATCAAATAAAACTAAGCAATCTGAATATTCTATTAAATTAATATAAGTTGGTATATAAAATTTTATCGAATTCTGTACTTTGTATAGACGCTGTAACGTTGTACAGTGAAGTAAATTTTTGACTTATTTTGAAGTATTTATTTATTTATAATACTTACTTTAAATTAAGTTGTTAATTTGTTTTGTTGTTTTTTTTTAAACAAAATTAATAAGTCGATTTTAGACTTAATAATTGAAGCAACATTATATATAGTTGTCTTCTATTTTGCATATTATATAATAGTTATATAGACGCTGCTTAGTGCATTTAAAAATCAAATAAAACTAAGCAGTCTGAATATTCTATTAAATTAATATAAGTTAGTATATTCCATTTTATTGAATTCTGTACTTTGTATAGACGCTGCAACGTTGTACAGCGAAGTAAATTTTTGACTTATTTTGAAGTATTTATTTATTTATAATACTTACTTTAAATTAAGTTGTTAATTTTTTTTGTTGTTTTTTTTTTAACAAAATTAATAAGTCGATTTTAGACTTAATAATTGAAGCAACATTATATATAGTTGTCTTCTATTTTGCATATTACATAATAGTTATATAGACGCTGCTTTAGTGCATTTAAAAATCAAATAAAACTAAGCAGTCTGAATATTCTATTAAATTAATATAAGTTGGTATATTCCATTTTATTGAATTCTTTACTTTGTATAGACGCTGCAACGCTGTACAGCGAATTCAATTTTTGACTTATTTTGAAGTATTTATTTATTTATAATACCTACTTTAAATTAAGTTTTTAATTTGTTTTGTTATTATAATAACATCGGAAGTTAATTTTTGAATCAGTGAGTTTTTCAATATTCTGATTTTCGTATTATATAAGTATATATAAAATACGTATTTTATGATAAGTTATAAAAAAATTTACTTGCTATTATTTATATTATTAAATAACGATCAACGTATTTTAATTTCTTTTGTTGTTTTTTAAACACAAGAAAATTAAGTCGATTTTCGACTTAATAATTGAAGCAACATCATATATAGTTGTCTTCTATTTTGCATATTATATAATAGTTATATAGACGCTGCTTAGTGCATTTAAAAATCAAATAAAACTAAGCAGTCTGAATATTCTATTAAATTAATATAAGTTAGTATATTCCATTTTATTGAATTCTGTACTTTGTATAGACGCTGCAACGTTGTACAGCGAAGTAAATTTTTGACTTATTTTGAAGTATTTATTTATTTATAATACTTACTTTAAATTAAGTTGTTAATTTTTTTTGTTGTTTTTTTTTTAACAAAATTAATAAGTCGATTTTAGACTTAATAATTGAAGCAACATTATATATAGTTGTCTTCTATTTTGCATATTACATAATAGTTATATAGACGCGGCTTTAGTGCATTTAAAAATCAAATAAAACTAAGCAGTCTGAATATTCTATTAAATTAATATAAGTTGGTATATTAAATTTTATTGAATTCTATACTTACGTACAGACACTGTAACGTTGTAACAATCGTTTTACAGTGAAGTCAATTGACTCACAGCCAAATTAAAATATCTCTATTGAAACTTTAGATATTAGTGGTGTTTTGGTGCCGCATTCAGTTGTTGCCATAATTGGTGTTGGAGCCTGCCTTTTTATACCCTTAACCCATAAAATGGGTAAATAAGGGTATAATGGTTTTGTGCAAAAGTATGTAACAGGCAGAAGGAAGCATCTCCGACCCCATAAAGTATATATATTCTTGATCAGCATCAACAGCCGAGACGATATAGCCATGTCCGTCTGTCCGTCTGTATGAACGCGTGGATCTCAGAGACTACAAGAGCTAGAGACTTTAGATTTTGTATTTAAGTTCTCCCATACTATGAGCAGAACAAGTTTGCTTCAGGTTATCGATAACTATTCTAGTTTCCGATATACACATGGAATCGATAACAAAGAAATATCGAATTTGGAAAATCTAAAAATGAGGGTTGACGTAATGGGTAATGATAGAACTTTTCTGAAAATTTCGTCCAAATCGGTTGAGAAACACCGGAGATATTGAACTTAATCGATTGAAGCTAAGTCAGTATACCAAAGTCTTACATAAATTTAATTTATTTATTGCAACTGGGTTCAGGGTATCTTCTAGTCGGGCTCTCCCGACTAGAGCCTTCTTACTTGTTAGATCTATTTCCTACCTTTTATTTGGTAGGCAAGGCTTCCATGGCACCATACGCCAAAATATTGTTGAACATGTTGTAACCAACTGGGAAATTTTTGCTTGCTTCAGTATAAACTTAAATGGAGAGTGTTATAGCACTTCTGAACCATAGACGAATAATGTAACAAGACGGGTCTTCAGAGCTGGAATGTTATGTTAATTAACAGAGTCACAACCACGAAGCGGACAACTGGGGAAACATCGAATAGCCAGTATTTTTCATTACTTTTTTCCACACTTTACTCGCAACAATGCCAGCTTGTGCATAGTCGGCCATCATTGTTTAGCTTTTTGTTCATCATTGTTTAGCTTTTTGTTGTGACTGCAAAGTGTTGCGAAGCGCAAGGCATAATTAAATGTTGTCCAACTTCGTTTCTCTTGTTGTTGTCGCAAGATTTGAAATCGACAATTTTAGACTTTTGCTTCTTTCGGCTTGCTGCTGCTCACCAAGAAAGGGTGGTATAGACTTCATATGAACTTTGTGCAGTTGTAGAGCAAAACATGAGATACTTTAATACAATGTCTGTTTATATGTTTATTTATATTTTGGCAATAAGTTTGGGCTTTCACAACTTATAAGACAAGTTTTATATAAATAAATTAACTAACACTTAAACACACGTATTTTGTCTTTGCATACTTAAAATAAATTATTAATATATTAAAATTATATATTCAGGTTTTGTTGACGATAACTGAAAATTGTGACAAGGGGTATTTTTACTTCGTTCTATTTGTGCATCTCATCTACGACAAGCCAGCACGTTGCTTGTTTTGTTTCAGCTCCGCTTTGTGGCCAGTATATTAAAGGAGAGGCGGCGGGCCAGCGGAAAGCAAGAACGGTAAAAATGTGTTAGTATGCGTATGCATGTGCGTTTGCTTCATTTTTGCTGGGCCTGCTCGTTGAGATTTTTGTTAGTATTTCTTTTTACGTTTTTTCGACAAATACACTATTCAATACATCGCTGCATAGCTGTGTCATAGATGCGAAAGAGTATGAATGAACAGCAATGCAAAAGGAAGAAACTTACCCCAAGATGCTTATCCAGACAGATTAAATTGCAATTAGCACTGAGATCAATATGTTGCAAACTTCAGAATGAGCCCTCGTTATGCTATGCAAGGTTTACAGTCAGGGCAAATAGCTTAGGCCCAGACTCTGCATTGTTTTTTTATACCCTTAACCCATAAAATGGGTAAATAAGGGTATAATGGTTTTGTGCAAAAGTATGTAACACGCAGAAGGAAGCATCTCCGACCCCAGAAAGTATATATATTCTTGATCAGCATCAACAGCCGAGACGATATAGCCATGTCCGTCTGTCCGTCTGTATGAACGCGTGGATCTCAGAGACTACAAGAGCTAGAGACTTCAGATTTTGGATATAAGTTTTCCTATAACATGAGCAGAACAAGTTTGCTTCAAATTATCGATAACTATTCTGGTTTCCGATATACACATGGAATCGATAACAAAAATATCGAATTTGGAAAATCTAAAAATGAGGGTTGAGTAATGGGTAATGATAGAACTTTTCTGAAAGTTTCGTCCAAATCGGTTAAGAAACACCGGAGATATCGAATCTTATCGCTTGAAGCTAAGTCAGTTTACCAAAGTCTTACATAAATTTTATTTATTTATTGTATTTATTATATCCCGACTAGAGCCTTCTTACTTGTTTTTCTTAGGTTTTCGTAGGCAAATAATACAAAAATATGCACCAAATTTATTCTAAATATTGGCTGTTTAGGGTTTGCCGAGATTCATAATATTAGAGAAAGGTCACTGAATTCCATGGCAAATATGTCAGGGACTAATAATAACCATTATTTTTAAAAATTGAACCAAAAAGGTCTCAATAAATTAACCAAAAAAATAAAAATCTTGCATTTAACCATTATAATTGAGAAGAAATATTTTGGTCATATTTAACCATTATTTTGACCAAAAACTTTTATTGGTCATATTTAACCATTATTCTGACCAAAAAATTATATTGGTCATATTTAACCATTATTCTGACCAAAAAATTATATTGGTCACCAAAGACCTTTATATATATATATTTTTTTTTTTTGGTCAGCCAAAGACCTTTATAAATTTTTTTTTTTTTGGGTCTGTTTAGTTTAAATTGTTCGATTATCTCATTTGGTTCAAAAGTTATGATTTTTGATATGAAAAAACTCAAATGGCCCCACTGTGCGACGATACCACACCACGAATCTTAGGCGGCTTGAACAACACACAATGCAAGCAGAACACGCCCTTGAGTCTACGCGAATATACAAGCCAAGGCTTGTACAAATTAAGCCACTCGTAGTTAAATTTTCGTTTTAAATGACTGGCGTCAGCGGCAAAATCGTAATTTGGAGAAGGCACCCAGCATTTCGTCAGGAGCTCACGTTTCTTTGTTTCGTTCATAGCATTTGCTCCGTTAATCCAGAAACCAATATCATTTGGGTGACAATTGTCTTCAGTAGTAACGTCGCATTCGGCTTCTGTGTTTGTTCGTTCAGGACTTTTTTCGCTGCTATCAGAGCTGCTTGATCTATGCTTTCTTTTGGATGCTAAATAAAAAGCAATAAATGTGACCAGTGCACTTGAAACTGTAGCGTGCTAATATAACTTACATTTAAAAAACAGTCGAATGTCCATATTTTGTTTTTTCCAAATATAATTGTACGCGATGTTATTGTTTATTTGTTATTGTTTATCGAAATTATCAGACGCAAGTTTCGATGTGAATGTCGATAACAAGCAATGAGCAAACTCTGCGATAAATTTTATTATTTTTGCGTATGAATAATCAGCTGCCCCCCCCCCCCCTGCCCCCACCTGGCTACGCCCTTGGATCTATACCGTGTAATAGATCAGTGGCAGCACAATCCTGTTTATATGTTATTTAAATTGTACCTTATTAATTTATTAATATATTTTTATTCAATACTTCTTGCGCAGCATTGACTTCCAAAACAATAAATATGGCTCTATTGGAGCCTGAATTAGGCCAACTTTGTTAATATTATTAGAAAAATGTATAAGCCGGCTCTTGACCGACATGTTGTTGTTTTTTTTACGACTGTAAATAGCTGCTAAAAGCTATTTACTGCCAGTAGCATTTTAACATAACATTTCAACATTTTCATTGTTCAACACTACCGTACCAGCAGTAGCTAACAGAACTGCAGACCTAAAATGTAAGTAGTGTACTGACGCTGTACGGGACCATTTTTTTTATATGAAGTTTTTGCTGTACGGGAGCTGTACAGGCGTCTGCGTACAGGCCTTTATGTTAAATGGTCTTTGCTGCAAACATATAAAAATATATATGTATGTGGGTATAGTGCATAGCTTCACTATAGCAACGTCGCAAAAAGTGATAAGAAATAAACATAACATATGATCGTGTGACGTATACACGCTCATATGTTTATACAAGCAAAAGAAGGGCGCACAGCAAGCGAAGAAGCAACTGCGCGCTGTAAAATCGCTGGCTATGGGCATGTACACAGAGCATGGCTGGCTGGCTGTGCTATGAGGGAAAAAAAGCATAGCAAAGTCGGCAAGCCGAGTGGCTTGATGATCGGGCACGAAATGCGCTGGCAGAGCAAAAAGTCTACAACAGCGCTCTGTGAGAGAGGTGTCGCCACGATTGCCTATTCCAACTGGCAGTCAGAATTTGGCCTCATGACGACTCTATATGAGCTTCATACTTGTTGGTTTACCCAGTTTATCCGTAAATTGTCCGATTTCGTGCGGAATTGTTGCTAGATTTTTCGTAAAAACATAAATTTTTGTTAGCCCGGAACACGCTGTATCGAGGTCCATCCATCCCTGAGTAGCCGATTTGCTAGCTGGCTATCGATACAGTGTTGGGAAGAAGGCCGGATCATAACAATTTTAAAAAATTTTTAAAATTATTTTAAAAATCACTAACAATGTTTTGTATGAGCAATTCGTTCGTTCACTTATGAGCTACATATATACAAATATTTTCAATGAAATCGATAGGAGTGCTATTAGAATCCAATGACAAAATGCCAAAACGCGTATAAAGTTTGCGGCGTCAACGAAACGGATTCATATAATTCAAAGCTCATTTATTACCAGTCAATGTTGTACGGACCGACTTGAAATTTAAAGGACGTATTTTTGATGCAGGTCTTTGCGGGATAAAAATTGTGGAAGATATACGCATTCCAGTTCTTTAAAAGTGAGGGGGCTGGGAGCATAGTGTTTGGGCGTGGCATCCAATGTTTTGATGCTAATCTTATTGGGACGTAACCAGCAATTTTTCCACCAAATATGGCGACTAGCTTAAAAACTGAGATACACGTATTCCCGTTTTTATCGACGAGGTGGGGTGGCTGAGGCGGAAGGAGTGGGAGACGTCATCAACTATCTTGGCACTTAATTTTGTGGCTCTAGCTTTAACACTGTCGAAGATATAGGCGTTTCCGATTTCAAAATTCGGGGGCGCTTTTTTAACCTTAAAACCGTAAACTGGGCACTCAGTGCCCAAAGCGGTTTTCAAGGCCGAATATCTCGTAGTGCAGTTTTCGAAACCATTCCTTTGGTATGACTTTTCGATAGCCTGTACTCTTGGCTACTTATATTCAAATTTCATAAAAATCCGGCCATATTTGGCAAAGTTATTAACGAAAACATGAAATATGCCCCTAAACCGTAAATACGGGCACTCAGTGAAAAAAATTTGTTTTTCAAACCCTAAATGATGCTTGTATAGGGTTTTTTTTTCTTGACACATGTTACTTTTTCTACCTAGACCGGTTTTTTTGCTCGACACATGTTTACTTCTTCTACCTGGACCGGTTTTTTTGATACTCACAAGGGTAAAATGCTGTTTTATTTCAAAGTTTTGGTCAGTTTGAATTCAATCGTGTCAGCAGCAAGATACAATTTTTAGTTTGTGGAAGTGAAAAAAATAAAAATGAATCAAGACGCGGAAAATCTAAACCAATATTTATACAACAAGGACAATTTGACTGAGGAAGAAGAAAGGCTGTTGGAAGAGTATTTGGGCGAGGACAACAATGGAATTGGTGGACGTAATTACAGTTTATTATCAACGAATGAATCAAGTGGCGAAGAAAATATTATACCAAGTGATGAAAGTGACTTTGATGAAAGTGACAATGAGCCGCTTTCTAACATACGCTTTAGAGAGTACTTGGAACAAAACACTGAACTTTTTGAAAGCACTGAATTAGAGGACCAACTTATACCAGTTGAGCCAAATCGTGGACATAAATATTCTAGCCAAGGTAGAATTAATAATACAGTTTGGTGGTCATAGGCAACTGCTGCTGAAAAAACAAGGACGCAACATGCAAAAAATTTACGCATTCATTCGCTACCTATATCAAATGGTACGTGGCTTTTCCTGTAAAAGGAAGGCAAACCGCTGGCCCATGGCAGAATTTAGCAACATAGTTGACGCTGCTGCATTAGCAGCATACAGGCTGTTTGAAATATGCCATCCAGCTTGGATTACAAGAACACCAGAAAAAAGGAAGACATTTATCAAAGAACTGGCAATGGATTTGGCTCTCAATCATCTGCGCTCAAAAACTAAAGTAAATTTGACAACAAAACTGGCAATGGACCTAATAGGATTCAAATATGACACCACTGTCCAACGGCAGCTCTCAACTATTCAGGTAGTTTGCATATAAAATATTTCGTTTTATTTATTTATTTGTTTGTTTTTTTTTTTTTTTTAGACAAACCTACAAAAAAGCGCTGCGTTTCATGCCAAAAAGAAAAAAAGAACAATAAAAAAACTGCCCAGTGTGACCTTTGTTATTTGCCAATGTGTACCAAACACTACAATAGGAGTTGACAACCCTGCTATATTCGTAAATTCAATTATGAGTCGGATTCAAACAGCGACAGTGATAATAATCAGCCAACAACATCGACAGCAGCAAATAGCAGAAAACGCCGTAGAAATTCGCCAATAAGTTTATAATTTTTAAGTTTTATTTCAAATAAATATTTTATAACATATATATTATGAATGAATTTTTTGTTCATTAGGCTTAGTTTTAACAATAAATAAAAAAACAAGTAAGAAGGCTCTAGTCGGGAGAGCCCGACTCGAAGATACCCTGAACCTAGTTGCAATAAATAAATTAAATTTATGTAAGACTTTGGTATACTGACTTAGCTTCAATCGATTAAATTCAATATCTCCGGTATTTCACAACCGATTTCGACGAAATTTTCAGAATAGTTCTATCATTACCCATTACTTCAACCCTCATTTTGAGATTTTCCAAATTCGATATTTGGTGTTAGCGATTCCATGTGTAAGTTAACACGCGCAAGCCTGAGTTAGCTGACAACGCTGTTGCGCCGGATGCCGTCGCGACAAAGTTGCAGCCGAAATATGAAACTCGCACGCGCAAGCAGCCTGATCACCCGTTGAAGACGCCGACTCAGCATTCAGCCGGCATTCCAGCGAGCAGCGGCGGCTTCATGGTTCGATGCAGTTTGCCTAAGAGTTTAGTTTAAGAATTGTTCTCAAACATACTTATAAAAAGGTATTTCTTTTCAATTGGCGCCCAAATGGCAAAAAAACCTACGACTAGTTAATAACTTTCGTATCATTTAAACGGGAAAATCCTCTAAAAAAAAACAGGAGTCCCGATATTAACAAAACAGTGAAGTGAATGTTAAAAAAAAAACACACGCAAAAACAATAAAAAAGTGAGCGTTACAACAAAAAAAAACAAAACGCAAAGAACCAACAAAAACACACAAAATAGAGTGAGTGTTACAACACAAACAAAAACACAAAATTCCAAAAAACACAAAAACACACAAAGTAAGTGTTACAACAATAACATAAACAAAAAAAAAAAAAACCAACAAACACAAAGAGAAAAACAATAAAGTGAGTGTTACAACAATAGGAGAAAAACACAAGAACTAACACTGAACAATAAAGTGATCAACATTAAAAAATTAACATTGTCATAGAAACAAAAAAAAAAAAAAAACGCAAGAACTAACAGTGAACAATAAAGTGATCAACAAATTAACATTGTCATAACAACAAAACACAAAAAAAAAAAAAACTGAGCGTTCTAAACATCGAAAACAAAAAACATGGAGCAGCCGGCGAATATCAACAAACAACGAAAACATCACAGCGCAGCGGCCACCACATCGAGCGATAAGAGGCATATTATATTTCAAAAATGTGAGTGAGATGTTCATTTTTCTTTTTGCAATCCAAATAAACGAACAATAAAAATACAAAGCTGTCTCATATGAGTTTTCATTTCGTTTACAAAGTAATAAGCTTTAATAAAAACTGCCTGTTGCAATAAATATTGCGAGACCCTTATAACTGACACTAGAATAAATTCCGGAGTGGTCTGAAATTATTTATGCTGCGCCCAAGTCAAACAAAAACGGACGACAGTAGTGGAGACGAACTTATATCTTCGTACTTAGAACAAAAAACAAAAAAAATGAATTCGGAACAAATTGCACAGATGGAGGCAAAGGTTCAGGCAGCCCTTGACCAACAAGCGCGCTTATTCGAAGATAAGATAGCCTCTCTTACATATCAGTTTCATCAGTTAAATAATTCTGCCCCACAAATATAAGTTTTTAAAGAAATAGAACTCAAGCCAGAGGTAAAGTGCGACGAGTCACTAGAAATTATAAAGTCCATTCCCGAGTTCGACGGGAAACAAGAAAATTAAAATTAGCTGCTTCTACAGCTTACAAAGTGTTTGAGCCACACTATGGCAGCTCAAAACATTATCAGGCAGTAGCCATAATTCGAAACAAAGTAAGGGGACCAGCAGCTACCGTGCTGGCTTCATTCAACACAGTGTTGAACTTCAGGGCCATTATTGCTACATTAGATTTCACGTACGCGGATAAAACACCGATGCATGTAATTCAACAACAGTTAAGCACGCTTCGGCAGGGCGACTTGCCATTGCTAACATATTTCGATGAGGTAGAAAAAAAGCTCACCTTGTTACAAAATAAAACGCTTATGACACACGAACCAGCTGCAGCAGCCGTATTAAACGAAAAATTTAGAAACGATGCACTTCACACTTTCGTGTCAGGGTTGAAAAAATCTCTGAGATGGGCCGTTTTTCCGGCACAACCCAGGGACCTCCCATCAGCTTTGGCTCTAGCTCAAGAAGCTGAGTCAAGCAATGAGAGAGGCATTTTTGCAGCAAATTTTGCAAAACACCTCGAGGAAAAACCCCAAAAGCCAAACTATCAAAAATCCCAGAACTGGCGTCAGAACGCCCAACAAGAGAAGGAAGGCAATTCCCAAAACAGAACCCGTACTTCCAGAAAAACCAGAAAGATCAAAACCAGCAAAAACCAAGTAGCTCGAAAAACCGCTACAACAATCAAAAGTCCCAAGGGCGGGCGCCTGAGCCAATGGAGGTGGATCCATCTTCGCGCTCTAGGCAACCCGCACAGGGCTACAGAAACAACCAAGGGTATGGTGACCAGTCCATGAGGACTCAGCAAAACGTAAATCACTTACCACAGGAAGAAGGTACCGGTGACTACGAGTCACTGTCAAAGCATGAGGCAGCTGAAATTGAAGAAGATTTGTCCGGGGCCGAAAGCTGCAATTTTTTAGCGGAAACTCCCTGCTTCCGTTCGTAAGGCGAATGGTCGCAGGGCAAACTATCAAACTTTTGATAGACACAGGGGCCTCAAAGAATTATATAAAACCCCTTCCCGGACTGGCACATTGGATGCCAGTTAACAGCCCTTTTCAAGTAAACTCAATCCACGGGCACACCAAGATTGAGCAGAAATGTCTCATCCATCTTTTCGACGTTAAGTCGTACTTTTTCATGCTGGAGTCACTAAATGACTTCGACGGCATAATCGGCCTTGATCTGTTAAAACAGGTCAACGCTCGGATAGATTTAACTAACAATGTCATAAAAGATGACAATGGAAGTGAAAAAATCGAGTTCACTAAGTGCCAACAAGTGAACCACATTCGGATTAATGACACGGATGTTCCCCCCGCTGTCAGATCCACCTTCGATCGTATGATCAATAAAATGGTAAAGGCATTCGCGGACGTTAACGAGTCCCTTCCGTACAACATAAATACGGTTGCCACAATACCAACGGATGACGAACCAGTTTACTCTAAACTGTATCCGTATCCAAAAGGTGTGTCAGACTTTGTCAATGCAGAAGTTAAACAACTTCTAGCGAACGGCATAATACGACCATCAAAGTCTCCATATAATAACCCAATATGGGTTGTCGACAAAAAAAATATCGATGAAGCGGGACACAAGCACAAGCGTCTAGTTATTGACTTTAGGAAACTAAATCAAAAAACAACAGATGACAAATACCCTATACCATCAATCTCGACTATATTGTCGAACTTGGGTGAGGCTCAGTATTTTACTACGCTAGACCTCAAATCAGGGTTTCACCAAATCGAATTAGCTGAAAGAGACAGAAGAAAGACAGCGTTCTCTGTTAACAACGGGAAGTATGAGTTTTGCAGACTTCCCTTCGGGCTAAAAAATGCCCCTAGCATTTTTCAACGAGCCATCGATGATGTGCTCCGTGAACAAATCGGAAAGATATGTTATGTCTACGTTGATGACGTAATAATCTTTTCCGCAGACCACATCAGAGATATTGAATGGGTCTTGAAAAACCTTAGAGATGCAGGCATGCGAGTATCCCAAGAAAAATCAAAGTTTTTCAAAAAAAGCGTTGAGTATTTGGGATTCACAGTATGCAGAGGCGGAATTCAGTCCTCGCCCGATAAAGTGAAAGCGATTAAAGACTTTCCACAACCAAAAACTCTATTTGCTCTTAGGTAATTTTTGGGTCTAGCACGCTACTATAGCTGCTTTATAACAGGCTTTGCCAGCATCGCAAGGCCTTTAACAAATATTCTCAAGGGCGACAATGGCAAAGTAAGTGCCAATTATTCAAAAAAAGTAATAATTGAATTGTCACCAGAGCAAAGCGAGGCCTTTGATAGGCTTAAGAACATACTAGCCTCAGAAGACGTAATGTTGTCCTATCCGAATTACAAAAAGCCTTTCGACCTCACAACTGATGCGTCTGGCCACGGACTGGGTGCGGTACTGTCTCAAGACGGTCGACCCATAACAATGATCTCGCGAACTCTGCGGGGTAACGAGGTAAAATTCGCCACAAATGAGCGTAAACTTCTCGCCATTGTATGGGCACTCAAAAACCTCAGGAATTATTTGTATGGCGTTAGAAATCTTAACATCCATACAGACCATCAGCCATTAACCTTTTTGGTATCGGACAAGAATCCGAATGCCAAAATAAAGCGTTGGAAAGCTTTTATTGATGAGCACAACGCAAACATAATTTATAAACCCGGAAAAGAGAATTTGGTGGCGGACGCGCTGTCTCGCCAAAATGTCAATGCGTTAGAGGATTCAGCAGATTCTGATGCTGCTACCATTCATAGTAAAGAATCCCTCACATACACCATTGAATCCACAGACAAACCGGTGAATTGTTTTAGGAACCAGATTATTCTGGAAGAGGGAACTATTCCCCAACAAAAGACGTTTATTTTGTTTAAAACAAAAAACTCGTCATATTATCAATTTTTCCGATCGCAACACATTACTGCAGACCATTAAAGAAACAGTAAACGCTGACGTAGCCAACGCAATCCACTGTGAGCTACCCATACTGGCCTTGATCCAGCACGGATTGGTCGAAGCATTCCCTTCTATCACTTTTAGATATTCCAAGAATTATGTTACGGACATTACAAACCCAACCGAACAAAGGGAAATTGCTACAGTTGAGCATAACCGCGCCCACAGAGCGGCGCAGGAAAATGCAAAGCAAATACTCAGGGACTATTTTTTTCCAAAAATTGGTCGCCTAACGTCAGAAATAGCGGCGAATTGCAGAGTCTGTACCATGCGTAAACATGATCGGCACCCAAAAAAACAAGAGATAGGGAAAACCCCGATACCAACATATGCCGGAGAAATGTTGCATATAGATGTTTACTCCACCGATGGTAAATACTTTTTAACTTGCATCGACAAGTTTTCCAAATTCGCAGTAGTACAGCCCATACGGTCCCGCGCAATTGTAGATATAAAAGCCCCACTTCTACAACTTTTAAATTTGTTTCCAAAAACAGAAAGCATCTACTGCGACAATGAAAAATCCCTGAACTCAGAAACCATTAAATCCATGCTTAGCAACAGCTTTGGCGTCGAGATTTCTAACGCCCCACCCTTGCATAGCTCCTCTAATGGGCAGGTTGAGCGGTTTCACGGTACCCTCGGAGACATAGCACGTTCTTATAAGTTGGAAACACAGGTGGAGGACACTGTTGAGAATATTCTCCTTGCAACCGTCAAGTACAACAGGTCAATCCACTCGGTAACAAATGAGAGGCCCATAGACGTAATCCACGCAACTTCCAAAAACAACACAGCGCAGATTAGGGAAAAGATTGCAGATGCTCAAAGAAAGACACTTGACCTTATGAATAAAAATACGGTCTACAAGTCGTATAAAGCAGGAGAAAAGGTCTGGATAAAAAATAATAGAAGGTTAGGAAACAAGCTATCACCCTTATTTACAGAAGCAACAGTAGAGGCAGACCTAGGTACGACGGTTCTCATTAAAGGGAGGGTGGTCCATAAGGACAACCTAAAATAAGCATTCTGCTCTAAAAAATAAATTTTTTTTATATAAAAAAATTTAAACATTTTAAGTAATTTTATTGCACAAATTTTTATATTCATTTTAGGTTAGGATACTTTTTCAGTTTAACAATGGCAGCCATGACTCTGACTGAAGCGACACTGAGACTTAACGACTATTCACACGCGGACTACATACCTATAGTTGACGGAGACGTAACGATTTGGGACGAGTACAGCTACATGGGACATACAACGAACTTGACATCATTCGAAACTTACATCGACGAGACACAAAAATTAATATACAAGTTACCTAAGGACCACATGAGACAGGTACTGAGAACTGACATACAACACATAGCCACCCTTATAGCCTCCCTGACAGTTCACCACCGACAAGCACGCAGTATCAACATGATAGGTAGTGCCCTTAAGGCAATTGCAGGAACCCCAGATTTTGACGACTGGGAACAAATTAAATTTAAACAAGGTCAGCTAGTAGAATCCGAAAATAGACAGATAGAGATCAATAACAAATTCCAGGCGAGACTTAATGACGTTTCAAGAACACTCAATGAAATTTTAAAACCAGATGCAGAGGTCGAACATTTTTACGCAACAATTTTGGCAAAAAATAGAATGATTATCACCAACCTGGAGGACTTAATCCTCTTGGTTACACTCGCAAAAATAAATCTAATCAGCCCTCTCATATTAGACAGTATTGATATAAAAGAATTGCTAAATGAACAACTTACGAATACTAGCATAACTGACCTTTTAGAGGTTTCACATATTAAAGCTTTCCAAAACTCTGAACTAATGTATTTTCTAATAAAATATCCTAAACCATTGTTAAATTGTAAGAAAATAGATATTTTCCCTGTTCAACATAATAATATAATATTAGATTTAGAAGAAGGAAATACGGTGGCCGATTGCGGAACAAAAACCTTCGCTGTGCGTGACTGCGCTGCCACTGTGAGCACTACTTTCTGTAGAAGACTACAGAACACCTCGTGTGCCCAACAACTGGTGTCTGGAACCGTCGCACAATGTGCCACACGCCCCGGGCACCTGGAAGCTGTAACAATAATCGGCGAGGGCATCGTGGTAATAAACAACGCAACCATGAATGTAGTCGACAGCAATGGAAACAGCCAGATAGTAGCGGGAACTTTCCTCGCCACTTACGACGAACACGTCTTCTTGAATGGTACCCGTTACGTGAACCATCGAGGCATCCTGAAGAAGAAGCCTGCCGTATCTACGTTAGCCGTGGTCAACGTCACTCTCTTCAGAGAACACCTGAGCCTCCCATTCCTGCACGACCTGAGCCTAAAGAATCTCCAACACATCGGGGATCTTAGATCAAAGGTATCATCTAGGTCATTTGGCTGCTTGGCACTCATCGCCTTATTCCTACTCCTCGTGGGCGCCTGGAGATTATACCAGCGCAGAGCAAACAAGAAGAAACCCGAGGACGTGTTTCCATCTACTAGGGGAGGAGTTAACACGCGCAAGCCTGAGTTAGCTGACAACGCTGTTGCGCCGGATGCCGTCGCGACAAAGTTGCAGCCGAAATATGAAACTCGCACGCGCAAGCAGCCTGATCACCCGTTGAAGACGCCGACTCAGCATTCAGCCGGCATTCCAGCGAGCAGCGGCGGCTTCATGGTTCGATGCAGTTTGCCTTAGAGTTTAGTTTAAGAATTGTTCTCCAACAGCTCAAACGAGCCAGTAAATAAAAACATACTTATAAAGATATTTCCTTTTAAATAAATAAAACATACTTATAAAAAGGTATTTCTTTTTAATTTGTATATCGGAAACCAGAATAGTTATCGATAATTTGAAGCAAACTTGTTCTGCTCATGGTATAGGAAAACTTATATACAAAATCTGAAGTCTCTAGCTCTTGTAGTCTCTGAGATCCACGCGTTCATACAGACGGACAGACAGACAGACAGACGGACGGACAGACGAACATGGCTATATCGTCTCGGCTGTTAATGTTGATCAAGAATATATATACTTTATGGGGTCGGAGATGCTTCCTTCTGCCTTTTTCATACTTTTGCACAAAACGATCATACCCTTATTTACCCATTTTACGGGTTAAGGGTATAAAAATAACATTTTATCTCAAACCAACGAAATAATAGTGTTTTTATTGAAAAAAATGCATGCAAAAAGACGTTTTCCCATAAGAAAAGCATTATGGGCACTCAGTGCCCGTATTTACGGATATGTGTTGTAAAACCTGTTTACGGTTTGAAGGTTGAAACAGTTTTTTGGGGGACACCAGTATCTATCTCTTTGCCAAATTTGGTAAGTCTATCTGTAAGGCATAGAATCCAAATCTTGGCATTTGCATCTGGATGTATATTTCTTCTTCTGTATTTCTCTGTACTTTTCTATAGTTTTCTTTATTACTCTGTATTTTTCTATATTTCTCTTAATTTTTCTGTGCATCCATTTACTTTTATGTATTTTTCTCTGTTTTTATGCTCGATACCGATGGTAAAGAGTATATTGGGTTTGTGCAATGTCCGTCATGGTGTCTGTCCGTCTGTATGAACGCAACTTTTCTCCACACCCTTCAAGCTTGAGACTTGTAACTTTCCAATTATCTTTATCTATGGCATAGTAAATTATAGTGTCAAGATTGGGGTTCAACGATAGCTGGGGGGCTGACAAATCGATTAATTCGATAACTCAAAGCCAATAAATCCACATATTTCGCAAATCCTTACAGCTAGAACTACCAACCTTGGTAAGAAGATAGCTACTAGCAACTCCCAAAGAACTGCATCATTTTTGAGCAACGCCTACCCATTCCGCCCCCAGCCACCCGCATTTTGAAGTCAAACAAGTAAGAAGGCTCTAGTTGGGAGAGCCCGACTAGAAGATACCCTGAACCCAGTTGCAATAAATAAATTAAATTTATAATTGACTTAGGTATACTGACTTAGCTTCCATCGATTAAGTTCAATATCTCCGGTGTTTCTCAACCGATTTGGACGAAATTTTCAGAAAAGTTCTATCATTACCCATTACGTCAACCCTCATTTTTAGATTTTCCAAATTCGATATTTTTTGTTATCGATAGTGTTTGGTTACGCAGTTAACTAAACCAAAAGCAGCATTAACAGAACCATAACTCTCTTATCTCTAATCGCTATAACCTATCATGCTCTGCGCAGCATAAGAGCAAATTAACGTAAATTCTAACTATTGTTTTGCATAAGCTCTTATACTTAGTTTATTACATTGTCTGTTGTTGGCCCTTGGCCTTCAGCTGAGTGCAAGCCGCTGCTGCATTTCTGCAGCAGTTCAATTCAATAAAATTCGTCGGTTACTCAGCATCGATCGTTGTCTGTTTCGCGACAAACGAAAAATCGCTATTTATTGCACAGCCCAAATCGGGGTTAGTTGCAATATTCAACTTTAACCCGTTTGTAAATTAATTTAATTTCGGCCACGAAGGAAAAATAAATCAAATTATATTAATGCAAATCCCGCAGCATTAATAATTTGTTGAGTGACATTTTGAAAATTCGATAGCTATTGAAAAAGCTCAATAGCTCAACAGATAGCATGTGTATATCGGAAACCAGAATAGTTATCGATAATTTGAAGCAAACTTGTTCTGCTCATGGTATAGGAAAACTTAAATACAAAATCTCAAGTCTCTAGCTCTTGTAGTCTCTGAGATCCACGCGTTCATACAGACGGACGGACAGACGGACGGACAGACTGACGGACAGACGGACATGGCTATATCGCCTCGGCTGTTGATGCTGATCAAGAATATATATACTTTATGGGGTCGGAGATGCTTCCTTCTGTTTGTTACATACTTTTGCACAAAACTATTATACCCTTTTTTACCCATTGTATGGGTTAAGGGTATAAAAAGCATATGTATATCTCCCACAGTTTTTGAGTTAAGGCAACCAAATTTTGTGCCAAGATAGGTGATGATGACCCCCAAAAAAACGACATCAAAAGTTTGGATGCCACGCCCACCCATACCATGCTAGCCGCCCCATTCTGCCCCACCGTCTCCCTAAAAACGAGAATGCGTGTATCATTCATAGTGTTTAGGCTAGAGCCACTAACTTTGGCAAAATTTTGAAGGAATATAGCTGTAGGCATCCCCATCTGCATCGGAGAATCATTAAGGCAGCGTATACCCCTTCCGCATCCGTATACCGCAATCGGTTGTATTTGTTGGTGCATTTATTGGAATTTTTTGTGTTATTTTATTGTTTTTATACTCGATACCGATGGTAAAGAGTATATTGGGTTTGTGCAATGTCCGTCATGGTGTCCGTCCGTCCGCATGTTCACAACTTTTTTCCACACCCTTCAAGCTAGAAACTTGAAACTTTCCAAATATCTTTATCTATGGCATAGTCAAATCTGCATCAAAAGTTTGGATGCTTTCCGCCCCCAGCCTCCTTGACCCACCTTTTAGAAACTCCGTGCTAGAGTCACCAAATTTGGTATGAAGATAGCAATTGACATTCCACAAAGATCTGCAGCAAAAATGTAGATGCCATGACCACCCATACCGCTCCCAGCCCCGTCGATCCACCTTTTACAAACTTTAAGCCAAAGTCACAAAATTTTGTAGGAATATAGCTGGTGGCATCCCCATCTGCATCAGACAATCTTTGAGACTGCGTACACCCCTGCTGCATCCGCACCCCTTTGCAATCAGGCCAGTTTTTCCCGGTTCTAACATAGGTATCGAGTATACCGCAGTCGGTTGCGTTTGACTGCAACGTTTCCACTTGTTGATAATATGGTGAAAAAAGACATAGTTCCAAAAATGTGTAGCATGGATTTCTGGGTACATTTATGACATATAACCGTGCAAACCCAGCGAAATTTTACAAAAAATTTTAAAGTTCACCGTTAAAAAAATTAAATGTTTTTTTTTTATAATATTAATATTAATCTTATATCACAAAAGCCTTTAAGACGAAACACAAGAAATCAAATATTTAAAAACATATTTTTTTTCCTTTCCAAAAATTGGATTTTTCCACAAATTTCAACTTTGCATACACATAAATAGACACCTACAATTTGTACAATTGATTTTATAGGTTAATTAATTATCTATCATATGCTTTTTAATTTGATCGATTATCTCATTTAGTTCAAAAGTTATGATATTTGCAACGAGAAAACTCAGATGGCGCCACTGTACGACGTCGCGCAGTCGCTCACGATTTCCGCTTATCTCTCAACAGCTGCTCCTATGCAGTTTCATAGGCTTTAATTTTTAACGTTGCTCGAGAGAGCGTCGCTCAGTCGCTTATCGCTCCGTGCGGGCCGAGCCCTTAGGAGGCAAAAGAAGCAGTTTTTTTTATTATTTTATTTTAACGTAGTTTCAAAATAACAAATATTTTTATGGCAACACAACATTCATAACATAAAGTATATCTCCCAGCCTGGCTGGTTCCAGGCGTTCTCATTGGCAAGCTACTGTAGTAGGTCCTTAAAAGTCCGGCGTTTTAATCTTCTGACTACGCTTCATCCTCCAAGCTCACTAGCCAGTCGGCTACGGTGTCACTGCAAATGTGCGTTGTATCTGATGGAGTTTTTTTCGACCTGGCTGTCTTTGGTGTCCATTCTGAAGTCATCGTGCAAGGTTGGATTTCGTACTTTCCAGTCATTCGACGCAAGGCCAAATTCTGGAGTGTCTGGATACGTCGTCGACTTGTTCGACACGCAATGCCCCAAATCTGGATACCATATCTCCGAGTCGGCAAGCAAAGTGTTATGTACAGCTCGTCTGCAGCGCAACAGTAATGCGCTATTGGCGTTAATCAGCCAATTGACCTTAGCCAGTTTGCACCGACAGAACATAAGGAGTCCGTCAAGGTGCGCACGGAAGCAGAGTCTCGTATCCAGTGTGATTATCAAGTATTTAGCTTGTTTTCCTGGCTGGAGTGGGTTTCCGTCCAGCCAGACTGCTGGAGCATCTCCACGTCTGAGTGTGAAGTTCACTGCCTGCCTCTTCGACGCGTTGAGTGTGAATGTCCCCGTAAAGAAGTTGTATAGGAAGGGGCCCAGAACGCTACGTTGTGGGACGCCTGCCATCTTTTCCCTCTTAGTAGACAGTATGTTTACTTGAAACCTGCGATCAGTTAGGTATGACTGCATCAAAGAGAAGAAGGGAGCAGAAAGGTTAGTAATTATATTCTGCAGCAAACCTCTAGTCCAGACTTTCTTCGAGTTGACATGAGAAAGTTTCTGCTTGTTCTACGTCTGTGTGGCAGTACCTGCTTCCCAGGCTGAAGCTTTAAACCTCGTGTGGCACGCCAGAGAGTTTACCTTGCGTCATTAGTGTAATCGAAACTACCGAGCCTCCTGGTAAAAGATTAAATTACGAGCGTGCGCACCGACTCTTTTAGATCCCTCTCGGATCTTTGCCATTCCCTTTTGTCTAATAGATCAAGGGTTGTCTGGTATCTCCGTCTTGTTTGCCTTTTACTCCTGAACAAGCTGATGATGTTTGGTGGTAGTCTATTTCCAGAATTATCCTGCAATCTGCTTACTGGGGGTGGTGTAGCTTCAGCAGCAGCCTATCGTATCTTGGTATTGAGAAGGTTGATGGTGTCTTCTACATCCAACCTAGAGTTTATCTCGGTGTTGAGGTGTATGCTTGTATCCAGCCGTCTCTGAAACTCATCAATATCAGTCTATAGGTTGATAAGCCTTGGAACACCACAAACCACTTTAGCCCTGCTTCCTAAGGTGATTATCAAGACAAGGTGGTCACTCGGGAGATCCCAGTCATCAGAGATCAAGAGAAGCTAGAGTGGCTGGAGTGTCTATGGGTCGGGCGCAGTCTGCAGACCTATGATTCGCGCCGCATTTTACAAACTTCTGATTTTTCTTACAGTAAGTGGCAGTATGCCCGTATTCTTGACACCTATGGCATTGTGTCACGTCTTGGGTTCTACGAGCAACCTTCACTGCGACCACCTGCTTATAAATTTAATTAACAGCAAGAACTTTATTGCTGAAAGGCGCTGATTGGATATTGATGAAGAGCAGGTTCATAGACTCATTTGTGACTTTTTTCATTGGATTGTGCACATGGAGAAGTGTGTGCCTTTTGCTCATTAGGTCCGCCATAAGCTCTTTATTGAGAGTGGAATGATGTAAGCCATTAATTACGCTGCGGTAAGGTTTTTCTTCACGAAGCTGGTATGTGTAGTACTGAATTTTGTGGGAGTCCAGCTTTCGAACAATTGCTTTATAGGTGGGTACATCGTTGGCAAGAAGTCTCATTGACTAGCCCCTATTTGATTTAATAGGTAAGCTCTTGTCATTAACTACTTTCGACAATAGCATCCACACATCTTGAATATTGTCAATGTCATTGAGTACTATAGAGGGAGGCTTCTTCCTAACAATAGTGGTTGTTATTTGCTGCAGCCTTGGCTCCAAAATCCAGAGGTGTCTGATTTGGTGAGTTGTCATCCGATGTTTCGAAGGTCTCAGAGGCGGGTTAAGAGTCCATACCGTCATCTTCGTGTTAGGCTAGAAGGGAAAATCAATTGGTCGTATTTGGTTGGTGAGAAGCTTGGCCGACTTCAGTGTCAGTCTTGTTTTGTTTACGGCGCGATGCTGGCGGAGAAAAGTAAACAATGATGCATGCGGTAACAGTGCAATGACCGCAGTTGGCAGCGTATGCCGTAATTTAGCAGCTGCAGCGCTAGATTTCCGTCACAGGCACCGTAATACTGCTTGTGCTGCTTTGCAGCTGCAATTTTTCATGGTTAATTGTTAGCACTTTGTGTAAGCTTTTTATAACTTTTACTTTAACAAGCATAACGTGCATTATGCATATATTTCTTTTATAAACATAAAAAACATAATACATCTCGGCATGTTTTGTGGTATTCGGCATTGCCTGGGACACCTGTAGTGTTTAGGAAAATAGTGCAGAAAAACAAATTTTAGTCTCGGTATGCTATGAATCTATTGTAAAAGACCTTGGACTGGATTGAGTTTCTACCCTAGCTCAAGAAAAGCTTCTTTACAAGCTTTGTCAGGTTTATAATTTTATTTTCACTAATTTTTAACAAGAATTCATTATTAATCAGTTATACATGCATAGTTTATCATAATTTTGAAAGAATTATAATATTTTTTTTTTGTTCCAGTTTTTTTTACATTCTTTTAATATTTTTATTTATTTTATTTATAGCTTTAATTTTGACTTGAACAACTTCATACTTTTTACAGCAATTTATTGAGATTTGCTATTTGTAGCACATATGTACATACATACATAGAGTTGTATAGAATTGAGTATGACGAACAAGTCGAGACGTGGCGAGGAGTGAAATACACCGATGCGACGTAGGCATGGAAAAGGCTCTTAAACCATGAACAATTTTAACTTTTTATGTGTACAACTATTCGAAACAGGAATTCCGGATCTCGAATTGGAACACAAGCAGTTATCTCCAGCGTATGGTACTTTATAAAGCTAAGTTAATACTATTTTATTTATTTTTTTTTTTTTTTTTTGTGCTGGGAAAAATATTGAGACTCCCATAACTCCCATAACTGGGAGTTCTTTGATAGTTTTTTTTTTTATTAAAGAGTGGAGTGTGCGCAACTTTCAACTAAGTTTCTAAATGATTATTTATGTGTGTAACTTCAAATATGTTTTTATAAAAACTGCATTGAATGGAGTCAAATTTTCCATGTAACGAATTTCAAGACACGAAAAAGCTTCATTCGTTATATAGAAATTAATGAAAATTTGACTTTGAAATTTTTTTTTTTTTTGTTCTCTTTCTCGATAAATACTTCATGAACGTTAAGTAAAGCAGATACATTTGCAGACACGCAATTTTCCTCTGCACAAAGGTGTGAAGTACTATAACTATTGATGAAGTCACCAAGTCCAAGGCAGCGACCGAAATTAATAAGAAACTCGTCTTGGTTCTTCTTCAAGTACTGAATTATCCAACAACAAATTTTACTGACGCCGGCTGTCGCAACAATTATTGTGCAGCAAAGATCAAAGACTAAGAAAATAACTCGAAAACAAGACGGTTAATTCTATTTATTTGTTGCTGTCTTAGATTCTGTTTTGAATGCTGTGAATGTCGTGAACTATAAAACACAATCACTTAAAAAAAATGTGTTATAGTGAGATCGGAAGCGTATGAGTTCGAGCTACGGCCAAGAAAAAATATGTAGTAGAGAAATTTTTTTGGGAATCGTCATCGCCTATCTTGGCCCCAAATTTGGTTGCTCTAGCTCAAAAACTGTGTTAGGTATAGGCTTTTCTAATAATTTTCATAATTGGAAAGTTTCAAGTCATAATTCATAATTGGAAAGTTTTAAGTCTCTAGCTTGAAGGGTGTGGAAAAAAATTGCAAACATACGGACGGACGCACGGACACCATGACAGACACCATGATGGACATTGCACAGCCCCAATACAATCTTTACCTTCGTTATCGAGTATAAAAAGAAAGTTGTTTACAAAAAGCTTAAGAATCTCTTCATTTTACACAAGAACTAAAACCACAGAACATACCCTCCAATACGGCATGCACACTGACTTTTTTTTTCGTCAATCCAGCGCTGTTCTTAAGTACGGTCAAGGCATACTTATATAGGTAGCCTAATGCGTCGCGTCGCCCTCGTTCTTTGGCCTTATATTTCAGTCTCGAGCCGAGCGTTGTGTGCGAAGCATCTCCGCGGACGATTATTTTGCGTTCTGCTTAGTGAGTTTGCTCGAGACTTTTCGATATGCCTCCTCCATATGAATATGTATTCATGCACGCACACATTTTATTGTGTTGACGCAAGCCAGAAATTCAACGCTCTCTCGATCTCTTTCGTTCTCATTTTGTGTACTTTTTAAGGCAAGACGAGAGAGCGAATGCGGCTACCTATATAAGTGTGCCTTGAGTACGGTGATGCGTCGCAGCGACACGACCGAGCCCGATCGTTTGACAGAAAGAGCGAAATTGAGAGAGAGAGAGGCATTAGAAACAGCTTTTGTCTTCTTTTTTCTTGCCTAAATAGCGTGGGAGACTGAGAGTGGCGCACTTATTTCTGTTTGTTACACGTGCCATGCAAAGTGAATAGAAATTGCATTGACGCGTGTCATAATCTCTTTGTTTTTTCTTTGCCAAGTTTAAAATTTTTGGCTAACGCGTACAGTCGATCAATTTTGTTTGTCAAGAGTGATTTGTTAGTGAATTAATTTGTGCAGGTAAGTGGAATTTTGTTATAAAAAAACACTTAAAGGTGGTTTTATTAAAATTTAAACAATGGTTGGAGAAAGATAAATGCGGCGTTTGAAAGCAAAAAAATCAATCTTGCTTCGCATGATGCGCGTGCGCATGAACATGACTTGGACGAACTGGACTAATTTTATATTTTATAACAAATTATCTCTACCTTCTCAAAAATTCATGAAAAAAGCTCTAATTAACAATTAAGTATTGTTAAATGTCGAGCCCAAAAATTAAACGTTTTGCTGCAACCCCATTGCGTAAGTATAACAAAAAACATTTATTGTCCTTTTATATATTTTAACATTTTTCGGAATTGCTCGATTACAGAAGAAAATATAAGTTCCAGTAACTGCTCGTGCTTGTCGATCGTGCGAAATGTTGGCGAAAAAATTGATATTTCGACAGGTAATAAAAAACGTTATTAACACATTTTTTGTATTACAAACAAATTGGGTATTTTTTCAGAATTGGTCAAAAATCAGCAGGCACAGATCAAGTTGCTGGCTGACCAAATAGCTGACCAGACTGTTAATATTCGGCAGCTGGTCAAGGAGAAAAAGCAGTGGGAGGAAGCTGATGGAGTTTTTCCTCTAAAAAGCGAGGAGCAACTTTTAAAGCTGGAGGAAGCTCTTTGCCCAGATACACGGCAAATATATGTAAGTTAAACAGCTGGGTTTAAATTGATATATGTTCTAATATTTTTTTCTTCTTTGTTTTGCAGGTGACTGCAATGAAAAAACTATTGGCCCCAGTCGGTATAAAAAAGGGGTTGTCGCGGATTTTATCCGACACCATTGTCAACGCATACAACATTCATGGTGTGAAGCAAAAAAAGGGATTGAAGACATTGCCGAAATTTTATAGAGCGCTTCTTGGTAATATTTCTAACAAATTCTGTTCAAACAAATTATTGACATAATTTTTATTTTTCTATATTTTTTCAGACTCTATGCCGGAATCCAGTAGTGGCAACGTAGAAGAGAAACTGCGTCTGGCTTTTGCGGCAGAAAAAAAAAAATTATTTTAAGCGCTTGTCGTTAAAACGGAAGGCAGAGAGTAATTAAAAAAATTAATAATAATAATAAATGAAAAATAAATCATTACTAATAATATAATAATAATAAAATAATGTTCAAAATTGTTTATAAATTGATATATTTTAATTATGCTTGTATGAGACGCTAATTACATTACCTTAGGGTCATAGAGCGTCTATTACGCCGCTGCCTGCATGTCATAAGGGTCAACCAAGCGTCTATTACGCCGCTGCCTGCATGTCATAAAAGACAAACGAAGTACGTAATTGCTGCTTCTCTGCATGGCATTTGCGCCAAACAAACGTTTGCCTAAAATAATTAACGTACTCAGCGGACATGCCCTTGCAAAATACGGCAGTCGAACACATTGTGAAGGGTTCAAGCGAGCGTCAACGACTGTCACAGATTCGTCGACACTACGTTCATTCTGCGTTACTCGGCCGTACTAGAGGGTACATATATATCACTGAGCAGGGAATAATATATAATTTAATATAGTTATTTATACTAATGTGTTCATAGGATTCGAACAGGCACCGTGTAACAATAATAAAGGTGAAAACACATCGCCTGTGAGTTCGAACACTCATTGAATTTCTTTTATCTTATAATTTAATTTTTATCAAATTGACCATAAATTTCCAAAATCATTACAGTTGAGGCAGCTCAATAAATGCCAAAACAATTACCGCTCATACAAACGTGCTGCGTATGCATACATGAACACACACATGCAAAAGCAGGGCACAGCAAAAATATCAAAAATCTCGGCAAAGCTACCCTCTACGGCCGAGTAACGCAAAATGAACGTAGCGTCGGTGACTCTGAAACAGTCGTTGACGTTCGCTTGACCCTTCACAATGTGTTCGATTGCCGTATTTTGCGAGTTCCACTCAGTACGTTAACGTTTCTCTAAGAACGCTATCTTGTGCCAATGCCGTGCAGAGAAGCGACAATAGAGTCGCTCGTTTGACTAAATGACATGTATGGAGCGACGTAAGCGTCGCTCTATTGTCTTTATGACATGCAGACAGCGACTTAAGAGACGCTCTATTGACCTAATGCAATGCATGAGCGACGTAAGAGACGCTTTATTGACTCAATGACATGTGTGGAGAGATGCTTCTCTCGTGAAGCCAATGCCGTCAACAAGCACTAAGATGTTTGAATCAAAAAGTTTTCATTTAGAAGTTAAGAATTAGAAACCATAAATAAACTAAAAAAAATTATGAATCGAAATGCTACAGCCCGATATCAGTACTTAAAACACCACAGTGGTGGTTAATTCATGTTCAAATGTATAGTATAAGCTTCTATAAATTTGTTATTAAACTTTTTGCTTGGGACACAGTAGCAGTAATTCTTAAACGCGACACAAATATTTTGCTTATATACTTAGTATGTATTATGTGTATTATTTTAAATTAATTTTTTAAACTTTACCGATTACGAAAAGTCAATACCTTTGCCGCGACTCGAACCTGAGACCTTACGATTACCACGCGAATGCCGTAGCCATTGCACTGTTGCCGATCATGATTTACAGGAAGTTAAGTTTAATAGATACTAATAATAGACTATTGTTTTCTCTATTCTTTTTTATGCACACGCTCTCTTGAAAAACAAGACCGCCTCTCTCTCACGCTCTTTCTGTGAAGCGTTCGGGTTTAGTCGTTGCAATCAAGGCGTATTTAACAAGGTGGCAGCAGCGTCGACGTCGCGTTGCCTTACGAAAAGTGAGAGCACACACACATATGCATAAAATCACAAAGCAGCTAAAAATTCGTCCGTTGTCGTGCGTCGCTCGCAACGTTCGAGAAACCGTAAGGCAACAGCAAAGAGGGCGACGTTGACGTCGCTGCCACCTTGTTAAATACGCCTTGGTTGCAATGACGTCTCGTTACGACGCATAGGTGAAATAAGAGTAACGCTGGGTTATTCTAAAGACAATCACTGCCGCCAGCCGTACTAGAGGGCAAGGCGTATTTAACAAGGTGACAGCAGCGTCGACGTCGCGTTGCCTTGTGAAAAATGAGAGCAATCGAGAAAAAGAGAGCGAGAGCAAGAGAGTAATAAACTCAAAGAAATTTGTTCTCGCATGCACATGCATACACACACACATATGCATAAAATCACAAAGCAGCTAAAAATTCGTCCGTAGTCGTGCGTCGCTCGCAACGTTCGAATCGAGACTGAAACCTGAAGGCAACAGCAAAGAGGGCGACGTCGACGTCGCTGCCACCTTGTTAAATACGCCTTGCTAGAGGGTAGCCCAACCATGAAATGAAACAAGCTCTTTGCTGTTGCCTTACGGTTTCTCGAACGTTGCGAGCGACGCACGACAACGGACGAATTTTTAGCTGCTTTGTGATTTTAAGCATATGTGTGTGTGCTCTCACTTTTCGTAAGGCAACGCGACGTCGACGCTGCTGTCACCTTGTTAAATACGCCTTGGGACTACCTATGAAAGTAAGCCTTGGTTTATTGTTCTCTTGCTCTCGCTCTCTTTCTCTCGATTGCTCTCATTTTCGTAAGGCAACGCCATGATACAATTATACAAGGTAGTCCACTCGGCTGCAGAAGTCATTCGGTTTTGGTCCCCTAATTTCAGTGCGTGCTTGCTTGTCGAACTGAAAGGTTGTGTGCGGATGCTTATTTTTCTGAGCTTTAACCCTTAAGTCTCAAGCAGAAAAATGGCTTTTTGCAGTTGTTGTCGCAAGCACGTGCTAGGCGTAAAGTTTGTGCATGTACCAAAATGTATTGTGAAAAGAACTTTGTGGGAGCAGTCTCTGGGCTGTAGCCTTATGGAGAGCTCCAAAATTTGCGCTACGCATTTCAGTGCTTCACAGTGGAAGTCGTTATCAGGCGCAGGGCAGCCACTGAAAAGAAGACGACTGAATTCGACTGCTGTTCCGCGAAGAGAGGCAGAGCCTGAACACAATTTTCTTAAATTAGGCTACGCTAATTCGAGCACGCAAACAGAGTGAGTAAACTGTGTTAAAAATATTATGTATATTCAAAAACATTTATTTGTGATTTAGGGACAAAGCGATAGATCGGGCAATTCACATGGAAAACAAGAGTCTTTTGGAAAAGGAAATGCAGTCGTTACGCCAGCAACTTGATGATTATCAAGGTCTTGAAAGGTCTCTAGGCAAAATATTTACCCAAACTCAAATAAATATTTTGAAGAGTGGAAGAAAAAGAGCAGTTTTTAATGCAGCCGACATGTCTGCAGCAATTTGCCTCCATACCGCGGGACCTCGTGCCTACCGTCATTTATACAGGAAAGGCTTTCCTTTTCCGTGTCGTTCAACGTTGTATAATTGGTTAGCAGAAGTAAAAATTACACCAGGAACCCTTGATATCGTGATTGACCTTATGGAAAATGCAGATATGCCTGAAATAGATAAGCTCTGCGTCTTGTGCTTCGATGAGATGAAGGTTGCTGCTGCCTTCGAATATGACAGCTCAGCGGACGTTGTCTTTGAGCCAAGCAACTATGTCCAAGTGGCTATAGTACGTGGCTTGAAGAAATCGTGGAAGCAACCAGTATTCTTCGATTTCAACGCTGCAATGGACGTAGATACTCTGCACTCAATTTTGATAAAGCTGCACAAGAAAGGTTTTCCAGTAGTAGCTGTTGTGTCAGATTTGGGCCCTGGAAATCGAAGCCTATGGAGACAGCTTGGTATATCGGAGAGTAAGTCTTTTATATGAATAAGTACATAACAGAAATTTTAATTTAATTACATTTTTAGCAAAGACTTGGTTTAGCCATCCGGCGGATGCGCATTTAAAAGTATTTGTTTTTTCCGACACTCCACACCTGGTTAAGTTAATCCGTAACCACTATATCGCCTCCGGATTTAACATCAACGGGAAAAAGTTGACAAAGGCGACAATCCAGCAGACAATTCGGTACTGTGCTCAGTCCGACGTGTCGATACTTTTTAAGATTACCGATAGTCACATAACTGTCGCTGGCTAAACAAAAAGTGAAATTGGCAACGCAACTTTTCTCTCATACAACCGCCAGTTCTATTAGACGTTGCAATGCGTTGGGGAATATAATAGAGAACCCGTGCGAAACAGCAGATTTCTTTAATCTTGTCAACGATTGGTTCGATGTGTTCAACACAAAACTGTCAACAGAAAATTCCATCGAAACAACGCAGCCTTACGGAAAGCAACTAAAAATGCAACAAGGTATTTTGGCTAAAATGTCAAAGATTATGGATAGTACGAATATTGTTGGCAATCGTAAGCTGCCCTTTCAAAAAGGCATTTTGGTAAGCAATGCATCCCTTGACAGTTTGCATAGCTACTTGGCGGAAAGTTATGGCTTGGAATATATTTTAACAGTCGTCTTAACCAAGACATTCTTGAAAACTTTTTTGGGGCCATGCGGTCGAGAGGTGGACAGTTCGACCATCCGACTCCACTGCAGTTTAAGTATAGACTTAGAAAATATATAACAGGTATAACAAAAACAACCGATTAATATTTCATTAATACTAACACTAATTGTCAAATGTTTAGATCTATGTTTTAGCAATGTTTCAATGTTTGTATTGTGCTCCGTATTTTGTGCTGTCATTCATGTTTCTTTAATTATTATCAGTTATTAATAACCTTTAAATATTATTTAGCTTAGAATACAGAATTGTTGAATGGCAAGCAAGACGATTCTGATGAGTGGTTTAATCTTGACTTTTCTCAAGCCGTACAAAATAATGACAACAAGAAGAACGAGCATGAAGATTGCAATGTACAATTTGATTTTGATGACAGCATAGCAGCAGACATAGACGAGTTGACGGAGGATGCGCTTGAATACCTGGCTGGTTACGTCATAAAAAAACTAAATTTGTCTAGTGAGTTTGCCAAAGAGTCGACATTCACATACGTAGATGAGGTGTCGCATGGGGGACTGATTAAACCTTCATCGACATTTAAAAACAAAATAAAACAATTAGAATTAATATTTTTACATATTGTAAAAGGTACATTTAAAATAACAGAAAATGTAAAACAGACATTGTTAAACGCCGCTGAGCAGGTCGATATCAGTGTAAATATAAAACAATTGTTTTTTAAGATACGTATATTCTTTAGAATTAAGAGCTTAAACAAAAGAATGGCTGTTAAACAACGAAAACAAAGAATAATGGCAAACTCAAAACTAATAAAAATAAAATTATAAACACTAAAACTCTTGTCATAACTAAAGGCCTGTTTACTCTCGACATAACTTAACATAACATAACGTAAGAGGCAGCTCACTTAACTTAAGGAATGTATGCGTTTACTCTCAACATAACTTAGCTTAAGAAATCAGTTTGCAGTGCTGTACAATTGTGTTAGCAGTGTTGTTAAATAAAATAAAATATATTGACCGCTCGTTGGGGCATTTTGAATACAACGTTGCTACCAAGTTCTTTGGCAGTTGCAGTCCATCTGCTCTTATTTTAATGTTATTTTTAAACTCTTTTGACTTTTTGTCCTAAATCAAACTATGGTTTTGCACTAAAATTATTAACTTCTGCTCATCCATTTTGAATAAGTTGTTTAATTGTAGTTGACTAACGTTTTGCAAGACTGATTTCGAACAGCTGTTCGCTATTCGCGTAAATCAACACTGTTCGAATTAAGTTATTTCTGCAACCTGCAGGTTCAAAATTAAGTTATGTTCTGTTAAGTTATGTTATGTTGAGAGTAAACGCTAACATTGAGAGCCATAAGGTAGATTGAGTCAGCTGACTCTTAAGTTATGTTATGTTAAGTTATGTCGAGAGTAAACAGGCCTTAAGGAAACTTTTAGCCCCATGCGTGAGTTAATCGGCGCACTGTGTAGCCGTTTCACTCACACTCACTATTCAACGCTCTTTTACTCGCACTTATATTAAGGGACTATGATTTTGCCGAGTGGACTACCTTGTATAATTGTATCATGGGCAACGCGACGTCGACGCTTCTGCCACCTTGTTAAATACGCCTTGTGTCCAGTGCTGCCAATTCCGCTTTTTTCCCGTCATATCTGGCTTTTTTCAAAACTCGAATGCGGGAAAAATCTTCAAATATTGTATGGGGCAGCTATCCGAGCCCAGCCCGTACTTGCCATATAATGTGCGAGTGCGAAGGAGAGGGCTAAGCTGCTCTCTTAATTTTACTCTCTTGAGTCTGTTAAAGGGCTGTTTTGCAAGTGCGATAGAGTTAGGTATAGAAAGTGTTTTGTTGTGAGCAATGCATACTTAATAACCCAGCAAACCATAGTCTGAGCGCTCATAACAATGAGCTCAAATATGAACTTATTTATGATTCATTTAGCGCTCATAATAATGAGCTCATATATATGTTAAATTTATGCGTGTTTTCTGAGCGTTACACGTGCACGTGTAACATGTAACGACACGCGCCGAAATAAACTACTCTAACTGTAAGACCCCATTTACACGCTGAATTTCATTCATTAAAATTTTTTTTTATTCTGTTTTAAAACTTCTTCGGAATTCAGGTCGCATTTACACACTGAAGTTTTCGGTGAAGTTTTCCTTTGAAAATGCAACTCTGGTTTAAATTTATGGTCGATAAACAGACACAGTTAACACCAGTTCAATTAATTCTTTCGTCCATAACATTTCTATTAATAATTTATGAACCACAATAATATATTTACTATTTGCGCTAATATTTGCTTGTGCGATATTTCGTATCAATAACTTTATTTTCACATCAAACACAGTGCAACTCTGTGTGTACATTCTATCGGAATAAGGCAAAGCAAAATTAGAAGAATAATTCACGACTTAACAAGTAGTGAATTTTTGCTTGAATTTTTACACCTCTACTCACCTTGCCTACAAACAAAAGATTCAGAGAGAAAATTCAAGAAAAAACTTCAGCGTGTAAATGGGGTCTAAAAGTTGAAGCGGTGTTTGTGAAAAAAAAGCAAGCACCATTTTGGTTAAGTTGTGCTATTCAGTTGCAAATGATTAGCGAGCGCGTGAGTTATATTAAATATGTTCAGATGGAGTAGCGGTCCAGTGCTCTTGGAAAGGAACTGCGGAGAAGACACGCATATCGTCTTTGGCCTTAACGTCCATAACACGGGGAGCATTTAACCGAAAATTCAATAGTAGTGAACAAACATTTAATACCACTTGTTTGAGGTGGTTTCAGACCGCGAACGATCGCTTAAAATATGAAACAAAAAAAAAAAATCAAACATCCGATAGTAATTTAAAGTTTTATAAAAATACTGGATTTTTGGATTTAAATATTATTTCATAGTTTTCGTTTTAATTTTATTTTCTTTAATATAGCAAACGCTTAATAACGTGATACGTCTAAAACGTGAACTCATCAAAACGTGAACAACATTTTTTGTGCATTGACTATTCTAAAACGTGAACAAGGCGAGAAACCTCTATAACATGAACAATAAACTTTTCAATGTTTACATTGAGCTCAAATTATTTTTATACCCTTAACCCATAAAATGGGTAAATAAGGGTATATTGGTTTTGAGCAAAAGTATGTAACAGGCAGAAGGAAGCATCTCCGACCCCATAAAGTATATATATTCTTGATCAGCATCAACAGCCGTGACGATATAGCCATGTCCGTCTGTCCGTCTGTCCGTCTGTATGAACGCGTGGATCTCAAAGACTACAAGAGCTAGAGACTTCAGATTTTGTATTTAAGTTCTCCTATACCATGAGCAGAACAAGTTTGCTTCAGGTTATCGATAACTATTCTGTTTTCCGATATACACTTGAAATCGATAACAAGAAATATCGAAGCTAAGTCAGTATACCAAAGTCTTACATAAATTTACTTTATTTATTGCAACTGGGTTCAGGGTATCTTCTAGTCGGGCTCTCCCGACTAGAACCTTCTTAATTGTTTCATTTTTTCTCTGCACAAAATTCACAAAAGTCAACTGCAGACGAAAGAATTGCGCAAATTTTCACTTTTCTACAATGTGTACAACTATTCTAAAACGATGATGTTGACGTTGACATTGCGGATAATGATGTTGAACAGGAGGACGAATCCGACGACGATGACTTCATCTCAGAGGCTCGAGAGAAAATTAAATCAATTGTAGCAGTTGAAATTTTCAACAAAGCGGGAGAGTGGGCTAGCCAAGAAGGCATCGATTAAAATGATTTGAATGTGCTGCACCTTATAATTTATGAACTGCCATGGTTTTAATTAGGTCATGTTATCGAGCGTTTGCTGTATATATTTTTAATTTTAATATATTTTTTTTAAATTAATTTATTAATAAAATACCACATTTAATTTAATGGTTAAACCATTTGTGCATTTCTTATTATTTTGTCATCAGAAAAAAGCTCTGAATGAGTGCAAAAAACAACTCAGAAAAGACTCTTTTTATACTCGATACCGAAGGTAAAGAGTATATTGGGTTTGTGCAATGTCCGTCATGGTGTCTGTCCGTCTGTCTGTCTGTCCGTCTGTCCGTCTGTATGAACGCAACTTTTTCCACACCCTACAAGCTAGAGACATGAAACTTTCCAATTATCCTTATCTATGGCATAGTAAATTAAAGTGTCCAGATAAGGGTTCTACGATAACTGGGGGGCTTGCAAATCGATAATATCGATAACTCAAAACCGATAAGTCCACATATTTCGCACATTCTTACAGCTAGAACTACCAAATTCGGTAAGAAGATAGCTACTATCAACCCCCAAAAAACTCTATCAAAAATTTTGGAGCCACGCCCACCCATTCCGCCCCCAGCCCCCCGCATTTTGAAATCAGAAATGGCTATATCTCCCACAGTTCTTTAGCTTGAGCCACCAAATTTGGTGCCAAGATAGGTGACGATGACCCCCCACATACTGCATCAAAAGTTGGGATTCCACGCCCACGAATACTGCCCTAGCCGCCCCCATCCACCCCAACGCTTCGTCAAAAACGGGAATGCGTGTATCTTCCAGAGTTTTTAAGCTAGAGCAACCAAATTTGGTAGGAAGATAGCTGGCAATGACCTTCAAAAACCTGCATAAAAGCTTTGGAGCCACGCCCACCCATTTCACTCCCATTTCCCCACCTTTTGCAAACTTTTAGCTAGAGCCACCAAATTTGGTATCAAGAAAGCAATTGACATTTCACATAGATCTGCATCAAACATTTGGATGCTACGCCCACCCATACCGCCCCCAGCCCTTTTTCCCCACTTTTTACAATTTTCGAGCTAGAGTAATCAAATTTGGTATGAAGATAGCAATTGACATTCCACAATAATCGAGATAGATCTGCATCAAACATTTTGATGCCACGCCTACCCATACCACCCCCAGCCCCCTTTTCCCCACCTTTTACAAACTTCAAGCTAGAGTCACCAAACTTGGTATGAAGATAGCAATTGACATTCCACATAGATCTGCATCATACATTTTGATGCCACGCCTACCCATACCACCCCAAGAACCCTTTTCCCCACCTTTTACAAACTTCGAGCTAGAGTCACCGAATTTGGAAGGAAGATAGCTGGTGGCATCCCTATCTGCATCGGAGAATCTTCAAGGCAGCAACCAGGCCTCTTTTTACCGGTTTTAATACTGGTATCGAGTATGCCGCAGTCGGTTGCGTCCAAATGCAACGTATCCACTTGTTATAATTGGATTTAGAGCTCTGAATGAGTGCAAAAAACAACTCAGAAAAGGCTCTTTTATGAATTGGAGTTAGAGCTCTTATATGAGCGACCAGTTTAGTAGAAAAACCCACTCATATATGAGGTTTTTCTGAAGGTTTATGATTGTTTATTGAGCTCATTATGAGTGTGCACGCTCAGGAAAAAGAGTCATATATGAGCTCATTTAGAACTCTTATGGTTTGCTGGGAAGTATGCCTTGGTTGTATGTATGCGGCTGATACATTTTGGTTGCTTTGTTGTGATATTTTAATTAAATAAAAAAATAAGTAAAACGCCTTCGATTCATATAACATTAAAACATTTTAATAAATAATTGATATTGATATATTATTGATATTCAAATAAACAACATATATTATTATTAATTTAAAGTAATATTTTTTATAGTTTTTTATTTCCAATTAAGTTTTGTTTTTGTATTTTTAATTTATTATTAAGGGTTTTTATGCAAAAATATATTCTTATCTTAAAATAAAATTTTTTTTACGTAATTGGGCAAGTCAACATTTTTCGCCAAGTTTTCTAAATTTGTTAAGACTTTTGAGTCAGCTGTAAACAAACAACAAAAATAACTAACAGAAAAAAATCGTCCGCATCATCTTCTTACCTCAACGACAAGCACTTAGCGACTGACAACTAGTACAGTAAAAAAGAGGGCACAGTCTCGCATGACACCAGTGCTGCCAACTTTTTTTGAGCAAAAAAAGCTAGAAAGGCGAAAAAATGAAGCAAAAAAAGCTATTTACATACAAATGATACCAAATGACTCGTACAGAAAAAAGCTGTCCCATACAATATTTGAAAATTTTTCCCGCAATCGCGTTTTGAAAAAAGCCAGATCTGACGGGAAAAACGCGGAATTGGCAACACTGAATTGCAGCAGGCCTTAAGGGCTATTTACTCTCGACATAACTTAACATAACATAACATAAGAGTCAGCTGACTCAATCTACCTTATGGTTCTCAATGTTAGCGTTTACTCTCAACATAACATAACATAACTTAATTTGGAACCTGCAGATTGCAGATTTCAACATAATTTTTTTAAGCTGAGCAGTGTTCATTAACATGAAAGTCAAACAGCTGATCAAAAACTGTGTTACAAAACGTTAGGCGCTCTTTACCAATTGTTTACAAATTCAACTTTGGAAATGGATGAGCACGCGCTAATTATTTTAGTTGAAGCGAATGCTTTAATTATGACAAGAAGTCAAAAGACTATAAAAATATAAATAAAAAAGAGAAGTTTGGGCTGCAATTGCCAAAGAACTTGGTTGCAATGGTTAGTATATTGATAGAAATTGTTGAATTTGATTTTGCATTGATATGTTTGTTTGTTAAAGTTGATGTCTGTGAAACGCGTTGGAATAGCCTGAGGCAGCGGTTTACGAGGGAGTTGAGGATTGTGGAGCCTTCAGGTAGTGGAGTTGGCATGGCATCGGAATGGCTGCATTTCCAAAGTTTGCAGTTTTTAAAAAAACATTTGCAAAAACGCCGGTAATTACTTATTTACAATTTGTTATATTTTGTACAATAAAAATGCTTTTATTGTTTAGGCAAAGGTCAAATTTCACGAACGCTGTTGCAGGACTGCATTTCTGTTCGCCAACCACCCAATATAATGCTGTTGTCAGACGCATCTTGATCAACAAACGTTGGAGGACAGTACCAACGGTCCAAATCGTTCAGCATAATAAAATTGTGCAATGCCACACACGTCAGCACAATATTTTCACAGTTGGCTGGCATGAACTCCAACGTTGTATTCAAAATACGCCAACGAGCGGTCAATATACCAAAACTATTTTCAATAGTTCGACGTGCCCTTGAAATGCGATAATTGTAAACATTGTCTTCAAGCGACAATGTTGCCCCTGCACGTGGTGGTGATATTGGCTTCATGAGATTTTTCCTCAACGGGAAAGCAGCATCGCCAACAAAAAAATGTGGGAATGGTGCTGTATCGCTACAGTTGGGTAGAGCTTTGCTTGGCGGCAATGGTAAAGTTCCATCAAAAAGTTTTTGGCCAAAATCGGATAAGCTGAAAACACCTGTTAAACATAATAACATTATAATTAAATATGTTTATACAAGAAATGAAAGTGAACTAAATACCTGCATCATTTTCACTGCCGTAGCTTCCCACACTAGTAGCAATGAAAGTGTATCTAGCGTCGCAGACCGCCATTAAAACAATGCTAAATGTTTTTTTATAATTGAAATATATGCTGCCACTATTCTTTGGGCACTTTATTGCGATGTGCTTTCCATCCACAGCACCAACGCAATTCGGCAAGTTCCATAAAGTTGCGAAATCAGCCGCAATGTCTTTATATTGCGACTCGGTTGGAGGTGCCAGATATATGCCTGAAATAACATATTGGTTAAAAAATATTCGAACCAATAAATTAAGTACATGCATAACTTAACAACTACCTGAAAGAACATCCCATAAAGCTTCGCAAGTTTCAAAAATAATTTTCCACACTGTAGTTTTTCCAAGCTTATGACTCCAAGCAATCGATTGCAAACTTGTGCCATGAGCTAAAAATCTTTAAAATAAACAATTATAACAAATAAAGTACATACACTTAATTTATGTTCATATATGAAAATAAACTTACAACAATGTAATTTCAAGACGCTCTTCTGTACTGATGCGCTGTCGCGGCTTCCTGAGTTTGTCTCGCAACAAACTTATTATTAACTGGAACAGTTTTTTAGACATTCGGGTATGAATAAAAAACTGTTCTTCATCCAAATCTCTGATGGCTGTAAAAGTTTTGGTGAAGTACCCACTCGTGTGCCAGTTCCGATTTATTGGACGTACTGCCCAACGCCGCTTTTTTTTTTCTGGTCTTTCTGCTTTTTATATAAAGCTACGATGTTTAGGTACATACCAAATACCACTGCAACTTCATCCATGATTAATTTTTTTAAAAATAAGCCAACGAGCGCAAAATAAGTTGAATGCAGATGTTGTTGATATGTGATAACAGCTGTTTATTTTCCTTTGTTTAACAACACTGCTAACATAATTCTACAGCACTGACACGTTGATTTCTTATGTTAAGTTATGTTGAGAGTAAACGCATATTTTCTATAAATTAAGTTAAATTAAATTAAGTTATGTTATGTTAAGTTATGTCGAGAGTAAATAGCCCTTTAGCGAATGGAGTGAGACAAAGAGTGAGGAAAAGAGTTAGCGAGCACATGATACAATCAACAAGGTAGTGTCATGCGAGGAAGCGCCCTCTTTATTTAAGTACCAATCGTCAGTCGTAAAGTGCTTGTCGTTTGGGTAATACGTTGATGTGGACGAATTTTGTAATGTGTGTCATCTTTGTTGATGTGATTTGTTGTTGCAAAAGCAACACGGTTTTTATACCTTAGTCACTCGCACTTACAGAAAAATTCCCTAACAGAGGCAAGAGAGTAAAATAACAGAGATTCATATAGCGGTCTCAGTCGCACTCACACGGTCATATACTCTGGTACTGGCTTCCTCGCATGACACTATCTTGTTGATTGTATCATGAGCGAGCATATTTGCAAGCTGCAGCACAATAACGAATAATATGCTGTAACTGTTTGTTATCCATTTTTCTTCTTTAATATTTACCGGTTGAATTTTGATTGCTATGCGTTTTATGTCTAAAAACAATTAAATCTAAACAAATAAATATAAAAACAATACAACAGTTCCACAAACAAAACAACAAAAAGCTTTTAAATAAACACATAAAAAGTTAAACAACAACAAAGGAGTCAGCAACAAAAAGGAACCACATAAATACATAAAAACATATATGTATATTCAACAAAAAATTTTTTTAAAAAAACTAGAAGTACCGAACTTTATTTATTTACCTAACTTTTTCCATACATATATATACGTAAAAAAAAACGTGATCAGCAAAAGGCATATGAGGCGTTTGGTAAAAAAAGAGAGGGAGAACATTTTAGAAGAAGCAGTGGCAAGTGAAACAGAAGTGTGCAGTGTAAAAAGAAAATATAGCGAAATTTGTGAATATAAGAATATTCATAGTGAGGGTGTTGAAGCTAATAAAGTTAACTTTGACTTTGGTGACGTCTTAAGGCCTATTTAAGGCCTATTTACTCTTGACTTTAGGCCTATTTACTCTTGACTTAACTTAACTTAACGTAACTTAAACAAAATAAAATATATTGACCGCTCATTGGCGCATTTTGAATACAACGTTGCTACCAAGTTCTTTGGCAGTTGCAGTCCAAACTGCTCTTTTTTTAATGTTATTTTTAAAGTCTATTGATTTTTTATCATAAATTAAACTATAATCTTCAATTAAATTTATAAAATTGTGCTCATCCATTTCAATATTTGAATTTGTAAACAGCGCTTAACGTTTTGCAACACAGTTTTTGATTAGCTGTTTGATTTTCACATTAATCAATACTGTTTAACCTAAGAACTTAACGTAATAATCTGCAACCTGCAGGTTCAGAATTAAGTTAAGTTACGTTAAGTTGAGAGTAAACGCTAACATTGACAGCCATAAGGCAGATTGAGTGAGCTGACTCTTACGTTAAGTTAAGTCAAGAGTAAATAGGCCTTCAACTTAACTTAACTTAACGCAAGAGTCAGCTGACTCAAATCTGAAAAAGGAAGCGAAATGGCTGGCGAATGACACACGAAGCACGAGAGAAACCCGAAGTGCGCTCTCAGAGCGAGTGGTAGCTACGCTTAGTTACGTTACGACTTCCAATTGAATGTTGGAATTTTGCTCTTTGGCGGCTCTATTTAGTGAATTCTTGTAGATATATTATACTTTGTTTAACAGCACTGCTTACATAATTCTACAGCACTGACAAACTGATTTATTACGTTAAGTTAAGTTGAGAGTAAACGCATACACTCCTTAAGTTAAGTTACGTTAAGTTAAGTTAAGTAAGGTCAAGAGTAAATAGGCCTTTAGACGAAAACAATGATTCTGTGTTCGACATTCCAGATGACGAAACACCATTATCTTTAAATGAAAAGTTAAAGTTTTGGTTTCTTGAATTTAAACCAAGGAGGAATGCAGTTATTGCCCTTATTAAAGTTCTACAAAGTGAAGGTTTATGTGTGAACAATTTTTATAAATTTTCATCACAAAAAAACCCTATATTGAAAGTATGTGCGGTGGTAACTACATGAATGTAGGGTTAAAAAAACAGTTAATCAATCTATCGAGGGCAGTGCAGCTGCCAAGCGACATCAATATTGACGTTAATACAGACGGACTGCCTCTGTTTAAAAGTTGAAGAGCACAGCTTTGGACCATTTTAGTGAGAGTAAATAATATTAGGAATACACCAATTTTTCCGGCCGGCGTCTTTTTAGGTAATACCAAACCAGAAAACTGTGATAAATATTTAGTAAAATTTTGTAATGAGTTGTGCGAACTTACAGAAAGTGGATTGGATTTCAACGGAAGGAGAATAGGTGTAGGGCTTAGAGCTATTGTTTGCGATGCACAAGCTAGAGCGTTTATAAGCGGAACACCGGGGCACACTTCTTGTCACGGTTGCGCCAAATGCACTCAGGTTGCCAAAAAAAATTAATGGCACGCTTACATATAGTATAAAGTGTGGACAGTTAATAACAGACGATGACTTTTCATCTAGGAAATATCCAAACCAACATTTGGCAAAATACTTAGACCAAAAATCGGTTTTAGAAAATATTAAAGTAGGTATGGTAACCCAGATACCCTTAGATTGTATGCACCTTATAGAATTAGGAGTGATGAGAAAACTTTTAGTGCGGTTGCAAAAAAATGAAGTCTTAAAAAATTCCATTACAAAATAAGCAAAATATTTCTTAAAAATTGCTTAACTTACGTAATTTCGTACCAAAAGAGTTTGCGCGGAAACCAGTGTGTCGTACAATGTACACAGCTTGCTGCACGTTAAGAATACAGTCGAAATAGTTGGTGATCCAGTGAATGGCTCTTTTTATGCTTTTGAGAATTATTTACAAACACTTTAAAACTGTGTCCGAAAGCCTACAAAGATTCTTCAGCAAATACATGGGAGAATTTCAGAATTACAATTTCAAAATAAAATAGAATTAAACCAACCCAACATTACTAATAATGAATGCATTTTTAAAGATTTTTTGCTAACTTCTTATTGCCCTAACAATTGTTGCTACATTAAAAAGAAAATACCCGTCAGCATTTTAAGATTTACTGAAGATAATGGGCAAACTATTTTACAAAATATTGAGAACTTTTTCATTGAACCAGAGCTTTGCAGAGCTTTGAAAAGTACAAAATCCTTACTTATGCTTTATTAGAATTTCAGACATACACATATTAAACCTTCTTTTTTTTAAAGATCAACTCAACGTGGCTTTAAGTGCGATTGCTGAGCAAATATCAGATCCATAATACAGCCGCTTAGGTTAAAATAGGGCTGCAACGTGTACTGGCGGACAATATTGTACAAGGATACAACGTTTCTGGCACCCACGGTCAAGGTTATTAAAAGGCATACTAATTTTTACAATGTGCTATTAGGTAATAGTTTATAGACCCATTGAATGTTAACTTATTTTATAAAAACCAATAAGTTCATATCTTTCAGCTTCAATACCAGAGGGGGACAAACCTCCAGAAGAAGAGCTGAGGGCGGCTATTCAAGTGCAGAAGCGTTTTTTTTTTTTAAATATGCGTTGGCAAAAAAAATTTGCCTACTTCACCAGAGGTGTAAACTTGTTTAAAAGAAAAGAAAATAAAAATTTTGTAAATAAAAAAAAAGTTGTTGTAATGAAGAAGAATTTTTTGTTTTGTTTTACCAATATTCTTATTTATTTTCAGCCCAAAAAAATAGTGCACAACTTATTATATTGAGTCAAAATTAAAATTATTTGCAATATTGTTATATAAGTAGTCAATTTGCAACTAGTTCTAGTTTTGACCCAAAGTAGTCAGTTGGCAACTAGTTCTAGTTTTGACCCAAAGTAGTCAGTTGGCAACTAGTTCTAGTTTTGACCCAAAGTAATTATTTCGCAACTAGTTCTAATTTTGTCCCAATAGAACTAGTTCAGAACTAGTTCAAGGTAATGCTAAGCAGAACTAGGTGCCCTCCTAGGACATCTCCATGTTAATGTAAACAGTTGTTAGCATTGAAAAGCAATCGAGCGAGAACCAGTCATTTCCACTTTGCAACTAGTTCTAGTCTAGTACTGAACTAGTTGCCAATACTGGCGGGTGACTACGTGCTCGCTCACATTTAAACGCGTAAATACAAAAAACGGTCAGGTCCAGGGACTCTAGTCCAGCGATCGGCAAACTAACACAGTTAAACTTTTATTGCTCTGTGCTTGTGTTGAAAACTATGGTCGCGCACGAAGCAAACAGTGGTCTTTCTGTGCCTTCCAAAACAAAAATCCCACTTTTAAACCATGCACACTATTTTTGACATGTTCATCACCATTAGTTTTCAAAAAATTACGAAGACTTTTGGCAGCCGTGTTCTTCGTGTTAAAGCAATGGAGTAGAACTCCACACAAAACACATTTCTCAATAAATTTGGAGGCACACAGGAACTGTGTTGCTTAAGCTTCAGCGAAATGACTGATAATGGAAAAGAAAACGTAATGATGACACTCAAATTAAGGTTATAGCAATAAGAATGTATAGAAATAGGTCAACCAAATAGCGATAGTCCAACATATACTTAGTTGGAATCTCAGAGAGCGCATTTGTGGGCTATTTTCGGTGGTCTGGCGAGTCATGAGAAAAATGCAAGTTATTCTGCTTTCTAACACTGCTACATGTTCTACTGTAGCACAGCCGGCCAGCCATATTTGTACGTACATATGCGCCCGTCGCCACCGATTTTCTACCACGCAGACCCTTGTTTTTTGGGCTGATCGTCTGTTACTTCATGTTTATCATATGTTCATATGGGTTGCCTCCTTTTTTTCAGTTTTTACGACCTAGCTCACAGCAGCAATACCGAAATTTGCATTCATATGAACATACATATATTTTTAAATAAATGTGCGTTTTCATATGTTTGCAGTTTTGGTAGACCTGTGCTTTGTAGTGATTTTTGATATTTTGTTTCGGATAGCTCCTATAAGCATGTGTGTGTGTCCCTGTGTGTCTGCATGTGCAAATTTAAATTTATGCATTGCATTTAACTTGACATTCATTGACCTGTCTCGACTATTATGAATTTGGGCAAATTTAGATTAAAATGTGGTGCAAATTTGTATTTGCCTCCAAAAACCTAAGAAAAACAAGTGGAAACGTTGCAGTTGATCGCAAAAAGGTACGGATGCGGCAGGGGTGTAAGCTGCCTTAAAGATTCAACGATGCAGATGGGGATGCCACCAGCTGTCTTCCTTCCAAGTTTTGTGACTCAACTCAAAGTTTGTAAAAGATGGGGGAAGTGGGGTTGTGGGCGGTTCAAGTGACCGTGTCATCCAAATTTTTGCTGCAGATCTTTGTGGGATGTCAATTGCTATCTTCATACCAAATTTGGTGTTTCTAGCTCAAGGCTTGTACAATACGTGGGAAGGGGGAATGGGGGACGAGATGGGTGGGCGTGGCATCCAAAGATTTTATGCAGTTTTTTGGGGGTCGTCATCTCCTTTCTTGGCACCAAATTTGGTGACTCTATCTCAAAAACTGTTGAAGTTATAGGCGTTTCTGATTTCAAATTGCGGGGGGCTAGAGGCGGAATGGGTGTGGGTGGATTAATCGGTTTTGAGTTATCGAACTGATCGATTTGCCAGCCCCCAGTTATCGTAGAACCCCAATCTTGACACTTTATCTTTCTCAGTCAAAGAAAAAGATATCTAAGTTCAATTCTCTAGCTTGAAGGGTTTCGAAAAAAGTTGCATTTCTTTCTTTTTTTGTGTCTTGGACAAGTACACACTTCCGCAATTTGTGCGCTTCACTGCATAACTGTATGGTAGTTACGATGGCAAAGTTGTTGGAAGGTGTCATAGAGCTCAGAACATGAAAGAGTATAAATGACCAGCAAAGCAAAACTGATATTTGCCTGCCTATTTTACTATAAGCTTGTTTATGTTCTGTTCGCCTGTTGCTGCAAATGATCGATCAAAAATGAAATTTAACTGCCTGGAAGTCTACTTTTATAATTACCGGTTGAATTTTGATTTCTGTGTTATGCGTTTAATGCTTGGCTAATTTTTGCCAGTTTTAGTGCAATTGTGATCACGCTGTGCTGTGCATTTTAAAATTTTTTGCTTAAAAATCAAGGAAACAAGAGATTACTATGTGAGTAAAAGTAATAATATCTTTTAATTCTCATTGAGTTTACTTAAATATTCTTATTGCGTTTTCTTATACATTTTAGATCAAGGCTGTAAGATCAATAATACAGCTTGAATTTAAAAAAAAGGGGCTGCAACGTGTGCTGGCGGACAATATAATACAAGCATAAAACGTTTCTGGCACTCACGGGAAAAGGTCATTAAAATTGCATACTAATTTTTACAATGTGCTATTAGGTAATAGTTTATAGACCCATTGACTCTATACTTATTTTATAACAAACAATAAATTTGTATATCTTTCAGCTTCAATACCAGAGGGGGACAAACCTCCAGAACAAGAGCTGAGGGCGGGTTTTATGAAAAAAAGAATTTTCCAACTTCACCTGCGGTGTAAATATGTTTAAAAGAAAAGAAAAGAAATGTTTTGTGAATAAAAAAAAGTTGTTGAAATGAAAAAGATTTTTTTTATTTCTTACCTATATTCTTATTTATTTTCAGCCCAATAAAATAGTGCACAACTTGTTATTTGAGTCAAAATTAAAATTATTTGCAATATTGTTATTTAAGTAGTCAATTTGCAACTAGTTCGAGTTTTGACCCAAGTAGTCAGTTGGCAACTAGTTCTAGTTTTGACCCAAAGTAGTCAGTTGGCAACTAGTTCTAGTTTTCAACCAAAAGTAGTCAGTTGGCAACTAGTTCTAATTTTGTCCCAATAGAACTAGTTCAGAACTAGTTTAGGGTAATGCTAAGCAGAACTAGTTGCCCTCCTAGGACATCCCCATGTTAATGTAAACAGTTGTTAGCATTGAAAAGCAATCGAGCGAGAACCAGTCATTTCCATTTTGCAACTAGTTCTAGTCTAGTACTGAACTAGTTGCCAATACTGGCTGGATATGAAAACGCACAATTATATAAAAATACACATATGTATGTTGATATGAATACTCATTTGTGTATTGATGCTGTAAGCTAGGTCGTAAGAACTAAAAGGAAGGAACAGGCGATCAGCCCAAAAAACAAGGGTCTGCGTGCTAGAAAATCGGTGGCGACGGGCGCATATGTACGTACAAATATGGCTGGCCGGCTGTGCTACAGTAGAACATGTAGCAGTTTCAGAAAGCAGAATGACTTGCATTTTCTCATGACTCGCCAGACCACCGAAAATAGCCCACAAAACCGCTCTCTGAGAGTGATGTCGCCAGGCTTTCAGATTCCATTTATATATGTTGGAATATCGCTACTTGGCAGCTCTATATCTATACTTTCTTATTGACATAGATCCAGCATTGCGAGTAAATTTACAATGATTTTTTTTTTAATTATTTTGTTTTTGCTTTTTTTTTTGCATTTATAATCAGCATTTATCAATTGGGTATGAATGTGTCTTTGTGTGTTGGTGTGTAACTTCTTTATCATTAGAGTTTTCTTCTCAACACGAAGAGGAAAAATTTGTATTTGCATTTATATAGATAAAACACAATACGAGCCCTGACCACAATTATTTCGTACGGCTTGTGTTTTTACGCATATGCAATGTTTGGCACTCAATATTTTCGATGTTAAAGCAGATAACACCTACAAATATATATTTTTCTCAAAGAGAATTTTGTTCTATCTATGATAGAAGAAACAACAACAACCGTATTTATTTAGTTATATGCTTCGCTTAACTGATGAGCAATATTTGACCACAACGGTTGTTGTTTTTCTTCTTTCATAGAGAGAACAAAATTCTCTTTGAGAAAAATATATATTTGTAGGTGTTATCTGCATTAACATCGAAAATATTGAGTGCCAAACAATGCATACGCGTAAAAACACAAGCCGTACGAACTAATTGTGGTCAGGGCTCGTAATGAAGTTTAATTAAACCATGTATTCATTATTGTGTTTTATCTTGTAATGCAACAAACTTGCGCAACTGCAATTAGGCTTGACGGTTTCTCCTCGTTTTCTTCTTCTTTAATTTCTTATGTGACGCTACTTAACCGATCGAATGTTAGCTCCTTGTGCGCTGATTCCCTTCTTCTTTTCTCTTGCCTCTATGTGTAGTGTTGTTGGTGTTGTTGATGTTACAATTGGTTTATTTCTTGTTATTTTTTGATTACATTGTGTTGCTTACACACTGATGCGCTGCTGTTCCTGCTGCTGTGACAGCTGTTAATGCTTATTGCTAGCTCTTACTTTCTTATGCTAACGCCAAATTGCTAGTTACACGCGACTATTCGCATCATCACCTTAGTTATCCAGCCAGGACTCGCGTCATTCTGTATAGTCCCACCAATCCTTTTCATAGCCTTCGTGTACATGATTGAGCAGGACTGTGCATCTCTTCTCACAATATCTACAATTCAAATAAGACTATATACTATAGCATAATATAACATCGATTCAATAATTGATTTTTACCTATATTTATCCTGGACTTTTTGTTTAATATCAGCCAGGTTCTCGGATGTAATATCACGTTCCAAGTACTCAGAAAGCTTTTCCGTTGCTGACTCGAGATCCTTCTGATTATCCTCGAATATCATGGATTGATTATTTTTTTTCAAGTAATACGCAAACACGTATGTATACATTAGAGTCTGGCGACATTGGCAAAGTATATCGACAGCCTTTTTCAGGAATTGCACCTGCCATTGAAACAGTGGGAAGAGAATAAAATCATTGGTTAATTACTTTTTTGGCAGCTTGAATCACGCACCTCGATCCAGGACATGTTGTGCTGTTGCATTTCCTCCATTTTCTGCTTAACAGAGGCATACAATTTGTTCTCAAACTTCATGGATTGCATGTGGTTCATGTAGCGATTGTAGTAATGTAAATATCTGATGCGAGTATAAGAATACAACAAGCTACAGTTTGGGAAACATTTTTCTGAAGAGAGACGCTTACCTGGCCAATGAGGAGCGAAGTTTTTCCTGTGCATCACGCGCGGCCTTTGCTTCGTCCTCATCATAACGATTGCAATTGTACCAGGAGGAGCCATGTGGCTCCCAGGAGCCGAGGCACACCCAACAGAAATCATGCTTGCAATTTTGATTTTTGCACACCATGTGATTACAGCCACCATCCTTCTCGATGGTCACACTGCATCTGGGACACTCTTTGGTATTGGCCGCAATCCAGTTGGACGTCTCCGAGTCGTCGTCACACTTTTTGATCCATTTCTTAAGCCAACGGCACTGAACCGGATCGTGCCAGTTTTCACCGCAGGCAAAACAAAATACATGGCCGCATTTGCAGTGAACGCGACGCGACTCCGCGTACGGCACTTTGACCGCATAGGTGCAATCGACGGACGGACACCAGCGCAACAGCTGATTGCACTCCACGAAGCTGTTGGTGATCAATTGCTGGTATTTGACTTTAACGCGTAAATCGGGCACCAATTTGGTAACGGTCACATCATCCACTAATATATCACAGCCGTGCGCGGCGCACGATATGGTCTGCCCAAGGCACTCTGTAACAATTTTAGTTGTCAGATACTCGCGCCAGCAGTTCAAGCAAAAACGATGACCGCACTCCAATCCGGTCATGGCCTAAAACAGTAACAAATATATACTTTTATAGGGCAACACACAAGGTGGCATTCTTTTTCACACTTTAGTTTCACTTACATCCGGTGGCAACACGGAGAAACAAATCTCGCACTCTTCACACTGGCTTCTTGGAGTCTGCATCGAATTAGTAAGAAAAACAGAAAGAGAAAAATAATCAATTTTAGTTATAAACAAAACCGAGATATACCGATTTTTGTTTTCACCTTTTGTTGCACCGCTTCGGTTGGTTTGTTAAACGGATTAATGACGTGAGCGCTCTTGAAAAACTCTTCTGTATTATCATCGCTGCCATCGAAATACTTCTCCAGCAGCTTTTCCTTGTCCCACTTGAAATGATTAAGCAGTATTCGTGTTTTGGGCGTGTATAGCTGCATTAAAAAAGGGAATCAAAAGAAAATCAGTACAAAAACCATATTTGTTGTGTATACATACAAATATTTGCTTAATTAACTTATTAAGGGGTTATTCTAGTCTAGTGATGGGCAGACGCCGACGTCCCAATTCACACGAGGCAGCGCGCTGTCTAGTGTGAATAGGGCAGCGATCGGCACATTTAGCGTTTCCTGTAGCTGGCTATAGGGCAGCAATATTTTCATTTTACACCAGCGATCGGCACATTTAGCGTTTCCTAAAGCTGGCTATAGGGCAGCAATATTTTCATTTTACACTGTACGCTATAAAAAAACTAATACAAGCGCACGCTTTTCGGCTTTCGGCAGTTGTGTTGCTTCCACTTCGGCAAAGCAAATCAGTTGCTGTTCAGCATTCACAAAGGTAAGACCTCGCTGCGCAATTTTTCTGAATGCTAAATATTTAACATTTTTTTTTTTTAATGAAAAAATGTTTCATAATGTTTAATTTGCCACCAAATTTTAAATAATAATAATTTACATATTTTAATTTTTTTATACTCGCCCACAACTTAGAATTGCGAAACAACGTTCTCAATATAAAAAAAAAAAAAAAAATACAAATAAAATTCCCAATAAACATTTAGACGACCTACTTAGAATAAAATGCTATAATGAAGAAATAGACGTAGATCAAATAGTTAAAGAATTAGAATAAAAAATAACGTGAACTTTTTTTTGATTTGCCAACTTTTTCATTTTTCTCAGTGCACTGTTTTCTTCGTGCGCGAACACAGTTGTCAATACAAGCATAAAGCAATAAAAGTATAGTTGTGTGAGTTTGCCGGTCGCTGGAATAGGGCCTTTGCCGCTGCCGACTGCACAAAATCACACGTACGCTATAAGCATTGAAAGCTATTTTAAGAACACGATTGTTCGTTCGTCGTCGGTTGTCGTGCAGAAGCATGCATTGGACTTAACATTGTACTTTTATTTGGAGGCGACAGGCAAGCGCTCCGCAGCGCATTAGCAAGAAAACTAATTTTTTACAGTGCGCTCCAAAATGTTTATGCCCGAATGGGAGAATGAATTTTTTTTTCATAGAAAATAAAGATGGCAGAGCAAAATGATTTGCAATAACATTGTTTGTCGCAATGTTAAATATTTTTCAAGATGGCATTATTTATTAACAAATAATAAGCACAATGAGTAATCGTTACCTTGCAGCGTACACTGTACTGATCACGCTTCGTTTTTTCGCTGCAGCGCACGCAAATTGTGCTTGTATGCGTGCCAAAACTGTGACAATATGTGTGTGTGCCCATCACTGTTCTAGTCTTGAAATTCAAAAAAAAAAAAAAATCGTGTTAATCGAGACTTAAGCCTTGTTCGCACATTGGTAAGTACTACTTTACTTAGCTGTTCACATTTATAAAATTAACTGATTGCATTGATGCATTAGTAGTCTGTGTTCTGCAGCGAAATGAGTGTTCAGCGGAAAAAAATAAATAAAATAATAATGCTGATGGCTGTGGCTGTTACAGAGGAGTTGGAAGAAATGGAGATCGTGCCGAGAAAGAAAAAAATATGAGTCCGAAAATGAATTCAAAAAAGGAATACCTCTGAATTGACTTCAACATCAATGATAGAAATTGCACTAATAATTTTCAACAAACTTATAAGTTGTGTCTTCATTCCAGCGAATAGACATGTTTACGCCACAACAGCTTTGAACTAATGAACTGTACTAATTCAAAACGTTCTGACTTGTTTAGTGGCAAGTAATTAGTAGCTCTGCCGCGCTACTGGCACGAAAAAATAGAGTAGATTCTATCCTGTTTTTAGTCGAGTAGTGAGTGAACTGAATAAATTACTTTACTAAAATTTTGCTGTTCGGACACTGTCTACTCGACTCGCTACTTACTACTTACCAATGTGCGAACAAGGCTTTAAACTTGAAGCGCTATTTTGTCCAAACTACTTTTTCGGTAAAGTTGACAATATAAGTATCTCAAGTTTTAATGCACCGATTAACTTAAAATTTGGTATAAACTTTCCTAAAACCATCATAAAGATCTGCACGCATGGCTTTTTGGAATTTTTGATGTGTAGACATCTTTGCTTTCGGGGCAGTGAAATGCTCGAAAAGTAATACACTATTGGTGTGAGCTCTATGAGAGTGTATTGGTGCAAATGTTTTATTTGTATGTGTAAGCTAGAGCTGCAAAAACATCGATGGTCAGAACATCGATGTTTTCGTCACCGATGTTTATTATGAGAAACATTTATGATTAGAAACATCGATATTTTCGATGTTTTTATTCAAATAATTTAAAAAAAAATCATTCTTTAATTAAAACCGACTGTTTTATGTTAGTTTATGTCCCATTTTCTTATTATAATTAAACTAACAGAAATAATATAATAATAATAATAATAATTTAACACAAAAATTTAGTATTAATAAAGAAAAAACAATTTTTAAAGCTTTTTTCCTGTTTTAAACTTAAAACTAATAACATCTAGATCTTTCTAGATCTAGATACGAGATCTATGAGAGATCCATTGATTTTTTTTTTTTTAAATAGTAACATGTTGACCGCCTTTGGCGTCAGTGCCGCTCGTTTTTCGGAAATGATTTCTCAAGCCTTGCTAAAAGTTCACTCAGACTCTGTCGAGCTAGCTGAAACGCATAAGACTGCACAAAAACTTTTCCATTTTATTAAGGGGAACCGCCACTTTTTATTTATTAACGTATGGCTGTAAGAAACTATTAAAACAACGAATTTATGTAACAAAATAAACTATTTATTTTATATTACACACTCGCAACTTGAAGCTTCACTATTCAATGAAACATCGATGTTGAAAATAATGCATCGATGCATCGAACAATTTGGAAAACATCAATATAATCCATGTTGACATCGATGTTTTTGCACCTCTAATGTACGCACCTTTTTGCTATTTTAATATTTTTGATGTGTAAACATTTTGCGCTCGGACATTTAAAATCGAATACATTTTAATACAAACTAATTTATATACGAGTTGTGCTTAACAAAATTAGCTGCGCTTAATAAATTGAACTAAAAAGTGAACCACAACATAATGCCGGTAAGATGAATTTGGTGTAGCTTTGTAACAAACACCCAAACAACACTGTGTCTCAATTTTGTGCGAAAGAAATATTTATTTAATTTTAGTCAAATCTCATTCACACAAAGAAAAATGTTATTTTTGATGTGTTTTAAATTTAAGACAAAATTCGTTTGCTACAAATTAAAGAAAATTTTCTTTGGCGTAAAAGCATATTGAATGCAATAGGCAATACCTATAAAACGTATCTTATTTATTGTACCAAATTTTGAATCGGGGTAACGACATAATCTCGCCGTCACAATCTCGCCAGTACAATTTTTCGGCGATCTTATGTGGTTTTTTTCTCGGCCATCTTATGTCGTTTCAAAGCGTCATAAGATCGCGCGAGACTTTGTCGTTTTCCAACGACATAAGATCGCCGAGAAAAAAAACGACATCAGATCTCCCGACGGCGAACTTATTTCGCTTTAAAACGACATAATATCGCGCGAGATTATGACGTTTTGAAAACGGCGAGATTATGGTGGCGAGATTATGTCGCTATGGCTTTTGAATCACATTGCTGCACCAATTATTACAAATAAATAACAATTTTTTAACGGCAAGTTTCGTAGATAACATTAGAAGCCAAGAGAGCTCGCAATGCTGCACATCAACGTGAATTTAGAGCACGAGAGCGCCAAAATTTATTAGATGCAACGCGTATACAGCTGCAATACAGTACTGTGCGTCGGACCACAGGGGCGATGTGTAAACATATTTTTAAGTTGTACAACTTTTTGTATATTTTTGTCATTATTTATTGGGCCGAACGTTAACCCTCTACCCTCTACTATAGGTGGAATTAGTTTTAAATCGTTTTTAAACCACAATCTTTCACACACTGCACACGCATATACAAATGGATTGTCAATAAACATTTTTTTAAATTGTTCATGAGCATTATAATGATGTTGAAAATGTTCGTATGGTACGATTTCAGGTACTTGCTCCAGTTGTGACAATTCTTCTTGCTGTATACGCGTTGCATCTAATAAATTTTGGCGCTCTCGTGCTCTTAATTCACGTTGATATGCAGCATTGCGAGCTCTCTTGGCTACTAATGTTATCTACGAAACTTGCCGTTAATAAATTGTTATTTAAGGCCTGTACGCATGAGCCCCGTACAGCTCCCGTACAGTATACATGAGTTTTACGACCGTAACAACAAGTGTTGAAAAAAGCACATATTGTGGCGGTAGGCTAATAACTTTTTCTTAATAAATCGGAAATGCAACTGTGTTTTGTATACTTAAATTCAAAATACCGATTCACGACCAACGCGCGCTACTTTTGTGTTTGAGTACAACTAACGCCCTGCTGCTGGCGGTTGTGAAAAAAGCAGGCTGCAAAACCAAAAAGCATTTTAGTGAACCCATATTTGATGGGCAGAGCTTAGATTACTAAAGATTATGCTAAACATAGCCGAAACCACTTAAAAGACTCAAAGCAAATTCACCTTACAGATCTATACCTTGTAATAGATCAGTGGCAGTACAATCCTGTTTATATGTTATTTAAATTGTACCTTATTAATTTATTAATATATTTTTATTCAATACTTCTTGCGCAGCATTGACTTCCAAAACAATAAGTATGGCTCTATTGGAGGCTGAATTAGGTCAACTTTGTTAATATTATCAGAAAAATGTATAAGCCGGCTCTTGACCGACATGTTGTTGTTTTTTTTACGACTGTAAATAGCTGCTGGAAGCTATTTACGGCCGTAAACATTTTAACATAACATTTTAACATTTTCATTGTTCAACACCACCGAACCAGCAGTAGCTAACAGAACTGCAGACCTAAAATGTAAGTAGTGTACTGACGCTGTACGGGACCATTTTTTTTATATGAAGTTTTTGCTGTACGGGAGCTGTAAAGGCGTCTGCGTACAGGCCTTTATTTGTAATAATTGGTGCAGCAATGTGATTCAAAATTTGGTACAATAAGTAAGATACGTACTATAGGTATTGCCAATTGCACTCAAAATGCCTTTACGCCAAAGAAATTTTTCTTTAATTTGTAGCAAACGAATTTTGTATTTAATTTAAAACACATCAAAAATAACATTTTCCTATGTGTGAATGAGATTTGACTAAAATTAAATAAATATTTCTTACGCACAAAATTGAGACACAGTGTTGTTTGGGTGTTTGTTACAAAGCTACACCAAATTCATCTTACCGGCATTATGTTGTGGTTCACTTTTTAGTTCAATTTATTAATCGCAACTAGTTTTGTTAAGCACAACTCGTATATAAATTAATTTGTATTAAAATGTATTCGATTTTAACTGCCCGAGCGCAAAATGTTTACACATCAAAAACTGTTCATTTTTAACAATCGCCTATCTCAGTCAGAATGGAACTGACCCTGTCAAATACGTGACTCGGTCTAGAGTTTCGGTACTGGCTACCGGATCACCCACATGCTACATTTATAGAGCCAACGTCACTTCCTCCTGTATAGACTTTGCGATACACAAGGCGATCCCAAACTTTAAAATTTCTATCAGAGACAGTCTTGACTTAGATTCGGACCATCTTTCGCTGGTCATAGAGTTTGATGAAAACGCTGCCTTCTTCCCAAGAAGTCCGAGACTCCTGAACCACTGAAGCGGTATTAACACATTTCAAAGGTTGCTGGAAGATCCAGCCCTTGACGAACTAGAAATAATCTCGACACAGGACATAGACCTTGCCCTGGATCTGTTTTCTCAGACTGTTCATGACGCTGCCAGAGATTCCCGTAATTCGCAGCCATACCACGGTAACAGAATTAACAGAGTCTTCGCACCCACTCCAGAGATAAGGTTCCTCCTAACCAGAAAGCGTCGACTTCGCAAGCAATATCTTCGCTCGCACCACCCATAGAATAAAGCAGAGTGGCACCGGGCTGCGCTCGAGCTCAAAACAGCTCTGCAGGTGCAACACACAAATTATTTTTACCAGATGCTTGCGAATGCAGACTGCACTCAGCTGTATCCTAACGCTAGGAACGCTGCGCTCTCCTACGCCGAGGTTGCTCGCCGGTCGTCTCATCAACCAGCTCAAGGCTGCTCTCAGCCTCATCAGTATCAGCCTCCACAGCAACATCAATTTAATCAACTTCAACAACAACCCCAACTGCAACCATTCCTTGCACTGCAAACCTCGATAGACAAGCTGAACGAACATATGGCGATGATGAGCTCCACAATGAGCCGCTTAATTGACATGCAGCTACAACTGCTGCAGATGCTCAACGCTCGGTTCTCTAAATGATCTTGCCACGAACCCTCCGTATTCTAAGCTGGATCGCCAACGGTGTTTAACGGTGTTCAACACTTTCCACAAACAGCAACCGCCACAGAAAAAGTACACTTAGCCTCTGTATCCATTTCAACAAGAATCGGACAGGTCAATGTCGGTTCTATCTACTGCCCACCTGGTCATAGATGGACCAAGAACGATTTTGACATGCTTATTAGCCCCTCCAGCTACAGATTTATAATTTCAGGCGACTGGAACGCTAAACAGACTTTGGGGATCGAGGAATCCTAGTCAGAATGGAACTGACCTTGTCAAATACCTGACTCGGTCTAGAGTTTCGGTACTGGCTACCGGATGACTCACATGCTACATTTATAGAGCCAACGTCACTTCCTCCTGTATAGACTTTGCGATACACAAGGCGATCCCAAACTTTAAAATTTCTATCAGAGACAGTCTTGACTTAGATTCGGACCATCTTTCGCTGGTCATAGAGTTTGATGAAAACGCTGCCTTCTTCCCAAGAAGTCCGAGACTCCTGAACCACTGAAGCGGTATTAACACATTTCAAAGGTTGCTGGAAGATCCAGCCCTTGACGAACTAGAAATAATCTCGACACAGGACATAGACCTTGCCCTGGATCTGTTTTCTCAGACTGTTCATGACGCTGCCAGAGATTCCCGTAATTCGCAGCCATACCACGGTAACAGAATTAACAGAGTCTTCGCACCCACTCCAGAGATAAGGTTCCTCCTAACCAGAAAGCGTCGACTTCGCAAGCAATATCTTCGCTCGCACCACTCATAGAATAAAGCAGAGTGGCACCGGGCTGCGGTCGAGCTCAAAACAGCTCTGCAGGAGCAACGCACAAATTATTTTTACCATATGCATGCGAATGCTGACTGCACTCACGTGACCAACTATCCGTGTGGAAATTAACTCTTACCTTAAGCAACAACCACTGAGGCAAGCGCCGATCAAAAACGCCAATGGCCAGTGGCGAAGAGCAAGCTAATGCTTCTTCCATCCACCTGGCGGAGAGATTCACGCCCCTCAACCTTGCATCTGCTTTAGATGTTGTACAAACTGAGGCCCTCGTGAAATCCATCCACAAACCGGCTCCTCCGATCTGTCCCTTCTCTCGGGAGGAAGTTAGCATCAGCATATCCAGGCTGAACAGAAATAAGGATCCTGGACATGACGGCATTTGCCATACAAAAATATTTAATGCCTTACTTAAGTTGCATTACTTTCCGGACCAGTGGAAAATTGCTCATGTGAGCATGATCCATAAAGCTGGCAAGCCCCAACATGATCCCAGTTCCTACCGACCTTTAAGTCTCTTGCCTTGCTTCTCCAAACTTTTCGAGAGACTGTTTCTCACCCGTCTAGAAGAGCCCCTAGAAGCTCAAAACATCATCGCTCACCACCAGTTTGGCTTCCGCACAGGACACGAGCAGCTGCATCGGGTTGTCAACCATACTTTAAGAGCGTATGACGAGAAGGAGTACTGTAATGGAGGGTTTCTTGACGTACAGCAGGCCTTGGACCGTGTCTGACAAGCCGGTCTACTGGCAAAATTAAGTTGAATGCTTCCAGCTCCTTTTAATTTACTGCTGAAATCATACCTACAGGGACGCCAATTTGCAGTGAAAACTGGAGGGGCTTTATCGAACCTGCAGCCAGTTCAGGCCGCAGTTCGGCAGGGAAGTGTACTTGGACCAGTCTTGTACTCCTGCTTCTCAGCCGAAATTCCTGTCCCAGGATCTTTACAAATGGGACGCGACGACAAAAAGCTGCTTGCCACATTTGCTGATGATGTGTGCCTTTTGTACTCGTCAAACTGCGTTCATGACCCGGCGTACGGAGTAAACCAGTACCTAAGCAGCTTTGAGGCCTGGACTAAAAGATGGAACATTGGTATTAATTGCTCCAAAAGTGTGAATGTCTGCTTTTCTTTAAGAAGGAAAGCCCCTCCTTAGTGTTTCCTTAATGGTCAAGCTTTGCCCCAGCGCTGTGAAGCCAAGTGCCTAGGAATTACACTTGACAAACGTCTCACCTGCAAAAAACTTATTTCTTTAGTGGTAGCAACTTGCGGCTCGGAAATGAAAAAAGTATCATGGATGATTTAAGCAAAAAGTAAGCTGTCACTACTAAACAAAAGAAATATTTACAACCAAATCTTTGCCCCAACGTGGAAATACGGAATGCAAATCTGGGGAATTGCTTCTAATTCAAGTAGACAGAGAATACAAAGATTCTAAAATATATCGATGCGCTCCTTCACGGGTTGTGATTGGTTTGTTCGTAACGCCAAACTTCATAGGGATCTTAAACTAGTTGAAGTAGATGAACAATTTAACTTTTATAGCATAAAACCTCATAGCAATAGACTGGCTAGGAATCTAGTACAGGAGGTTACTATACGGCGGCTGAAAAGGCGCCAATTCATTAACCATTTAACATAATTTCATAAACATTTACTATTTTTGTACCCTTAGTCGAAACAGATATGGCTTCTTCTAATAATCAACGACCGATTAAAGGGCAACCTGAACCCTGTTTTCCGCCAAATAAAGAATCAAAAAGAAAATTTTTAGAAAAATGTCCTCTTTTTTTCGATAAAATGTTTTTTTTTCCCCTTGCTCAGAAGATTTTTCTCCTTTAATCTCGATGCCGACAGTTCACAACCTTCCTTAGAATGCCCAAGATCTCTAATCAAATCGGATAGTTATTCTTGATTAAAAGTGTGAGGAGTTGACGATGTTTCTACAGATTCACTGTCAGAATTCCTATTACTGTTATTTGCTTCATGTGTAAATTCTGGTTCATCATCAGAAAGCTCTGGCAATGTATTAAATACGGGAATTGGAACTTCATCTGAATGAGGCACAGGCCGCATTGCTGAAGATAAATTAGGATAATTCCAATTGTTGCGGTTATTTCTATTAATGCCAGTAATATTGACTTTGCAGAAGTAGCAATCATCATGGTGGTTTTTTGGCTCTCTCTAAACCATTGGAATCCCGAATTTCAAGGATTTACGCTTGTCATTACTCCATTGACGTTAATGCTCAATGCACTTCTTGCAAACTATATGTGGAGCCCAAGGTTAATCTGGTCACTAAGCTTTACACCAAAATACGCCAAATATGCTCTCTTGACAAATTCAGAAATCGGCTTTCTATTTTCTTTTAGAATAAATTCTCCACATATGTATATATGTACATAGCAAAATATATCAACTTTATGTAAACATTTTCTTCTGTGATTCACTGCTTGGGTTCAACAACAAAAACAAAATTGATAACGGTAAAAAAGTACGTATAAGTATAATATTTATATATATGTACATATATGTCGGAGAATACTGAATTTGTGTGAGTGTATGGGTATGCTTTTTCGGGGAATTCACTGTAGTAGTAATTTCATCATTAAAGTGATATAGCATCAGCTACTTAGGGCCGTTTTCTCAATGTCCGGTTAGGGTTTAATGAGACATAAATAAAATTGAGGCCTGAGGGCCGGTTAATATTTATAGCCTAGTTAAGTGAGATATAAATATCGCAAAAATCATCGTTAGGCAAACAGCTGACTCAAGCGTACAATTGCATTGTACAGTGCTTACCACAATGATAAGACACTAAGTTTTTTTCAAATATTTTCTAAGACACCTTACATAGCAAAATAAAAATTTCGCTAATTTATTCGAAAGTAGAATAGACAACAGGTTTAAATCGTTTCATAGCAGTATTTCAAACATTTGTATTTTTTTAAAACAAATTAACAAAAAATGGTGTTTTCAACCGTATCAAAATTATAAGACATCTTTGAATAGGTGGTAATGGGTGCGGGTGGTATCCAAAGTTTTGATGCATTTTTTTGGAGATGTCATCACCTATATTGGCACAAAATTTGGGAGTTCTAGCTCAAAAAATGTGGAAGCTATAGGCGTTTCTGATTTAAAACCTCGGAGGGGTCTGGGGGCGGAATGGCAGGTGTGGCTCCAAAATTTTTGATGCAGTTTTTCGGGGTTTGTCAGTAGCTCTTGCTGTAAGGATGTGCGAAATATATGGATTTATCGATTTTGAGCTATCGAATTTATCGATTTGCCAGCCCCCAGTTATCGTAGAAACCCAATCTTTACACTTTTTCTGTCCCGGCCGTAGAAAAAGATGTTTGCGAATTTTCAAGTCACTAGCTTGAAGGGTGTCGAAAAAAGTTGCCTTCATACAGACTTACCGACACCATGACGGTAATACACTTGCAAAATACCCGTATAACAATTTTCTTACCGAGTCCCAGTTTGTATCCAAGTTTCTAAGCGCGAAATCGATCCTTGCCGCTTTGTGACGTGGAGTCAAATGGGGTACCTTCTTAAGTACACCTCGGGCAATGTACTTAGACTTATTTAAAGTGCGCCACACAGTCATGGCAGACAGTTTCTGGCCGGAAAGTGAAGCAAGCTGGACACATGATGCTGTCGAATTGCTTGCGTTCTTTATAATACGCCGTTTTTCACGCTCATTTAAGATTGTGCTTCGTTTTTTATCGTAACTTTCCGGGTTTTTCAAAAAATGTGCAATGGCAGTGCGACTTCGACAAATTTTACGAGAAATTTGGCTAACAGTCCAGCCAGACTTTGAAAAAGCAAGAATCGAGCCTTTTTCTTCCTCCTGAGAGAGACTAGAGCGACCCATTTTAATTAATTTAGTCAATTCTCTAGTTGCAAACAATTAAAAACGCCACAATCCACGATACTACCTCTTTAACTTCACTTAAACCAATGTGTCTTATAATTGTGATACGCTTGCAAACAAGAAAATTTTTGCACTTCTACAAAAAAGTTAACGGTGCATTTCCAGGCAACGCTAAAAAAAATAAGTAACGGTGCTTTTTCACAGTCTATGCTTTGCACTTTCGTTCCTCATACTTTATTTATTTTTAATTTCCAACAACCAACATTTTGCAAGAGAAGAAACTTAAAATTTTGATGTGTCTTATCATTTTGATAAGCACTGTATTTATTTAATTATTAGAGCAAAATGGCATCGCATAAGCGCGCATTTTTAACATTCACGCAATATAAATTGAATTGGGAGAAATGGAGCAACGAGTAAACAATTCTAGAAATTGTAGAGACAGGGTGAATTATTTCACTGCATTGGATGAAGTAAATTTTGTGCAACGGTTCAGGTTGAAACAAGTGGAAACGTTGCAGTCGGACGCAACCGACTGCGGCATACTCGATACCAGTATTAAAACAGGTAAAAAGAGGTCTGATTGCAAAGGGGTACGGATGGGGCAGGGGTGTACGCTGCCTTAAAGATTCTCCGATGCAGATGGGGATGCCACCAACTATCTTCCTTCCAAATTTGGTGACTCTAGCTGAAAGTTTGTAAGAGCTGTTGAAAGGGGGGCTGGGGGCGGTATGGGTGGGTGTGGCATCTAAATTTTTACTGCAGATCTTTGCGAAATGACAATTGCTATCTTCATACCAAATTTGGTGACTCTAGCTCGAAGTTTGTAAAAGGTGGGGAAAGAGGAGCTAGGGGCGGTATGGGTGGGTGTGGCATCCAAATTTTTACTGCAGATCTATGTGGAATGTCAATTGCTATCTTCATACCAAATTTGGTGACTCTAGCTCGAAGTTTGTATAAAGTGGGGAATGGGGGGCTGGGGGCAGTATGGCTGGGCGTGGCATCCAAATTTTTGATGCAGATCTTTGTGGAATGTCAATTGCTATCTTCATACCAAATTTGGTGACTCTAGCTCGAAAATTGTTAAATGTGGGGAAAGGGGGGCTGGGGGCGGTATGGGTGGGCGTGGCATCCAAAGTTTTGATGCAGATCTGTGTGGAATGTCAATTGCTATCTTCATACCAAATTTGGTGACTCTAGCTCGAAAATTGTATAAAGTGGGGAAAGGGGGGCTGGGGGCGGTATGGTTGGGCGTGGCATCCAAATTTTTGCTGCAGATCCTTGTGGAATGTCAAATGCTACCTTCATACCAAATTTGGTGACTCTAGCTCAAAGATAGTAAAAGGTGGGGAAAGGGGGTGGAAGGGGTGCGCGTGGCTCCACAACTTTGATGCAGTTTTTTGGGGGTCGTTGCAAGCTATCTTCCTGCCAAATTTGGTGGCTCTAGCTCCACAACTCTGGAAGATAGACGCATTCCCGTTTTTGACGAAGCGTCGGGGCATCTGGGGGCGGCTAGGGTGGTATTGGTGGACGTGGCATCCGAACTTTTGATGCAGTTTTTGGGGGGTCATCATCGCCTATCTTGGCACCAAATTTGGTGGCTCTAGCTCAAAAACTGTGGGAGATATAAGCTTTTCTGATTTTAAAATGCGGGGGGGCAGGGGGCGGAATGGGTGGGCGTGACTCCAAAACTTTGATGCAGTTTTTTGGGGTTCGTTACCAGCTATCTTCCTACCAAATTTGGTGGCTCTAGCTCCACAAATCTGGAAGATACACGCATTCTCGTTTTTGACGAAGCGTTGGGGCAGCTGAGGGCGGCTAGGGCGGTATTGGTGGGCGTGGCATCCAAACTTTTGATGCAGTTTTTGGGGGGTCATCATCACCTATCTTGGCACCAAATTTGGTGGCTCTAGCTCAAAAACTGTGGGAGATATAAGCTTTTCTGATTTTAAAATGCGAGGGGCCGGGGGCGGAATGGGTGGGCGTGACTCCAAAACTTTGATGCAGTTTTTTGGGGTTCGTTACCAGCTATCTTCCTACCAAACTTGGTGGCTCTAGCTCCACAAATCTGGAAGATACACGCATTCTCGTTTTTGACGAAGCGTTGGGGCAGCTGGGGGCGGCTAGGGCGGTATTGGTGGGCGTGGCATCCTAACTTTTGATGCAGTTTTTGGGGGGTCATCATCGCCTATCTTGGCACCAAATTTGGTGGCTCTAGCTCAAAAACTGTGGGAGATATAAGCTTTTTTGACTTTAAAATGCGGGGGGCTGGGGGCGGAATGGGGGCGTGGCTCCAAAATTTTTGATGCAGTTTTTGGGGGTTGCTAGTAGCTATCTTCTTATCAAATTTGGTAGTTTTAGCTGTAAGGGTGTGTGAAATATGCGGATTTAACGTTTTTGAGTTATCGAATTTATCGATTTGCCAGCCCAATAGTTATCGTAGAACCCCAATCTTGACACTGTAATGTACTATCCCATAGATAAAGAGAATTGGAAAGTTTCAAGTCTCTAGCTTGAAGGGTGTGGAAAAAAGTTGCGTTCATACAGACGGACAGACGGACAGACACCATGACGGACATTGCACAAACCCAATATACTCTTTACCTTCGGTATCGAGTATAAAAATCAACATGCAAAACGATTTGTTCTTTTAAATGTTACTATTTGCCTCCACAAGGTCAACAAGTATATGCTCTTCATACCCCGCTGCCGCTTACGGGTTTCAGTCGGGCTCATTAAAAGCAGTTTATTTTCCATTTTAAATTTAATTCAAGTTTTCAAGTCGCAATAGAATAAGAATTTGGCAGGCACAAAACAAAAAAATACCATACAAAACAGCTGATTTGCTCGTAAGTTCTGGCAGCACTATTAATGCGATTGTATCTTAACGTAATAGGTTAACTTTGCATTGAGGAAATCAAATTCGTTAAACACTGTTTAACACGAGCATTAAATTTATACCGAGTTTAACTGACTGCGACTTTAACCGGACTTTAAGAAAACGGGCCTTAGTGTGCTTATAACTTCTGTGCGACCGAAACTCGCTGCCTAAGACAATGGCAGAAAGTGATAAAACACTTCAAACATTTATATAAATATAATATATATATATATCTTCTATCAGTTACCGACTATCTCTCTTCGAGTGCGGACGTCGTTGCCTATTCATTTACAAGTGCAGTTGCTTACTCGCTCTCTTTATCTTAACTCGCGCACGTGTGTGCAAACTAAAAACAGCGGTTCAATAAATCCTACTAATATGGCCCCCCCTGGGCCACCAAACTTAGGGGAAAACAGCTTTGCTTTGCTTAGCAACAGCCCAAAAGCAAAAAATAAAGAACTTATCCAAAGTTCCCCGAGGAATTCCCAGAACTACCCGCTACCACCCAACAAAATCCAAGATTTCTAATAATATCCTCCAAAATTAATGAAAAACCTCTATCAGAGTTCTCCTGCTTCGCAGTTCATCGCGCCCTAAACATTATAAGCAAAGACTTCATCTCGATCTCCACCCTCCGGGATGGCAATCTCTTGATGCTAGTTAAAACTAAACAAGCGGCCGAAAAGTTCATCAAAGTAACCCGCCTACCCGGTATCTGCGACATAGAATGCAAACTGCACGAAACACTCAATTTCATCAAGGGGACTATTTATGCCCCATACCTAATCAACATTCCTGAAGACGAAATAGTTCAAGAACTAAAATCCCAAAACGTGCACTCAGTTTTCAAGTACTCAACAACAGTTGACGGCTCTCAAAAACCTTCCGGCGTGATGTTGATCACCTTTGATCTTTATAGTCTACCCAGCAAGCTTGACATCTCTTGGCATTCCGTCAAGGTTAGGGAATACATTCCAAACCCAATGAGATGTTAGTCTTGCCAACTGCTTGGACATACAGCAAAGCACTGCAAAAACCCAGCAACGTGCGCAACCTGTAATCTCTCCCCCCACCAACCCGAACCTTGCACACGCACTCTTTGTGCCAAATGTAATGGAGAACACCTTGCTTCTTCCCACTGATGCCCAAAATACCAAAAGCAGAGAGAGTTTTAAAAATTAAAACATCAAAAAAATGCAGCATGCGAGAAGCACGAATCACCTTGAAACAACAACAACCAAATATTACAGCAAACTCCTCGGCTTCGTTCGCCAGCGTCGCCGCTCTCATATCGCCACGCGCGAGCACAAACACTATCACAAAATCATTTGCCTACAGCAATAATAACCACGAAACTTAAAAAAAAAAAACAACATAATACCAACCTCTCTACCCCCTTGGTAGTCCCCTCTACCAACAAAACCCCACCAGCCGACACCCCTCTCAAACCCTACAAAAACAACGCAAAAACCTCTCTCGAAAAAGCTCGTGCTGCCAGATTAGCTGCACAAGCAAAAAGCTCACACGATTTTCAAACAAATAAATTAAAATTAACAAACAGCACAAGTGTATCACGCGCACTTGAAAACAAAATCGACTCCTGCTCATCAATGGATGAACTTGATTCTTAACTGAAATTTATCCCCAAGACTCCAACTCTCCTGCACACTAAACTCTTCCCCCAAACTCTAGCCCAAATGTCCATAAAATAATACAAAGGAACATAAAGGGCCTACTCAACAACCACAACGAACTAATACTTCTAATTAAAGAACACTTGCCTGATGTGTTATGTTTGCAAGAAACACACTTGCCTTATAATTTACAAAATACTTCAACAGCCTCCCCCATAATACATCAGCCACCAAAGGCATTGATGTGTTTATAAAACAACATATTCCACGAACCCACAACACAATAAGCTCAAACATTCTGTGTTCCGCCCTACAGCTAAAACTTGAACTCCCAATAAACATTATAAATACATACATCCCACCCTGCCAAAATTTCACAACCACCCAAATCACAAACACGCTAAACCAAATTCACGGCCAACTTATTATGCTCGGGGATTTCAATTCATGGAGCCCCCTTTGGGGATCCCCAACTGCCAACTCAAGAGGGAAGAGCATTGAACGCGCAATAGCCGCGAACAATTTACTCGTTCTTAACGATGGCTCTCCCACCCACCTCGCTACCCACCACACATTCACTCACGTTGACATTACAATGATATCCCCCCTAATCGCCCACAGGTGTAACTGGTCTATTATCGACAACTTGTACGGCAGTGACCATTCCCCTATTTCAACCCAACTTACCACACAATTCAACCCTGACCATACATCCCCTCTCCTTAAATACCAAACCGACCATGCCAACTGGGACTTGTTCACAAAACATTGCACACAAAACTCTGATGACAGGGTCGTCGGATGCATAAACCACCAAGTAGCCCAAATAACAAAATGCATAGGAGCAGCTGCAAATTGCGCTATTCCGCAAACCAAAAGAATACCCCACAAAGCGAAAATACCCTGGTGGAACAATACACTCCAGCAGCTAAGAGACAAGAAGCAATCCCTTTTTCAGGCATACAAATCCAACAGAACAAATAACGACATAATAAAATATAAGAAAGCTAATGCCACCTTTAAAAAAGCGATATTATCAGCTAAACGAATCTGATTAGAAAAATGTACATCCCGTATCTCTCCCCTCTCAACCTCAAAAAAAATCTGGACGGATATCAAACGCCTGGCCGGTGTTCCTCCATCCCCACTTAAATGTATCACAACAGACTCCGAGACAATCACCTGCTCCTTTCGCATGGCCGAAGAGTTTAGCAAAGCATGGGCAAATTACTCAGCTGATGGCAATTTTTCTCCAGAATACGTACAGCATAATATCATCTACCAGGCAAACCCTTACTGCCCAAACCACCTATCTGTCGCCGCCAAACACCTAGAAGCTAATTTTACTTTGATAGAGATTGAATATGCTCTAAAAACTGCATAAGGAAAAAGCCCACGGGCGGACAGAATATCCTATCCCATGCTTAAACACATCCCCACTACATTAAAACATAGACTCCTCACAATATATAATAACATGCTAGACACCGGTTCCTATTCCCACACATGGCGATCTGCCATAATTATCCCAATAGCCAAACCAAATAAAATTCCTCACAAAGTCAACAGCTATCGCCCGATCTCCCTTTTATCCTGCCTAAGCAAAATTGTAGAAAAAATCAGTGCCAAAAGACTGATGTTGTTCATCTCCCGACACAGCTTAATCTCACACAATCAAGTTGCTTTCAAAAGGAAACACAGCGCAATGGACGCCTTGTTGCGAATCCAACACTTCGTGTCGAACGCCCTTTCCACAAAAAATCATGTCTCCATAATGGCGAGTGACTTTGAAAGAGCTTTCGATCGCGTGGGAATACATGCAGTACTCAGCCGACTCGAACTCTGGGGCATTGGTCCAAGGCTTTATAATCTTATCAATGACAAATCGCACTTTCAAAGCGCGAGTCAACAATACTCTATCAAATTCCCACAAACTCTCCAACGGGATCCCACAACGCTCCCCACTCTCTGTAATCCTCTTTACAATCGCATGCGAGCAAATTAAAGGCATATTTACGAGACATAAAGATGTTAACGTATCAGTTTACGCCGATGACGCCATTATTTATACCAAAATCAAAGACGTTAATGTCGTAAAGGAAAGATTTAGTGACATATTGCACGACCTAGATACGTGGGGAGTTTTCTCAGGTGCCGCACTTTCCATAGAAAAATGCAGACTGCTTCACATCTGCCGTAAGCACCAATGTGCACTTCCAACTTTAACTTACAAAAACAAACGATTAAACATTGTAAATCACTTAAGAATTTTAGGCATAACCTTCGACTCCAAACTTTTATTTAAAGAACATTGTATACATTTAAGAAAACAGCTTGAAACGCGCTTTAATATAATTAATAAATTAATTTCAAAGTACACTAGCATACACATCAACACCCTTCTTAACATCACCCGGGCTCTAATGCTCTCCATAATTGACTACGGCCTGCCAATCTTTGGTTGCTGTGCCAAATCCCACCTTAAAAAATGACATGCGCCATACCACGGAGCCATCCGCCGTGCAATCAACGCATTTCCTACCTCCACCGTCGCCTGCGTTCTAGCAGAGGCCGGGCTGCCAAGCATAATAGACCGCATCGAAGAAACGACGATGAAGCTTCTTCCTAAACTGCACACAACACAAAATATCCCTCTGGCCAAAGAATTCTTCAAATGCATATCTACCATAAGGCGCTGTGCCAGTTACAACAAAGAACTCGGTCTGCCCTTTTCCAACTCACAACCAAACAACAAGGATTTCCCTCACTGGATACACACCCGACAAAATATAAACTGCAACCTATCCAGCGCTACCAAAAACCGTACATCCGCCCCTGAATTCCGGGCTCGCTTCTTACGCGAAAAACAGGAACTCAGTAGGAAAACCTGGCTTTACACAGACGGCTCCAAAACTAAAGACTCAACATCTTTCGCAGTTGTATCGTCTAACGGAGAGACAATAGTCGCCGGAGGACTACTCCCCACCCACAGCTCCATTTTCACCGCCGAAGCTTTTGCGATTCTAAAAGCCTGCAAGTTTGCAGTTCAAAACAGAGGCCCATTCGTTATCTGCACCTACAGTCTATTCACTGTGGAAGCGATACAAAACCCGGACCACACAGATACAACAGTGCGTGGAATAAAAAATATCATCGCAGCCCACCAGAGTAAAATAACTATTTTTTGGGTACCTGGCCATCAAGGGATCCCGGGTAACGAAAATGAAATTTCCATCTCACATCTTCTGGACTCATGCCGACAACTAGAGAGCATTAGCGCCAACCTTTTTGGTTCCCAAACCCCCTCCGACCTCCTAAAGACCCCTATACTCACAACATCCCAAAAATACTAAATTTTATAGAACAATCGAAATTAAACATATAGACTGATTTCCTAAAAGAGAGTCGAAGGCCCCAGCAGCCAGTACTCCTATTGCTAGTATTAAGTTTAGTATTACATACTAGATTTAGGTTATTAAATAAATAAATAAATAAATAATATCTTCTATAAAAATATATACAGTGTCGGACAATACTAAAGCACCCCATAGGCATTTTTTTTTTTTCATTTGACTTTTAATACTCGATACCGCAGATAAAGAGTATATTAGGTTTGTGCAATGTTCGTCATGGTTTCTGTCCGTCTGTATGAACGCAAACTTTTTCCACACCCTTCAAGCTAGAGTCTTGAAACTTTCCAATTATCTTTATCTATGGCATTGTAAATTAAAGCGTCAAGATTGGGATTCTACGATAACTGGGGGGCTGGAAAATCGATAAATTCGATATCTCACAACCGATAAATCCACATATTTCGCACATCCTTACTTTTATTTTTTTATTTATTTATTTATAGTCAGCTAAGAGCAGCTGACATGAAAATGAACCAAATTTAATTTAAATTAAAAATAGTTAAAATAATTAAATTAAGTAAAATATAGAATAATATATAAATCTGAAAATATAATTAAAAGTTAACGTTAAAGCTCTGGGAAATTCAATAAAAAATTGAGTAGTCCAACATTTGTTGCGAGGATTGGGAAAAACCCAGAAAACCCCAATCAGACCAGCGTTAGATTAGTATTTAGTGGTTACAATAAGATAAAGCAAAAAGGATCGATCTTTTTAGTACTGGAATTGAGGCCTCCAAGGAGACAAGAGAATAAAGTTTGTTATAGTCAGAACATATAACACGAAATGGTTCATGAATTAAATAGTTGCTAAAGCAACGATCAAGGCTAAGGGGTAAAAAGTTACGTGAAGATCTAATTGGGACATTAAACTTAATTCGACTCAAAAGAACTGATGAGTCAATTTCACCATTAAGTAGATTAGTAATAAATAATACTCCATGCATAGTTCTACGGTTTAACAGGTAGGGAAGATTTATTAAGAGGAGTCTGCTAGAATACGGGGGTATGTCAACTCCAGGAACCCAGTTAAAACTTCTAAGGGCAAATAGAAGAAATTTCTTCTGCACAGATTCAATTCTATCCTGGTGAATCGAGTATTGTGGGGACCACACACAAGATCCAAGATCCAAGATCCAAGATCCACACACAGATCACTCAAGGATGGGACGTACTAGGGATGTATAAAGCGTTTTAGTGGTGTAGGGATCATTTAACTCTTTCGACCACCGCTTCATGAAGCCAAGGACATTAATGGCCTTATTAACCATATACGAAATATGAGCGTCAAACTTTAATTTAGGATCAAGAATAATGCCTAAATCTTTCATTTCAAACACGCGGTCAAGTGGTGAAGCATCAAGCAAGTAGTGAGCAGTATGAGGGGTACGTACTTCTACAAAAAGACATGACTTTACATTTTGAACAATTTAGATTGAGTAAGTTAAAACGACACCAGGCTGACAATGCACCCAAATCCGACAGTAGTAAATTAATTAGGGAAGCATCATTATAGATGAAACATAGCTTCACATCATCAGCAAACATATATACAAAAGAGTTAGTAATTACTGCTGGAAGATCGTTAATAAACAAATAAAATAGTAGAGGTCCAAGGTGACTACCCTGGGGTACACCAGAGGTAACAAAAATAGGTTTAGATACAGACGATTTAAAAACTACTTTTTGTGTTCGGCCACACCACAAATCCAATAATATTTAATTTTTGAAGCAACAGAGAATGATTAACAGAATCAAATGCCTGACTAAAATCGGTATAAACAACGTCAGTTTGCATTTTTTCCTGAAACCCTTTGATAACAAGCGAAGTGAATTCAAGAAGGTTAGTGGTAGTAAATCTACGCCTAACAAAACCGTGTTGATAAGGCGATATAACTGAGCCACATTAGTGTTGTAGTTGAGAACATATAATTTTTTCAAAGACTTTTGGAATGGCAGACAACTTGGATATACCCGTATAATTTTTAACGTTTGACTTTGAAGAATTTTTATGGAGGGGAATTATAAAGGACTCCTTCCATATATCAGGAAACACAGTTGAGTCATCAGGCAAGTTAAATAATTTACTTAAGGGCGCACAAAGAGAATCCGCGCAGTATCTAAGAATGCAACCTGACACTCTATCAGGACCAGGCAAGTAGCCAGGTTTGATAGAGTTAAATTCACTCAGGAGCGTAGACTCTTTAATTACTGGGACATATATGCGATTTGACGTTTAGACTTGAAAAGGATAGGAATTACTTCTACTAAATAAATTCGATGAGTATACTGATTGAAAATACTCGGCAAATAGATTGGCTTCTGCCTGATCAGAACTTGCTTTTGTATCGTCTAGGTATACTGAGGATGGCAAGCAAGAAGTCATACGTTTAGAGTTAACAAATTTATAAAACTGTTTAGGGTCACGAGAAAAGTTTAGTCTACAACGATTTAGATAATTATTATAACAAAATGTGTTAACAGAAAGAAAACTAGATTTTGCTACTAAATACGAAGATAAATCTAAAGTAGTTCCCGATTTTTTAAATTTTTTATATGATCTTGTCTTCGCGTTTTTCAATTTGGATAGTTCCCTCGTAAACCAAGGTGGTTTATTATCACTTGAAGAACAAGTGAGGGGAACACAAATATCCAAAAGCGAATTCAAGGTCACATAAAATATGGCAATGGCAGTTTCTATATCACTACAGGAATAAAGGCGAGACCAATTAGTATGTTGAAGAAGATAATTTAATTTAATAAAGTTAGTTTTACGAAAGCAACGGGTTTTTAAAGTATTATTAGATACTGAAATAGGGTTAAGAATTTCGATGGATAGTTCTAAGGTTGGATTGTAGGTATCTTCCGGAAGCACTAGAGGGGGTATTATACTAGCATTACTGCAATCGGAGTCCGAAACAAATATTAAGTCCAACATTCTACCACTACAGTTAAGCCAACTGTTAACTTTTGATAGGCCTAACTCCAGTAGGCCATCGATAAAATCATCAGAAGTGACTGGTAATACCGCCGAAGATGTGTCATTTACAGACCATACAACATTTGGCAGAATAAAATCACCAACCACTATCAGACTATCCATATCTGTCAACAATGACGAAACAAGTTGCAGGGCACTAAGATGGGATGAGAAAATGTTAGTATCAGAATGAGGATGAATATAAGAACAAGTAACAAAAAGTAACAAAAAGCGGCTGTTTAATAATATTTTAACACATAAAAACTCTATGTCCGGAAGATCATGAGAATGATTCTGTTCAGAGGAAAAACAAGAGTCAACAGCAATTAGAACACCACCCATCTTGCGGGAGGCACGATCGCATCTGTACAAGTTATATTTTGAAGGAAAAACGGATTAATCAGAAATATCGGGTTTTAACCAGGTTTCTGTTAGTGCAACTATATGTGAATGATAAGCTGTTAACATATAATTTAGAAAGTTTAGTGTTAAGGCCTCTAACGTTTTGATAGGCCAAACTAAGTAGTTTTGTCAGGGGGCGTGCAATAACGCCTAGTGCAATAACGCCTGATCGCGATGTGAAATAACACCTGCACCATGCGGAAAAAAAATAATTCACCCGCTCTTTGTCCGTACTGTCGGCAAAAAATCACATATACGAAAAAATTATTTAAAAAAAAAATAATATATGTATTAAGCATTTGGAATGTCAAAAATTTATTTTTTTGTCAATGATTCATGTTTATATTAGAAATAAAATAAAATAAACTGAAATATCGTTATTTACAATTTTGTTGCTTTTAATATTAAAAATTTTTAGTAATACAAATCATTTAAAATGTCGCAGGCAAAAATTTTTTTTAACAAAAATCGCGCGGTTTTTGTTAAAAAAAATTTTTGCCTGCGCCGCTTTTTTTATAGCACGCCTCAGTCTTTTGCGCGCCCATATTTTCCCTACATACAAATTCTCGGAATACACCATTAATGATTTCGAGAATCAAAACAAGTTGTTAAAAAAAAAAAAAAATATTTGTCGGAACTCACAACAGCTTGTTCAACAACATTGGCACTCTTTTTCTACCGACATAATTGCTTAGAAAAATATTATAAATAATCGCAAATAATGCTAAAACTATATATAACTATATAAAATAGCTATATCTCGATAACCAAGCGAGTTATCGATAGCATAATTCTTCATATTTTCGTCTTACTTTTTCGAGTTCTACAAGAATCAATCTACAGACCTTGTCGCCGGAGTAATCGTAGACGTGCCACGATCTACATACCTACATACCTACATACCTTTTAGAAATGCAATAACGCCTGCAATAACGCCCCTGACAAGGGTGCATGCAATAACGCCTAGTGCAATAACGCCTTGCAGGCGTTTTTTTTTTTATTTAATTCATTTTTAGTTGTTTTACATTTAAACTAGGTATGTAGATCGTGGCACGTCTACGATTACTCCGGCGACAAGGTCTGAAGATTGATTCTTGTAGAACTCGAAAAAGTAAGACGAAAATATGAAGAATTATGCTATCGATAACTCGCTTGGTTATCGAGATATAGCTATTTTATATAGTTATATATAGTTTTAGCATTATTTGCGATTATTTATAATATTTTTCTAAGCAATTACGTCGGTAGAAAAAGAGTGCCAATGTTGTTGAACAAGCTGTTGTGAGTTCCGACAAATATTTTTTTTTTTTTTTTAACAACTTGTTTTGATTCTCGAAATCATTAATGGTGTATTCCGAGAATTTGTATGTAGGGAAAATATGGGCGCGCAAAAGACTGAGGCGTGCTATAAAAAAAGCGGCGCAGGCAAAAATTTTTTTTAACAAAAACCGCGGGATTTTTGTTTAAAAAAATTTTTGCCTGCGCCGCTGTTTTTAAATGATTTGTATTACTAAAAATTTTTAATATTAAAAGCAACAAAATTGTAAATAACGATATTTCAGTTTATTTTATTTTATTTCTAATATAAACATGAATCATTGACAAAAAAATAAATTTTTGACATTCCAAATGCTTAATACATATATTATTTTTTTTTTAAATAATTTTTTCGTATATGTGATTTTTTGCCGACAGTACGGACAAAGAGCGGGTGAATTATTTTTTTTCCGCATGGTGCAGGTGTTATTTCACATCGCGATCAGGCGTTATCGCACTTTTAGAAATGCAATAACGCCTGCAGGCGTTATTGCACTAGGCGTTATTGCATGCACCCGTTTTGTCAGTTTTTTGCCACCGAGGTGGAGGCAACTGGGTGGCTAACAGGCGGTGTACTACTAATCCTAATGCCCCTATTATTATTAATTCGCCTATTCTCATACTCCTTTACAATAAGCTGCTGCGGCCAGAATTTTTCCGAACAAATTGTCGAAAAGAGTTCAGGCGGCACGCTTAACTTGAAAGAAGATATACTTCGGTCGTGTTTAAATTTAAACTTCTCAACAATAATAAGGGGAGAATCAATTTTACTGTTAACGTAAGCTGAAATATCATCCGATGAAGTATCGGATGCCAGCCTGGACACAAATATAAATTTATTAAGTGGTACAACAACCAGAGGCTTGGGAGCCCCAGTTGTACCTGTATTAGGATTAATAGGCACACGAGCTGCTGAACCAGAGGGCTCGTGCAAAGGATCAGAAGATAAAGTGGCTAGGTTATTGGTAGGATTTCTTGCAGGGGAGTTAAATAACATTAGTGAGTTAGCATTGGAACCAATTGCAGGATTAGTGTTAGGCACTAGAAGGGGTTTGGTTGACAGAACAGGTGGGGCAATAAGTGGATTAGGACCCGAAGTCTTTTTACGCTTCGGAGATTCGGTAATCACCTTGCCATTTTTGAAATTAAGCTCAAGCTCGTTGAACGACGCTTGCAGATTATTAAAAGCTACATGCATAGCTTTAAAGCCAGCATGAGTCTGCCTCATGAATTTGGTCGATTCCTTAACAGCTAAATTGCAGGGCTCGCAGTACCATTTAAGGCCTGTATCTGCAATTAAGAAATCCCTGATTTTGGGAGTATAGCCAGCACATTTTATGTGGATCATGTTGTCAAAATAAAATCTTGGTTGGTGGTTCCAACCACTTTGCAATTGGTGTACAGCATGCAAACATTTTCAAATTATTTTAAGGTGTTATCTGGAAACTAATATGCTAGCACAAAACAAAGTAAGGCCACGTTAAGTATAAGTAAAACGTATCACTGCAAGAGCAACATAAAACAGTAAATATCAAATGAGCGCTTAAATGAGAGAGAGTAAGCGCGTAGGCAGATAGAACCGCAAGTGCGACGGATAATAGCGGATAAGAGCAGGAGAGCACTGATGCTGTAAAGCAAGAGCAAACAACTGACAAGCTGTTTGTTGTTAGTAATCACACAGAATATGCAAATATGCAAATGCAAATATATTTATGTAAGTATGTACGTATGTTTACTTTATGTTTTCTTTATGTTGAGGCAGAGCAGTCTCAGTTAAACTGCAAATTAAAGTGAGTATAAACTCGGCAAACTCTTTTATGCAAACGTAAATATATACATCATATATTTGCAATCACTGCTAAAACTATTTACCAGATTAAACAGAGTAAAAACACCGTTCAGAAACACAAGAGAACAATAAATAATCAAGAGCACGCAAAAACACGACCGTTACCAACGAAACACAACGTTTTTGCTACAGCTAGAACTACCAAATTTGGTGAGAAGTTTGGATGCCACGCTCACCAATACTGTCCTAGCCACCCCCATCCGCCCGAACGCAGCGTCAAAAACGGTAATGCGTGTATCATCCAGAGCTGTTGAGCTAGAGCTACCAAATTCGGGATGAAAATAACTGGCAACGACCCCCAAAAATCTCCAACAAAGTTTCGGAGCCACGCCCACCCATGACGCCCTCAGCCCCCCCTCCGCCTTTAAAAACTTTGAGCTAGAATCACTACATTTGGCAGGAAAATAGCAATTGACATCTTTGAGACTGCGTACACCCCTGCCGCATCCTTTGCAATCAGGCCTGTTTTTACCGGTGCTAGATATAAGGGTTTTGATTTCAAAATGAGGGGGGATTGTGTGGACAAAGCGGGCGGCTAGGATGGTATAGGTGGGCGTGGCATCCAAACTTTTGATGCAGGTTCGTCAGCTAGCTTGGCACCAAATTTGGTGGCTCTAGCTCAAAAACTGTGAGAGATATAGGCTTTTTTCACTTCAAAATGCAGGGGGCTGGGGGCTGGGGGCGGAATGGGTGGGCATGGCTCCAAAATTTTGATGCAGTTTTTTTTGGGTTTGTCAGTAGCTATTTTCTCACCAAATTTGGCAGTTCTAGCTGTAAGAATGTGCGAAATAGGTGGATTTATTGATTTTGAATTATCGAATTTATCGATTTGCCAGCCCCCCAGACTCTTTACCTCCGGTAACGCGCATAAAAACATCAAGTTTACACACAGCCTACTTTAACATGCCATTTTTACATGTAAAACCTCGTTCTGGTAGGTCAAAAATATTATAACCACGTCAGGGACGTGCTATTATGTCCACTGTTGTCCAAGATCCAAGGACATCTGCAGTTAAGCTGTGTGAAAATATAATTAGCACTTTATTTCACAAGATTTCCAGCTCCAGGCGCCGACAAACACGCCCTTAACCATTACTTTACCTCCACCGTGTTTTACAGTTGGTATAAGGTTTTCAATATTGAGTTACGTCTTGACTTTTCTCCACACCATAACCAAAAATTTTAAGTTCTGGTTCATCACTAAAGACAATATTTTCCCAAAACGTTTATTTCTCAAAAGCATTATCTTCTTATTTTAAGGTGTACTTAATGTGTTCTTTAACTTTATTGAGCCACTGTAGATAAAAAATTTTTATATGTATACACACAGGTAGTTTTTAGGAGTGACTCACCTTTAGCACACGATTAACCTCATCGATTATCTCGCGCTGATGCTGTACTATCTCATCTGTGGTTAGCACCTTGTACTGATAGTCGTCAGTTTCCTGTGTTCGTTCCGTTGTGCTGGGCATGTCCACCTCCATTGCAAAATCGTCGTCACCATCATCGCCCGAAGACACATTGCCCGAGTCAACATTGTCCATGAAATCGTTGTCGTTATCCGAGTCCATGGCTCAGATATAAGCTTTTCTTGAAATGCTTATGCTCTTCTCAGTGCTTTTGCTGTCTTGGAATCTGGAACTGTGTTCTAGTTTTGATTGATTACCGACAGCCTGTTCGTCTGTTCGACTGAAAGAACGAACGAACACCTGCTGTGACTGTCTAACCTTGCTTAGGTATATTAGGTGCGACTTTGTTATTTTATGTTGTTTTAAGTTACGCGCACTGCAGACTTTAAGCCTGTTGTTTATTTTATTGGTCTTTTATTTCGCCAGTTACTGCGTATTTTGCACAAGCTAAGAAAAAACAAAGCAAATAATAATAATGCGTTATTTTTTGCTATACATAAGCAGTTACTTTTAAGAAACACACAACAAGAACATCTATACTAATATTATAAAAAGGAAAGATTTGATTTTTTGTTTGTTTGTTTGGAATGAATAGGTTCCGAAACTACTGGACCGATTTAAAAAATTCTTTTACCGTTGGAAAGCTACACTATTCTCGAGTGAAATAGGCTATGTTTCATTTTGAAAAAAATTAGGATGCTTATTAATGATAGAACAAAGTGATGTATTACAATTTCAGGACACATCACTATCTATAATAAATGTCGCGAAGGCATGTCTCTACCTTTTATTAAAAAAAAAAAACACATAATTTGGAGCGCTCCGAGATTGGACTGCTGGAATTATGTATGCTTATGCAGCTGCGTATAAAATTTAGTACACACTGGTGTAAAAAAATCGAATATGTTATTTTGTTAAATGTGCCACAATTTTCCTCAAGCAGGGACGTCATTTGACCTTTGTTGTTGCTGGTCACTTTGAGCAAAGCACTTTACTTGCGCTTTAGCAAAAGCCTACAATGCTGCGGCAGTTGTTGTTTTTATTACTACTACTATTATTACACGCACAAGTTTGAAATTTTTTGAATTTTATGTAATTTTATATTTACATATACACACACACATTACACTCGTCATTTTGTCAATGGGTGTGTGTTAGGCCAAACAGCTGTGCAAAAATGCAATTACAGCTGTTAATGCAAAATGTCGTCGGTCATCAAAAGTGCTCTGTTAACTTACAGCTCAAGTCCAAATAGATTGAACTTCTTCAGCGCTCTTGTGATGTACCTTTCTGGTTGTTGTTAGTACAGCTGTTGTAATTGTTCTTATGTAGCCCATGTACACAATTTTTTTGACATGCAGCGAATCCCTCTGTTATGAACTCTTATTTCTTTATGTCTTTTTAGCTGCCACCAATGTAACTGCGTTTTTGTCTCCTTTTTTTTCATACGTGTGATTTGAAATATACTTTTCTTCTGCTGCTGCTTGCTTGCACTTGCTGGCGTTGCAAACGCTGCAATATTAAGACGCCATACAATTAAAAAAAAAGCAAAGTGAGACTACATCACAGCACAGAACCAAAGGCCACAATGGACACACGACAACGCACTGACGGGGAGCCTAACAAAACACGTTTATGCCTGTATGCGCACTAATTTATATGCACGTCTGTGTTGCACGTACATACATAGACATATACACACTTGTGCATGCGGATGTATATTTGTTTTTATATGTTTATTGCTATGTTCCGATTGGACCAAAGTGGCCGAAATGTTATAGGTTTGTTTTAGAGCAAATAACTATAAAAGCCATATGCCAAAAACACACAGTGAAAAAAATTATACCAAGTTTTTCTTTGTACGCATACAATGTGAGTAGTTTATGCATATGTACATATGTACGTATGACACAAAATCAAGGCAAACACATACACATGGGGACACCTATTCATTCAGAACACATACAACAGCTGCACAGCCTTATTTTCTTTTGGCTGCTGCACACTTCTCCTGATTCCGTTGTACTTGCAACCGTTTAATATTATTTTAAGTGATTTTTTTTACACTTATTTACTTTTTATGTCAATGGTTTTAGTATTGCGACGCGACGCGATTTTCACTCAAAAGCAACATCTGGCAACTCTTTGAGAAAGAAAATATCGATAGTTATAATATTGCCAGTTGTACTGCATACATTTCGTTTACGTTGCTGATTCTGTGCTTAATTTGCGTTTTTAAGGTAGTTGTCTAGGCTTAATTTGGATACTTAACGCCAAGTAAAGACTTGCACCATAAGTGAGTCAGCAATTATGCGCAGCCAACTTCAAGCTCATAATAAATACAATTGTAGCCCGCAGCTGCACGTCGTTTGAAAATTAAGCGCCGCTGACTTCAAGCTTATTAAAAATTTGACAGTTTTAAAATGGCTGACATGACTAGGTTCTTTAAACTTAACATAAATATTATAATGTGATCTATGTGTAACTTTGTAACATGTGTTTGCAATATATTAGCTCACCCGCTCTAAATTATGCAACAATATGTTCGAATTCACTCTTAATGTTTTTTTTTTCCATGAATGGGAAAGAGAGAGATACATATTGATCTCTTTCTGACAAATCAAATGAAAGAGTGCATCACGTTGGCTTCTTCCATTTTTTTTTTCTTGCCCATATAGCCCTTAAAGTCAATATTTCACTTTTTTTCAGTTATTTGTTACAAGCAATGTATTTTGAATTTACTCGTTAAGGCGCGTAAAACGTTACAATTTTTTAAGTTGACTAATTAGCTTTGAGTTTTTTTGTAGGCTCGTAAAACGTTACAAATTTTTGATTAATTTTTTTATTTATTTTATTTTTTTTTTTTGTAAATCTAACTATATATATATATATAAATATATATATTTGTTTTTGTTTTGCAACATTTTACAAGCCTTTATTATAATGTTGATTGTATGGTTAATTTTGATTTTCTAGGTCTGGCTTGTATAACGTTACCACCAACTTTTTGTTCTTATTTTGTATGGTATTATATGACTAATCAGTTTTTATATTTGTCCTACTCTTTTTCGTGTCACTGAGCGGATAACATATAAATACCCGAACTATAACACATCTTTATTTTTAACAATCCTTTTTGAACCAATTTTTTATTTCACTTGTTTTGATCGTTGAAAACTCAGATGTGCTCGCATAATTAACTCAATTCTTTGCTTCGAAAATTGGTTTGGAGGCATTTCTAACGCACAATTGAACCGATTTCTAAAGCCCAAAACTAGTACAGTTCTTCCTTTTTCCCCTGCCGATAGTCACCAGAGTAAGACCTGCAAGAAATTTGAGAAAACTCAGATAACTGTATTAGTTGGCAACGTGTCAGAAAGCGAGTCTTCTAGCCGGAAATCTCGAAAATCAACACACAACAAGCACAAGTCTTCTTCATAGCTTTGTTTTTATGACGTGCCAGTAAGTCGAACCTGAAGATGCAGCACATGCTTGCAGAAAACTGCAACGCGTGGAATTAATTTATTGAAAATAACTGAAAATACAAAAAAGTTTTTGAATAAGTTACTTCCATTTTGTTTTTAAACACGCAACCCCTTCCTCACAAAGTAAAGCATGTGTGGGTTAGAGTGTATGCGTTAATAACTTACCATTCGTTTTGCGACTGTACCGCAGAAAACTGACGATAAAAATTTAACAAATTTCTATTACTGACTTTTGTGAATATTTCGAATTATTATTGAAGTACTTTTTTTTAAACGTATTTAGGCAAATTTAAAAAAGAAAAATAAAGTTTACGTTAACGTATAAAAACCTATCAGCTTTGTGTTCAATTGGACTGCATGCGTGTGTGTATAACAAAATAAAAAGTTGATGGTGAACAAAATTTAAAAACAAAACTTTTATGTCCGCTCTTGCCTTACTCTCCCAACTGTATGATGCATAATCATGACTGGTGCTGCTAGTTATGGTGTAGAATAGAGTAGGTTGCCCAATAAAATCGATGTATCGATCGTTACTGTCCACGTTGATATTTAACGATGAATCGATAGTTCGTGCAAGGTAGTGTGGATCAAGCTATTAATAAACATAATAGTTTAAAAACAAACTAAAAGATTCGCTTTTTAAAACCATTGAATTAAAAATTTAAAATTTTAGTTAAATTTGCTGAATAAATTCAATAGTTTATTTTTCAGCTGTGAACTAAGTCAGTCATTCTATTCAGTTGTTCTGAACGATGAACGATAGAATATGAGCAGGTCATTTTATTCAGTTGTTCTGTTGTTCTGAATGATGAACGATAGAATATGAATAGGTCATCTTATTCAGTTGCTCAGTTGTTCTGAACGATAGAATATGAACAGATCATATTATTTAGTTGTTCAGTTGTTCTGAACGATGAACGATGGAATATGAACAGGTTATCTTATTCAATTGCTCAGTTGTTCTGAAAGATGAACGATAGAATATGAACAGGTCATTTTATTGCGTTGCTCAATTGTTCTTAACGATGAACGATAGAATATGAACAGGTCATATTATTCCGTTGCTCAGTTGTTCTGAACGATGAAAGACAGAATATGAACAGGTTATTTTATTCATTTGGTTTGAATGAACATTGTTATATTTTTGAATGCAATAAATTCGTTTTGTAACCTTTGAGCCTTATCACATACATTTCAAATATTAATTAGACTGATAACAAGTTTTCAACTTTTCTGTCAGTTTGGTGTCGCTTGATAAAATTTTTAATAATTTGTTGACCAGCAACCGAAATCAAGGGACTTGCCTCAGCCTCAATTGGTGGTGCTGGATCAGCTTCAGAGGTTTCCTGAATTTGACGTTCGATGCCCACAGTAACTGTTGGATGCTTCAGCATTAAGTGGTGCGTCAAATTGCTTTGAGACGCGCCAGCTATGCTCAGCACGGATTTGCGATAAATACACATGCTGGTCTTTCCACCCTCAATCTCAATAATATGGTTCCATACCTCACTACGTTTCCTCTTAGACATTTTATTTTGGGAAAATTCAACAATAATCATGTTTAACCAATTTCACATTTCCGCCAAAATAAATTAACGATATCGTTCACGAATTACTGAATTAATTCGTTTATTTCGATGACCCGTTCATATGAACTTATGCTGAACGAAACAACAGAACTCTAGCGGACAGCCGCAAACTCAGGTAAAAAGGTTAAAAGGGACATGACAATTTGCGACACCGTGGACCAATATACGATAATGTCTGGTGATAGGTCAAAAATAAAGGACCTGCTCTGCAACCGGCTCACCGAGTGCGGCTGGCGGGACGAGGTGCGTCTGTTGTGCCGAAACATTCTTCTGGAGAACAGTACCAACAGTGTAACCGTGGAGCAGCTCATTTCAGAAGTAACGCCAAAGGCACGAACCATGGTCCCCGACGCTGTGAAAAAAGAGCTGCTCATGAAGATACGCACTATTTTGGCTGACACCGAGGAAGAGAACTAACCACCAAGCGACTCAATCATATTTTCATAAAATTATTTCGCCTTGTATGTTCGTTCACCAACCATCTAATATTAGGAAAATTAAAAAAATTCAGTTTGCATCAACTCTGCGCCCAATAAAGTATTAGCTGAAATATTTAAAAAGCTACTTATCGTGTTGCCAGCGACTTTAAAACTGTAACTGTTTTGTTTTTATACTCGATATCGAGGGTAAAGAGTATATTGAGTTTGTGCGATGTCCGTCATGGTGTCTGTCCTTCTGTATGAGCGCAACTTTTTTCCACACCCTTCAAGCTAGAGACTTGAAACTTTCCAATTCTCTTTATCTAAGGGATAGTAAATTAAAATGTCAAAATTGGGGTTCTACGATAACTGGGGGGCTGGCAAATCGATAAATTCGATAACTCAAAACCGATAAATCCACATATTTCGCACATCCTTACAGCTAGAACTACCAAATTTGGTAAGATGATAGCTACTATCAACCCCAAAAAAACTGCATCAAGAATTTTGGAGCCACGCCTACCCATTCCGCCCCCACCACCCCGTATTTTAAAGTCAAAAACGCCTATATCTCCCACAGTTTTTGAGCTATAGCCACCAAATTTAGTGCCAAGTTAGGCGATGATGACCCCCCAAAAACTGCATCAAAAGTTTGTATGCCACGCCTACCGATACTGCCCTAGCCGCCCCCATCCACCCCAACGCTTCGTCAAAAACGGGAAAGCGTGTATCTTCCAGAGTTGTGGAGCTAGAGCCTCCAAATTTGGTATTGAGATAGCTGGTAACGACCTCCAAGGAACTGCATCAAAGTTTTGGAGCCACGCCCACCCATACCGCCCCCAGCCCCCCTTTCCCCACTTTTTACAATTTTCGAGCTAGAGTCACCAAATTTGGTATGAAGATAACAATTGACATTCCACACAGATCTGCATCAAAACTTTGGATGCCACAGCCACCCATAGCGCCCCCAGCCCCCCTTTCCCCACTTTTTACAAACTTCGAGCTTGAGTCACCAAATTTGGTATGAAGATAGCAATTGACATTCCACACAGATCTGCATCAAAACTTTGGATGCCACGCCCACCCATACCGCCCCCAGCCCCCCTTTCCCCACTTTTTACAATTTTCGAGCTAGAGTCACCAAATTTGGTATGAAGATAACAATTGACATTCCACACAGATCTGCATCAAAACTTTGGATGCCACAGCCACCCATAGCGCCCCCAGCCCCCCTTTCCCCACTTTTTACAAACTTCGAGCTTGAGTCACCAAATTTGGTATGAAGATAGCAATTGACATTCCACACAGATCTGCATCAAAACTTTGGATGCCTCAACCACCCATACCGCCCCTAGCCCCCCTTTCCCCACTTTTTACAATTTTCGAGCTAGAGTCACCAAATTTGGTATGAAGATAACAATTGACATTCCACACAGATCTGCATCAAAACTTTGGATGCCACAGCCACCCATAGCGCCCCCAGCCCCCCTTTCCCCACTTTTTACAAACTTCGAGCTTGAGTCACCAAATTTGGTATGAAGATAGCAATTGACATTCCACAAAGATCTGCATCAAAAATTTGGATGCCACGCCCAGCCATACTGCTCTCAGGCCCCCTTTCCCCACTTTTTACAATTTTCGAGGTAGAGTCACCAAATTTGGTATGAAGATAGCAATTGACATTCCACAAAGATCTGCATCAAAAATTTGGATGCCACGCCCAGCCATACTGCCCCCAGCCTCTTTCCCCACTTTTTACAAACTTCGAGCTAGAGTCACCAAATTTGGTATGAAGATAGCAATTGACATTTCACAAAGATCTTCAGTAAAAATTTGGATGCCACACCCACCCATACCGCCCCCAGCCCCTCTTTCCCCACCTTTTACAAACTTCGAGCTAGAGTCACCAAATTTGGAAGAAAGATAGTTGGTGGCATCCCCATCTGCATCGGATAATCTTTGAGGCAGCGTAAACCCCTGCCCCATCCGTACCCCTTTGCAATCAGGCCTCTTTTTAAGCGGTTTTAATACTGGTATCGAGTATGCCGCAGTCTGTTGCGTCCGACCGCAACGTTTCCACTTGTTTATAATTGGGGAGAGTACATTTTTAATAGCATGAACTTAAATAAAGATTATCAGGATTTAAAAATAAAACAAAAACGTGTAAAATCGTTTCGTATCCTTTAAAAGATTTCTGTAATGCTAAACCTCCTGAGGAATGTGTTTAGATGATTCCAATAACTGTACTACTGCTAATGTAGTCGTAGGCAACATCACCTTCATCATTGTTAATTTGACCAAGTGTGCTAACATCTTCCAGCAGCTCCGCTGGCGGTTGCAAACTCTCATTCAAGCTTTTTATTGTTTCTGGCGCCGAATCGGTACGAGAAATGGCACTGGTACCAGCACGGGATTGAGTAGTACTGGGCTGCGAATATTTACGCACCCATTCATTTGGATGCATTTTCTTCTTGTGGTTATGCATATTGGCATGTGACTTAAAGGTGCGTGCGCAAAACTCACACGAATACAAATCAATGCCCGTATGCGTAGCCATGTGCTCCTACAACATTAATCAATTGAGTACATAAATAAATGTAGTGTAACAACTTCTTACGGTTAGACCACGCGTCAATTTAAATTCCTTGCCGCAGAGGGTACACTTGTGTCGCTTGGGTGAGTGATGGTAACGCATGTGGCTGCTTAATGCCACACGCGACGACTTCTCGGCACTGCATAGCGCACATCGATACGTGTTGCCACCTTCGCGATCATCGTGCCGGGCGAGATGCTTGCGCAAACTGCGTTCATCTCTGAGCCAACGGCTGCATAGATGACACTGCGCCTCGGCTACGGGTCCATCGGGATGAAGGGCCTTCTTGTGTGTGAGAAAACTCGCCTTGGACCGAAAGTGAACGCCACACATGTCACAGATGACAGGCGTAAAGTCCGAGTCATGCATTCTCTTAACATGCGCAGCCAACTCAAATTTTGTGCGGAACCTAAATTAAGTATAAGAGACAGACAGACAGAGTGAGCGAGAGAGAGAAACATACATGAACATATGTTCTTATATGGCTTACGTCTTGCTGCATCTGTCACAGACTTCAGGACGCTCGGGTCCTTTGTGATTCTTTATGTGCATGGTGAGCAGAAACTTTTTGGCAAAACGCGCCTCACAGATGACGCACTGATGCACCAACTGCTGTTTGTCGGAGTGAAAGCGTAGCATATGCATATCCTGGCTGTTACGATTGAGAAAGCTCTTGCGGCACGACTTGCAGCTAAAATACTGCGGATCCTTGTGATAATGCAAATGATCCACATACAAAGTGCGCTTCTTATAGGTATTATTACAGCATTCCATAAAGCCGGTGCAATTGTGTTTGCTGCGAAAGTGTCGCTTCAGTTCAATAAAGTCCTGAAGTGGTTCCGCACAGAGGCAACAATCCAATTTAACATTAGCGGCTATAAAGTCGTCCATATCTTTAATAATGCTACGCTTGGCATCTAGCTCTGGTGCTTGTATAGTTGTCTTTGGCAGCCTTACCTTGGCTTTGCCACCTTTGGGTCGACCACGTTTTGGTGCAATAGTTTTAATTTGATTAGTTTGTGGCTCAGACTGAACAGTTGCGTCTGTTGCTGCCACAGATTTGGCATTTGCATTGCGTAGCAATTCGCGGGAATGCAAACGCGATTCACGTGAGGATGTCGACCTTACTGGGAGTTTGACTGTTTTTTTTGCTTTTGATTTTGGTGGCGTTAGCCGCGTGCGACCTCTGTTCTTTTTGGGTAAGGCAACTGTCAGTGCTGCATTCTCGAAATCTGCCTCAAATGCATCCTTTTCCTGTTGATCATTGTCATTGTTGGTGCTACTGTTGTTGTCGTAATTGTCAAAGGTTTGCTTTGTGTTATCCACATCGATTTCTGGCTCACAAAGTATATGATCTTTGATATCATCATCACCGAAGGCCAACTTCGACTCAATTGGTGGTTCTGTGTTCCATACGACAACAGCTGGCTCTGGCTCTGGCGGCTCCAAATCGTTTTTAAGCAGCAGCGACTTCTGCTTCTCGGCCACCATGCAGCAGAACTGCTCGAACTCTCTGAGACATTGCCAGCATGGAGAGCACAGCTTGGTAGAGATGCAATCATTAACCGAAACCTATAAAATACAAAATGAAATGAATTTTGTATTTCTTACTGTATATGGGAAACAGCGTTTGTTGCTTACTTCAAGTTGCAAGTATTTGGCGATGGCTTTTGGCAGGCAGTGCTCGGCATCGCGAAATATGCATATAGACACCGAGTTATTCAGATCGCACAGGCACAAACGGCAAATCATTATAAAATGCAAAGACAAAAGTAAACAAATATGTATGCATTAGATCGATAGTCGATATCGAAAGCACTGAGCACGAAATTAAATATATCGACATAAAACATATATGCCAATGTGCGTCAAGTTAGCAACGACTATCGCCAGCAACGAACATCGGATATTGACTCACGAGTTGGGACCACCGAATAATTTCGTGTTTTTGTACGTTTTTCAGCATGGAATCAAATAAAAATTGATGCAGAAATGTTGAAAAATGAACTATTTATTGTTTTCATGCACCGTTTGGCATATTTCAGCTTTTGAAATGGGTAAAACAAGGAATTAAAAAATTGCATATCCAGCATATCTTAAATATCTCAACTCAGAAATAATGGCCCCGAATACGGCTTATACACGATAAAAGCCTACAATTTCACCTATTTTATGGTCAAAATTGAAGGGCAATCGTCCATACAGTTTTTGAGTAATTTGCGAATGAGTGCTGCTACCTCGAAACCAGCCCCATACAAAACGACCGCCAAAATCAATGCTTGGTTCTCAAGCCTTAATCACTTTTTTCAGAGATAAAATTAAAGCTATCTGTTTCAGGAAGCTATAACAATTAAATTTAGAGAGATTTTACATACAGATTTTGAGAAAATTAATTATATGTAAGTCAACCTTTTTTGTTCATTAAAAAGGCCTAATGAGATAGTAGCTTCAGCATGAGCTGAACTACTGCGCAACAGAAAGCTGGATGATATAGCGTGGCACTTTTTTTGCTCAAAAACAAAAATCGTTGCTAACTTTTATCTTTTTTTCAAGATAATGGCCCAAGTTGCACGGTAGTTAAGGATAAAGGCCCTATTTTTCTCATTCTTTTGCCGTTTAAGAGCTGCCATACTAACAAAAAATTGACTAATTATTGACTTTTATCAATTCAAATTACTAAATATTAACTATAGTGATGCATAATTGTCATTACTTCAACATTCTTCATTCTACGCATTATCTATGTAAATAGCATTATGTACGATTTGACTTTTCAGCCAAAGCAATATATGTGCGCATATGCAACTAGGTGGCACTTTTTTAATCAAAAAACAAAAATCGTTGCTAACTATTATTATTTTTCCCAGAACATGGCCCAGTTGCACGGTAGTTGGGGATATACGCCCTATTTTTCTCATTCTTTTGCCGTTTAAATCATGAAAATTACTCAGCACGTTATTGAGAAAATCGCACATATGTGTTTTTCTCATTTTATATTATTCATATGCATCCAAGGCAGCCTTGTGCGTTTATATTTTCATGGAATAACGGATCTTTACCCTAATTTTCATTCTGCTGCTATTGCACGATCTGCAACTAACAAAATTCATTGATTGTCTAATTTATTAAATTAAACGAACATTTAATTTTTATGTTTACAAAAAGTTCTTTATTTAGAAATAAAAATAAAAATATATTTCAATATAATAGTAATTTAAATATAAAACAAAAACAAAAATGTAATTCAATTTAATGGTGATATATTATTTTATATCTATTTCATTAAATATTTGCTGCGCTGGTGCCACTTCAATTTGCTGCATTGGCTGCTGTTGAGGCGATGGGTGTATGTTCTCGATGTCACGGCGTTGCTGTTTCTTAAAAGACTCTTTAAGCTGTGCCAGTTCATTTTTTAGGTTTGCCATCTGCTGCTTAAGGTCCTTTATATCGTTTTTAAGTTTATTTTCAATGTGAAGGCAACGGCAGGTTGTCTGTCCCTGCTGCCTTAGCTCTCGCTCCCTTTTTTGAATTTGAAGGCGCTGGGCCTTGAGGGCAGCCAGCTAGGCTTGTTGAATATATATCGATATATCGAAATATTGATGATATATTTCTTTGATAATATATATTGAAGCGATATTTTTGAACTTCGATAATATCAATATCGATATTTTTCAGCGATATAATTAAGCGATATATTTTAATGTTGCTTTTTATTCCCGCGACAAAAGTTGTTGTTTCATCATGGAGCCAAAAACATATTTTAATAAATTAGATGGAACTACATCAAAATGCAAACTTTAGTTGCAAAGACCAATGGCAATACTACAAATCTAAAAACGCATTTAAAAAACAAGCACTATGATGCACTTTTGAAGTGCAATGTTGAGCCAAAAAGACTGAAATGTAAAGTTTTACATAGGCAACCATGTGACAGTCCCTTGGAATATATTTTTATTGAAATCGAAAACTCCATCTGTGATAAAAAAAACTGCTTTTAGGCTGCTTATATAGACCAAATAATAATATTGACTATTCCAGCATGATTGACTTGATATCAACCGCTACGTTAGCATATACTGACATAATATTAACTGGAGATCTCAACAGTAATTTATTAAAAGAACGTCACCTATCGGACGAAATGCACTCTCTAGGACTGCAGATTGTAAACGACACATTACCGACGCACTATACACAGACGACCAGCACGCTACTAGACATAATATTTGTAAATAACATTAAAAAAATTTTACTCTATGATCAACTGCCCGTACCGGCATTTTCAAAACATGATCTCATATATACGCAAACTGACTACAAGAACAAAAAAATAACATTTAGGAATTTTAATAATATTAACCACAACGCTTTACATGATGCCTGCCTCAAAAAAGATTATGATAACATTTATCACCTCCCCTCAGTGGACACCCAAATAAGTCATCTCCAATTTAACGTTGACCACCTATTTAATAGGTTAATACCGCTGAAAACTAAAACAGTAAAGCCAGCAATCAAAGCGTGGTTTAATAGTGGTATAATTAGTGCAATAAATCTGAGAGATGAAGCTTATGACAAATGGAAACGCTACAAGGCAGACTACTTTTATAGACTTTTTAAAACTAATAGACGCAAAGTAAATGACAGTATTAAAACTTCTAAAAAACACAATTTTTGCAATAAGTTTAACAATGCAACAACAATTAAAGAAAAATGGAAGATCATTAACAGCATTGGTATTGGTCGTGAAATATCTGTGATAGGAAATGACGTAGATGTTAATAAACTAAGCCACAAATTTGTCAACCTTAATGTTCCTGTGTCCATGTTTAATTCGTATATAAATGCTGTGCCGTTCAGAAATTGTAGTAATTGTTTTGAGTTCATGTGTGTTAGTCAATGTGATGTCCTACACTCCGTACTTTAAATTAAGTCCAATGCCACTGGCCTAGATGAAATAAGCCCGAAATTCATCAAAATTCTTCTAACATATATTATAAGCCATATTACGCGTATTATCAACACCGCTATCACTACCTCCATTTTTCCTAAAACTTGGAAAGTAGCAAAAATCTTGCCGGTTCCAAAGTCAAATCTTGATTTCAGGCCGATCGCAATACTACCTTTTCTATCAAAAGTATTTGAAAAGATAATGGCAAATCAAATTAATAAATTCATGAATAAAAACTCGCTTTATTATGAAAAACATCTGGCTTTAGGACAAACAAGAGTTGCACAACAGCGATTTTAAAAATAGTAGAAGATATTCGAGCTAAAATGGATAACAGTGACGCTATGCTGCTTACACTACTTGACTATAGCAAAGCTTTTGACACTGTAAACCACGAAGTTCTATTGACAAAGCTAAGGAAGATGTACAATTTCAAGCAAACAGCTTTCACACTAATGTCCTCCTATTTAAGTAATATGAAAACAAGCCATAGTAACCTCTAACAAACAGTCACGCTTATTAAGAGTATCATGTGGTGTCCCGCAAGGTGCGATTTGCGGGCCGCTACTCTTTTCAATCTATGTTTATCATCTGCCAAGTGTCCTGTCTAAATGTGAAGTCCATATGTAAGCCGATGATGTGCAAATGTATGTGAGTCGTCCTATTAGCCAAATAAATGAATGTATTCTAGTGTGCAATGATGAACTGTTTAATGTAAGTGAGTGGGCGAAGAAAAATGGTTTGTGTATTAATCCTTCTAAATCTAAGTGTCTAGTTATATACAAAAAGTACCTGAGAACAGAAAATTTAACCAAGCTAAATATAGATGGTCGCGCCTTTATTCTTGTAGTGATATAGAAACTGCCATAGCCATATTGTTCTGCACTTGTTCTTCAAGTGATAATAAACCACCTTGGTTTACGAGAGAACTATCGAAATTGAAAAACGCAAAGACAAGATCATATAAAAAATTTAAAAAATCGGAAACTACTTTAGATTTATCTTCGTATTTAGTAGCAAAATCTAGTTTTCTTTCTGTTAACACATCTTGTTATAATAATTATCTTAATCGTTGTAGACTAAACTTTTCACGTGACCCTAAACAGTTTTATAAATTTGTTAACTCTAAACGTAAGACTTCTTGCTTGCCATCCTCAGTATACCTAGATGATACAAAAGCAAGTTCTGATCAGGCAGTAGCCGATCTATTTGCTAAGTATTTTCAATCAGTATAATTCCTATCCTTTTCAAGTTCAAACGTCAAATTGAATGTATGTCCCAGTAGTTACTGAGTCTACGCTCCTGAGTGAATTTCCCTCTATTAAACCTGGTTACTTGCCTGGTCCTGATGGAGTGCCAGGTTGTATTCTTAGATACTGCGCGGATTCTCTTTGTGCGCCATTAAATAAATTATTTAACTTGTCTGTTGATTCAAACGTGTTCCCTGATATATGGAAGGAATCGTTTATAATTCCACTCCATTAAAATACTTCAAAATCAAACGTTAAAAATTATAGGGGCATATCCAAGTTGTCTGCCATACCAAAAGTCTTTGAAAAAATTATATGTTCTCAACTGCAACACGGATGTAGTTCGATTATCTGCCATACGAAAAGTCTTTGAAAAAATTATATGTTCTCAACTGCAACACGGATGTAGTTCGATTATATCGCCTTATCAACACGGGTTTGTTAGGCGTAGATCTACTACCACTAACCTTCTTGAATTCACTTCGCTTGTTATCAAAGGGTTTCAGGAAAAAATGCAAACTGACGTTGTTTATACCGATTTTAGTCAGGCATTTGATTCTGTTAATCATTCTCTGTTGCTTCAAAAATTAAATATTATTGGATTTGTGGTGTGTCCGAACACAAAAAGTAGTTTTTAAATCGTCTGTATCTAAACCTATTTTTGTTACCTCTGGTGTACCCCAGGGTAGTCACCTTGAACCTTTGCTATTTAATTTGTTTATTAACGATCTTCCAGCAGTAATTACTAACTCTTTTGTATATATGTTTGCTGATGATGTGTGATGTTTCACCTATAATGACGCTTCCCTGTGTAATTTACTACAGTCGGATTTGGGTGCATTGTCAGCCTGGTGTCGTTTTAACTTACTCAATCTAAATTGTTCAAAATGTAAAGTCATGTCTTTTTGTAGAAGTACCCCTCATACTGCTCACTACTTGCTTGATGCTTCACCACTTGACCGCGTGTTTGAAATGAAAGATTTAGGCATTATTCTTGATCCTAAATTAAAGTTTGACGCTCATATTTCGTATAAGGTCAATAAGGCCATTAATGTCCTTGGCTTCTTCAAGCGGTGGTCGAAAGAGTTAAATGATCCCTACACCACTAAAACGTTTATACATCCCTAGTGCGTCCCATCCTTGAGTGATCTGTGTGTGGATCTTGGATCTTGGATCTTGTGTGTGGTCCCCACAATACTCGATTCACCAGGATAGAATTGAATCTGTGCAGAAGAAATTTCTTCTATTTGCCTTTAGAAGTTTTAACTGGGTTCCTGGAGTTGACTTACCCCCGTATTCTAGTAGACTCCTTTTAATAAATCTTCCCTACCTGTTAAACCGTAGAACTATGCATGGAGTATTATTTATTACTAACCTACTTAATGGTGAAATCGACTCATCAGTTCTTTTGAGTCGAATTAAATTTAATGTCCCAATTAGATCTTCACGTAACTTTTTACCCCTTAGCCTTTATCGTTGCTTTAGCAACTATTTAATTCATGAACCATTTCGTGTTATATGTTCTGACTATAACAAACTTTATTCTCTTGTCTCCTTGGAGGTCTCAACTCCAGTACTAAAAAGATCGATCCTTTTTGCTTTATATAATCGTAACCACTAATTACTAATCTATCGCTGGTCTGATTGGGTTTTTCTGGGTTTTTCCCAATCCTCGCAACAAATGTTGGACTGCTCAATTTTTTATTGAATTTCCCAGAGCTTTAACGTTAACTTTTAAATATATTTTCAGATGTATATATTATTCTATATTTTACTTAATTTAATTATTTTAACTATTTTTAATTTAAATTAAATTTTGATTCATTTTAATGTCAGCTGCTCTTAGCTGACTATAAATAAATAAATAAATAAATAAATAAAAAAGCATAAGTTTTGTGGATAGGGCTGAAAATCTAGGCATAACTTTCAATAATACCTTGACATGGAACGATCAGGTTAACAAAGCAGTAGGAAAAACCTATGGAGTTCTTAGACAACTATCGTTAACTCAAAAATATTTACCAGTTAACATTAGAACAATGATCGCAAAAACAATGGTATCACCAATTCTGTTCTATGGGATTGAAATCTATGGCAAATGCGACTCAGCTAGCTTTAATAAGATTAGGGTTACTTTTAACAATATTGCTAGATATGTTTTTAACTTAAAAAGAACTGACCACGTATCGAACTTCGCGCATAAGTTATTTGACCTAGATCTCGTAGATATAATTAACCTTAAAATTCTTCTGTTTCTCCATAAAATAATTTACAGTAAAAATCCTGACTATTTGTATGACCTCTTAAGATTTACTGCGTCTCAGAGAGTAAATAATCTTGTTAGTCTAAGAAAAAAACTCGCTAGTTCTGATAGACAGTTTTATGTCTTTGCTGTTCGACTTTGGAACCAGTTGCCACCCGATTTAAAAAATACCAGAAGCACACCTCATTCCAAAGAAAAGTTAAAAGCAAACCTTAGATCATAACTACATATTAACAGCTATTAAAATAAACAATTATAATAATATGAAAATTGAGATAAAAATACATAATAATAATTAAAAGTATATATATTAGATAACAAAAATTTAATGAAATTGTACTAGTTTATAATATATTTATACTAGGATTAAGTACTCTACTATGGACATGTCTAATCAATGTAAACTTAAAAAAGCTAATTGTGACTAGTGCATTATGATAATAGTAGCAATACTTGTAGCACTAGGAATATATTCAATAAATAATAATAATAAATAATAATAATACACATATGTACATACATACATACATACCACCTCACTATCTTTAAAAACCATTTAACATTTTATTTTATTTATGTTATAGGGTCCATGTATCCCAGAGAACGAAATGTGTTGAAAGTGCTTAATCCGTTAATTGCAAGTCTGGTATATAAATATTATACATAATAAACATTCATTTTTTGAATAACAAGAAGGTGGATCAAAAGCCCGTGCTATAACGGATGATATTGTGTTCATGATATGCAAGGACAACATGCCCGTTCGTTGTGTTGAAAAAGAGGGCTTGACGAAATTAATGGCAACCTGCGTTCCTAGGTATAAGCTACCTAGTCACTCAAAAGTAAAAACTACCTCTAATATACATACTTATTTGGTTACTTCAATGATTGAGACCAAATACGAGAAAGCCAAACAATATGAAGAACATGTTTCATTTACATGCGATATAGTGACTGTGACAAATTCTAAAAGATAATTTTTAACAGTCACAGCAAACTACATTCACAATTACAAATTTTGATCGATTAGCTTAAAATCAGCACGCATAACTCAGGTAAAGGCCTATTTACTCTTGACTTAACTTAATTTAACTTAACTTAAGGAATGTATGCGTTTACTCTCAACTTAACTAAACGTAAGAAATCAGTGTGTCAGTGCTGTAGAATTATGTAAGCAGTGCTGTTAAACAAAATAAAATATATTGACCGCTCGTTGGCGCATTTTGAATACAACGTTGCTACCAAGTTCTTTGGCAGTAGCAGTCCAAACTGCTCTTTTTTAATGTAATTTTTAAAGTCTATTGACTTTTTATCATAAATTTAACTATGATTTTCAATTAAATTTATAGGATTATGCTCATCCATTTCAATATTTGAATTTGTAAACAGCGCTTAACGTTTTGCAACACAGTTTTTGATCAGCTGTTTGATTTACACATTAAGGCAGATTGAGTCAGCTGACTCTTACGTTAAGTTAAGTTAAGTTAAGTCAAGAGTAAATAGGCCTTAAGAGTTACAATCATTTCAAATTTCATGTTAATCTTAGTAACTTTTTAATGTAATTGTTTATTTATAGTCACACACAGCTGATCTTATTAGCAACATGCTTATTAATGCTGCTTTAAATTTCGATATTGCAAAAACTAAGTGGAACAGCGTTATTACTTAAGATTTTTGCCATATTGTTGATCGAGTAAAACAAATCGTAACGTATTTCAAAAAAAGCCCAAGTGCGATGGATGATTTGCGTGATATACAGATCGCAAATGGTACAGCTGAGGGTCGGGTGAATGCTCTCGTACAAAATGTAGACACGCGCTGGAACTCGTGCCTTGACATGATGAACTCTTATTGTAAGCTGGCAACCGTGGTTTCAGCCGTGCTTCTTTAAAGATTTGAGAAGTCAAAGTGCTGCCTCGAAATATTAACAGCACACGAATGATATGACAAATTTGCTAATGCCATTTAAAGAGGCCACCGAAAATATTAGTGGCGAAACGTATGTCACGGTGAGCCTGACAATCCCACTAGTATCTTTGATTAAAAAACGGCTGGAACGAATTGAGATCAACACAAAGCAGGGCGAGCTTGCAAAAGAAATCATTATTTCAAGTGCCAGAAATCGAGAAGATCCGCTTGAGAAATCAAAGTATCTCGCAAAATGTACATTACTCGACCCTCGATTCAAAAAAAATGCATTTTGGGTTACCTATGGTCGTTGCTGACGCTGTACATGACTTATCATTTGAGATGTTGAGAAATGAAAAACAGGTAAGCAGTGACAAAATCTGTTATATCAAATTTATTAAAATATAAAAAAACGTATTTTTAAAGCTCCCACAAACTACCAGTGGATTGGTAGTTCCCACAACTAATACAGAATCGCTTTGGAGCGAGCATGAAGTTGTTTTAGCGTCGCATATGGAGCCAGAATCCCAATAAAACAAAGAAATCAAGCTTTATTTAAGTACACAGCCAATCGAATGGGAAAAGGATCCTATTAAGTATTGGTTTAACCAAAGTGAAAATATGCCAAACTTGTCGAAGCTCGTATTAAAATATTTAATTGCTCCGGGAAGTTGTGTTGCTTCGGAACGGATGGCATCTGCCATTAAAGTTGTGGTATGCGACTCTCCAAGTAAAATGACTGACGAGCATATTAAGTAGCGAGTTTTCTTTAAATCTTACAACTCGGAGTTATGGTAATGTCATTTAATTAACCATGTAAAATGTAACTTAAAACATAATATTTCTGGAAAATAAACAATTTTTTATTTTGAATAACAGCACCCTGGTTTAGTATGGAACAAGGTTTTTGCGGGACAACCATTATTAAATTGTACCTAGATAAAATAAATATCATCGATAATATCGATACAAAACTTGAACATATTTATATTGATCTGGCAGCCCTTATTTACAAATATATATACATCAATAACGGGTCTTTATATATAATCACATGTAAAACGAAAATGGAAGGAAGCGGTCGAAAATTTGAGCTGGCTGCCCTCAAGGCCCAGCGCCTTCAAATTCAAAAAAGGGAGCGAGAGCTAAGGCAGCAGGGACAGACAACCTGCCGTTGCCTTCACATTGACAATAAACTTAAAAACGATATAAAGGACCTTAAGCAGCAGATGGCAAACCTAAAAAATGAACTGGCACAGCTTAAAGAGTCTTTTAAGAAACAGCAACGCCGTGACATCGAGAACATACACCCAGGGCCTCAACAGCAGCCAATGCAGCAAATTGAAGTGGCACCAGCGCAGCAAATATTTAATGAAATAGATATAAAATAATATATCACCATTAAATTGAATTACATTTTTGTTTTTGTTTTATATTTAAATTACTATTATATTGAAATATATTTTTATTTTTATTTCTAAATAAAGAACTTTTTGTAAACATAAAAATTAAATGAATTAGTAATTCCTTTTTTAGAGTGTTCGTTTAATTTAATAAATTAGACAATCAATGAATTTTGTTAGTTGCAAATCGTGCAATAAAGATCCGTTATTCCAAGAAAATATACACGCACAAGGCTGCCTTGGATGCATATGAATAAACAATATAAAATGAGAAAAACACATACATATGTGCGATTTTCTCAATAACGTGCTGAGTAATTTTCATGATTTAAACGGCAAAAGAATGAGAAAAATAGGGCGTATACCCCAACTACCGTGCAACTGGGGCCATGTTCTGGGGAAAAATAAAAAAGTGCCACCTAGTTGCATTATGCACGTACATATGTTGCTTTGGCCGAAAAGTCAAAATGTACATAATGCTATTTACATAGATAATGCGTGATAAATAGCTAAAGTATGTTTAAGTAATAACAATTATGCATCACTATAGTTAATATTAAGTTATTTTAATGGGAGAAAGTTAGTTTTAAGGAAAATTTTTGGACAATATGGCAGGCTTAGTGACAGTCAGCTGTAGCTCGCGCCATAGCAGCCAGCTTTCTGTTTCGCATTAGTTCAGTTCATGCAGGAACTAAAAGTTCGATAGGCCTTTTGCATGAACTTTTTGAGGCTACTTAACATTTATTTAATTTTCTCAAAAACTGGCTGATTGATTTTTCTAAATTTAATTGTTATAGCTTCTCCATGCATGTAGGTTGAATTTGGTATATGCCTCATTCGAGGCCATGTTCTGTGAAAAAAGTTATTAAGGCTTGAGAACCATGCATGTATTTTAGCTGTCATTTTGTATGGAGCTGTAACCGAGGTAGCTGCACTCTTTCACAAATTACTTAAAAACTGGCTGATTCATTTTGTTTATATTTTTTTTTTTATATAAAATAGGTGAAATTGTAGGCTTCAAACGTATATATGTCATATTCGGGGCCACCCATTCGGGTGCATGAAAACAATAAATAATTAATTTTTTAACATTACTGCATCAATTTTTATTTGATTCCATGCTGAAAAACTTGTAAAAAAAACACTTAAGTTCATTGGTGGCTTTGACTCATGAACCAAGTTCCGATATTCGTTGCTGGCGGAACCGTTGCTAACTTGACGCACATTAAGCCAATAGGTAAATAGAATACTAAAACAAACATTGCATACGGGCCATACTAGCAACGCATTTGCTGTACATTTGTGCGAAAACACCCTGAGTGCTCCCATAACACTTCGGGTGTCGAGCCGACTGGGCGCTCTCGCATTTTTGCTCAGAATTATTATTGTTTGCGCTTAAATGCAAGGCATACTTAAGTATGCCTTGGGTGGGATTTTTAAATTTGAACAGCGCTGTTTAAAGGCTCAGTTACCCAAAATGAACTTGACTTGAACTTAACTTGACTTGAACATGAACTTGAACTTAACTTGAACGTGAATTCTAGCAATTACCCGAAATTTACCAAACGTGAACTTAACTTGGATCTGAACGTGAACATGAATGAACTTATCGAACAGCTGTTTTTCATTGTTTTGATATTATCAAATTTTGAGCGGGTTTTAAAGAGAAAAACATAAGTAATTTATATAAAAAAAATAATAAACTAAAACAAAAAATAAAATTACCCATTTTAGCTGCTCATCAATCAGCTGTTTAAACTGGAACATGAACGTAGCTTGAACTAAACGTGAACTAACTATTTATGCATACGCATAAAATATATAAAGTACGACCTCGGTTTACGCAACCTATTGAAATTTGGCAAGTAGCGAAAACGAAGGTGGTTGCGAAAACTGAGGTGGAATTTTCTAGTGTCCACGAGACCTTAAAAAAAAAGATTCTTTCCGCTTACCTTTAATATTAAATTAAATAGAAAATAGAAATAGACTGTGTTTAAAGCAGTGATGGGCAGACGCCGACGTCCCTATGCCAGCGATCGGCAAACTAACACAACTATACTTTTATTGTTCTTCGCTTGTGTTGAAAACTATGTTTGCGCACGAAGAAAACAGTGCACTGAGAAAACTGAATAAGTCGGCAAATCAAAAAAAAAGTTCACGTTAATTTTTATAATAATTCTTGGTCCAGGTCTATTTCTTCATTATGGCATTTTATTCTAAGTAGGTCGTCTAAATGGTTATTGGAAATTTTATTTCTATTTTTAGTTTTTATGTTTTTTAATGTTGAGAACGTTGTTTTGCAATTATAAGTTGTGGGGAATATGGAGTATAATTTTAAAATTTCTTCATAATTCATAACTGCTGTGGTTGTTTTGAAAATGCCTTTTTTAAAAAAATAATTTATTATAATCTAAAATTTGGTGGCAAATTAAACATTGTGAATCCATATTTTCAATGAAAAAAATTATTTCATTATCTAGTTTTTTTGCAGTGTTAAATATTTAGCATTCAGAAAAATGGCGCAGCGAGATCTTGCCTTGGTGAATTCTGATCAGCAACTGACTTGATTTGCTTTGCCCATGATGGAATAACCATGATACAAAGAAAACAGATAACGTATTGCGCATAAACAGCTGTTTTCCAGCTGTTTGTGTGACGTCACATCTGCCCAGTTGAGTTTTGAATTGCATATTGCATACAGCGAATTGGAATTTAGTGAACTAATTGATTTAAAATGCGTTGTGCTGTTTTTGGGTGCAGCAATAACAATTTTAAGAACAATTTGTGGAGTTATTACCCATTCCCAAAAAATGAACCACAAACATGGATTAATTTTTGTCGGCGTAAAGACAAGTTTAATAGAAAATCTGCGCGAATTTGTGGTATGCATTTTAAGGCAGAGGGAACAGCGTGCGCTTGTATTAGTTTTCTTTTTATAGCGTACAGTGTAAAATGAAAATATTGCTGCCCTATAGCCAGCTATAGGAAACGCTAAATGTGACGCTGCCGACTGCACGAAATCACACGTACGCTATAAGCATTGAAAGCTATTTTTAGAACACGATTGTTTGTTCGTCGTCGGTTGTCATGCCCATGATGGAATAACTTTTCATATTGTTTCATTTGTTTTTAGAAAAATTGAGAAATTGGGGTCTGTACTTTTTTACAATTTCTATAGAAATACGCAAATTACGCTCTCTTTGTTTTAGAAACCACGCATACAATGATTTCTCCATATTATCATATTCGCAAGCTCTTATTGCAACACGTTTTCCTGGCCCGAATTCCGCATTTGTGATCGACTTTCTTAAAGCAGTGTCATTACGTTTAATTCTTGTTATTGAGGAGTTCATCACTTGATATTCCTGGCATATCGATTTAATAGCAATGCTACTGTCCAGTTTTTCTAGGATTTCATATTTTTGAGCTATTGTAAGTTTATTTACTTGTTTAATTACTGGCATATTGAACGCAGCATGAGTGAACTAGCCGATTGAAAAAATATAACCGAATATTTACATATGTTATCAACTGATACACGCATCATGCTTGGGATTCCACAGTTTATATTTCTCGACAGAGAGAGGAATGAACAAATGAACAAAAAAAGAGAACGAAACAAAAGTGGTAAAAACGAACTAAACCATACGATTTCCTTAGGAAATTACGTTAAATGAGGTAATTTTTATATTCGTTACCGAAGGTAAAGAGTATATTGGTTTTGGGCAATGTCCGTCATGGTGTCCGTCCGTCTGTATGTTCGCAACTTTTTTCCACACCCTTCAAGCTAGAGACTTGAATTCTCTTTATCTATGGGACAGTAAATTTAAGTGTCAAGATGGGGGTTCTACGATAACTGGGGGGCTGGCAAATCGATAAAAAACCAATAAATCCACATATTTCGCACATCCTTACAGCTAGAACTACAAAATTAGGTGAGAAGATAGCTACTAGCAACCCCCAAAAAACTACATCAAAAATGTTGGAGCCACTCCCAGAAAAGCCTATATCTCTCACAGTTTTTGAGTTAGAGCCACCAAATTTTGTGCCAAGATAAGTGATGACGACCCCCCAAAAACGGCATCAAAAGTTTGGATACCACGCCCACCAAAACTGCCCTATCCGCCCCTACCCGACCCAAAACTTCGTAAAAAACGGGAGTTGTGGAGCTAGAGCCAACAAATTTGGTAGGAAGATAGCTGGCAACAATCCCCAAAAATCTGCATAAAAGTTTTGGAGCCACGCACACCCATTCCGCCCCCTTTCGCCACTTTTTGCAAACTTTGAACTAGAGTCACCAAATTTAGTTATTGACATTCCACATGTAATGTAATGTAATGTCGAACGAGGGTGGGCTTGCGCCCTTCGGCACTGCGACCCACAAGGATCTATTGTGCCCCCTTACCACTAGTTCATTTTTAATGTTCTCAGGAACTGAGTCAGACCAGTCTGTGGGATATGCATCAGGTCTTCCTCTCTGAGAGTGTAGTTGCCTAACAGCTTTGCTCTATTACGTGCCAGGGCGGGGCAGTTTGTGATTAGGTGTTCCATTGATTCAACATCCTCTTCGCAGAATCTACAAGTTCTGTTTCTAGCAAGGCCCATCTTATGTAGATGGTCGTTGCAGGGAAAGTGGCCTGTTAACGCCCCACAAAGTGACCTAAGTTGTGATCTGTTTAAGGATAGAGCTACCTTTGCTCTTGCTGCATCAGGGCAAACATATCTTTTGAGTGCCTAAGACCCTCTAGATTGTTCCAGTGCATTATTTTCTTTTTTTCTAACCAATTGTGTATGTCAGATTTGAGTTTGTTGTTTGAATAACCAAACATTGGACTTGGGCCTATAAACGGGCTTCCGCTCCTAATTTAGCCCTTACATCCGCGGCCTCATTACCTGAGTGACCTTCATGTCCTGGGACCCAAACCAGAGAAACTCTATTATTGGTTGCCAGTGCATTTAGCTCACGGTGACATTCATGTATGAAGTTTGAGCTATAGCTATAGCTGTTTAGTGCTTTAAGAGCTGCTTGACTATCGGAGAGTATACGAATGTTAACTCCTACCAATCGTCTGCTATTCAGTCTATATACCGCCTGTAAATAGCGAAGAGCTCCGCCTGGAAAACGGTGCATTCGGCCTCAAGTGAGAGAGAGATGTGTGTGCGAGGACCCACTATGCCTGCTCCTACCCCTGATGCTGTCTTGGATCCATCTGTGAACCAATTTTGTGCATCGTCATTTAGCCAAGATGGATTTGAAGTCCATTGCTCTCTTGTTGGAAAAATGACCTTGTAATTTTTCGTGAAACTATGGATGGTTTGTATTTGGTCTAGGGTTTTTGTTTTATCAAGGATGTCCTCTACCCTATTCAATATACCTAGGTGTCCTCTAAGGTTGCCCTTCTGGTATTTGTTACCTACATAGAGCCCCAGAGCCTGCTTTACAGCCTCTTCCTCTATAGCTAGGTGTAAGGGAGTTAGGTTTAGAATTGCTTCCAGACCTGCTGTCGGGGTCGTTCTCAGTGCCCCTGTGATACTTAGGCAAGCTAGCCTTTGTACCTTGTTGAGTTTATTGATAGCGGTGCTTTGTGTGGCTTTTTCCCACCATACTGCCGCCCCGTACAGAATCATTGGTCTTACCATTTGGGTGTACGCCCAGTGGGCCATTCGTGGAGAAAGCCCCCATGATTTGCCAAGCATCTGCTTGACAGCCCAGAGAGATCGAGTTGACTTTGTGGTTACTGCTCTCAGGTGTGCGTTCCAAGTGAGTTTGCTATCCAGAGTTACCCCTAGATATTTTACCTCTGTACTCAGAGTCACAACTGTGCCACTAACCTTTATGTCTGGGAATTTTAGAATCCTTTTATTGGTGAACGGGATTATGATGGTCTTACTAGGGTTGATAGAGAGCCCTTCTGAGGTGCACCATGTTACCGTTTGATCGAGAGCACGTTGCATGAGGTCTGCTAGGATCCTTTCATCTTTGCCCCTGATGATTACGGATATGTCATCTGCATATCCTATCGTTTTGCATCCGTTTGCATTGAGAGACAGAACTAAGTTGTCTACTAGGAGTGACCACAGTAAAGGAGATAGAACACCACCCTGTGGGCAGCCTTTTGAGGCATGTATGCTAGCCGAGGCAAGTCCAAGATCGGCCTTTATCAGTCTGCGGCATAGCATTGCCTTCACCCAGGCTACTACCTTAGGGTTTACCCCCCTGTTTGTCAGAGCCCGGCTCATTGAGTCAAAGTTTGCATTATCGAAGGCACCCTCTATGTCCATGAAGGCGCATAGGGCGACCCCCTTTGCGTCAATTGCTTTTTCTATGTCAGTTGTCAAATGATGCAGTGCCGTCACCGTGGATTTACCCTTCTGGTAGGCGAATTGCAGTTTGTGAAGCGGGTTGGCTTCTAAAATGTCAGTTCTGACGTAGCAGTCTATCAGTTTCTCCATGGTCTTTAGCATGAAAGAGGAGAGACTGATTGGTCTGTATGATTTGGGAGAGCATGGTGGCTTGTCCCCGCCCTTAGGAATGAATATTACCTTTACTGCTCTCCAGGTCTTTGGAATATATCCCAGCAAAAGGCTGGCTCGATATATAGGAATCATTTTCCTAATGATGATCCCTTTGCCCTTTGATAACATGGCTGGAAATATGCCATCTGGACCAGGGGATTTGTAGGATTTGAAGGAGTTAATTGCCCATTCTACCCTTTCGTAGCTAACTATGTTTTTTATTATTGGGTCTATGATTCTTGTGTGCCTCAGTTCTTCTGTGTCAGGGTCTCCCTCTGTGCTACAGAATGAACAGTCAGGAAAGTGAGATTTTAGAAGAACCTCTAAAGTTTCCTGTGAGTCACTGGTGTATACACCGTTCGGGCCCATCAGTGTCCCAATCGGTCCTCCACTGGCTTTTGATAGGGCTCTATGGACCCTTGCAGTTGAGGGTATGTCCCTAAGATCTTCACAGAAATTCCTCCATGAGGATCTCTTGGATTTCCTTAACTCCCTATTGTAATTAGTTAAGGATGTCCTGTAGAGATCCCAATTGTTGGACCTTTGGCCCTGTTGAACTCTGTCCTAGCTTCTCTTCGTAATTCTTCAAGTCGTGAATTCCACCAGGGGACCCTCTTGCTAGAGGTCTTAGCCCTTTGTGGGCAGCAGTCATTGAAGGTTGAGACTAGATCGTGCGTCAGGGTATTAACTGCCCTTTCTAGCTCCTCAGTATTCGTTATTTGTGGTCTATTACCCGATAATTTTCCTGTAAGGATTTCGGAGTATTTCGTCCAGTTAGTGGTTTTTGGGCTGCGGTAGAGCACAACGCTCCTCACCGGTCCCTCAAGGTCAAAGAGAATGTGTCTATGATCAGACATTGAGGCCTCCTCGGACACTCTCCATTCTTTCACCAAGTCTATGGCCCTGTCAGAAACCAGTGTTAGATCTAAAACCTCCTTCCTTATAGAATTAACAAAAGTTGGTTCATTCCCCCTATTTGCTACTGATAAGTTAGTTGATATAAGATAGTTTAAGAGAGACTCACCTCTGTTGTTCGTGTCTGTGCTTCCCCATGCTAGGTGGTGAGCATTTGCATCGCATCCAACTATCAGGTCTTTCCGGTGTGTTCTGCAGTACTCCACTAAAGATCTGATAGTATCCGTTGGAACAGCTTCGGAGTCACCAGGGAAGTAAGCCGAGGCCAGAACAGCCTCTTTCTTACCCCCTTCGATTTCCAGTTCCAGTAGTATGGCCACTGTGTCGGTGTCTATGAATTCTGTGAGAGGCAGAAATCTTATGTCAGTGTTAATGATAATTGCTGCCCTAGGTTTGGCCGCTTTCCTATCATATATTACCTGTGTGTTTTTGGTATTTAGGCCTCTAATGCGACCTTTGAAGAACCAGGGCTCCTGTAGAAGCCCGATGTCCTTGGTGTTGCTAGCAAACCTACTGCTGATTTCAGCCGTCGCCGCCTTAGCGTGGTGAAGGTTTGCCTGCAAACATCTTATTTTGGCGGCGGATCAGCACCGGAGACATTTGGAGAGCTTAAACTACTCTCTTCAATCTCCATAACGCTGACTTGTTTGATGAGCTCATCCTCTGTAGTATCATCACTTTTTATTCTGAGAGTAACTTGGCCAAGGCGGAAGTTCATCCTTCCCTTCGTTACCTCAATTGTGGCTGCCGACTTTTGGTCAACGGCTAGCACAAGCATGGCGTTTGAGCCCTTTTCCACTCTCTTTAGGGCCCTCCAGGCCGAGGTGTTTAGGCCTTTGTTTTGTGCCTGTAAAAAGTTGAGGACCTTGCCTGTCTCCATGGCTGCAGACTTGGGGAAGTAGCCGACCACAATTCTGGGGTGAGGAATCTTTGATTCCTCTGTCGACCAGAGTGTGGCGCCGTCCCACGGCGTCATTTTGACCACCGTCGCCTTCACCCACTCCGCTGTAACGCAGTCCTTGCAGTGAAGTGCTAGATACCCAGCTTTGTAGGTAGAGCCAAGGAAGGCCGGTTGTATCTGCCCATCCATCAGCTCCAGCACTTTGTCTTCAATAGCGGCTGATATGGAGTCCATTTGCGCGGTCGTTAGGGCCGTTGTTGGGTAGTCCCTTGCTAATACCGCCAACTTCACTCCTATACCAGCCTCATTTATTTTAGCATTTTGCTGTTTCTTGTCGGCCTGGGTACCTGTTGTCCCCCTAACCGGAATAGAGCCACGCTCCTTATGCACCTGTGCCTTGGCTGGGTGATGTGAGGCAGAGGGCTGCCTTTCATTACCCTTGCCTGCAGCCTTAGAGGTGGAGGGCATGTCATCCCTCATCTTCTTAGTGGCGACTACCTCTGAGCTGTGGTTTGTGGACCGCTGGCGTTTTGGGCATGCTGTTTCCCCTTTCTTCTCCATTGGGGTCCTAGCTCTGGAGTAAGCCTCTTCTTTGCTAAGCCCTGCCGCAGAAAGAAAGCCAGTCGCTTCTTGCCAGCGCCGCTCAGTTTAGGCAGTGTAGGGCCTACAACACTGTCGGTGGTTGGTGTGCTTGTGCCTTGTGGTGTCAGGTCCACCACTGAGGCACTACCGCGTTGGTGTTGCTCGTTTTGAGGTGTTGCCACCTCTGTTTTGTGTCCCTGGGGCCACTCTCCTCTTCAACATCGGTTTTTTTTGTTTTGTAAATCGTTCATTTTGATCCCACGAGTAAGATGGCAACCGGTAAACACTACGCCGTGCCGTACCGTAGTGTGGCAGATTAAAATGAGGCCGCGCCACCATACCCCAAGTCCGCATACTAGCAACTAGGCACCCCCCTAGCCACGCATCTCCTGGCATATGCTGTTCCACCATTAGATTGGGGATTTTATTAAAAAGAGTTTACTCTCTTTCGCCCAACTTAATTTAGCCAGGTATCCTGCCAGAGACATGACCTACACAGGACCTGTTACCAGCAGCCACCACGAGGAGGTATAAGTTGCACTACCGGCAGTCTGGCAGTTACGGAGTAGAAGCGGGGCACCACACTCCGCGATCGACTGGTCGATCACGGAGCATGGTTCACCACCCCTACTTAGTCCCCTACACAGACTGTCGGCCGACTGCCTGACATTCCACATAGATCTGCATCAAAACTTTGGATGCCACGCCCACCCATACCGCCCCTAGCCCCCCTTTCCCCACTTTTTACAATTTTCGAGCTAGAGTCACCAAATCCTCTTTCAGAGTCAACTGTCGTCGAATGCAGACGTGTTTTCTCATCGTGGTCCGGTTAATTAATTCCCAAACGCAAAAGTGCAGTGATATAGAAGCTTACAAAATATATAATTTATGCGAAAAGACGCTAAGTGCAATGTATCTGCACAAATTGCTTTTTAAAAATCTGCAATTCAAACAAAACAATTGACTTTTAACAAATAATAACATATAAAACAAAAGGCACTAACAAATTCTTCACCTCGCTTAAGACAATGAGTCAACGCGAGAATTGTGGCCAGCGACAACGCGAGCAAGACGAGCGTCGTCGGCTGAGCAACGCTTACTTTTCCGTAGTTTCAGAGCAGCCCGAGCGGTCAATTACCCCCAACCCGCAAATCGAACTCTCTTACAGAGCGCGTGCCAGAGAACGTTCTTGCTCACCGTCTCCGTCCCTGTTATCTATCGAGTCAACGCAATCCGACCGCGCGCGGTCGGCAACACCCAACCCGACAAATGAAGTATTGCACACAGCACGCGACCGAAAGTTTTCGTGCTCCCCGTCTCTTTTAGCAACGACTACAAGTGCTGCGCCCTCTCTAGGTACCGCAACAGCGACTGCAACCACAACTGCACCGATACCTACTTCCCGTTCAACAAGCACAACGACTGCTGCGCCGTCAGCAAATCAAACTGCAAACAGCAAACATGTTAAGCCGGCTACGCAGACTGGTATGGATCGCTACATTTATATCAAAAGAAAGCTAAGTCCGCAAAATTCTCGAATGATACGACATACAATAGCAATAGATTTCACATCTTGGCAGAAAACACAGATGATCTGCCTTCTGAAGCCGTTGGTGTTGTCACGAAAAAGCCGAAGCCACTCCTAATATATATACGCAAGAAAAGCTCCAGTGCTTTTGTTAACAAAGTTATCGAGCTCATAGGCAAAGATAGTTTCTTCATAGTTCCTCTCGTACAGGGTAAAATTCAAGAAATTAAAGTCCAGACAAAGTCGGAAGATAATTACAGAGTTCTCATAAAGTATCTTAACGAAAAAAAATTAATTATTATACGTATCAATTAAAAAGCTGCAAGAGCCTACAGGCCGTAATAAAATGCATAGAACCTGATGTAACACCAGAAGAAATAAAACAGGCGCTGCAGGAGAAAGGATTTCGAGCAAAAACCGTCATAAACATCTTAAACAGGAACAGGATGCCGCAACCACTTTTTAAAATAGAACTTGAACCAGAAACGAAGATGCTTAAAAAAAACGAGGTGCACTCAATATACAAACTTCAGCTTTTACTTCACCGAAGAATCACCGTAGAAGAACCGCACAAACGAAACGGTCCGGTACAATGTATGAACTGCCAAGAGTACGGCCATACAAAAGCCTTATGTACACTCCGCTCGGTATGCGTATACTGTAGGGAACTGCATAGCTCCGCAAGTTGCCCAGTAAGCAAAGAAGACTCTAGCAAAAAAATCTGTAACAACTGCAAAGGCAAGCATACAGCCAACTACAGAGGCTGCCAAGTCTACAAGGAACTTAAAAATCGTATCCATCAGCGCTGTACCACTGTACGCTCGCAACACGCACCAACTACCTTCACTCCATCGAAACACAACCCAGACGTCTTCTATTCATCTGCAGCCAGATCCTCACTTGGCCCCGAGTTCTCAACCAATAACGCAACTTATGCAAGCGCCCTAATATCTGGACTGGCTCTTCCTGCCTCTATCACCGTACTTACAACCAAAACAAGTGAGCACAAACGCTGCACAGGAGCAGCAACAAAGTAACCTCGAAGCACTCGTATGTACCCTGCAGCAGAGCATGAACGAGTTTATGTCATTCATGAAAACAACTATGCAGGAACTAATGCGTAATCAAAATCTCTTGATACAAATGCTTGTATCACAACAGTCAAAATAATCAACGGCTGAGATACGAATATCTACGTGGAACGCTAATGGCGTCGCACAGCATAAACTTGAATTAGCTCAATTCCTACTCGATAAGCACATCGACGTAATGCTACTTTCCGAAACACACCTTACAAACAAATATAACTTTAACATAAGTGGATACTTATTCTATGGTACAAATCATCCCGATGGTAAAGCACACGGTGGAACTGGTATTTTGATCAGAAGCCGCCTCAAGCACCTCTACTATAAAGAGTTTGCTGAAAACTTTCTACAGGCCACATCTCTAAAAATACATATGGAATTTTTTTAACTCACTAGGAGAATGCTTTATAGCAGCAGGAGACTACAATGCCAAGCACACAAGCTGGGGATTTCGTCTATTGAATCCAAAAGGAAAGCAGCTCTACAATGCAATTATAAAAGCTAACAACAAGCTCGACTACGTTTCTCCTGGCAGACCAACATACTGGCCGACAGATCCCAAAAAACTACCCGATTTGATTGACTTTGCAGTTACCAAAAACATTTCGCGTAGACTGATAAGTGCAGAGTGCCTTTCGGATCTATCATCCGATCACTCGCCAGTCCTAATAAATCTGCAACGACACCCTGAATTCATAAATCGACCCGGTAAGTTAACTTCACATAAAACTAACTGGCTCAGATACAAAAAATATATAAGCCCACACATTGAGCTTAAGCCACGTCTCGTTGATGTAGCTGACATTGATAGTTTTGTTAACACTCTGGAGACTGTCTTCGTCGCCGCAGCTCGTGCCGCTACGCCTCAAATACCAAAAACAATACACAACCAAAAGACAACAAATCTACAAATTGAACAGCTCGTTCTTGAAAAGCGGCGCTTACGACGTGACTGGCAATCGAACAGATCGCCATCGGCAAAGCGAAAACTAAAAGACGCCACACGTAAACTCACCAAAGTGTTAAAAATCGAGGACGAGCGCGCTCAACGCCGTTACATCGAGCAATTATCAACCACCAGTATGAAAAACTCATTGTGGAGAGCTCACCCAACTCTAAGCTCACCAACAGAAACAGTAATGCCTATAAGAAACTTCGCAGGGGGCTGGGCTCGCAGCGATGAAGAAAGAGCTAACACATTTGCTACTCATCTCCAAAAAGTGTTCCAACCTAACCCTGCAACAAATACGTTTGCACTACCGACTGCTTCAAACGGCTTTCAGCTTCAACATGATCCAATCAATTTTCGCCCGAATGAAATCGTTAGAATCATTAAAGAGCAACTGAACCCAAAAAAATCTTCAGGAGGTGACCAAATAACCCTAAAGATGATTGTTGAGCTTCCTTACTGTGCGGTCTGCATAATTGCCCAGCTCTTCAATACTATCACCAAACTTGGCCACTATCCAGACAGATGGAAAAAGTCAATTATCATTATGATACCAAAGCCTGGAAAAGATCACACAGTTCCCACGTCGTATAGACCTATAAGCTTATTACTAAAAAAAAATTATTACTTATTATTAAAAATGTTTGCTGTCCAGGATAAATCCATTCCTGAATCTTCATAACATAATCCCGTCACACCAATTTGGCTTTCGTGAAAAGCACGGAACAATTGACCAGGTTAACAGAATAACATCAGAGATACGAAGCGCGTTCGAAAATAGAGAATACTGCACTGCAATATTTCTGGATGTTTCTCAGGCATTCGACAAAGTTTGGTTGGAAGGTCTAATGCATAAGATCAAAGCAATGCTCCCAAACAACACACATAAGCTGCTTAAGTCGTACCTATACGACAGGAAGTTCGCAGTAAGATGTAACACTGCAATGTCTGACGAACACAGTATCGAAGCTGGTGTTCCACAGGGCAGCGTACTGGGACCAACACTGTACGTGCTTTTCACAGCAGACATCCCAATAAGCAGCCGATTGACAACATCTACCTTTGCTGATGATACAGCTATTCTCAGCCGCTCCAGATGCCCAATACAAGCAACAGCGCAACTATCCCTTCATCTAGTCAACGTGGAAAAATGGTTATCAGATTGGCGAATTAAGGTAAACGAACAAAAATGTAAGCAAGTAACTTTCACCCTTAACAGGCAAGATTGTCCACCGCTCACGTTAATCAACACCACACTTCCAAAAGCAAACGATGTAACGTATCTGGGCATACACTTAGACAGAAGACTAACATGGCGGCGACACATTGAAGCTAAAAGAACACATCTCAAACTGAAAGCCAATAGCCTCCATTGGCTCATCAATGCTCGCTCTTCCATTAGTTTGGACTAGAAGGTCCTGCTTTACAACTCTGTTCTAAAACCAATCTGGACCTATGATTCCCAGTTATGGGGGAACGCTAGCAACAGCAGCATTGACATTGTCCAGAGAGCCCAGTCAAAAATATTGAGAACCATTACCGAGGCACCGTGGTATGTTCGTAACGAAAACATTCATAAAGACTTAAACATCTCAACAGTCAAGGAGGAAATAGCGGAACAAAAAGTAAAATATCTTAGTAAGCTCTCATCGCACACAAATCATCTCGCGAGAGGTCTCACAAGGCTGCGCAGCCGATCCCGTCTTCGTCGTAACGACTTACCAAACCAGCGATGATTTTTAGGGACGCGCACTCAGAAGACAGTCAAAAAATAAAATGAACTGTTAGCTAAGATTTATTAATAAGATTTGTATACTTATTGTTAGTTTTCTAATTCACTAGAAAAGATTCAATAAATAAGACCAGCAATTTAAAAAAAATAGAGTCACCAAATTTGGTATGAAGATAGCAATTGAAATTTCACAAAGATCTGCATCAAAAATTATGATGCAAATCCGACCCATACCGCCACCAGCCCTCCTTTCCCCACTTTTTACAAGCTTCGAGCTTAAGTCACCAAATTTGGTATGAAGAAAGCAGTTGACATTCCACAAAGACCTGCATCAAAAATTTGGATGCCACGCCCACCCATAACGCTCCCAGCATCCCTTGACCCACCTTTTACAAACTTTGAGCTAAAGTCACCAAATTTGGAAGGAATATAGCTTGTGGCATCCCCATCTGCATCAGACAATCTTTGAGACTGCGTACACCCCTGCTGCATCTGTGCCCCTTTGCTGTCAGGCCTGTTTTTACCGGTTCTAATACAGCTATCGAGTATACCGCATTCGGTTGCGTCCGACTCAACGTTTCCACTTGTTTCCCCCCCCCCCCCCCCTCTTCGCCTTATTGCATTTACAAATAATTATCTGAGAGCAATCTGAAATTGTTTTATAGCTACAGCTACAACGATGATTGCAAATTTTGTAGGCTTGTGGGTTATTGGTTTTATTAACATATTTTGTTTACTTTGTAAATATTCAATATTTGTTGTAAGCAACTGACTTAATAAATAGCAAAAAAATAAAAATAAATAAAAAATTAAACGCTGTGGCAATTGTGTGCAAATTTTTAGTAACCAGTGTCGACATTGAGTTTTGTGAGTTTTTCCACGGGGTTTCTGCCATTTGACCAGGACGGAGGCTCAGCTCAGTTCGGGGTGATTCGAGTCAGACCCTCTCCCAATTGTAATCAAAGCTGTTGTTTGTCGACATGTTGCATGCGTGTTGCGCTTGTTGCATGCAACAGCAACCGTATCGCATATCAAGGGAAAGCGACACTTGATAGTGATTTGCCTATTTGCTGTGGAACCCAAGTAAATTGTACTGCTTCTATTGCAGAAAAATTTGATAACAGCTTCCGCCTGGACAAAAGCGATTGTAATATAATTTATGCTGCTTTTGCGAAAATCATCGACAAAACTGTTTTTGACGCGGGACAGACAGAAAAGACTGAAATCAAAACATTAGTTGCAAGTTGCAACGCCCACAACTCTGGCTCGGTGGCTCTGTGTCTGACCTTTTGACGCACAGCTAGCGATGACAGAGGTGTACAGCACTTGAGCGCTCACGTCCTGACACGATTTTTGTAACTTTCGTGAACATAACTTTGAACTGCAACTTTGGGAAATTTTTAGCCCCCATTTTCATTAAATAATGGCCACAGTACGAGCCAAAATATTTTACATTTTTTTTTTTTGTTTGTTTATAAAATGGCTTAGCACCTTCCCATTTTTGTTTTTGTATCGTTGTTTTTTCAACATTTTCTGACTTAACCTAGAATTTGAAGGTTTCTCACAGAAACAATTTTTCAAAATAATACCAAAAATATCAAAAATAAAAACAAAACACTAAAAAATACCAAAAACAAAAATAATGCCAAAAATACCAAGCAATTTCGAAATACCAAAAAATATCAGAAATCCCAAAAACACCAGAATAACCAAATATATGAATATTCCAAAAATACCGACATACCAAAATATACAGAGAAATACAGAAAAACATAGAAAAACTCAGAAAATTCAAGAAATTCTGAAAAAAAGATATATACCGAAAACAACAGAGAAATACAGACGAAGAAAAAACAACAGAAAAATATAGAAATATTAAATTCAATTGTAGATTTTATTTCATTCTTTCTTTGCATCCATACAAAATAAAGAAAATTCAATAAAAATTATTCAATTTTATTTATAGAAGCATGCAATCATTTTATCAATTAGGGTGTTGAACAGCGCGTTTCATTTAGGGTGTTCAACAGCTCGTTTCATCGTTTCACGTTTCAAAGTTGAAACGTCCCGCAACAACAACATGCATAGAAAATTTCTTGAAACGTTGAAACACCCCAGCCTATTGGGGTGTTCAACAGCTCGTTTCATCGTTTCGCGTTTCAAAGTTGAAACGTCTCGCAACAACAACATACATAGAAAATTTCTTGAAACGTTGAAACACCCCAGTAATGTATACAAAAAGTGTTTCAAGTTTCAACAAAGTAAAGATGAGAAGAGCACGATATTTATTCGATATTTGCTATCGATGTTCAGTACTTTTTAGTATATTTGGTGTATTTTTGTATTATTATTATTATGATTAATGGCCGCCAAATGTTAAAAGCATGTAATTGAACAATTAATTCAAACAACGAGCTCTTCTCACCTTCAATATCCTCTATTTCTCTAATAACTTACTTTGCTAAAGCATCGCATAGCATATCTTTAGCACTTTTAAATATTTCATAAATAAGGTATAACCGCGGTAAACAGCAACAGTGACAAAATTTTAAGAATAAGAAAGGTAAACAAACAACAGCTGACTGCACAAACATGAAACGCATTGGCACCCAAAATACCGTTCACGAGCTAATCGTTTAAAGTTTGAAACATGAAACGATGAAACGGAGCTGTTGAACACCCTAAATGTTTTGTTATGACGTTATCCCGTAAAACTATCGTCCGTAAACCAACATTACAGACAACCATTTTATTGATTGTCAAGATTTTTTAATGATTATGATATCTTTACAATATATTTTTTTCTGTAGTTTTCTGTATTTCTCAGTATTTTTCTGCATTTGTCTTAAGGCCCAACCAAACGATGCTTGCTTGCTTAAAACAGCGAAGTTGGAAAAGTTTCAACATATGCTACGTCGTGTATCTGCCCAAACGATGCTTACGCACGGTTTCCTTCAGTTCTTTTTTTTTTTTTAACGAATGCTTAATAGTGCATTTACACTGGCGCCGTAAGCAACGCCTTTATCATTTCGCCTTAAGGTCTTCGATATTTTTAGCCTTTACCATACAAAATGTGACCGTTAAATTTGAATTTAGCGACTTCTCGCGCCGCTAGAGCGCAGCTATTCTAACGGCTAAAATAAAGACCTTTTTTTTACCGATGAATCGATATTTTTGGTCAAATTTATTTTGGCGGCAACAGAAATCAGCTGCTTAAAAATCAAAACAAATGTGCAAGTAAGTACAAAATGATTTAAAATACTAAATATTATTATAATTCTTGTAATTAAACAATTTAATTTCAAGTGGATGTCGGACAAAAAAGAAAGCGATAGTCGGAGAACTTGAAGAGCATTTTTATTGAAGTATGGAGCGATAGAGCCGATGACCTGCGTGGTACGCGAAAAAATGTTCATGTCTATGCCGAGATGGCGGAAACATTAAAAGAATTTTCCGTGGACATGACTCCACTAGATGTCAAGAAGAAGTTGGAGTCGCAAAAAAAGAGATACAGGTTTGTTTCAGGCATTCAAAAAACGCCTTCCGAACATGTTATATATATAATCGCGGTTTTGAACATTGTATACATATATTGCAGGCATGAGAAAACTGTTGTGGGTAGCTCTGGCGGATCGACATCGACGTGGTCACATTTTGAGAAGATTGGGAAGATTCTTGCCTCTTCCAAATCTACAAACCCTGAGGCACTTGTGGAGGAAAGCTGTGGTAAGTGCAATGATTACAACAAATAATTGATGTTTATTCATATAAATTGCTGTTTCAATAGGACTTCAAATAGAAAACGAAATGCAAGTGGAATGCTTGGGAGAATTTGAGGTCGAAGTCGTCGATGAGTCGTCACGTTCGACATGCGTGTCCCCCGAGGATGGGCCTTCAACCTCAAAGAGGAGACGGAAAAATTCTGGAGGCGATAAAATGATTTAAATGGACAAAGCGGTTAATGCAATATGCGAAATGAAAGAGGAGTCCAAAAAAAAAAAATGCAATCCTCAAGGAATTTACAGATCGTGCCGCCTTGACACTCGAGCGTGCCGTTGAAAACCGGAGAGAGTTAATGGCTCGTATAAAGGAAAAATTTAGTGCAAATAATGAAAAATAATAGCTAATAAATTTTGTTGTGATAAAAAACCTTGTTATATTCAACTATTTCAGCAAGTGATTCAGCTATTGCGTTTCTTATTTCCTTTGCAGAGCTGTTTGGACCGCAGCCCGTTTGTCTGTGGTGTTCGGGCTGTTCACGCTCATTCAAGGGCAAGCATAAAACTTTGTCGTACTTGCTGTTGTGAGTATTTAAAAAGTTGTGCAAAACACAACAGCACTTAATGAGTGCATTTGCATTTTCAATATTATTGTCAATGCCTTTGCCAAGGCGACGAAACCTGCCCTTCAGTTGTCCAAACGCATTCTCCACGACGCGTCTAGCCTTAGATAGGTGGTAATTGAAGCGCTTCTTATCCTCAGAGGCTTCAATCGAGAACGGGTATGGCTTAATCATACTTGGGCAGAATCGGAAGGCGGAGTCCCCAATCAATAACACTGGCACTTCAACACCTCCTATTCTCTTAGCGTTATATTGAAATAAACCACTTGTGGATATCATCTGCTTCAGGGCTGACCGTTCATATATCTGGGAGTCATAACATCTGCCAGGAGACCCCACATTTATATCCATTAATCTATATCTGTAGTCCACAAGAGCCAGAAGAACAACAGAGTACCACCCTTTGTAATTATAATAATCTGTTGCATCCGTCTGTTTAGGTTTAATTTCAATGTGGCATCCATCAATTGCTCCAAAGCACTGCGGAAACCCAAGTTTTTCAAAGCCTTGCACCGAATCCTCAATTTTTGATTGGGTCAACAAATTTGGCCCCAGATACTCAAGTGCCATGTTTTGCCAAACAAGTTTGCAGAACTCCTTTTGAATGTTGCACAGGCTAGCAGTCGATATGCCAAACAACCTGGCAACGGTTCTGTACTCGGCGGATGAGCCCAGGCTGTACAAAGCTACAGCAACCCGCTTGTCCAGTGGGATGCACGATCTTAAATTGGTTTCCTTCCGTTCCATTTGAGGCAAGGCATCAACTTACTTTAGAAAGAGACTTCTTTCCATCCTGAAGCTCTCCTTAAACAAATCCTTACTCAATTTTTGCACATCCATCTTCCAATAACAACCATTGCGCTCGAGCATCCAGACACTTCGCATGCTAATACAGTCGAACTGCGACAACATATTTAGCTTAGCCGTTGCTGCTTCCGCTTCTTCATTTTCGCAATCAACAAAATTGCTTAAATTCTGAACGCCATCATTTGCCGTATTAATAATGCTATCACAAATTTGCGTGGCCAGCATTAATAAATTTAAATTTTGCTCCATTTTTAAATTTTCTTCTTCTTTAGCAATCACAACCAAAAGTAAACAAAAAACAGCTGAATTTAAAGACTTTTTGCCAGTGCAAATGACTTTCGCCGCTAACCACTAGCGGCGCCAGTGTAAATGCACTATAAGCGGCTTAAGCATAGTTTCACTCCGTGAAAACGTGCTTCGATGCTTTGTGCTCTAGAGCTGTCGCTGGTTTTTTATTATACGGAAAATATTTTAAGAAATTGTTAAATGTTCGTTTTATTGTTTATAAACACATTGATATAATATACTAGATCTATAAAACTTGTGTTATCTTCATTTATAACATAATTTTACTTAAAATGCTAACATTTATTTTTTAATGGAATAAAAAAGAAAATGTGGCAACAATGGTTGGCAAAAAGAAAGAAGAAGAAGAGACAAAGCACTTAAGAAACGTTTGGGTATAGGCATGATGGAATAACCATAAGGTGGTCTCGTCGGCAAAAGCACAGCCTTAGCGTACGCTAGCAGCAAGTGCGAGTGAAACGCACACTTAACAATGAGTGTAAACGAAACGAATGTAGAGTATGTTGATTAACCCTTGACTGGTAAGTGGTGTCTTTTATAATACAAAGAAGTGAAGTTTGTTTTTATAGTTTAATTTTCAATAATTTTGTATCAGCTAATAGTCTTTGTTTTTGGTTTTGTATGCAAAGTTTTTTGTTTAAGTTCTTAATTCTAAAATATATTCTAATTTTAAAATAAAAAGTTTTTAAAGCAGCTCATTTTTTGTGTGCGCTTAAGTGTTAAATGCTCAGAAAAAAATCGTCCGCGCACAACCTTTCTTTTCAACAAGCACGAACGCACTGAAGTAGAGCTGCAAAACCATCGATGGATTTTACCGATATATCGATGGATATTGAATACCACGATAGATCGATTGACTTTTTTCACCATCGATAGTTTTGCATGGCTTGGGTAAGAAGAAGAAAAGAGCTTACACGTGCCATGTGGTGTCTTTAAAAAAAATCTTAACGAGTTGTGATATTAAGTTGTGCCTTATAGAACATGGACAAATTCCTAAAAGCGTCAAGTAAGTATTAATAAAAACCAGTGCATGGTAGTCGCTAGCACTTTATTCATTTATCTTATTAAATATAACACAGATGCTGTGACTACCGATTTGACTGTGTCTGATGAGTCTGATGACGTATTTGAAAGTATAAGCGAAACATTCAGTTGCAAGCGTAGAAAGGTAACATCACAAGTTTGGACACACTTTGACAAGTGTGAAAACAAATTGTTCGCAAAATGTCGCCTTTGCGGGAAGAAATATCGAACAAGTGGCAATACATCTAACTTGTTAGAGCATCTCAAACGTGCTCATCCACTGTATTCGAAAGAGACATCTAATTCAAATACCTTAGACAAATTTGTAAGAAGCCAAGAAACACATGAAGTGTCATCGACAAAAAAAAAAATAAATATCGACAGAGCAGTAGCTCGAATGGTAGCTCAAGATGTTCAACCATACAGCGTCGTGGAAGACGAAGGGTTCAGACACTTAATACATTTATTGGATCCACGATATGTTCTACCAAGTCGCACAACGCTGCAAAATGTGCATATTCAAAACATGTACATGGAAATGAATGCTGAATTGAAGAACCAGCTTAATAAGATAAAATATTGCTCAGTCACAACGGACGGTTGGACCTCGCAAAGTGGCAGCAATTATTTGACTGTGACATGTCATTATGTATTATACTACACGCTGAAAACAGCTGTGCTGGCTACGCAACCGTTACTATGCGAATTTAATCATGGCAGCAAAAATATAGCAGAAACGTTGCATGCAATATTATCTGAACGGAACGTGCTCGACAAGGTTGTAACAATTGTGACTGACAATGCTGCTTCGATGTTAAAAGCATGTGAAATACTACAGAAAAAAAATCTGCCATGTTTTGCACATACCCTGAACCTTGTTGTACAAGACGCATTGGCACACGACAACATACTGTCTCTACTTACCCATACCAAAAAAATTGTGGGGTTTTTTAAAAGTAGCTCCATTGCTTATGCTCAGTTCAAAAGCGAACAAGGAATTAATAAGCCCTATAGCCTCATACAGGAGGTATCAACCCGTTGGATCAGCGTATACCACATGCTGGAGCGAATAATAAAAACGCGCGACACACACTCTTCTGTGTTGCTTAGAATCTGAAAGGCACCTACACCTTTAAGTGCAGAACAATTCTCCGTTATAGAGGATTTGTGCTTGTTGTTTGCGCCTTTTGAAGCAGCAACAAAACGCGCATCGGCCGAAAAAACTGTTACAAGTTCATTGGTTATACCGACTGTTTTTGCGTTAATAATAGAGGTCTGCATGAATGACAAAAATAACATGTTCGAAAGAACAATGCGCAAAATGAGTTGAGTGAATTTGAATGCAAGACCGAACAAATTTGAGTGAATGAGTGTGCTCGCGTCAGACTCAGTTGCACAACATTCAAACGAAAAAAGACGAATTGAATGAGTGGGAATGCGTGAGAATAAGAGTTTGCGTTTCGAATGCATTCGAATGCCACGCCGGCTTGTTGTTTTGTTTTCGTGCGTAGGAAAATAAAAGAATGGAAAAAACGAAAGTCAATGTAGAGATATAAACCAAAATACATATATTATATGCATAAAAACAACAGCGAAACACAAACAACATATAATTTCGTCCGCTTTTTTACCCCCGTCCATTTTTGATGACAGCGTGCTTCACAATATTACAGCTCGAGTAACTCGAATGTCTTCGGCTTTGCCAAATTGTTCATTCCGTTTTACGCTTCATTTATTCTAATTCATTTTTACTGAGTGCCGTATGGAATGAAGCAACACGCGTCGATGTTCATATTCATTCGTTTCGTTTTGTGCGTCGCACTCACTCAACTCAATTCAATTCGAATTCATTCAACTTGGCGTATGTTGTGAATGCAGCCATGCAGACCTCTAGTAAATAACAAAACTTGAAAAAACAAAGTCAAATTTGAAGACAGAGTTGGGCTCTGAAATATGTTTAACACTCATCGATGGTGTAAAGTCTAGACTTTTACCCTACACAAACCGATCAGTTCCACGGATGGCAACTATGATTGACCCTCGCTTTAAAAAATAAGGGTTTCGCAGCTCAAATATTGTGCAGCAGGCTGCAATTGCGTTAGAAAACGAAATAACGTTTCTACAAAAAGATAATAAAGAAGTCAGCAACAAGGAAACGCCAGACAAATTCAATGATGACTTGTTTGATTTCGTCAGCGAAAATATTTCGCAAAAACAAAAAACCAGAAGGGCCGACGCAATTTTAATGATGCGGCAGTTTTTGGAGCAGCAGAACTCTTCGCAAGATGTCGATCCACTCAACTTTTGGAAGGTAGGTTTGCTAATAAAATATTTGCATGCAGACCTAATGCGTAAACTTTTTCTAGATAAATGAGTCTCAGTTTGCCGACATTGCACAGTTGGCTAATAAATATTTTTGCATTCCTGCTAGCTCAACAGCATCGGAGCGTACTTTTAGCAAGGCAGGAGAAATCATTTCTCAACGGAGGTCGTCGTTGAAACCAAAAAATGTCGACATTCTTATATTCCTAAACAAAAACTGGAATTTAGTATAAGAACCAAATTGAAAATGAAGTCTGAAAAATGGAAAAAGAGATACTCATAATTTTTAAGATATGTAATGATTGAATCATTTTAGTTTATTATTGTTAAAAATGAAGTCTGAAAAATGGAAAAAGAGATACTCATAATTTTTAAGATATGTAATGATTGAATCATTTTAGTTTATTATTGTTAAAAATGAAGTCTCAAAAATGGAAAAAGAGATACTCATAATTTTTAAGATATGTTATTTATTGAATTTTTATAGTTTATTATTGTTTAAAATGAAGTCCCAAAATGAAAAAAGAGATACCCACTATTAAAGATATTATGTTTTGAAAATGAATGAATTAATAGCTTTTTATTTTTCAAATATTAAAAAAAAATAAATTGAGAAAACAAAACAAAGAATAAATTACAAAAAATTTAAATGTAAATAATACAAATATTTGAAAAGTTAAGCAAATTTAATAGAATTTTTGTCATTGTTTAGGTTTTTAAGTTTTCGATGGAACTATCGATACTATCGATGTTTTTTTCTATCGATGGAAAAACTATCGAGTGGAGCCTCCATCGATGGTTTTGCAGCCCTACGCTGAAGCTAAGGCCTTTAATCGTGCTAGCGTCGGCTGCCGACGAGACCACCTTATCAGTGCTGCCAACTTTTTTGGAGCAAAAAAAGCTAGAAAGGTTAGTTACCTTCCAGTATTGTAGGGGATCCACATTCTCATCCGAATCCGAATCCGAATTAAAATATTGTCCAAGGTCAACAATTGCGTCGGCACTTTTTGTTTTAGGCAATCCTTCAATATTTTTTTTGAATAAATTGTAATAGAGGTTGGCGGTTTTGAAGTGGTGGTGGCGGCTCTACTGCATGCAGTACGGAATCATCTAATGAATTTCATTTTCTAATAATTTTTCGGCATGCCCAGCGTTGAAAGGAGAACAGAAGCCTTGCTTTTTAAACCTTGGGTTTATCAATGTTGCTATTCGCAGCAACGAACGCTCTTAATATTTTGACAGTCTAACAATGACATTGTCTATTAAAAATTTGCAGGCTGCTAGACCCTCACTAGACTTAAGGCTGGACTTTATGGACTCTAAAGGGTGCAAAAGACCACAAGTTATTGGAATACATAATGATAACTGATGTATTAGAAGATACTTGTCTCTTAGCAGTTTCAAATGGAGCAAGAAGCTCGGAAAGGTCCGAAAGGATGTCCAATCCGTCCACAGAAAATGGTTGTGGTGCTTTTGAAGTATTTAGAAAAACTTTTCAGATAGCCTCATGCGTTTTCAAAATCCTCTCTATCATGTAATATGCACTGCTCCATTGAGTAGGAACTGCCTGTTTGAGACTACATTTTGTTTCCCCATCTTGGTAGTCTTTCAGCTTTTTACATGCTTTTATTTAACTTGACTTGTCTGTCTTTTTGTACCGGATTCTTGTAATCAAATTTTCACCAAGTTCCCGACTAGCTAGAGCTCTGAAATTTTCACCAAAGATGTGTTTCAGACGACAATACATGTTTTTAAAGTTTTAGGCACGATAAAATATGTAAAAACATTAAAAAACCACGAAAAACAGTCAACATTGATAAGCTCTGGTGGCCTAACGGGAAGACTGCCGCTTCACATGCCGAAGGCCGTGAGTTCGATCTCCGGCCAAGACACACTTTTTTTGTTATTTATTACTTAAACTTTTTTATATATATTTTTTTTAAATTACAAAAACATGTTGTATATTTAGGTATTGCATGGATGATGGTGAAAAATTGATTACAAATGAATGTAAGAAAGCGTATAAGAGCATGTGTTCAAAATTATTTTTGATTCACTTGTTATATAATAAAGGACTGGTTTTGAAATATGTCACAGTGCTTTTACATTTAGTAAGTACAGGCACCAAACAATCTAGTTTGAGACAGCCCTAAACTACTAAGTTAATAAAATGAGCAAAGCAGGATACATTTCTTTTTTGAAGTAATTCACACGCTTTAATCATAGAGCTAGCATAATCGGTTACTATTGCAACAATTTTGGAAGATATGTCCCACTTGTAAAAAACGGCTTGTAAAGTTTCTTCAATATTTTGTGCTGTGTGGTTTGTTTCACAAAGTAATTTGTTTGTTGACAAAACGGCAGTTTGTAGCTTAAAATCATTTGAGACGAATGTGCATGTCACAGTTATAAATGCTTCATTAGCCTGCGATGTCCAGAGATCCGTGGCAATAGCGCAAAAGTCAATTTTTTGTAATATTTCCATCAATTTAATTGCATTTGGCATTTTTCTTACCCAAGTTTTTGCAAACAAGCCTCGTGTTAAGTGATGTGAAAAATGCCCGCACCATCGATAGCGACAAAAAACTATCGATGGTGGCTCTGAAAGGGAAAAATTCGATAGCACGATAGTGCCATCGATAGTTTCCTAGCTCTAAAGGCCCAACCAAACGATGCATTCGTGCATGCAGAGCAGCTGCACGGAAAGTTTCAACATATGGCACGCCGTCTATCCGCATGCATGGTTTCACTGAATTGAAAACATGCAGCAATGCATTGGGCATAGAGTTGTCGCAGTCTTTTTACTGTATGGAAAATATTTAAAAAAATTGTTAAATCTTCATTTTATTGTTTATTAGGCAGTCGGCCGACAGTCTGTGTAGGGGGACTAAGTAGGGTGGTGAACCATGCTCCGTGATCGACCAGTCGATCGCGGAGTGTGGTGCCCCGCTTCTACTCCGTAACTGCCAGACTGCCGGTAGTGCAACTTATACCTCCTCGTGGTGGCTGCTGGTAACAGGGTCCTGTGTAGGTCATGTCTCTGGCAGGATACCTGGCTAAATTAAGTTGGGCGAAAGAGAGTAAACTCTTTTTAATAAAATCCCCAATCTAATGGTGGAACAGCATATGCCAGGAGATGCGTGGCTAGGGGGGTGCCTAGTTGCTAGTATGCGGACTTGGGGTATGGTGGCGCGGCCTCATTTTAATCTGCCACACTACGGTACGGCACGGCGTAGTGTTTACCGGTTGCCATCTTACTCGTGGGATCAAAATGAACGATTTACAAAACAAAAAAACCGATGTTGAAGAGGAGAGTGGCCCCCAGGGACACAAAACAGAGGTGGCAACACCTCAAAACGAGCAACACCAACGCGGTAGTGCCTCAGTGGTGGACCTGACACCACAAGGCACAAGCACACCAACCACCGACAGTGTTGTAGGCCCTACACTGCCTAAACTGAGCGGCGCTGGCAAGAAGCGACTGGCTTTCTTTCTGCGGCAGGGGCTTAGCAAAGAAGAGGCTTACTCCAGAGCTAGGACCCCAATGGAGAAGAAAGGGGAAACAGCATGCCCAAAACGCCAGCGGTCCACAAACCACAGCTCAGAGGTAGTCGCCACTAAGAAGATGAGGGATGACATGCCCTCCACCTCTAAGGCTGCAGGCAAGGGTAATGAAAGGCAGCCCTCTGCCTCACATCACCCAGCCAGGCACAGGTGCATAAGGAGCGTGGCTCTATTCCGGTTAGGGGGACAACAGGTACCCAGGCCGACAAGAAACAGCAAAATGCTAAAATAAATGAGGCTGGTATAGGAGTGAAGTTGGCGGTATTAGCAAGGGACTACCCAACAACGGCCCTAACGACCGCGCAAATGGACTCCATATCAGCCGCTATTGAAGACAAAGTGCTGGAGCTGATGGATGGGCAGATACAACCGGCCTTCCTTGGCTCTACCTACAAAGCTGGGTATCTAGCACTTCACTGCAAGGACTGCGTTACAGCGGAGTGGGTGAAGGCGACGGTGGTCAAAATGACGCCGTGGGACGGCGCCACACTCTGGTCGACAGAGGAATCAAAGATTCCTCACCCCAGAATTGTGGTCGGCTACTTCCCCAAGTCTGCAGCCATGGAGACAGGCAAGGTCCTCAACTTTTTACAGGCACAAAACAAAGGCCTAAACACCTCGGCCTGGAGGGCCCTAAAGAGAGTGGAAAAGGGCTCAAACGCCATGCTTGTGCTAGCCGTTGACCAAAAGTCGGCAGCCACAATTGAGGTAACGAAGGGAAGGATGAACTTCCGCCTTGGCCAAGTTACTCTCAGAATAAAAGTGATGATACTACAGAGGATGAGCTCATCAAACAAGTCAGCGTTATGGAGATTGAAGAGAGTAGTTTAAGCTCTCCAAATGTCTCCGGTGCTGATCCGCCGCCAAAATAAGATGTTTGCAGGCAAACCTTCACCACGCTAAGGCGGCGACGGCTGAAATCAGCAGTAGGTTTGCTAGCAACACCAAGGACATCGGGCTTCTACAGGAGCCCTGGTTCTTCAAAGGTCGCATTAGAGGCCTAAATACCAAAAACACACAGGTAATATATGATAGGAAAGCGGCCAAACCTAGGGCAGCAATTATCATTAACACTGACATAAGATTTCTGCCTCTCACAGAATTCATAGACACCGACACAGTGGCCATACTACTGGAACTGGAAATCGAAGGGGGTAAGAAAGAGGCTGTTCTGGCCTCGGCTTACTTCCCTGGTGACTCCGAAGCTGTTCCAACGGATACTATCAGATCTTTAGTGGAGTACTGCAGAACACACCGGAAAGACCTGATAGTTGGATGCGATGCAAATGCTCACCACCTAGCATGGGGAAGCACAGACACGAACAACAGAGGTGAGTCTCTCTTAAACTATCTTATATCAACTAACTTATCAGTAGCAAATAGGGGGAATGAACCAACTTTTGTTAATTCTATAAGGAAGGAGGTTTTAGATCTAACACTGGTTTCTGACAGGGCCATAGACTTGGTGAAAGAATGGAGAGTGTCCGAGGAGGCCTCAATGTCTGATCATAGACACATTCTCTTTGACCTTGAGGGACCGGTGAGGAGCGTTGTGCTCTACCGCAGCCCAAAAACCACTAACTGGACGAAATACTCCGAAATCCTTACAGGAAAATTATCGGGTAATAGACCACAAATAACGAATACTGAGGAGCTAGAAAGGGCAGTTAATACCCTGACGCACGATCTAGTCTCAACCTTCAATGACTGCTGCCCACAAAGGGCTAAGACCTCTAGCAAGAGGGTCCCCTGGTGGAATTCACGACTTGAAGAATTACGAAGAGAAGCTAGGACAGAGTTCAACAGGGCCAAAAGGTCCAACAATTGGGATCTCTACAGGACATCCTTAACTAATTACAATAGGGAGTTAAGGAAATCCAAGAGATCCTCATGGAGGAATTTCTGTGAAGATCTTAGGGACATACCCTCAACTGCAAGGGTCCATAGAGCCCTATCAAAAGCCAGTGGAGGACCGATTGGGACACTGATGGGCCCGAACGGTGTATACACCAGTGACTCACAGGAAACTTTAGAGGTTCTTCTAAAATCTCACTTTCCTGACTGTTCATTCTGTAGCACAGAGGGAGACCCTGACACAGAAGAACTGAGGCACACAAGAATCATAGACCCAATAATAAAAAACATAGTTAGCTACGAAAGGGTAGAATGGGCAATTAACTCCTTCAAATCCTACAAATCCCCTGGTCCAGATGGCATATTTCCAGCCATGTTATCAAAGGGCAAAGGGATCATCATTAGGAAAATGATTCCTATATATCGAGCCAGCCTTTTGCTGGGATATATTCCAAAGACCTGGAGAGCAGTAAAGGTAATATTCATTCCTAAGGGCGGGGACAAGCCACCATGCTCTCCCAAATCATACAGACCAATCAGTCTCTCCTCTTTCATGCTAAAGACCATGGAGAAACTGATAGACTGCTACGTCAGAACTGACATTTTAGAAGCCAACCCGCTTCACAAACTGCAATTCGCCTACCAGAAGGGTAAATCCACGGTGACGGCACTGCATCATTTGACAACTGACATAGAAAAAGCAATTGACGCAAAGGGGGTCGCCCTATGCGCCTTCATGGACATAGAGGGTGCCTTCGATAATGCAAACTTTGACTCAATGAGCCGGGCTCTGACAAACAGGGGGGTAAACCCTAAGGTAGTAACCTGGGTGAAGGCAATGCTATGCCGCAGACTGATAAAGGCCGATCTTGGACTTGCCTCGGCTAGCATACATGCCTCAAAAGGCTGCCCACAGGGTGGTGTTCTATCTCCTTTACTGTGGTCACTCCTAGTAGACAACTTAGTTCTGTCTCTCAATGCAAACGGATGCAAAACGATAGGATATGCAGATGACATATCCGTAATCATCAGGGGCAAAGATGAAAGGATCCTAGCAGACCTCATGCAACGTGCTCTCGATCAAACGGTAACATGGTGCACCTCAGAAGGGCTCTCTATCAACCCTAGTAAGACCATCATAATCCCGTTCACCAATAAAAGGATTCTAAAATTCCCAGACATAAAGGTTAGTGGCACAGTTGTGACTCTGAGTACAGAGGTAAAATATCTAGGGGTAACTCTGGATAGCAAACTCACTTGGAACGCACACCTGAGAGCAGTAACCACAAAGTCAACTCGATCTCTCTGGGCTGTCAAGCAGATGCTTGGCAAATCATGGGGGCTTTCTCCACGAATGGCCCACTGGGCGTACACCCAAATGGTAAGACCAATGATTCTGTACGGGGCGGCAGTATGGTGGGAAAAAGCCACACAAAGCACCGCTATCAATAAACTCAACAAGGTACAAAGGCTAGCTTGCCTAAGTATCACAGGGGCACTGAGAACGACCCCGACAGCAGGTCTGGAAGCAATTCTAAACCTAACTCCCTTACACCTAGCTATAGAGGAAGAGGCTGTAAAGCAGGCTCTGGGGCTCTATGTAGGTAACAAATACCAGAAGGGCAACCTTAGAGGACACCTAGGTATATTGAATAGGGTAGAGGACATCCTTGATAAAACAAAAACCCTAGACCAAATACAAACCATCCATAGTTTCACGAAAAATTACAAGGTCATTTTTCCAACAAGAGAGCAATGGACTTCAAATCCATCTTGGCTAAATGACGATGCACAAAATTGGTTCACAGATGGATCCAAGACAGCATCAGGGGTAGGAGCAGGCATAGTGGGTCCTCGCACACACATCTCTCTCTCACTTGAGGCCGAATGCACCGTTTTCCAGGCGGAGCTCTTCGCTATTTTACAGGCGGTATATAGACTGAATAGCAGACGATTGGTAGGAGTTAACATTCGTATACTCTCCGATAGTCAAGCAGCTCTTAAAGCACTAAACAGCTATAGCTATAGCTCAAACTTCATACATGAATGTCACCGTGAGCTAAATGCACTGGCAACCAATAATAGAGTTTCTCTGGTTTGGGTCCCAGGACATGAAGGTCACTCAGGTAATGAGGCCGCGGATGTAAGGGCTAAATTAGGAGCGGAAGCCCCGTTTATAGGCCCAAGTCCAATGTTTGGTTATTCAAACAACAAACTCAAATCTGACATACACAATGGTTAGAAAAAAAGAAAATAATGCACTGGAACAATCTAGAGGGTCTTAGGCACTCAAAAAGATATGTTTGCCCTGATGCAGCAAGAGCAAAGGTAGCTCTATCCTTAAACAGATCACAACTTAGGTCACTTTGTGGGGCGTTAACAGGCCACTTTCCCTGCAACGACCATCTACATAAGATGGGCCTTGCTAGAAACAGAACTTGTAGATTCTGCGAAGAGGATGTTGAATCAATGGAACACCTAATCACAAACTGCCCCGCCCTGGCACGTAATAGAGCAAAGCTGTTAGGCAACTACACTCTCAGAGAGGAAGACCTGATGCATATCCCACAGACTGGTCTGACTCAGTTCCTGAGAACATTAAAATGAACTAGTGGTAAGGGGGCACAATAGATCCTTGTGGGTCGCAGTGCCGAAGGGCGCAAGCCCACCCTCGTTCGACATTACATTACATTACATTATTGTTTATTAACACATTGATATAATATACTAGTTATATGAAACATGTGTTGTCTTTATTATTAACTTAATATTACATAAAATGTTAACATTTATTTTTTAATGGAATAAAAATCAAACATGTGGTAACAATGGTTGGCAAAAATAAAGAAGAAGAAGAGACAATGCACTTATGCAACGTATGGCTATAGACGTTGATGCATAATGCATGAGCAAGCATTTCGTTCATTTTTGCAACGGCTCTGCATGCACGAATGCATCGTTTGGTTGGGCCTTAAGTGTCATGCAAGGAAGCCAGTACCAGTGCATGATGGAATAACATAAAGTGGTCCATTCCGCAAACTAAAGTCCGCTATATTTTGGTAGCGACACGTGCGAGTGAGAAGGAAATAGCACTGAACCCTAAGCAGCCCCTGTTATCAAACAAACAAAACTTAATATTTTAAAGTCTTATTATTATTATTTTAGAAATTGCAATTAAACGTTGCTTTTGCTCTTGAACAGCTAATTTTGCATCAGATATGTCTGCAGACTTAAAAACCGATCGTTTTCCATTTTCGACAATAGTTGCAATCGCCCATTTTTATCGGCACGTTAGGGTTAAAAAATTGTACAGCAAAAATTCGTCCGCGCCCAACCTTCTCGTTCAACAAGCAGTGAAGCACTGAAAATACCGGTCAAACGAGAGAGCGTCTCTGTTATAAATGGACCACCTTATGTTATTCCATCCATGATACAATTAACAGGGTAGTGTCATACGATAGAGCCAGATACCAATGTATATGAAAGTGTAAGTGCGACCATGATACAATTAACAGGGTAGTGTCATACGATAGAGCCAGATACCAATGTATATGAAAGTGTAAGTGCGACAGAGACACCACGTTGCTCTCTTGATTTTACTCTCTTGCCTCTGTTAGGGAATTGTTTTGTAAGTGCGAGTGAGTTAGGTATAAAAAGTGTTTTGTTTGTATGCGGTCGACGAAATTATGTTGCGTTGTAAAAAGAAAATTAAGAGTTTGAATAAAACGCAAATGATTAAACAAACGTAATAATTTTTAATAACAAAACTTATATATATTTTATAACTAAAAACAATTATTATTATTATTATTATTGTTGACTTAAAGCATTAATTTTAATAGTTTGCGATGGCCCATAAGCTTTTGTTTTTGTTTTTGTATTTTTAGTTTAGTGTTGAGATTTTTTACTCTAAAAAATATTCTTATTTTAAAGAAAAATGTTATTAAATGCTTTGGCAAATCAACACTTTCCGCTATTGTTTCTGAATTTTTAAGCGCGTTTGAACGTATACCAATGGTACTTTTGTGGCAATGTACAAACATTTTTTCTAGTCTTATTATTTTGTCTAAGAAAACCATTGAAGGTTTCTTAAGTCTTGGCAAATTGCGCAGTATGAAGGCATTTTAAAAAGTCACAAGTCAAATCATAACCTAAAAAAAAAAAACATCATCAAAAATAACAAACGGAAAAAAATTCGTCCGCATCAAGGTCTTACCCGAACGACAAGCACTTTGCGACTGTCGATTGGTATCCGAAAAAAGAGAGCGCTCTCTCTGATGACACTACCCTGTTAATTGTATCATGAGTGCGACAGAGACACCACGTTGCTCTCTTGATTTTACTCTCTTGCCTCTGTTAGGGAATTGTTTTGTAAGTGCGAGTGAGTTAGGTATAAAAAGTGTTTTGTTTGTATGCTGTCGACGAAATTATGTTGCGTTGTAAAAAGAAAATTAAGAGTTTGAATAAAACGCAAATGATTAAACAAACGTAATAATTTTTAATAACAAAACTTATATATATTTTATAGCTAAAAACAATTATTATTATTATTATTATTGTTGACTTAAAGCATAATTTTTAATAGTTTGCGATGGCCCATAAGCTTTTGTTTTTGTATTTTTAGTTAAGTGTTGAGATTTTTTACTCAAAAAAATATTCTTATTTTAAAGAAAAATGTTATTAAATGCTTTGGCAAATCAACATTTTCCGCTATTGTTTCTAAATTTTTAAGCGCGTTTGAACGTATACCAATGGTACTTTTGTGGCAATGTACAAACATTTTTTTAGTCTTATTATTTTGTCTAAGAAAACCATTGAAGGTTTCTTAAGTCTTGGCAAATTGCGCAGTATGAAGGCATTTTAAAAAGTCACAAGTCAAATCATAACCTAAAAAAAAAAACATCAACGAAAATAACAAACGGAAAAAAATTCGTCCGCATCAACGTCTTACCCGAACGACAAGCACTGTGCGACTGTCGATTGGTATCCGAAAAAAGAGAGCGCTCTCTCTGATGACACTACCCTGTTAATTGTATCATGACCGTGTGAGTGCGACTGAGAATCTCTCTGTTATTTTACTCTGTTGCCTCTGTTAGTGCGAGTGAGTAAGGTATAAAAACCGTGTTGCTTGTGCAACAACAAATCACATCAACAATGATGACATACAGAAAAATCTCGTCCGCATTAACGTCTTACCCAAACGACAAGCACTTTACGACTGACGATTGGTACTTAAATATAGAGGGCGAATAAAAACATCATTAAGTATGCCTTGCATTTAGGTATTCAATTGATTGTGTTCACTTTTTTTTTTGTGGTGGCTGTTCCACGTTGACAACAGTGCAGTCTTATACCCCGATTCCACTAGAGCAAGATGCAAGTATGTTATCGGTATTCGAAGATGCCGCATCTTTTTGTATTAGAATCCCATTTGTACAATGGGAAACTTATTCAAATTTTCCCCTTTGGTCGGCTGCATTCCCAGTTGGTTCGATACCGACCAACTGGGAATGTTAGAAGTTAACATTACAGAGCACTGAACAGAGCTTTAACATAGTCGATAGCATGAAATTTGTAATCGATACAAGGTTTATACAGTGCCGATTTGAGTAAAACAGCTTGTCATCAAGTGCCTGTCCAAACAAACTGGGATATTCGTTAAACCATGTTTGCATTTTGCGCAAAAATTAAAGCAATAATTTTTACTTTTTTAGCTTCACTAATTTTATTTGTGTTCGAACTCATATTTGCTTCCAATTAAATATAATACCCCGATTCCATTAGGCTGCATCTTTCATTAACAGCGAGTGAAAGATGTAGGTGATTCCACTATAAATCCAATTGCATAGTTGCATCTTGATTTAACAGGGTCTGTTAAAAGACAGCAGACAGCTATTTGTGTATTATACGTTTATATATAATTGGAAGCAAATATGAGCTCGATCACAAATAAAATTAGTGAAGCCAAAAAAGTAAAAATTATTGCTTTAATTTGTGCGCAAAATGCAAACATGGTTTAGCGAATATCCCAGTTTGTTTGGACATGCACTTGATGACAAGCGGTTTTACTCAAATCGGCACTGTATAAACCTTGTATCGATTACAAATTTCATGCTATCGACTATGTTAATGCTCTGTTCAGTGCTCTGTAATGTTAGCTTCTTACATTCCCAGTTGGTCGGTTTCAAACCAACTGGGAATGCAGCCGACCAACGGGGAAAATTAGAATAAGTTTCCCATTGTACAAATGGGATTCTAATACAAAAAGATGCGGCATCTTTGAATACCAATGACATACTTGCATCTTGCTCTAGTGGAATCGGGGTATTAATCTGAATCTGGGCGTGCAATGGTTTCAAACGGTTCCTGAACATTATCTGCATTCCATTCCAATATCTCTTGAACAGAAAATGTTTCCTTTAAAGAAGAGTTCAATATATTATGGTATAAAATATAGTTTTCATATTGCAGAGGTTTTGGTTGTTTACACTGTAGAGGTGCCAATCAACCAAATATTTTGTTCATACCATGGAGTGTTCACACCACCCCAGTATGCACCCCATCGAGATTTGTCTGTATAACAATATAACTTTCAAATAAATTTAAAGTTATTTCTAAAAAAATAAATAAAGTATAAGTTTAAAGTTAAAACAAGAATCTTACAATATTTTTGAAAACGAAATTTTTACTACAAGCATTAAAAATACCATATAAATAAACTGTAGAGCAGAATAAGTAATATTTTAGAAATTACACAGTTCGTATCATGTTTTTTAATAGCTTTTTGTTAGCTTCACTTGTATCGAAGTTTGTTTGTAACTCTCAGAAAAACGGAGCATAATTTTAGAGCATCTTTTATTTTTAAGCATACTTTCAGGGCGGTTTTCTAAAGAACATCGAACTACAGTACACGCTGGGGCAATTCTAATTTCTGAATTATTCTTATTTCTGGATGATTTTTTTTTTTGCATACAAAAGTGTACAAAATTGGAGTACATTTATCAATTATATTAATTATAACAATAAAACAAAAGTTTTAAGATATTTTTGTATTAAAAATATATTATATTCTTATAAAAAATATGTTATGTACATAACATGGGTGGCTACATGTCATAACGCCCAATGTCATAACGGGCGTTATGACTCAAAAAATATAACATATACATTAAATCAAAAATAGATGGAACATAAATGTTCACTGTAATTCCATAAATATATGAATGAATGGCGTGATTGAAGCTACATTACTAGAGAGAATCTCGCCACAAATTTAAAAAAAAAGGGATAGCGTGTCGCATTTTAAATTTGGTAAACCATCCATCACTTGGACTAAATGACTTTGTGATGATTGTTTTGCTTTCCACACGCTTTTCTAAGAGTTTAAATTTAAGTTTCCACCGATAAAGTATTTTTCTTAGGTTTATTTAACATTTTTTTCACCATAATACTAGCATTATTGTTTTAAGCTTATAAAACTATTTTTAAAATTTTTTCTTCAATGTTTTTAAAAAGCGTTTTTTTTTTTTTAACTCCATATATGTATATTCAAATATTAATTATATGACTTTGTATTAAAAAGATATGATATGCGTCCATCTCTAATCATCATGAATTCAATGCAGCAAACTGCACGAACAATCACTGGTGTGTTTGGTTATTGTTATTGTTTTTTTTATTTTTTTTTTTATGTTTTTTGCATAATTGCAAACTGTATCACAAACTATAAAAACGCTGAGCTGCTTGCCAACAATCAACAAATCAGCTTTTGCCGCAGCAGCAGTCGTATCATTATTAAAATTATTATCAAAACAAGAAAGCAAATCCCTCAACATGAAATATATGGTAAGCAAACAGAAACAGTGACAGAAGCAGCAGAAACAATACCACTAAACTACTATAAACAGGACTAATTGCCGCCGAAAACTTTTGCAGTGTGTTGTCATTATTTTGGCCATGAGCTTGATCAGTTGCATGGCAGCCATAGCTGAGCCCGTTACCAACGCTGCCGATGCTGTAGAAGTGGAGTCCGATATTGCCGATGTTAAAAAGACAGAGAAGCGTGGCTTTTATGGCTTTGGCTATGGACATGGACATGGCTATACAGCATATGGCGGATTTGGCGGATATGTTGGATATGATTGACTTGGACACGGCTATTACGGTGGCTATGGTTTGGTCAGTCCCTACTATAGTGGCTATGAGTATGTGCATCATGCCTCATCCTATAATAGTGGCCATAATGGCGGCTATATTCCATATCATCATTGACATAATGGATTTTATTGAGATGTCTTGCAACAAACATAACAATCATTTTATATGAACGCATTGCGCTAATTCTTTTTCTCTTACGAACAAATTTCCGTTTAAAAGCCTAAAACATTATTTGATTTCAAATTTGATTGCATGCGCGCGTTTTGATATGCAAAACTGCTTTTAGTGATAGAGAGCAGGCACATGGCCATCGACAGCACCGATTGCCGTTCGACAGCCGCTCATCGATTGAAGATCGGTCATCGTTCGTGCATCGATAAGTGCCGATGTGACTTGCCCTCACGTTATTGTTGTTCATTTTACGCTCTTCTTTGTCGGAGACGGTTGTTTATTCTTGCTTATGTCTCGTCAAGCAAAAGAGCTCGAAAAGTTAAATGACACACAATTTCAATTTGAACTAGTGGAGTTCGAGCTGAAAAAATCAAACTAGTGTGAACAGCTGTTATTGCACCAGTGTAACATAATTTTTTTTTTGCTTTTTTTACCATCGAATTACGCATGCAGTAAAGTAAAACACCAACAGCACCAGCAATAACAACTGTCGTAGTGAAAAGCAAGTGCGAAAAATACAAACAAAAGCTGACCGAATTGTGGGCAAATCAACAACAAGAAATAATAAAGAAAATAAAAGCTGATGTACATACATATATATGTACATTTATTAGTTGCGGTAGTACTAATACTAGCACTAATAAAAAAATGCATATCTGTTTGTGAACATGTGAAGTGACAAAAATTTAAATAAAATTTAATACAACAAAAAACACAAGCACGATTAATCTCGGCAATTCATCGATTTTGTCGTTTGGTATTGTACATGTGTGTGCTTTTGTTCTAGAGGCGAGAGTAAAAAAGCGAGAGCATTCGTTGTCTTTAGTCCTTATTTTGCTTAAATTTTTTTGCCAGAGTATTTAATTTTTTAATATTAGTTTTTGCATCGTGAAAGATTGTGTTATTATTTTCCTGGTGGAAAAGTTTGCGATCGTGTGCGTGTGAGTCGCGAGCGTTGTCAGTAGCAAAAACAGCTAAAATAATAACAAGAATAACAACAGAGCAGTTCGCGCCACTTTGAGGAGGTATGTATGTATTGGATCTGTATGTTTTTGTCCAACGTTGGACGTTGTTATGTACATAACAAAAATTCTTATTGGATCACAGACATTCATGTGTCCCTGTTTGTGTATATGTGCGCTAAGCAGCCGTCGTTTTCAGGTTCAGCATGACGACGGCTTCTTTTCGTCTTTTTGTTTTCTTTTCTTCTTCTTATTTTTTTTGCTGCTCTCATTGCGAACTCCTTTCGCCGTTATTTATGTAACAAGTGTGTGCTCTCTGCCGCTTTTGTTGTGTGTGTGTGGTGTGTGTGTGTGATTTTTCGCCTTTTGTTGTTTGTCGTCGTTATGTTTGTAATAGAGCGCTGTTTCTGCGCAGTGCCTAAATTGGCCGCGGCAGCTGTAGCAACGCGAAGCGCATTGAACTGGTAAAGTTCACTTTGACATTAAGTTTTCAACATTGGCGACGGAGGCGGCTCAGCAGCAGAACATATTTTTGTATTTTTACGCAGAAGCAACATCACATAGTTTATGGTTTGACAGCCATCAGCGTTGGCAGCATTTCTTCCATCAATTTCTGCCATCTGTTTGTAAGCTGTTGCTGCAAAGCAACAAAAACAGTTCAACAACAGCAACTAAAGCAATTGGCTTTGTATTAGTGAGCTGCGTTGTCGTCGCTGCAATTGAATATTTACCTACATGAACAACAATAACAAATAAAGGGAATACATGTGTCAAAAATCAATTAATGTTTTATTGTTATTACGTTCAGGCAGCTTTAACTTTGACGCATCACTATGGCTTGTTGCGCTTTTCATGACCTTAACCCATCTGTCTGTGCGTTCCGTACATGTACTATAAGCTTGTCGAGCTACAATGTAGATACTACATGTGTGCATATGTAGGCGACTATAGAAGCTGGAAAATTAAGGCTTAAAACAAAAAGTTTTTTTAAAACTCAGGCAAAATACAGTGTTGAACGATACTAAAGCACCCACCCTAGGCCATTTTTATACTCGTTACCGAAGTTAAGGGCTGTTTACTCTTGACTTAACTTAACTTAACTTAACTTGAGGAATGTATGCGTTTACTCTCACCTTAACTTAACGTAAGCAATCAGTTGGGGTGTTCAAAAGCTCCGTTTCATCGTTTCATGTTTCAAACTTGATGTGATGTGCAGTCAGCTGTTGTTTGTTTACACTTCTTATTCTTCAATTTTTGTCACTGTTGCTGTTTACTGCGGTTATACTTTATTTGTAAAAATGCCATTTTAAAGTGCTAAAGATATGCTATGCGATGCTTTAGCAAAGCAAGTTATTAGATAAATAGAGGATATTGAATGTGAGAAGAGCTCGTTGTTTGAATTAGTTGCTCAATTACATGCTTTTAACATTTGTAGATGTTTCACGGCAAGACAAAGTTGATTCGGAGATTACTTTTGTTTGCGGCGGCCATTAATCATATGTGTTCATACTTTTTTGCACAAAAATACACAACATATACTAAAAAGTACTGAAAATCGATAGCAAATATCGAAAAAATATCGTGCTCTTCCCATTATTAGACCCCTTTTACACGATGAAGTTTTTGCGTCTGAAGCATTCGTTTGTAGGCAAAGGGAGTAGAGGGGTAACAGCTGCATGCAATGCTTCATGACTTGTGAAGCAGTGATTTATTTTTCTCAATTTGCTTTGCCCTATTCCGATTGCATGTAAACACAGAGCTGCACAGTGTTTGATGTGAATAATAGAGTTATCGATACGAAATATCGCACAAGCAAATATTAGCGCCAATAGTAAATACATTGTTTTGGTTAAGAAATTATAAGTATAAATGTTCACTGAATCCATTTGATTTACTTGTTACTTCTTAAATCAATTATATGTTACCAAATAAAACAATCGATGTCAAAGATGTATGTATATCGACCATAAATTTAAATCAGAGTTGCATTTACAAAGAAAATGCTGCATGAAAAAACTTCATCGTGTAAATGCGACCTGATTTGCGAAGATGTTTTAAAACAGAATGAAAAAAAACTTCATGAAAAAACTTCATCGTGTAAAAGGGGTCTTACTTTGTTGAAACTTGAAACACTTTTTGTATACATAGGCTGGGGTTTTTCAACGTTTCAAGAAATTTTCTATGTATGACCCCATTTACACGCTGAAGTTTTTTCATTCTGTTTTAAAACTTATTCGGAATTCAGGTCGCATTTACACGCTGAAGTTTTTCAGTGAATTTTTTCATTTTAAAATGCAACTCTGGTTTAAATTTATGGTCGATAAACAGACACAGTTAACACCAGTTCAATAAATTATTTCTTCCATAACATTTATATTAATAATTTATAAACCAAAACAATATATTTATTATTTGCGCTAATATTTGCTTGTGCGATATTTCGTATCAATAACTTTATTTTTCACATCAAACATTATGCAACTCTGTGTTTACATTCTATCGGAATAAGGCAAAGCAAAATTAGAAGAAAAATTCACGACTTAACAAGTAGTGAATTTTTGCTTGAATTTTTACACCTCTACTCCCCTTGCCATCAAACAAAAGATTCAGAGAGAAAATTCACGAAAAAACTTCAGCGTGTAAATGGGGTCTATGTTGTTGTTGTGGGACGTTTCAACTTTGAAACGTGAAACGATGAAACGAGCTGTTGAACACCCTATATGCATGATGAAATGAGTATAAGGTGGTCTCGTCGGCAGCCGACGCTAGCACGATTAAAGGCCTTAAGGCCCATTTACTCTTGACTTAACTTAACTTAACTTAACGTAAGAGTCAGCTGACTCAATCTGCCTTATGGCTGTCAATGTTAGCGTTTACTCTCAACTTAACGTAACTTAACTTAATTCTGAACCTGCAGGTTGCAGATTCTTACGTTAAGTTCTTAAGTTGAACAGTGTTGATTAATGTGAAAATCAAACAGCTTATCAAAAACTGTGATGCAAAACGTTTAACGCTCTTTACAAAATGTTTACAAAATCAAACAATGAAATGGATGAACATAAGCTAATTATTTTAGTAGAAAATCATGCTTTGTTGTATGATAAAAAGTCAAAAGACTATAAAAATATAATTAAAAAAAGAGAAGTGTGGGCTGCAATTGCCAAAGAACTTTGTTGCAATGGTTAGTATATTGATAAAAATTGTTGAATTTGGTTTTGCATTGATATGTTTGTTTGTTAAAGTTGATATCTGTGAAAGGCGTTGGACTACCCTGAGAGAGCGATTTGCGAAGGAGTTGAGGATAGTGGAACCCTCAGGTAGTGGAGTTGGGACTTCGTCGGAATGGCTGCATTTCCAAAGTTTGCATGTTTTAAAAAACCATTTGCAGAGACGCCGGTAATTAGTTATTTAAAATTTGTTTTTATTTTTTTTTGTACAGTACTTTTATTGTTTAGGCAAAGGTCAAATTTCAAGAAGTCTGAGGAGTCGCTGCCAACATGTTTTGAAAATGATGACGTGTTCTCCTCAACCCCACTTATTTATGATACTTTCATGGAATCTCCACCAGAATTTTTAGATAATGCACTTGCATCTGAACCTGTACCTGTGGCATCGCTACATCCGTCGAAAAAACGCAAGACAAACACCACCGTGGACGATAATTTGTCAGAGGCAACAGCAGCGTTCAAGGATTTTTGCGAGTCCATGAAGCAGCAAGAAGCTGTGGATGAAGTGGCAGCAAGTTTTGGCAATATTGTTAAAAAAACGTTGTCGGCAATGCCTCCCAAAAAAAAATTTAATGTTGGAACGAAAATCTTGCAATTATTGTCCGACTATCAATAAATTGAAACAAAATTAAATTATCCTTGTTTTATTTTAATTTTCTCATAAAGTTAAACATTTTATTTTGGTTGAAACGAAACTGCTCCTTCATTCATTAAATAGCTACGCAATTTGTTTCTCAGCGTCATGGCATAGTTGGAGCTCCTGCGGCTATGTGACATGTACTCACGAACCCTATTGCAGGACTGCATTTCAGTTCGCCAGCCACCCAATATAATGCTGTTGTCAGACGCATCTTGGTCAACAAACGAAGGAGGACAATACCAACGATCCAAATCATTTAACATAATAAAATTATGTAATGCGACACACGTCATAACAACCTTTTCACAATTATCTGGCATGAACTCCTACGTATTATTCAAAATGCGTCACCGTGCGGTCAGTATACCAAAACTGTTTTCAATAGTTCGCCGTGCCCTTGATATTCTGTAGTTGTAAACATTGTCTTCAAGCGACAATGTTACCCCTGAACGTGCTGTAGAAATTGGCTTCATCAAATTTTTTCTTAACGGGAAAGCAGCATCGCCAACAAAAAAATGCGGGAATGGTTCTGTGTCGCTACAATTGGGTAGAGGTTTGCTTGGCGGCAATGGTAATGTTCCGTCTAAAAGTTTTCTACCAAAATCGGATACGCTGAAAACACCTGTTAAACATAATTACATTTTAATTATTTAGGGTTACACAAGAAATGAATGTGCATTAAATACCTGCATCATTTTCACTGCCATAGCTTCCCACACTAGTAGCAATGAAAGTGTATCGAGCATCGCAGACCGCCATTAAAACTATACTAAATGTTTTTTTATAATTGAAATACATGCTGCCACTATTGTTTGGGCACTTTATTGCGATGTGCTTTCCATCCACTGCACCAACGCAATTCGGCAAGTTCCATAAACTTTCAAAATCAGCCGCAATGTCTTTATATTGCGACTCGGTTGGAGGTGACAGATATATGCCTGAAAAACACAATGGTAAAAAAAATATTTTAAGTATTAAGTAAGGTACATGCATTATTGAACAACTACCTGAAAGCACATCCCATAAAGCTTCGCAAGTTTCAAAAACAATTTTCCATATAGTCGTTTTACCAAGTTTGTGACTCCAAGCAATCGATTGCAAACTTGTGCCATGAGATAAAAATCTTTAAAATAAACAATTATAACAAATAAAGTACATACACATAATTTACATATATATGAAAATAAACTTACAATAATGTTATTTCAAGCCGCTCTTCTGTACTGATGCGCTGTCGCGGCTTCTTGAGTTTCTCTCGCAACAAACACAATAATAATTGGAACAACTTTTTAGGCATTCGGGTATGAATAAAAAACTGTTCTTCATCCAAATCTCTCATAGCTGAAAATGTCTTGGTGAAGTACCCACTCGTGTGCCAGTTCCGATTTATTGGACGTACTGCCCAGCGCCGCTTCCTTTTTTTCTGCTCTTCCTGCTTTTTAAGTAATGCTATGATGTTTAGGTAAACACCAAATGCTACACCAACTTTATCCATTATTAATTTCTTCCAAATGAGCAAACGCAAAAACGGTTGAATGTAGATGTTCTCAATATGTGATAACAGCTGTTTAATTTTTGGTTTAACAGCACTGCTTACATAATTCTACAGCACTGACACACTGATTTCTTACGTTAAGTTAAGTTGAGAGTAAACGCATACATTCCTTAAGTAAAGTTACGTTAAGTTTTTTTTTTTTTTTTTAAATTGCTGGTCTTATTTATTGAATCTTTTCTAGTGAATTAGAAAACTAGCAATAAGTATACAAATCTTATAAATAAATCTTAGCTAACAGTTCATTTTTGTTTTTGACTGTATTCTGAGTGCGCGTCCCTAAAAATCATCGCTGGGTTGGTAAGTCGTTACGACGAAGACGGGATCGGCTGCGCAGCCTTGTGAGACCTCTCGCGAGATGATTTGTGTGCGATGAGAGCTTGATAAGATATTTTACTTTTTGTTCCTCTATTTCCTCCTTGACTGTTGAGATGTTTAAGTCTTTATGAATGTTTTCGTTTCGAACATACCACGGTGCCCCGGTAATGGTTCTCAATATTTTTGACTGGGCTCTCTGGACAATGTCAATGCTGCTGTTGCTAGCGTTCCCCCATAACTGGGAACCATAGGTCCAGATTGGTTTTAGAACAGAGTTGTAAAGCAGGACCTTGTAGTCCAAACTAATGGAAGAGCGAGCATTGATGAGCCAGTGGAGGCTATTGGCTTTCAGATTGAGATGTGTTCTTTTAGCTTCAATGTGTCGCCGCCATGTTAGTCTTCGGTCTAAGTGTACGCCCAGATACGTTACATCGTTTGTTTTTGGAAGTGTGGTGTTGTTTAACGTGAGCGGTGGACAATCTTGCCTGTTAAGGGTGAAAGTTACTTGCTTACATTTTTGTTCGTTTACCTTAATTCGCCAATCTGATAACCATTTTTCCACGTTGACCAGATGAAGGGCTAGTTGCGCTGTTGCTTGTATTGGGCATCTGGAGCGGCTGAGAATAGCTGTATCATCAGCAAAGGTAGATGTTGTCAATCGGCTGCTTATTGGGATGTCTGCTGTGAAAAGCACGTACAGTGTTGGTCCCAGTACGCTGCCCTGTGGAACACCAGCTTGGATACTGTGTTCGTCAGACATTGCAGTGTTACATCTTACTGCGAACTTCCTGTCGTATAGGTACGACTTAAGCAGCTTATGTGTGTTGTTTGGGAGCATTGCTTTGATCTTATGCATTAGACCTTCCAACCAAACTTTGTCGAATGCCTGAGAAACATCCAGAAATATTGCAGTGCAGTATTCTCTATTTTCGAACGCGCTTCGTATCTCTGATGTTATTCTGTTAACCTGCTCAATTGTTCCATGCTTTTCACGAAAGCCAAATTGGTGTGACGAGATTATGTTATGAAGATTCAGGAATGGATTTATCCGGGACAGCAAACATTTTTCAAAAAGTTTTGATAGACACGGTAATATGCTTATAGGTCTATACGACGTGGGAACTGTGTGATCTTTTCCAGGCTTTGGTATCATAATGATAATTGACTTTTTCCATCTGTCTGGATAGTGGCCAAGTTTGGTGATAGCATTGAAGAGCTGGGCAATTATGCATATTGCACAGTAAGGAAGCTCAATAATCATCTTTGGGGTTATTTGGTCACCTCCTGGAGATTTTTTTGGGTTCAGTTGCTCTTTAATGATTCTAACGATTTCATTCGGGCGAAACTTGATTGGATCATCTTGAAGCTGAGAGCCGTTTGAAGAAGTCGGTAGTGCAAACGTATTTGTTGCAGCGTTAGGTTGGAACACTTTTTGGAGATGAGTAGCAAATGTGTTAGCTCTTTCTTCATCGCTGCGAGCCCAGCCGCCTGCGAAGTTTCTTATAGGCATTACTGTTTCTGTTGGTGAGCTTAGAGCTGGGTGAGCTCTCCACAATGAGTTTTTCATACTGGTGGTTGATAATTGCTCGATGTAACGGCGTTGAGCGCGCTCGTCCTCGATTTTTAACGCTTTGGTGAGTTTACGTGTGGCGTCTTTTAGTTTTTGCTTTGCCGATGGCGATCTGTTCGATTGCCAATCACGTCGTAAGCGCCGCTTTTCAAGAACGAGCTGTTCAATTTGTAGATTTGTTGTCCTTTGGTTGTGTATTGTTTTTGGTATTTGAGGCGTAGCGGCGCGAGCTGCGGCGACGAAGACAGTCTCCAGAGTGTTAACAAAACTGTCAATGTCAGCTACATCAACGAGACGTGGCTTAAGCTCAATGTGTGAGCTTATAAATTTTTTGTATCTGAGCCAGTTAGTTTTATGTGAAGTTAACTTACTGGGTCGATTTATGTATTCAGGGTGTCAGTGCAGATTTATTAGGACTGGGGAGTGATCGGATGATAGATCCGAAAGGCACTCTGCACTTATCAGTCTACGCGAAATGTTTTTGGTAACTGCAAAGTCAATCAAATCGGGTAGTTTTTTGGGATCTGTCGGCCAGTATGTTGGTCTGCCAGGAGAAACGTAGTCGAGCTTGTTGTTAGCTTTTATAATTGCATTGTAGAGCTGCTTTCCATTTGGATTCACTAGACGAGATCCCCAGTGTGTGTGCTTGGCATTGTAGTCTCCTGCCGCTATAAAGCATTCTCCTAGTGAGTTAAAAAATTCCATAAATTGGTCTTCAGATATGGTATAACGCGGGGGGCAGTATACAGCGGCAAGAGTAAGTTGGTTCCCACTGTTTAAATGTATTTTTAGAGATGTGGCCTGTAGAAAGTTTTCAGCAAACTGTTTATAGTAGTGGTACTTGAGGCGGCTTCTGATCAAAATACCAGTTCCACCGTGTGCTTTACCATCGGGATGATTTGTACCATAGAATAAGTATCCACTTATGTTAAAGTTATATTTGTTTGTAAGGTGTGTTTCGGAAAGTAGCATTACGTCGATGTGCTTATCGAGTAGGAATTGAGCTAATTCAAGTTTATGCTGTGAGACGCCATTAGCGTTCCACGTAGATATTCGTATCTCAGCCATTGATTATTTTGACTGTTGTGATACAAGCATTTGTATCAAGAGATTTTGATTACGCATTAGTTCCTGCATAGTTGTTTTCATGAATGACATAAACTCGTTCATGCTCTGCTGCAGGGTACATACGAGTGCTTCGAGGTTACTTTGTTGCTGCTCCTGTGCAGCGTTTGTGCTCACTTGTTTTGGTTGTAAGTACGGTGTGTTTGAGGCAGGAAGAGCCAGTCCGGATCTTAGGGCGCTTGCATAAGTTGCGTTATTGGTTGAGAACTCGGGGCCAAGTGAGATTCTGGCTGCAGATGAAAAGAAGACGTCTGGGTTGTGTTTCGATGGAGTGAAGGTAGTCGGTGCGTGTTGCGAGCGTGCAGTGGTACAGCGCTGATGGACACGATTTTTAAGTTCCTTGTAGACTTGGCAGCCTCTGTAGTTGGCTGTATGCTTGCCTTCGCAGTTGTTACAGAATTTTTTCTCTTCTGGGCTTACTGGGCAACTTGCGGAGCTGTGCAGTTCCCCACAGTATACGCATACTGAGCGCAGTGTACAGTAGGCTTTTGTATGGCCGTACTCTTGGCAGTTCATACATTGTACCGGACCGTTTCGTTTGTGCGGTTCTTCTACGGTGATTCTTCGGTGAAGTAAAAGCTGAAGTTTGTATATTGAGTGCACCTCGTTTTTTTTAAGCATCTTCGTTTCTGGTTCAAGTTCTATTTTAAAAAGTGGTTGCGGCATCCTATTCCTGTTTAAGATGTTTATGACGGTTTTTGCTCGAAATCCTTTTTCCTGCAGCGCCTGTTTTATTTCTTCTGGTGTTACATCAGGTTCTATGCCTTTTATTACGACCTGCAGGCCCTTGCAGCTTTTTAATTGATACGTATAATAATTCATTTTTTTTTCGTTAAGATACTTTATGAGAACTCTGTAATTATCTTCCGACTTTGTCTGGACTTTAATTTCTTGAATTTTACCCTGTACGAGAGGGACTATGTAGAAACTATCTTTGCCTATGAGCTCGATAACTTTGTTAACAAAAGCACTGGAGCTTTTCTCGCGTATATATATTGGGGGTGGCTTCGGCTTTTTCGTGACAACCCCAACGGCTTCAGAAGGCAGATCATCTGTGTTTTCTGCCAAGATGTGAAATCTATTGCTATTGTATGTAGTATCATTCGAGGGTCTATTTAAATTGCTACGGGTCATTTGTGGTTTATTCGTAGAATTTTGCGGACTTAGCTTTCTTTTGATATAAATGTAGCGATCCATACCAGTCTGTGTAGCCGGCTTAACATTTTTGCTGTTTGCAGTTTGATTTGCTGACGGCGCAGCAGTCGTTGTGCTTGTTGAACGGGAAGTAGGTATCGGTGCATTGTGGTTGTAGTCGCTGTTGCGGTACCTAGAGAGGCCGCGGCACTTGCAGTCGTTGCTAAGAGAGACGGGGAGCACGAAAACTTTCGGTCGCGTGCTGTGTGCAATACTTCATTTGTCGGATTGGGTGTTTTCGACCGCGCGCGGTCGGATTGCGTTGACTCGATAGATAACAGGGACGGAGACGGTGAGCAAGAACGTTCTCTGGCACGCGCTGTGTAAGAGAGTTCGATTTGCGGGTTGGGGGTAATTGACCGCTCGGGCTGCTCTGAAACTACGGAAAAGTAAGCGTTGCTCAGCCGACGACGCTCGTCTTGCTCGCGTTGTCGCTGGCCACAATTCTCGCGTTGACTCATTGTCTTAAGCGAGGTGAAGAATTTGTTAGTGCCTTTTGTTTTATATGTTATTATTTGTTAAAAGTCAATTGTTTTGTTTGAATTACAGATTTTCTAAAAAGCAATTTGTGCAGATACATTGCACTTAGCGTCTTTTCGCATAAAATATATATTTTATAAGCTTCTATATCACTGCACTTTTGCGTTTGGGAATTAATTAACCGGACCACGATGAGAAAACACGTCTGCATTCGACGACAGTTGCGAAGTTACGTTAAGTTACGTTAAGTTAAGTTAAGTTAAGTCAAGAGTAAATAGGCCTTTAGCTTCAGTGCGTTCGTGCTTGTTGAAGAGAAAGGTTGTGTGCGGACGATTTTTTTCTGAGCATTTAACACTTAAGCGCACACAAAAAATGAGCTGCTTTAAAAATTTTTTATTTTAAAATTAGAATATATTTTAGAACTAAGAACTTAAACAAAAAACTTTGTACACAAAACCAAAAAACAAAGACTATACGCTGATTCAAAATTATTGAAAATTAAACTATAAAAACAAACTTCACTTCTTTGTATTATAAAAATCACCACGGACTACTCAAGGGTTAATCAACATACTCTACAATCGTTTCGTTTACACTCATTGTTAAGTGTGCGTTTCACTCGCACTTACTGCTAGCATACGCTAAGGCTGTGCTTTTGCCGACGAGACCACCTTATAGTTATTTCATCATGCCCTATATGTATACAAAAAGTGTTTCAAGTTTCAACAAAGTAAAGATGGGAAGAGCACGATATTTTTTCGATATTTGCTATCGATGTTCAGTACTTTTTAGTATATTTGGTGTATTTTTGTGCAAAAAAGTATAAACACATATGATTAATGGTCGCCGCAAACAAAAGTAATCTCCGAATCAACTTTGTCTTGCCGTGAAACATCTACAAATGTTAAAAGCATGTAATTGAGCAACTAATTCAAACAACGAGCTCTTCTCACATTCAATATCCTCTATTTATCTAATAACTTGCTTTGCTAAAGCATCGCATAGCATATCTTTAGCACTTTTAAATGGCATTTTTACAAATAAAGTATAACCGCAGTAAACAGCAACAGTGACAAAAATTGAAGAATAAGAAGTGTAAACAAACAACAGCTGACTGCACAAGCATGAAACGCACTGACACCCAAAATGCCGTTCACGAGTTTCAACTTTGAAACGTGAAACGATGAAACGAGCTGTTGAACACCCCAAGTGTGTCAGTGCTGTAGAATTATGTAGGCAGTGCTGTTAAACAAAATAAAATATATTGACCGCTCGTTGGCGCATTTTGAATACAACGTTGCTACCAAGTTCTTTGGCAGTTGCAGTCCAAACTGCTCTTTTTTAATGTAATTTTTAAAGTCTATTGACTTTTTATCATAAATTAAACTATGATTTTCAATTAAATTTATAAGATTATGCTCATCCATTTCAATATTTGAATTTGTAAACAGCGCTTAACGTTTTGCAACACAGTTTTTGATCAGCTGTTTGATTTACACATTAATAAACACTGTTCAACTTAAGAACTTAACGTAAGAATCTGCGACTTGCAGGTTCAGAATAAAGTTAAGTTACGTTAAGTTGAGAGTAAACGCTAAAGGCCTATTTACTCTTGACTTAACTTAACGTAACTTAGGCCCAATATCTCAATGTCCGGTTAAATTTTCGTTTAGCTAACTGACGCATTATTTTGCTGGTCGAGTTAAAACAATTTGGTTTTCTCAAAGCCAAAATAACCTTTCATCGATAAGTAGCTATCGCCTTAACAGCGTTGCCACATATATATACAGCGTTGCCATTTATAGCGAGCGGTTCAGCTGTTTTTTGTTATTGTTTTGGTTGGTGATTGGCAAATTTTGCATATATTAAGTATATAAAATATAAAATTAAAATGATCACGCCTGATTCCAAACGGTTCCGTGGGAAAAACTTTTCGCTTTCTGAGGAGCATTTGTTGGTGGAACTAGTGGAGTCGAATCAGCATATATTAGAGTGCAAGAAGAGCGACGCCGTTACGTGGAAGCAGAAGGACGAAGCCTGGCAGAAACTTGCTGCTCAGTTCACTGCGCAAACTAGTGTTATTCGTTCGTAGAAAGCCTTGAAGGACAAATATGCTGTGCGATGCCATTTTTCTTTAATAACAAAATTAATACACAATTCAAGGGACAGCTGTTTGCTATATCGATGATTCTTATCGATATATCGTGACTCCAACGCGCTATAAATTTTAACCGAGACCCAGCCTTCCGATTAGTTTGTTTCTCATGTACTCCTAACCGAACATTGAGAGACTCAAATTCGACTAAACTAAGAATAAGTTGACTAACCGGACATTGAGATATTGGGCCTTAATGTAACTTAACGTAACTTAACTTAAGGAATGTATGCGTTTACTCTCGACTTAACTTAACGTAAGAAATCAGTGTGTCAGTGCTGTAGAATTATGTAAAAAGTGCTGTTAAACAAAAAAAAAAATATATTGACCGCTCGTTGGCGCATTTTGAATACAACGTTGCTAGTTCTTTGTTCTTTGGCAGTTGCAGTCCAAACTGCTCTTTTTTAAATGTTATTTTTAAAGTCTATTGACTTTTTATCATAAATTAAACTATGATTTTTAATTAAATTTATAAAATTATGCTCATCCATTTCATTATTTGAATTTGTAAACAGCGCTTAACGTTTTGCAACACAGTTTTTGATCAGCTGTTTGATTTTCACGTTAATCAACACTTAAGAACTTAACGTAAGAATCTGCTACCTGCAGGTTCAGAATAAAGTTAAGTTACGTTAAGTTGAGAGTAAATGCTAACATTGACAGCCATAAGGCAGATTGAGTCAGCTGACTCTTACGTTAAGTTAAGTCAAGAGTAAACAGCCCTTTACAGAGTGTGTGTTTTGTAGTTTTAAAGAAGCGATCGGCTCATTTAGCGTTTCTAATAACAGGCTATAGGCTAGCAATATTTTGATTTTACTCTGTACGCTATGAAAAAACGTATACAAGCGCACGAAGTTCGGCTTTTGTCAGTTGTGTTGCTCCCAATTCGGCAAAGAAAATCAAGTCAGTTTCTGTTCAGCTTTCACCAAGGCAAGACCTCGCTGCGCAACTTTTTTAAATACTAAATATTTTACACCATAAAAAACTGAAAAATGAATGAATTTTTCTTTTCTTTTCTTTGTTTAATTTGCCACCGAATTGTAAATAATAATAATATATATTTTATAAAAAGGCAATATTAATGCAACCACAGCAATTATGAATTGCTTGAAGAAAATGAGCCAGTTCGAATTCTTTTAGAATTATACCCTGATTCCATTAGGCTGCATCTTTCATTAACAGCGAGTGGAAGATGTAGGTGATTCGACTATAAATCCAATTGCATAGTTGCATCTTGATTTAACAGGGTCTGTAAAAAGACAGCAGACAGCTGTTTGTGTATGATACGTTTATATTTAATTGGAAGCAAATATGAGTTCGAACACAAATAAAATTAGTGAAGCTAAAAAAGTAAAAATTATTGCTTTAATTTTTGCGCAAAATGCAAACATGGTTTAACGAATATCCCAGTTTGTTTGGACAGGCACTTGATGACAAGCTGTTTTACTCAAATTGGCACTGTATAAACCTTGTATCGATTACAAATTTCATGCTATCGACTATGTTAAAGCTCTGTTCAGTGCTCTGTCATGTTAACTTCTAACATTCCCAGTTGGTCGGTTTCGAACTAACTACTAGCTACTAGCAACCCCCAAAAAACTGCATCAAACATTTTGGAGCCACGCCCCCATTCCGCCCCCAGCCCCACGGCATTTTAAAGTCAAAAACGCCTATATCTCCCACAGTTTTTGAGCTATAGCCACCAAATTTGGTGCCAAGATAGGTGATGAGGACCCCCTAAAAACTGCATCAAAAGTTTGGATGCCACGCCCACCAATACTGCCCTAGCCGCCCCCATCCACCCCAACGCTTCGTCAAAAACGGGAATGCGTGTATCTTCCAGAGTTGTGGAGCTAGAGCCTCCAAATTTGGTGGGAAGATAGCTGGTAACGACCCCCAAAAATCTGCATCAAAGTTTTGGAGCCACGCCCACCCATTTCGCTCCCTTTCCCCACTTTTTACAATTTTCGAGCTAGAGTCACCAAATTTGGTATGAAGGTAGCATTTGACATTCCACAAGGATCTGCAGCAAAAATTTGGATGCCACGCCCAACCATACCGCCCCCAGCCCCCTAGCCCCCCATTCCCCACCTTTTACATGCTTCGAGCTAGAGTCACCAAATTTGGTATGAAGGTAGCATTTGACATTCCACAAGGATCTGCAGCAAAAATTTGGATGCTACGCCCAACCATACCGCCCCCAGCCCCATAGCCCCCCATTCCCCACCTTATACAAACTTTGAGCTAGAGTCACCAAATTTGGTATGAAGGTAGCATTTGACATTCCACAAGGATCTGCAGCAAAAATTTGGATGCCACGCCCAACCATACCGCCCCCAGCCCCCCCTTCCCCACTTTATACAAACTTTGAGCTAGAGTCACCAAATTTGGTATGAAGGTAGCATTTGACATTCCACAAGGATCTGCAGCAAAAATTTGGATGCCACGCCCAACCAAACCGCCCCCAGCCCCCCTTTCTCCACTTTATACAAACTTCGAGCTAGAGTCACCAAATTTGGTATGAAGATAGCAATTGACATCCCACATAGATCTGCACCAAAAATTTGAATGCCACGCCCAACCATACCGCCCCCAGCCCCCCTTTCCCCACTTTTACAAACTTTAAGCTAGAGTCACCAAATTTGTTATGAAGATACCAATTGACATTCCACAAAGATCTGCATCAAAAATTTGGATGCAATTCCACCCATACCGCCCCCAGCCCCCCTTTCCCCACTTTATACAAACTTCGAGCTAGAGTCACCAAATTTGGTATGAAGATAGCAATTGACATCCCACATGGATGGGCATACAAATTTTTAATACTGGTATCGAGTATACCGCAGTCGGTTGCGTCCGACTGCAACGTTTCTACTTGTTATTGATTTGCCAACTTGTACATTTCAGTGTACCACTGTTTTCTTCGTGCGCGAACATAGTTTTCAACACAAGCACAGAGCAATAAAAGCATGGTTGTGTTAGTTTGCCGATCGCTGCTCTAAAGTAAAACAAGTGGTAACGTTACAGTCGGACGCAACCGACTGCGGCATACTCGATAACAGTATTAAAACAGGTAAAAAGAGGCCTGATTGCAAAGGGGTACGGATGGGGCAGGGGTGTACGCTGCCTTAAAGATTCTCCGATGCAGATGGGGATGCCACCAACTATCTTCCTTCCAAATTTGGTGACTCTAGCTGAAAGTTTGTAAGAGCTGTTGAAAGGGGGGCTGGGGGCGGTATGGGTGGGCGTGGCATCCAAAGTTTTGCTGCAGATCTTTGTGAAATGTCAATTGCTATCTTCCTTCCAAATTTGGTGGCTCTAGCTCGAAGTTGTTAAAAGTGGGAAAGGGGGGCTGGGGGCGGTATGGGTGGGCGTGGCATCCAAAGTTTTGCTGCAGATCCTTGTGGAATGTCAATTTATATTTTTGAGTTATCGAATTTATCGATTTGCCAGCCCCCCAGTTATCGTAGAACCCCAATCTTGACACTTTAATTTACTATCCCATAGATAAAGAGAATTGGAAAGTTCCAAGTCTCTAGCTTGAAGGGTGTGGAAAAAACTTGCGTTCATACTGACGGACAGACGGACAGACACCATGACGGACATTGCACAAACCCAATATACTCTTTACCTTCGGTATCGAGTATAAAAATTAGATTTTTCACCGTACGGTATTTGCTTGGGCTAATTGCATATATAGACTAGTCCATTGGTTAGCTAAAATGGTCGCGTCAAGGACTAGTCAAAGCGGGTGCAGAAAATTACATTGGTTGTTTCGTTCAAGCCTAGCACTTGACAAGCCGGCGAAAATATTCTGTAAAATTATTATGAGGCATTTGTGTGTAAATTGCCTTTTCCATGTGGACTAGTTCATGGATGCGTCAAAGTGGATGCAGAGGTGGATGCAGAACGAAAACGTACAGTTTACGAATCATGAAAAACGAACACAACATTTAACACGGGGATGTCATTGGAGTGGACTAGTCTATAAAACAGACCATGTGGACTAGTCTATAGAAGAGACCATAGGGACGTGTCAAAAAACAGACCAAATGTACTAGGAATTTAAGAATCTGTGATAAACAGATGCCCACGAAGCCTATCATATAAACGTTTAAATAGGTCTGGTCTACGACGGGATTCGCACCTGGAATTCTCGTTCACTAAGCAGATGCCTTAGCCATTGCGCTGTTGCCATTCATATTTTATAAGCAGTAAATTGGTTTCGTTCGTTTTTTTGCCGCTGCAACAAACATCAGCGAAGCGCAAAATTGTGTTAGTTTTTCATGATTCGTAAAATTTACGTTTTTGTTCCGCATCCACTTCTGCATCCACTTTGACGCATCCATGAACTAGGCAGTTAACGCACAAATGCTCAATGATAATTTTAAAAAGTGATTTCCCCGCTGCATCTACACAGACTGGTTCAGTGTTTGCCTACGTGGGAAAGTCGTGGGCTAGGCTTGAACAACAACAACAACAAACACTGGCCCAACCAATGTAATTTTCTGCATCCGCTTGGACTAGTCCTTGACTTGTCCATTATATCTAGTCAATGGACTTGTTTATATATGCAACTAGCCCCTAAAAAACCGTAGGGAACTTACTGCTTATGAAATATGTATGGCAGCAGCGCAAAGGCTAAGGAATCTGTTTGGTGAACGAGAGTTTCAGGTTCGCATCCCGTCATGGACCATTATATTTCATAATCGGTAAGTTTAATCTAAATTATTTGTATTCTATTTCTTCTAACACTTTCATTATTTAAGTTTAAATAACATGTAAGTAATATTTATAACAATAATTATTTTAACGTTTATATGATGTGATTGATTGGTAGCCACTTTTTACCCTAGATTGTTATAATACTAGTCCATTTGGTCTGTTTTTTGACAAGTCCTTATGATCTCTTTTAGTCCACTAGTGCACATGGTCTGTTTTATAGACTAGTCCATGTGACTGCAGAGGCCGCCGATACGTAAACGCCGATACGTAAACTCCAATAGGCAACAGTCAAAGAGGGCGACGGACTCAGTGAGGCTACCTACAAAAGTATACCTTGCACATGATGGAATAACATATGTTATTCCATCATGACCTTTCACAAGCCGAGCCTTGTGAGCAAAGCTTTCCGGGCACGAATTTTTTTTGTTCTGCTTAGCGATTATTTACGAGATTTTCGTTATGCCGCAGGAAAGTGAAGTATCACTACAAAAGAATATTGTTGATATTTTAGTTAGTAAGGCCACCAATATTTCTTTGGACCAAAAAACTAAAGTATTATTTTTTACAAAAATAATATTTTTAAGGATAAAACATTAAAAAAAAAAAAAAAAAAAAAAAAAAAAAAAAAACAAAGGCAAAAGCAAAAAATTTTAGGCAACAAAAGATTTAAAAAAAATATATTTATGTAAAATAACAAATAAAAATACTAATTAAAATATACATTCCATTTGTTACATTTAATCAATCATATTGGTCTTAGTTACAGGACAAAAAAGTTTAACACTTAAGTATGACCCCATATACACGCTGAAATTTTTTCATGAAGTTTTTTTTTCATTCTGTTTTAAAACTTCTTCGGAATTCAGGTCGCATTTACACGCTGAAGTTTTTCGGTGAAAATTTTCCTTTGAAAATGCAACTCTGGTTTAAATTTATGGTCGATAAACATACACAGTTAACACCAGTTCAATTTATTCTTTCGTCCATAACATTTCTATTAATAATTTGTAAACCACAACAATATATTTACTATTTGCGCTAATATTTGCTTGTGCGATATTTCGTATCAATAACTTTATTTTTCACATCAAACACTGTGCAACTCTGTGTTTACATTCTATCGGAATAAGGCAAAGCAAAATTAAAAGAAAAATTCACGACTTAACAAGTAGTGAATTTTTGCTTGAAATTTTACCCCTCTACTCCCCTTGCCTACAAACAAAAGATTCAGAGAGAAAATTCACGAAAAAATTTCAGCGTGTAAATGGGCACTTAGTATGTATATGCATGCCATGCACGCACATTTCATTTCTCTCTCGCTCTCTATTGTACTCATTTCTACTAGGCAACGAAAGAGAGGAAGAGAGGCTACCTAGTTAAGTATGCCTTGCACGGACCATGATACAATCAACAAGGTAGTGTCATGCGAGGAAGCCAGTACCAGTGTATATGACCGTGTGAGTGCGACTGAGACCGCTATATGAATCTCTGTTATTTTACTCTCTTGTCTCTATTAAGGAGTTTTTTCTGTAAGTGCGAGTGAGTAAGGTATAAAAACCGTGTTGCTTGTGCAACAACAAATCATATCAAAAAAAAAAAAATGACACAGTACAAAATTCGTCGGCATCAACGTCTTACCCAAACGACAAGCACTTTACGACTGACGATTGGTACTTATGTAAATAAAGAGCGCGCTTTCTCGCATGACACTACCTTGTTGATTGTATCATGGCACGGCCTATCATTATTAACACCAGCTTCCTCTCAGTCACGCTCGCGCTCGCTGATCTCTTCTGTTACTCTTATCAGAGTGTGACGTCTGCTCTTCCCGTTCGTTCTCATTGTAGTAGTAGTTTTTTTTGTCCATTTTTGTAACTGTTATAATCTGTCTAATGTATTTACGTACATATGTATGTGTATGTAAGTTATTTTCAATGATTTTATAAACAACTGAAACATGGTACAAAAATACCAACCAGTAGTTTGTGCGTTTTCTGATAGTTTTCTGACTTTTTTTTTATGAGCATTTACCGTCATAATGTGGACAAAAAAGAAACCGAAATGAGCGTTTTTTTCTATTGAATCGGTCTCACTTATACATACATAAGTGAAAAATTGCTGAATTTTTTCTGACACACCATTGAAGTATATAGAATGCTCCTTAAATCCGCTTTCCAGACGCTGATAGGAGTACAGATTAAATTAAATTAAAATTAAGAGCACTTTCTGTGGGGTTTGGGAGTTTTTATATTTTATGATTTAAAAAAATTCACAAAATGGAAATAATATTGTAGAAGGCAGTTAGTCTTTATTTACATACATATCCTCCAACTTCTGGCTTTGAGCGCGCAAAATAGTGCTGGGAAAACATCGGAGCACTATCGATACTATCGATGGTACCAACATTTGTAAAAAATCGATTGTTTTTTTTTTCACTATCGATGTTTTGAGAAAATTTTCCATCTCTTTACATATTGTGCGTGGCTGAATTGGAGTAAGTAAAATAATTCGGATATTAAATAAATTTACTAATATTCTTTAATTCATTAGTTGAATAATAATAATTGGTGTTGGTGTTCGGAAGGTCGCAAGGATGGATAAGTTCGTTGGGAACAGAAACAAAGGTAATTATAACATTCAATTATTGTCGTTTAAAATTGCAAATTAATTTTTTTGTGTATGTGTGTGTATGTCTTGTAGAATACAACATGACGAGTACTGCATGTACAAATGGTTCGAACGAGGGAAACAGCAACAAAAATAAGTTAAGTAAATCGGAAGTGTGGAAATATTTCAACAAAATGAGCGGTTCTAGTGCTAAGTGCAAAGCCTGTGGTAAAATTTATAAAACTTGCGGAAACACTTCAAACCTCAGAGATCATATTCGGCGATTGCATCCAGATATAAAATTTTCACATCTTAGAGATCTACCTAAGTCTTCTGGCAGTATTTTGTCGTTTATAGAAAAAAAGTACGATAAAAGTTCTGCACGTAAAATACTGATAGACAATACGGTTTCTGAGTTCATTGCATGTAGCATTCAACCATTCACCCTTGTTGAAGAGAAGAGTTTCCGTAAATTAATGAAGGTGATGGACCCCCGCTATGAATTGCCATCTAGGAAGACATTGAAGCATGTGCAGATGGAAAATTTGTTTATTGATATGAAAGCTAAGTTGTGTACCACTTTAGATAAAGTTGAGCATCTTGCTATTACGACCGATCTGTGGACTTCACGAAAAAGTGTATCATTTATCACCATCACATGTCATTTTATCGATGATGATTATATTTTACGTTCAGCTGTGCTTTCTACAAACCTTTTGCTTAATGAAACTAACCATTCAGCAAAAAATATTGGCGAAACCGTGCGCTCGGTTTTAGATAATTGGCAAATTTTTAACAAAGTCTACGCAATTGTTACCGATAACGATAAAGTAATGACTAAAATGTGCGAGAAAATTCAGAAACGAAATCTGCCTTGCTTCGCTCATGCACTGAACTTAATTGTACAAGAAGCTCTTAAGATGGATGTTATACATTCCCTGATTGAGAAGTGCAAGCTCATTGTTAAATTTTTCAAACAAAGCAACGTCTCATATGCAAAGCTAAGAAATGCTCAGCGGCCAGGAATGGTGTACAGCCTAAAGCAAGAGATCCCCACCAGATGGAACAGCGCACTTGCTATGATTCAACGAATAATCCTCATCAATGAAGTAATTGGAAAAGTTCTACTAAGCATACCAAAAGCACCTGCACCTCTGACTGCGGAAGAAGTTGCTACTTTAATGGAGATCGTAGAATTGCTTGCACCTTTCAACACCGCTACAGAAAAAGTATCATCATCAACAAATGTAACAGTTTCGCTTATAATTCCGGTGGTGTGTGGATTGCTTGATACTATGGAAAGTTTAAAACCCAAAGTACAAACCAAAGAAGTTTCTGATATGCTATTAAATTTAATTGATAGCAGTAAACGTAGACTGTTGGAATATGAAAAACGAACTATGACCAGATTATCCACGTTGCTTGATCCTCGGTTCAAAAAGGAGGGCTTCCTTTTTTCTCACAACGTGTCAGAAGCCGTAAAAGCGTTGGAAAACGAACTGACCCATCACAACAAAAATCATGCACCTGACAACACCGGGCCTCCAACACCAACTGACAATTCTGCCAAAAATCAGCCACTGTTTGCTTTCCTTAAAAGAAACATTTCCAATAAACCAAGGACTGAACGAGTTGACTCCATTTTAAGCCTTCGGAACTATTATGATAGTCCAAATCTGGACTATTGGAAGGTAATTTTTTTGTTCTAATACTAATAAAGATAAATAATATAACTATCTTGTTTTGTAGAACATGAATGGAAATGACGGTCTCAAAGCTTGCTGCAAAAAAATTCTATGCATTCCGGCAACGTCAGTGGAAAGTGAACGCATTTTCAGCAAAGCTGGAAATGTTATTAGTCAAAAGAGGGCTTCACTTCAAGCTTCCACAGCAGATATGATTATTTTTATGAGCCGCAACAATTGGTTACTAGAAGAAGATTGATCTCAAAAAAGTTATTTACACAATTGAATTGTGCTACTTTATTTATATTTTTTTGTTATATATTTTGAGTTTTTACTTAGTTATAAATAAATGACTTTTCATGTTTTAAATTTACCAAGATTGCAAACCTAAAAAATTTATTTCAAGTAGAGTGGAAAATCGATAGTATCGATGTTTCATTAGTCTAAAACATTGAAAAATCGATAGTGAAAAAATCGATGTTTTCCCAGCACTAGCGCAAAACAGACTGACTCTCTGTTACTGTTCAGTAACAGTCTTTAAGATTAACATTATTCGCTTAGCTTACTTATCGATATAACATAGTGATCTTAACTCAATTAGGTCTGTTAAATACACTGATTACCTATGTATGAGTATGTATAAACAGTGTGTACTTATCCTACTACAATATTTCTCGATTTAATATTAACATTCTTAAATTTAAATAAATATATTATTTTTAGATTCTTATTTTTATTTTTTTCTTATTTATTTTTTGTTATTGGCAACTTGGAACCATTTACTACTAATAGATGCGAAAAGCTTTACGTATACTCCAAATTTTTTTAATGAAAGCACATAAAAGGGTGATAGGAATGTAAGTTAAAAACTATGTTAGAACTAAAAAGGCTTGCGAAAACTTACTTCGAAGTGCTGTTGTTAAAATGAGGGTTGAAATAATGGAAACGATAGAACTTTTCTGAAAATTTCGTCCAAATCGGTTAAGAAGGAGATATCGAATTTTATCGATTGTTGCTAAGTCAGTATACCAAAGTCTTATAAATTTAATATATTTATTGCAACTGGGCTCAGGGTATCTTCTAGTCGGGCTCTCCCGACTAGAGCCTTCTTACTTGCTTGTGTTGTTTCCCTTCTACGAATAATTGCGGCTTGATTTATATAAAGTCGAACATCCATATAACGAATCTGAAGGGACCAAGAAAAAACTTCGTTATATAGAAATTTCGTTACATAGAAATGATGATAGTAATTGCAGACTAAAGAATTGCGCAATTTTTCACTTTCCTACAATGTGTACAACTATTCTAAATACAGTTAATCACAATCCATCATTCTTTGCTTTAGTGCCTACAAAAAATAACGGAGTAATCCCAAAAACAACATATACGTCTACATCTACATCTTCGATGTGCACTGAGCAGCAAAAAATGTTCATAAAAAACTGTGCAGCGAAGATCCGAGAATAAGCAAAACAAAGCACGAAAACACAAAGGTATATGCAAAAATGTGTTATGGTTTTGTTTTCGCATTCTCAACGTAATTCGTACATAAAATTTAACAAGAACGAAAAAATTCGTTTAAGGGAACAGAAAACGCATGAGCGTAATAAAGAAATATTGGCTAAAGGGAAATTCGGTATATGGAGAACAAAACACACTGAAAGTTGAACCAACAAGCAGTGTTCGCGATATTTATTCGTTATATGGAAAACTTCGTTATATGGAAGTTCGTTATATGGAAGTTTGACTGTACACTCATTTTCTTTTTCTTTTCGTAGTTTATATAATTTAAATTTACCACATTTTATACTCGATACTGTCCGTTTGTATGAACGCAACTTTTTTCCACACCCTTCAAGCTAGAGACTTGAAACTTTCCAAATATCTTTATCTATGGTCGGGACAGAAAGTGTCAAGATTGGGGTTCTACGATAACTGGGGGCTGCTAAATCGATAAATTCGATTACTCAAAATCGATAAATCCACCCCCACCCGTTCCGCTCCCCGCAGTTTGAAATCAGGAACGCCCAAAAAATTGCATCAAAACTTTTTATTCCACGCTCACCCATACTGCCCTGCCACCCACAGCCGCCCCAACGCTTCGTAAAAAACGGGAATTTGTGTCTTTTTCATAGTGTTTGAGCTATAGTAGGAAGATAGCATTTGACATCACATAAGGATCTGCATCGATAATCGGTTCTAATACATCCACACAAAAAAAATTAATAAAAGTTGTGATCTGGGTGTCAGACTATTATGTGTACTATGTATTTTTGGAGTCGCTAAACCTGAATCAAATCAAGTTTTCGAGTTGATGTAGAGAAACTGATCAAAGATTCGCATTGAGCGGCCGCAAAAACATATAGTACACATAGTTGTCAGACCCCCAGATCATGTCCTTTATTAATTTTTTTGTGTGGCTGTGTTACTTCCCTACTTCAACCCCGAAAGTGCTCAGAGTTAAGTGCTTTTTATGAGCCTTTGCTTGGAGAATACACAATGTGCTCCGAAAACCCTCAAGTTTATGTGTTCACTCTTAAAACGCTCTTAATCCAGGCCCTTTCCAGTCAAATAATTTGGAGCGCTCTGATATTGGCTTGCTATGATATTTCCAACTGCAAGCATTATGCATATGTATTTTGGTATTTTGTCCTATTTTTATACCCCTATCCCATAAAATGGGTCCAAAGCGTATAATGGTTTTGTACAAAAGTATTTAACAGGCAGAAGGAAGCATCTCCGACCCCATAAAGTATATATATTCTTGATCAGCATCAGCAGCCGAGACGATATAGCCATGTCCGTCCGTCTGTCCGTCAGTATGAACGCGTCGATCTCAGAGACTACAAGAGCTAGAGACTTCAGATTTTGAATATAAGTTCTCCGATACCATAAGCAGAACAAGTTTGTTTCAAATTATCGATAACAATTATGGTTTCCGATATACACATGGAATCGATTAAAAAAAATTAGAATTAGGAAAATGTAAAAATGAGGGTTGAAATAATGGGTAACGATAGAACTTTTCTGAAAATCCAAATCGGTTGAGAAACACCGGAGATATCGAATTTAATCGAAAGAATTTACCGAAGTCTTATATAAATTTATTATATTTATTGCAACTGGGTTCAGGGTATCTTCTAGTCGGGCTCTCCCGACTAGAGTCTTCTTACTTGTTTTTATCTAAAAGACTGGAAAAATAATTCAGTATAACAGTTTTGAAATTGTATGAGTGCATACATATGTTTTTACGTATGTAACATAGCGTTTATATCTGAAGTTGCAGCAAAAGTCCTCTACGCAGATGCTTGTACGTCGCCCGTACAGTAAAAACTTCATATAAAAACAAGTGGAAACGTTGCAGTCGGACGCAACCGACAGCGGTATACTAGTTATCAGTATTAAAACCGCTTAAAAGAGGTCTGATTGCAAAGGGGTACGGATGCGGCAGGGCTGCACGCTGCCTTTAAGATTCTCCGAAACAGATGGGGATGCCACCAGCTATCTTCATACCAAATTTGGTGACTCTAGCTCAAAGTTTGTAAATGGTGGGGAAAGGGGGGCTGGGCCGGAATGGGAGGGCGTGGCATCCAAACTTTTGATGCAGTTTTTGGGGGGTCGTCATCACTTATCTTGGCACCCAATTTGGTGGCTCTAGCTTAAAAACTGTGGGAGATAGAGGCTTTTCTGATTTCAAAATGCGGGGGGGCGGAATGGGTGGGCGTGGCTCCAAAATTTTTGATGCAGTTTTTTGGGGGTTGCTAGTAGCTATCTTCTTAACAAATTTAGTAGTTCTATCTGTAAGAATGTGCGAAATATATGGATTTATTGGTTTTTAATTATCGAATTTATCTATTTGCCAGCCCCCCAGTTATCGTAGAACCCCCATCTTGACCCTTTAATTTACTATCCCATAGATAAAGGGAATTGGAAAGTTTCAAGTCTCTAGCTTGAAGGGTGTGGAAAAAAGTTGCGAACATACAGACGGACAGACACCATGACGGACATTGCACAAACCCAATATACTCTTTACCTTCGGTAACGAGAATAAAAACAATCTCCTAACCTAATTCAGGCTCCAATAGAGCCATACTTATTGTTTTGGCAGTCAATGCTGCGCAAGAAGTATTGAAAAAAAATATATTAATTAAATAATAAGATACAATTTAAATAACATATAAACTGGATTGTACTGCCACTGATATATTACAGGGTATAGATCTGTAAGGTGAATATGCTTTGAGTCTTTTAAGTGGTTTCGGTTATGTTTAGCATAATCTTTGGTAATCTCAGCTGTGCCCATCAAATATGGGTTCACTAAAATGCTTTTTGGTTTTGCAGCCTGCCTTTTTTATTTAACAACCGCCAGCAGCAGTGCGTTAGTTTTACCAATAAGTATATAGTTATTGGTTGTACTCAAACAAAAAAGTAGCGTGCTTTGGTCGTGAATCATTATTTTGCATTCAAGTGTACAGAACACAGCTGCATTTACGATTTATTTAGAGAGCACGCCACAATATGTGCATTTTTTAAAACTGCACGTTAAGGTCCGTAAAACTCATGCATACGGTACGGGAGCTGTACGGGGCTCATGCGTACAGGCCTTAATATGGAATTATTATACCCTTATCCCTTACAATGGGTAAAAAGGGTGTAATGGTTTTTGCAAAAGAATGTAACAGGCAGAAGGGAGCATCTCCGACCCCATAAAGTATATATATTCTTGATCAGCATCAACATCCGAGACGATATAGCCATGCCCGTCTGTCCGTCTGTCTGTCCGTCTGTCCGCCTGTATGAACGCGTTGATCTCAGAGACTACAAGAGCTAGAGACTTCAGATTTTGTATATAAGTTCTCCTATACCATGATCAGAACAAGTTTGCTTCAAATAATCGATAACTATTCTGGTATCCGATATACACATGGAATCAATAACAAAAAATATCGAAGTTGGATAGTGTAAAAATGAGGAAGTAATGGGTAACGATAAAACTTTTCTGAAAATTTCGTCGAAATCGGTTAAGAAACACCGGAGATATCGAGTTTTATCGATTGAAGCTAAGTCAGTATACCTAAGTCAATTATAAATTTAATTTATTTATTGCAACTGGGTTAGGGTATCTTATAGTCGGGCTCTCCCGACTAAAGCCTTCTTACTTGTTTTCAACTGTCTTTGCTCAAGCGCGGACCAATTATTTTGAAGCCCGTTTTGATTACTAACAATTAAATATATTTATTGTTTTCTACTTGTCTCTTCAGATCCATGCAACATGTCTAGCCCTGACGATAGAATACCCGTACGTGGTAAGTAAATCCAGTTGGATTGGGTTGGGTGCTTTGTGTGTTTTGCCAGTGCTGTGCGTAAATACAATCGCATACGTCCAATAGTTTACAGACAAAAAGCGAGAAAAGAGCAAGAGAGAGAGTGCAGATGTGTGCTTGAAGGCCTTCTAAAAATATCCGTTAATTAAAACACTAATGCAAAACAGCACAGCGTTGCTTTGACTGACTGAGCAGCAAGTAAAAAGCAAGAAAAATGTAACATCTGTGTGGCAAAATAATAAGTTTTTCGATTTCTCACGAAAATTTTGCAGGTAATGTCCCGGTGTCACGACCCGACATGAAATTGTCCCGGTTTTCTATTGTTTCGATAAAAAAAATAGGCATGACATAAAGCGATAAAAATCAACTCAGAACAAGTTAGAAATTTTGAGCCAATTGGTGAACTGATTTACAAGTGAACTTTCCCGCCATTTTGTCAGCAGTGAAAAGGTGAAAAAACTTCTAAAAATTTGTCCAATTGCTTAAAAGTCACTAGACGAGTACCGTATTTTTAAATTGCTGCGACTAGACGACGCGAACTTGTTGGCAAATATATATGTTTATCGACCATAAATTTAAATCAGAGTTGCATTTACAAAGAAAATGCTGCATGCAAAAACTTCATCGTGTAAATGCGACCAGATTTGCGAAGATGCTTTAAAACAGAATGAAAAAAAACTTCATGTAAAAACTTCATCGTGTAAAAAGGGTCTAACACCGCGTCAAAATTTTTTGTATTTGTTGTTTTTTCTTTTTTGATGGCAGATGGCGTTTAAGTTGGTACAGAAAATACCAAAAACACCAAAAAATATCAATAGTGCCAAGTATACCAAAAATATCGATGGTTCCAAATATACCAAAAAATACCAGATATCCCAAAAGTACCAAATTAAACCAAAACAAATAATACCCTGATTCCATTAGGCTGCATCTTTCATTAACAGCGAGTGGAAGATGTAGGTGATTCCACTATAAATCCAATTGCATAGTTGCATCTTGATTTAACAGGGTCTGTTAAAAGACAGCAGACAGCTGTTTGTGTATTATACGTTTATATTTAATTGGAAGCAAATATGAGCTCGATCACAAATAAAATTAGTGAAGCCAAAAAAGTAAAAATTATTTCTTTAATTTGTGCGCAAAATGCAAACATGGTTTAGCGAATATCCCAGTTTGTTTGGACATGCACTTGATGACAAGCGGTTTTACTCAAATCGGCACTGTATAAACCTTGTATCGATTACAAATTTCATGCTATCGACTATGTTAAAGCTCTGTTCAGTGCTCTGTCATGTTAACTTCTAACATTCCCAGTTGGTCGGTTTCGAACTAATAGGGTCTTTCCACTGTTCAGTTACAGTAAAATTTATCGGTCATTTACCAATCCTGTTTCCATTGTTCAGTTACTGAGAGTTCAGTAAATAAATCAGCTGTTTGATTTGAGTTGTTGATTAAAAGTGCAGAAAATGAATCAAATTGAATATTTAAAAGCTTTATTGCCAATTTTAATGGCATGCTTGCAATGCCTGCAATCTTTGCTGCTTTTGATTCATGAAAGCAATAAAAGTCTTAATACGGTGGCCGCATACGTTGCGAAAAGCAGAAAACGTAAGAGTCCAATTGAGTGGTCATTTGTAAGTATATATACAATTACAAGCTATTATGAAAAAAGTTAATAAATATGCTTTAATTTATACACAAAATAGCCAAGGCAAAATAGCTGGACGTTGGCTGGGCCCTGGCGATGCGCGCTCAACGGACGAACGGTCTGCTGATGAGCGCTCCATCTCCATAGATGAGCTTGGCATCGACTCATCAAGAATAAGCCAAGGCACCTTCTCCTCAGGCGCATCAATGGGATCTAAACAAGTTGAACTTAATAAATGAGTCTGATTTTAAACTTAAAGTCTCCTACCAGTAGATTCGTGCACCGTTCCCTCAATGTGAATGGTTTTGGCCTGGTGAAGAATCTTGTGCACTTTTTCAAAATGCTCCCACTTAGATGGGGCACCGCCAGACACGCCCTGTGCTTTCAACTCTTGTCTACAAAAAAATAGCATTATTGAACTATATATATGTGATTATTAAAATGCATATCTTACTTATATTTTTTCGTCAAATTTTATATTTTGTACCGGACTGACGAACATTCGGCACTTTCCAATCCGGCCTCCTTTAAAGACTCCGCCATCCTCGAATATATATGCGAGTTCCGCTGCAACCCCCTCAACCCTATATAATTCTCCTCCCACAGCTCAAACAGCAGTGTAGTGTGTTGGGGCTCCCAATTTACATATTTTTTTCGTGAATCCATCTAAAAATCTAATTGTTTTAAATAATTTTTAAAATAAATGTAAATTTTGCGCTTACCTTTGCTCAATTACTCAGCTGTTTTGGCTATTTTAACACTATGTTAACATATTAACAGCGTTATTTCAGCGATAGTCATCGAAAAGTACGATAGTCGATGCCCAGTTATTCTCAGTTAATATTTACTGACAGTTTACTGCAGTAAATTTCCTTATGGAGAAATACACGCAAACTGAAGCTCAGTTACTCAAAATGGTAATAACTGAGAATAACTGAGCAGTGTAAACACGCTATAACTGGGAATGCAGCCGACCAACGGGGAAAATTTGAATAAGATTCCCATTGTACAAATGGGATTCTAATACAAAAAGATGCGGCATCTTCGAATACCGATAACATACTTGCATCTTGCTCTAGTGGAATCGGGGTATAAGAAGGCTCTAGTCGGGAGAGCCCGACTAGATGATACCCTGAACCCAGAAATAAATATACAGTACGACCTCGGTTAACGCAATCCTCGTTACACGCAACTCCTCGATTATTTCAAACCCGAATTCTTAACATTGTTGACTCTGTTAACGCAACTTTAAAAAAAAAATACCTCATTTAACGCAATTTCTTAAGGAAATCGTATTTATACTCGATACCGTAGGCAAAGAGTATATTGAGTTTGTGCAATGACCGTCATGGTGTCTGTCCGTCTGTATGAACCACCAAAGCTAGAGACTTGAAACTTTGCAATTCTCTTTATCTATGGGATAGTAAATTAAAGTGTCAAGATTGGGGTTCTACGATAACCGGGGGGCTGGCAAATCGATAAATTCGATAACATAAAACCGATAAATCCACATATTTCGCACATCCTTACAGCTAGAATTACCAAATTTAATAAGAAGATAGCCTATATCAACCCACAAAGAACTGCATCAAAAATTTTGGAGCCACGCCCACCCATTCCGCCCCCAGCCCCCCCCCCCCCCCTCCGAATTTTAAAGTCAAAAAAGCCCATATCTCCCACAGTTTTTGAGCTAGAGCCACCAAATTGGGTGCCAAGATAGGTGATGATGACCCCCCAAAAACTGCAATTAAAGTTTGGATTCCACGCCTACCGATACTGCCTTAGCCGCCCCATCCACCCCAAGGCTTCGTCAAAAACGGGAATGCGTGTTTCTTCCAGAGTTGTGGAGCTAGAGCCTCCAAATTTGGTAGGAAAATAGCTGGTAACTACCCCCAAAGAACTGCATCAAAGTTTTGGAGCCACGCCCACCCATTCCGCCCCCCCGCATTTTGAAATCAGAAATGGCTATATCTCCCACAGTTTTTTAGCTAAAGCCACCAAATTGGGTGCCAAGATAGGTGATGATGACCCCCCAAAAACTGCAATTAAAGTTTGGATTCCACGCCTACCGATACTGCCTTAGCCGCCCCATCCACCCCAAGGCTTCGTCAAAAACGGGAATGCGTGTTTCTTCCAGAGTTGTGGAGCTAGAGCCTCCAAATTTGGTAGGAAAATAGCTGGTAACTACCCCCAAAGAACTGCATCAAAGTTTTGGAGCCACGCCCACCCATTCCGCCCCCCCGCATTTTGAAATCAGAAATGGCTATATCTCCCACAGTTTTTTAGCTAAAGCCACCAAATTGGGTGCCAAGATAGGTGATGATGACCCCCCAAAAACTGCAACAAAAGTTTGGATGCCACGCCTACCGATACTGCCCTAGCCACCCCCATCCTCCCCAACGCTTCGTCAAAAACTAGAATGCATGTATCTTCCAGAGTTGTGGAGCTAGAGCCACCAAATTTGGTATGAAGATAGCAATTGACATTCCACAAATATCTGCATCAAAAATTTGGATGCAACACCCACCCATATTTCCCCCAGCCCCCCTTTTCCCACCTCTTACAAACTTTTAGCTAGAGCCACCAAATTTGGTACGAAGATATCAATTGACATTTCACAAAGCTCTGCATCAAAAATTTTGATGCCACACCTACCCATACCGCCCGCAACCAAACTTTTACTAACTTTGAGCTAGAGTTACCAAATTTGGAAGGAATATAGCTGGTGGCATCCCCATCTGCATCGGAGAATCTTCAAGGCAGCCCCTGCCGCATCCGTACCCCTTTCCTATCAGGCCTCTTTTTACCGGTTTTAATACTGGTATCGAGTATGCCGCAGTCGGTTGCGTCCGACTGCAACGTTTCTACTTGTTTTAAGTTCGTTTTTTACCACTTTTCTTTCGTTCTCTTTTTGTTTTTTTTTTTTCACATGCTTACGAAAATGATAATATGGAAAAATCATTTAACGCTTGGTTTCTAAAGCAAAGACAGCGTAATTTGCCTATTTCGAAAGAAATTGTTAAAAAAATACAGACCCCAATTTCTCCATTTTTCATGAAATAAATAAAACAATATGAAATTCTTGCTTTAAACACAGTCTTATTCGATTTAATTTAAATTTAATATAAAGGTAAGCGAAGGCATCTTTCTTTTAAAAAAGGTCTCGTTGCCACCATAAAATTTCACCAAAGTTTTCGCAACCACCTCAGTTTTCGCTGGCCAAATTTTAATAGGTTGCGTTAACCGAGGTCGTTCTGTATTAAATTTATATAAGACTTTAGGATACTGACTTAACTTCAATCGATTAAATTCGATATCTCCGGTGTTTCTTGACCGATTTAGACGAAATTTTCAGAAGAGTTCTATCGTTACCCATTATTTCAACCCTCATTTTTTTATTTTCCAAATTCGATACTTTTTTGTTATCGATTCCATGTGTATATCGAAAAACAGAAAAGTTATCGATAATTTGAAGCAAACTTGTTCTGCTTATGGTATAGGAGAACTTATATTCAAAATCTGAAGTCTCTAGCTCTTGTAGTCTCTGAGATCCACGCGTTCATACAGACGGACAGACGGACATGGCTATATCGTCTCGGCTGTTTATCCTGATCAAGAATATCTATGCTTTATGGGGTCGGAGATGCTCCCTTCTGCCTGTTACAAACTTTTGCACAAAACCATTATACCCTTTTTATCCATATAAAAACCAAAAATATTAATAATTCCAAAAATACCAGAATACCGGCACTGTCATTGCCAAGCACAGTTCGCCTGCTCTCCTTGCTAGCTTGCTATCTCTCTCCCTTTATTTTTATACCCTTAACCCATAAAATGGGTAAATAAGGGTATAATGGTTTTGTGCAAAAGTATGTAACAGGCAGAAGGAAGCATCTCCGACCCTATAAAGTATATATATTCTTGATCAGCATCAACAGCCGAGACGATATTGCCATGTCCGTCTGTCCGTCTGTCTGTCCGTGTGTCCGTCTGTATGAACGCGTGGATCTCAGAGACACCAAGAGCTAGAGACTTCTGATTTTGTATTTAAGTTCTCCTATACCATGAGCAGAACAAGTTTGCTTCAAATTATCGACAACTATTCTGGTTTCCGATATACACATAATATCGATAACAATAAAATATCGAATTTGGAAAATCCAAAAATGAGGGTTGAAGTAATGGATAATGATAGAACTTTTCTGAAAATTTCGTCCAAATCGGATGAGAAACACCGGAGATATTGAACTTAATCGATGGAAGCTAAGCCAGTATACCAATTAAATATATTATATAAATTAAATATATTTAGTGCAACTGGGTTCAGGGTATCTTCTAGTCGGGCTCTCCCGACTAGAGCCTTCTTACTTGTTTGATTTAATTTTATTTTTTTCGTTAAGCTCTCTTTGCGGCTGCCTCTGTGTCTTTTGTATGACCACAAACAATTACAATAACACAAACAACATTTGTTTATTGATTTTGTTCCATTTTTAGCCTAATACAAAAAAAAAAAAAGAAACCTGCCTTTCAAATGTGCGACAGCGAGGCCGGCGCTAGCGCCAACCTTTTGGCACATTTAACTTGCTTTTCGTATTCTTTGTTTTCCTTTGTACTGCTTTTCATTATTTTTTTCCACTTTCCCTAGTTATGCCTTTTAAACTAACTAACTGCGTTACAGTAACTTGAGTTCGTATGATCAGTGAGATAACAGATGCATTCTGTATGTAAAATATTAAATGATCTAATAAATAAACTGTTGTTATGTCATATATGTATGTACACCTATCCCACGATTTACACTGAACATACATAGGTTCCAGACAAATTCATGTAAAATGAAATTTTTGTTTTTCCTTCATATATAAAACCGTGTACAGTGGACCCTCAGTTAACGAACTTAATTGGATCAAGCATCTTGTTTGTTATCCAAAAATTTCGTTAAGCAAAACCATTATTCCAGGTCGAAGACAATACACTCTAGTACATATATTTGAATTTGAACTTTTATTGACACCGACTGAAATTTTACCTGCATTCAGAGCTCGCACATTAGGGATCATTCAAGTATTACGTAACGCAATTTGGGGGGGAGGGGGGGGTCTCGTAAAACGTTACGATGCGTTACAGGGGCGGGAGAGGTTCTTTCTTACAAGACGTTACGCAACATTTTTCTTTTTTTTTAAATAAAAATTAGGGTAAAAATGGCCACTTGAGTATTACGTAACGTTAAGAGAGGGGGAGAGGGGTACAGAAAAACGCTACGGTGCGTTACAAGGGGGGGAGGGGGAGTCTAAAATCTTCAACAATTGCGTTACGTATTACTTGAATGATCCCTTACTCTCAAAACATAACAAAGTGTATTTCTTTATACATGTACTATGTGTGTAATTGCTGTAAAATTAGTTATATTATTATTATTAGTACTAAGTAGACCGACGCGCATAAAAAAGCAAAAATCACTCATACATTCGCAGAAGACACTGGACGTTTGTGATCACCAAAACCGTCTTTGGAAAAAAAAAGGATACAAGTAAGAAGGCTCTAATCGGCAGAGCCCGACTAGAAGATACCCGGAACCCAGTTGCAATAAAGATAAGATAAAAACTTAAATTCAACCAATTCAATTCGATATCTTCGGTGCAACCCCCATTTTTTTCGTTTTCCAAATTCGATATTTTTTTGTAATCCATTACATGTGTATATCGGAAACCAGAATAGTTATCGATAATTTAAAACAAACTTACTCTTCTTATGGTATAGGAGAACTTATATTCAAAATCTGAAATCTCTAGCTCTTGTAGTCTCTGAGATCCACGCGTTCATACAGACGGACAGACGGACGGACAGACGGACATGGCTATATCGTCTCGGCTGTTTATCCTGATCAAGAATATCTATACTTTATGGGGTCGGAGATGCTCCCTTCTGCCTGTTACATACTTTTGCAAAAAACCATTATACCCTTTTTAACCATTTTATGGGTTCAGGTTATAAAAAACAAATGCGCAGTGACGCTATCGCATTGCTCAAGCAAAATCTTAAACAAGTTAGAAGGCTCTAGTCGGGAGAGCCCGACCAAAAGATACCCTGAACCCAGTTGCAATAAATATATTAAATTAATAAAAGACTTTGGTATACTGACTTAATTTCAATCGATGAAATGCGATACCTCCGGTGTTTCAGGAAAGTTCTACTGTTACTCATTATTTCAACCCACATTTTTACATTTTTCAAATTCGGTATTTTTTTAATCGATTCCATGTGGAACAGGAATAGTTATCGATAATTTGAAACAAACAGACAGACAGACGGACGGACAGACGGACGTGGCTACATCGACTCGGCTGTTGATGCTGATCAAGAATATCTAACTTATTGGGGTTGTAGATGCTTCCTTCTGCCTGTTAAATACTTTTTCACAAAACCATTAAACCCTTATTTACCCATTTTATGGGTTCAGGGTATAAAAAAAGGTTCGTACACCTGCAAAAAGAAACGGATTTCCGCTTCTTAATGAATAAAAGAATACTCAAATAAGTGAACAATGCGCTTGAAAATTTAAATTTCATAATTTTTTTTACATGTATCACTTCGCACAGTGCACAGTTTTTTTTTTCAGATTTGTGTGCCTTTGACAATTGATTTACGACCCAAGTAGCGTTTGTTGTTGGTGTTAGTGTTGTTGTTGGGCCCGCACTGCTACTTTTTATACCCTTAACCCATAAAATGGGTAAATAAGGGTATAATGGTTTTGTGCAAGAGTATGTAACAGGCAGAAGGAAGCATCTCCGACCCTATAAAGTATATATATTCTTGATCAGCATCAACAGCCGAGACGATATAGCCATGTCCGTCTGTCTGTCCGTCTGACCGTCTGTCCGTCTGTATGAACGCGTGGATCTCAGAGACTACAAGAGCTAGAGACTTCTGATTTTGTATTTAAGTTCTCCTATACCATGAGCAGAACAAGTTTGCTTCAAATTATCGATAACTATTCTGGTTTCCGATATACACATAATATCGATAACAATAAAATATCGAATTTGGAAAATCTAAAAATGAGGGTTGAAGTAATGGATAATGATAGAACTTTTCTGAAAATTTCGTCCAAATCGGTTGAGAAACACCGGAGATATTGAACTTAATCGATGGAAGCTAAGCCAGTATACCAAAGTCTTATATAAATTAAATATATTTATTGCAACTGGGTTCAGGGTATCTTCTAGTCGGGTTCTCCCGACTAGAGCCTTCTTACTTGTTATTGGTGTCATTGATTTAAAAAAACAACAACAAAAAAAAAACTTGATGCGTCTCGAAAAATTTTGCGCACCAGAATATGTTATGGGGGTGGATTTACCTACTTGCCGCTTATATAACTTAGACAAAACTTAACACACTAACATTATTGATATACAATTTCGAACCAGCAAAGATCGTTCACATAAGTTTGTATACAAATTGATGCATGCCTGCGTCATACGTGTGAAATTCAAAGAGCCGCTTTAAACTTAACAGAGCGCGCGCGTCGCTCTTATGATAATTAGATAGTTTGAAATCTCGCTTCGATCATGCTCCTTTGTTGTTGCTCATTTATGTTTCCTCTCTATTTAGCAAGGTAGTCGCACTCTCTCTCGTTTTGCCTTAAAGAAAAATGAGTACAAAGAGAGGGAATAGAATATGAATTTCTAGCATGCGCCAACACAAGGCATACTTATATAGGTAGTCCCATGATAGAATTAACAGGGTAGTGTCATCAGAGAGAGCGCTCCCTTTTTTCGTATACCAATCGACAGTCGCAAAGTGCTTGTCGTTCGGGTAAGACGTTGATGCGGACGAATTTTTTTCTGTTTGTTATTTTTGTTGATGTTTGGTTTTTTAGGTTAAGATTTAATTTGTGACTTTTTAATATGCCTTTATACTGCGCAGTTTGCCGAAAATAAGATTCTCGGCGGGGAATTTATAATAGCCTAGAAAAATTGTTTATACTTTGCCACAAACGTACCATTGGTATAAGTTCAAATGCGCTTAAGAATTTAGAATCAATAGCGGAAAGTGTTGATTTGCCAATGCATTTAAAAACATTTTTCTTTAAAATAAGAATATTTTTAAGAGTAAAAAATCTCAACACCAAACTAAAAATACAAAAACAAAAAGAAAATCAAAAGCCATCGCAAACTACTAAAAATAATGCTTTAAGAAAACAATAATAATAATAACAATGGTATTTAGTTTTAAAATATATATAAGTTTTGTTATTAAAAGTTATTACGTTTGTTTAATCATTTGCGTTTTATTCAAACTCTTTTTTTATTGTTTTTTTTTTACAACGCAACATATTTGCGTCGACCGCATACAAACAAAACTTTTCTTATACCTAACTCACTCGCACTTGTATAACAATTCCCTTACAGAGGCAAGAGAGTAAAATCAAGAGAAAACGTGGCGCTCTCTGTCGCACTCACACGTTCATATACATTGGTATCTGGCTCTATCGTATGACACTACCCTGTTAATTGTATCATGGGTAGTCCAGCTCAAGGCATACTTAAGCAGGTAGCCTAATTCGTCGCGTCGCCCTCGTTCTTTTGCCTTATATTTCAGTCTCGAGCCGAGCGTTGTGTGCGACGCATCTCCGCGGACGATTATTTATGAATATGTATATGCATGCACGCACACATTTTATTGTGTTGACGCAAGCCAGAAATTCAACGCTCTCTCGCTCTCGCTCTCTTTCGTTCTCATTTTGTGTACACTTTTTAAGGCAAGACGCGAGAGCGAATGCGGCTACCTGGTTAAGTATGCCTTGGTCCAGCTCAAGGCGTATTTAACAAGGTGGCAGCGACGTCAACGTCGCCCTCTTTGCTGTTGCCTTACGGTTTCTCGAACGTTGCGAGCCAAGGCGTATTTAACAAGGTGACAGCAGCGTCGACGTCGCGTTGCCTTGTGAAAAATGAGAGCAATCGAAAAAAAGGAGAGCGAGAGCAAGAGAGTAATAAACTCAAAGAAATTTGTTCTCGCATGCACATGTATACACACACACATATGCATAAAATCACAAAGCAGCTAAAAAATCGTCCGTAGTCGTGCGTCGCTCGCAACGTACGAATCGAGACTGAAACCTGAAGGCAACAGCAAAAAAGGCGACGTCGACGTCGACGTCGCTGCCACCAAGGCGTATTTAACAAAGGCGTATTTTAAAAATTATATTATAAGCAAAAATAACAAATAAAATATTAATAAAAATTTGCATTTCTTTTGTAACATTTAATCAATCATTTTGGTCTTAGCTGCAAGAAAAACAAGTGGGTACGTTGCAGTCGGACGCAACCGACTGCGGTAGACTCGATACCAGTATTAAAAATTTTGATGCCCATCCATGTGGGATGTTAATTGCTATCTTCATACCAAATTTGGTGATTCTAGCTCGAAGTTTGTATAAAGTGGGGAAAGGGGGGCTGGGGGCGGTATGGGTGGAATTGCATCCAAATTTTTGATGCAGATCTTTGTGGAATGTCAATTGCTATCTTCATAACAAATTTGGTGACTCTAGCTCAAAGTTTGTAAAAGTGGGGAAAGGGGGGCTGGGGGCGGTATGGTTGGGCGTGGCATTAAAATTTTTGGCGCAGATCTATGTGGGATGTCAATTGCTATCTTCATACCAAATTTGGTGACTCTAGCTCAAAGTTTGTATAAAGTGGGGAAAGGGGGGCTGGGGGCGGTATGGTTGGGCGTGGCATCCAAATTTTTGCTGCAGATCTTTGTGGAATGTCAAATGCTACCTTTATACCAAATTTGGTGACTCTAGCTCAAAGTTTGTATAAAGTGGTGAAAGGGGGGCTAGGGGCGGTATGGTTGGGCGTGGCATCCAAATTTTTGCTGCAGATCCTTGTGGAATGTCAAATGCTACCTTCATACCAAATTTGGTGACTCTAGCTCAAAGTTTGTATAAGGTGGGGAATGGGGGGCTATGGGGCTGGGGGCGGTATGGTTGGGCGTGGCATCCAAATTTTTGCTGCAGATCCTTGTGGAATGTCAAATGCTACCTTCATACCAAATTTGGTGACTCTAGCTCGAAGCATGTAAAAGGCGGTGAAAGGGGGGCTATGGGGCTTGGGGCGGTATGGGTGGGCGTGGCATTCAAATTTTTGCTGCCGATCCATGTGGGATGTCAATTGCTCTCTTCATACCAAATTTGGTGACTCTAGCTCGAAGTTTGTATTAAGTGGGGTGTTCGGGGCAGCAACCGTCTCCGCCAGCAAATGATTCTCAAAAAAGTGTTCAAATTTAACGGCCTTCTGCCACTCACGTTTGCATTTATCTTCATACGCTAATTATCTTATTTGTTATAAGTATTGTAACTGTAACGAAAGCTCTCTCACCAAGCGGTGCTCGCTGACGGACACCTTCTTAAATAAGCTGCTCTCGTTACGCACTCTAACTCAGTCTCAGTTTGTCTTTATGCGCTACGACATCGTCTATGAAATGCATTAAACACATGCATGTGTAAAAACTTATAAAATAACAAAAACGCAAAACATAAGAAACTAATAAATGCAACCTTTTGTGAATTCTATGTGCGCTCACGGCTTTAATGAATATTTAGTTTTCAGCCGGGACAATGGTGGGTTCAAACCAGTGCCCTCCACATAAATTTTGGTGACCCCGACGTGATTCTCTTTTTTTTTTCTTATAAATTTGTGTAACAAACTCTTTCATCGTCGTTTTTACGCTGTGTACAGCCAAATGCATTTTGTAAATCTGATTCGCGATTAGACAATACATAATTTGTGTCAAGCCGCGCTATATTTGTTATCGCTCTGCACATACCGTTGTTCAGACATACGTACATATATACAATATACGCGCAGTTCGCTCTGTACATAACATTGTGCAGACAAACATACATACATACTTTTCGTTCTTGCTTTGCTTCGCATATAGCGGTTCGTGAATAAACTTCCAGGCATATTTTTGAATACATATATATATGTACATATATACCGCCGCCTCGTGCATATTGTTGTGTGAGCGCTTATATGTACATACATAAAAGCTGTTCGATTTTTCACGTGCGCATCTTGCTTACATCACGCGCGCACACTCATACATATACTCACGCGTACAGTCATCGAACGTCGTGCAGCTGTAGGCGAAAAACAGCGGCGACTAAGTTACAGATTCTTTTCGGCGTGTCTCTTACACCCATATACAGGGTGCAATTTTCTGCATACGAGAGAGAAGAAATCGTCTGGCAGTTGAAATGGCATTGAATCAAAGCGACCTGAGTCGGGACAACAAAGCCGACCCATGCGTGCTTTCAAGCGAAATGGAATTTTACCAAGCCAAAGCCAATTCGATCACGAAGCAATTAGCAGACTTTGGCGATCAACTAGCTGAGTCCGATGTCGTTTCTAATTTTGATGAAGCTGAGCTGCAAGTTCGTTTGGAGTTGATCGAGCGTTTGTACACCGAGTTCAACGCGGCTCAATCCAGCCTCGAGCGGCTTGACTTGATGCAGCTCACGACCGATGCGCGACACTACTTTTCACAATGCTACTTACAGGCAGAGTCTCGTCTAGCTAGGGAGCTCCTCGCATTGCATCCTTCAACAGCTGCGCATTCAAGCACTGTGCGGCACCTTACCGAAGACAACGGAATCTCGCTGGAATATTTGATGAGCCGTCCGCGCCTGCCTGAGCTGCAGCTTCCAATGTTTTCTGGCAGCTACACTGAATGGCCCAACTTCTATTCGATGTTTTCAACCGTCGTTAAGAATGATAAGCGCATCTCAAACATCGAGAAATTTCAGCATCTTCGCGGTCACTTGAGTGGAGCGGCATTGGATACCGTTAGCTCTTTAGAGCTTACAGAAGAAAATTATGAAAAGGCGATAAATTTGTTAAAAGGTCGATTCGATAATAAACTTTTGCATTTCCAGTCCCATATAAAGGCAATTTTCGAGCTGCAAGGGGTGGAGAAAGGCTCAGCAAGAAGCTTGCGAGAGTTAAACGATAAGCTCAACGTTCATCTTCGTGCTCTACAAACGTTGGCAACATCTGAGGAAATCTCAAATGGCTATCTCATCTATATCACCTGCCTCAAACTAGATCAGCGCACTCGCGAAAAATGGGAAGAAGGTCTGGCCAGCGACAAATTGCCAACCTGGTTAACCATGGCAACATTTTTAAATAAAAGATGTCAGATGATGGAAAACCTGGAATCGGCTATGGTAATAGAGGCACCTAGCCAGCAGGTAGGCAAAAACTTATCGAAACCTAAACAAAGCACTCTCATAATAGCTAACAGTGTCAATACACCATCAAAATGTGGTATATGCAATTCCAACGATCACTATATTCCAAAATGCCAACAATTTTTGAGCCTTTCAAGGAACTCTCGCCTTGCAGAAGCTAAGAAACGGCATTTGTGCTTCAATTGTTTGCGCAAAGGGCATTCACTGCAATAGTGCAAATCGGGGACTTGCAAACATTGCCAGGCCAAGCACCATTCACTTTTGCACTTGTCGCCAGAGGGATCGTCTAATGCAGCTACATCAATGCCAGCATTGCCTAATGGAGCATCCGCCAGTCCGCAGATTTCATCAGCTCTAGTTTCTAATGGTCCATATCACTCTCCACTCGCTGATCTTCGACCAAAGGAATACGTGCTGCTAGCAACGGCTATAGTATACGTCAAATCGCGTTCTGAATCATTTATTCCTTCGCGCGCTATTCTTGATTCAGCATCTCAGCTCAATTTTGTTACTTCTAGACTCGCAAATCAGCTCCAGCTAAGCCAGCGCAATTCTTATATGAGTATTTCTGGAATTGGCGCATCCTCTCTTGCATCAGACAAGGCCGTGGACATCATCGCACAATCGCAGGACACAAACTACCGCGTTTCGTTCACTGCGGTCGTCACTCCTACCATTACTGATTTGCAACCACACTTTAGCTTAGATGCCAAGGGATGGGACATTCCAAAAAATCTAAAACTTGCGGATCCTCAATTCTTTGAACCTCACAGGATTGACCTTCTAATTGGTGCTGGACTATTCTTCGACCTAATGAGCGTCGGACAAATCCGTTTAGCTGACCATTTGCCAACACTGCAGAAAACCAAACTTGGTTGGATTGTTTCTGGCAGTGTCTCCAAATCTCAATCTAAGCGGTCAGCTCTTGCAGCCTTCGTTCAGCCTTCAAATCCGCACATGGACGACTCAAGCCTGGCCGACATTTTGCGACGATTCTGGGAGATCGAAACTGATTACACTTCCGCATCGACAAACTCACAAGAAGATGCGCTCTGTGAACAACACTTTATAAACAACTTCACTCGCTTAAAATCTGGACAATACTCAGTACCAACTTACCAACTCGATCTAGTTTTAAGGATCTCGACGACTCATATCAGCGAGCCTTGCGTAGATTCAGCAATCTGGAAAGAAAGCTACACAAGGATCCGCAGCTTAGAGGTCAATACGCTGCTTTCATTCAAGAATACCTTGATTTGGGACACATGTCTATCGCAGTAAGGAAGGTAAATACACCACAATTCTTTTTGCCTCATCACTGTGTCCAGAAACCCGAAAGTTCGACCAGCAAGCTGAGAGTAGTATTTGATGGATCAGCTAAAACCACATCAGGTCAATCTTTAAATGGCTATTCGTGCCATGCACCAGCTGTCCCGTGATGAAGAGGCTTCTTTCCCACTTGGCGCCAAAATAGTTCGTAGGGATTTTTACGTTGATGACCTCATTTCTGGAGGGGACACTGTTGAGGAGGTAGCCGAAATACGTCGCCAAGTCAAAGCACTGTTACTCAAAGGAAAGTTCCCCATTCGTAAGTGGTGTTCGAATTTTTTGGCAGCTCTCGAAGGTGAGTCGGAATCAGATCGGGAAAAATTACTCAAGTTCCATGCTGGAACCGACGTCGCCAAGACACTTGGTTTAGTGTGGGATCCCAGCACGGATACTCTGCTTTTCAATTCTGCTCCAATCATAATAGAAAGCGCCAGCTCCAAGCGCGCCGTCTTGTCTGCTATAGCCAGGCTGTATGATCCCCTAGGACTCATATCGCCCATCATCACAAAGGCAAAAATCTTCATGCAAACCCTGTGGAAAGAGAAAATTGCTTGGGATGAGAGCCTTCCACAGTCTTTGCACAACGACTGGCAGGAGCTTACATCCCAACTGTACATCGTCAATCGATTTCAATTCCCTCGTTATGTCCTCCAGCCAAAGGCAAGCCTAGAAATACATGCCTTCTGCGACGCCGGTATGGCAGCCTATGGAGCATGCGTGTACATGCGTTCAAAATCTGAAGGAATCGTCCAAAGTCAGCTGCTTTGCGCTAAATCCCGAGTCGCTCCTATAAAAGAGATGACAATTCCGAAGCTGGAGCTTTCTGCTGCACTCCTTTTAGCCGAGCTTCTATTAAGCGTTTGCCAAACTCTGGAAACCTCGTACCCCTGTCACTGCTGGTCCGATTCAACTATAGTTCTTGCTTGGATACACCAGTCACCAACCAAATTTAATGTCTTTGTATCCAACAGAATTTCGAAGATTCAGGAATACACCGCAGGAATGAGCTGGCACCACGTTTCCAGCAAGTTGAATCCAGCGGACATCATCTCGCGCGGATGCACACCGGCCGAGCTCAAAAATTCCACTCTTTGGAATTCAGGACCATAATTCTTGCTTCAAGACGCTTCAGCATGGCCTGAAAACACTCAGTCGCCACAAAAGCTGCCGGAGCGCCGAGTAGCAGCCTTGTTGACCACAAAGCAGCTGGATATTTCTCAAGGTCTCGCATCACAAAACTCCTTTGGAAAACTTCAACGTGTTTTCGCATACGTATATCGCTTCTATGCGTTGCACTTCAAGGGCAGGACCAGATCTTATGGTACTCTAACTGTAGCAGACATAAAAAATGGAACCCTTTTGCTCCTCAGATCCATACAACGCGTGCATTTTGCCGACGAGTTTAAGATCCTTAGCAGCAAGAAGCCGTTGTCAGCAAGAAATGCTTTGACAGTGCTCAACCCATTTCTGGATTCTTTAGGGCTGATTCGCGTCGGAGGCCGTCTTCAAAACTCAGATCTCGACTATGAAGCAAAGCATCCAATTGTAATACCAAAGGGACATCCAATCTCAAACGCGATTATCAAATATTACCACGAAAAATTCTTGCATGCCGGCTCTCAAGCGTTGCTTGGGCTGCTGAGGCAGAAATTCTGGCCCCTTGGAGGACGCAAATACGTGGCTAGCGTTATTAGAAAGTGTATCAGATGCTTTCGTCTCAAGCCTGTATTGATTGAGCACATCATGGGCAGCCTACCAGCAGCGCGTGTGCGGTCAAGTTCCGTGTTTCACACTACCGGAATCGACTTCTGTGGACCCTTTTACTATAAGGTTGGAATCAGAAACAGGCCACCCACTAAATGCTACATGGCGGTAGTTGTATGCTTCTCAACAAAGGCAGTACATCTTGAAATCGTCGCAGACTTGTCCACCAATGCCTTCATAGCAGCATTAAAGCGCTTCATCAGCCTGAGGCCAAAACCACGCATTATTTGGACGGACAACGCCACCAATTTTGTGGGAGCTAGGAACGAGCTAGCTGAGCTCAGGCACCTTTTTCTGAGTGATCCGCACATTTCAGTCACTTCTACCTTTTGTCTTTCCAACGGGATAGACTGGAAATTCATCCCTCCTCGATCACCACACTTTGGTGGCTTGTGGGAAGCCGCTGTTAAGGCAGCTAAGTTTCATCTTTACCGCATCGTTGGCTCTTATGCATTCACTCTGGACGAACTGCAAACACTTGTTTGTGAAATATCAGCAATGCTTAATTCTCGACCACTTTGTACAATTACAGAAAACCCTGATGATCTAGACGTGCTGACTCCATCTCACTTTATCAATGGAGCGCCAACTTCGGCATTCGACGAGCCGGACTTATCGCATCTGCGTGTCAACCTATTAAGTCGATGGCAGCGCATATGCCAAATGAAGCAGATATTCTGGAGAAAATGGAGTTCAGCATATCTTTCGCTATTGCAAGAAAGGTCAAAATGGCAACGCCCTTCGCCAAACATTCAGCCAGGCATGATCGTATTGATGCAGGAAGAAAACCTTCCGCCTCTTCGTTGGCCACTTGGGCGCATAGAAAGCGTAATATCTGGAAAGGATGGTGCCGTGCGTGTTGCCATCATTCGCACTCAAAAGGGAATCTTCAAGCGGGCCGTGACGAAATTGGCACTTCTGCCCCTACCTGAAACTTCTGTTGAAAGCGTTCCTCTTTCAACGGGGGGTGCATGTTCGGGGCAGCAACCGTCTCCGCCAGCAGATGATTCTCAAAAAAGTGTTCAAATTTAACGGCCTTCTGCCACTCACGTTTGCATTTATCTTCATACGCTAGTTATCTTATTTGTTATAAGTATTGTAACTGTAACGAAAGCTCTCTCACCAAGCGGTGCTCGCTGACGGACACCTTCTTAAATAAGCTGCTCTCGTTACGCACTCTAACTCAGTCTCAGTTTGTCTTTATGCGCTACGACATCGTCTATAAAATGCATTAAACACATGCATGTGTAAAAACTTATAAAATAACAAAAACGCAAAACATAAGAAACTAATAAATGCAACCTTTTGTGAATTCTATGTGCGCTCACGGCTTTAATGAATATTTAGTTTTCAGCCGGGACAATGGTGGGTTCAAACCAGTGCCCTCCACATGGGGAAAGGGGGGCTGGGGGCGGTATGGTTGGGCGTGGCATCCCAATTTTTGATGCAGATCTTTGTGAAATGTCAATTGCTATTTTCATACCAAATTTGGTGACTCTAGCTCGAAAATTGTAAAAAGTGGGGAAGGGGGGGGCGAAATGGGTGGGCGTGGCTCCAAAACTTTGATGCAGATTTTTGGGGGTCGTTACCAGCTATCTTCCCACCAAATTTGGAGGCTCTAGCTCCACTACTCTGGAAGATACACGCATTCCCGTTTTTGACGAAGCGTTGGGGTGGATGGGGGCGGCTAGGGCAGTATTGGTGGGCGTGGCATCCAAACTTTTGATGCAGTTTTTAGGGGGTCATTATCACTTATCTTGGCACCAAATTTGGTGGCTCTACCTCAAAAACTGTGGGAGATATAGCCATTTCTGATTTCAAAATGTGGGGGGGGCTGGGGGCGTAATGGGTGGGCGTGGCTCCAAAACTTTGATGCAGTTTTTTGGGGGTCGTTACCAGCTATCTTCCTACCAAATTCGCTGGCTCTAGCTCCACAACTCTGGAAGATACACGCATTCCCGTTTTTGACGAAGCGTTGGGGTGGATGGGGCGGCTAGGGCAGTATTGGTGGGCGTGGCATGCAGTTTGATGCAGTTTTTGGGGGTTCCTCATCACCTATCTTGGCACCAAATTTGGTGGCTTTAGCTCAAAAACTGTGGGAGATATAGGCGTTTTTGACTTTAAAATGCCGTGGGGCTAGGGCGGAATGGGGGGCGTGGCTCCAAAATTTTTTATGCAGTTGTTGGGGGTTGCTAGTAGCTATCTTTTTTCCAAATTTGGTAGTTCTAGCTGTAAGGATGTGCGAAATATGTGGATTTATCGGTTTTGAGTTATCGAATTTATCGATTTGCCAGCCCCCCAGTTATCGTAGAACCCCCATCTTGACACTTTAATTTACGATCCCATAGATAAAGAGAATTGGAAAGTTTCAAGTCTCTAGCTTGAAGGGTGTGGAAAAAACTTGCAACCATACAGACGGACAGACGGACAGACACCATGACGGACATTGCACAAACCCAATATACTCTTTACCTTCGGTATCGAGTATAAAAATGCACACATCTATGAATATGTATGTATGTATATATATATGTATATATGACGCAAGCCAGAAATTCAACGCTCTCCCGCTCTCGCTCTCTTTCTCATTTTGTGTACACTTTTTAAGGCAAGACGAGAGAGCGAATGCGGCTACCTGGTTAAGTATGCCTTGGTCCAGCTCTTTTGCTCGCTCTCTTTTTCTGTTGCCTTACGATTCAGTCTTGTTGCGGACGTTGTGAGCGACGCACATACGCGCACGATTTTTTTTGCGTTTTATTTTCGTAAGGCAACGAGAGAGCGAAGTGAGACTACCTATATAAGTATGCCTTGCGCCAACACAATGAAATTTGTGCGTGCATGCATATTTATATATGTATGTAAATATATAAATATATATACCTTATGGCTCTCAATGTTAAGCTGCCTTCACACGGTCGGGTTTTCTGTAGCTTTTTTTAACCGACCAAAAAGGTTGGCACTCACATTATTCGCATCGGTTAAATCCAAAATCCCATCACTTTTTGTTGTTACACAATCTGGTCACACTTCCCTATATATATAAGTTTGTTTACATTATTTTTTGCCAACAATTACTAAAAAAATACCAAAAACGCCTATTTTACGTTAACATGTTCGTGGCACAAATTTAACCGACTCAAAAAGAGCAGAAATAGAACACGTTCTATTTTTCTCATTTTGAGTCGGTTTTTGACCGGACCTAAAAATTTTTGTTTGTTCACACGAGAGCGCTGGCTTTAAAAAAAAAAAAACCGATGAAAAACCGATCGTGTGAAGGCAGCTTTAGCGTTTACTCTCAACTTAACGTAACTTAACTTAACGTAACTTAAGGCCCAACCAAACGATGCTTACGTGCTTAAAACATCGCAGCAAGAATGAACGAAAAGCATGGTTAAGCATTAAGCAACAACGTCTATAAGCAACAAAGTTAAAAACAAAAACTTAACGAAACTGGCGCAAGCATCGTTTGGGAAAATTTACGGCGTAGCATGTGTTGAAACTTTGCGTGTCGCGATGCTTTAGGCTCGTAAGCATTGTTTGGTTGGGCCTTTTATTCTGAACCTGCAGGTTGCAGATTCTTAAGTTAAAGGCCCAACCAAACGATGCATTCGTGCATGCAGAGCCGTTGCAAAAATGAACGAAATGCTTGCTCATGCATTATGCATCAACGTCTATAGCCATACGTTTCATAAGTGCATTGTCTCTTCTTCTTCTTTATTTTTGACAACCATTGTTGCCACATGTTCTTTTTTTATTCCATTAAAAAATAAATGTTAACATTTTATGTAATATTAAGTTAATAATAAAGACAACACATGTTTCATATAACTAGTATATTATATCAATGTGTTTATAAACAATAAAATGAAGATTTAGCAATTTTTTTTAAATATTTTCCATACAATAAAAAGACTGCGACAACTCTATGCCCAATGCATTGCTGCATGGTTTCAATTCAGTGAAACCATGCATGCGGCATTCATGCATTCGTTAAAAAAAAAAAACTGAACGAACCCTTGCATAAGCATCGTTTGGGCGGATACACGGCGTGCCATATGTTGAAACTTTCCGTGCAGCTGCTCTGCATGCACGAATGCATCGTTTGGTTGGGCCTTAAGTTATAAAGTTTTGATTAACGTGAAAACAAACAGCTGATCAAAAACTGTGATGCAAAACGTTAAGCGCTGTTTACAAAGTCAAACGTTGAAATAAATGAGCATAAGTTAATAAGTTAAGTTGAAAATCATAGTTAAATTTTTGATAAAAAGTCAAACGACTTTAAAAAAAGCATTGAAAAAAGAGAAGTTTGGACTGCAATTGCCAAAGAACTTGGTTGAAACGTTGTATTCAAAATGCGCCAACGAGCAGTCAATATATTTTTCTTTTTGAACAGCACTGCTAACATAATTCTACAGCACTGACACCCTAATTTCTTTAGTTAAGTTAAGTTAAGAGTAAACGCATACATTCCTTAAGTTAAGTTAAGTTACGTTAAGTAAACTTAGTTAAGTTTAGTTAAGTCGAGAGTAAATAGGCCTTAAGACCAATATGCAATATAAGCAAGACAGAACGCAAAAAAATCGTCCGCGGAAACACGTCGCACACAACGGTCGGCTCGATATTGAAATGTACGGCAAAAGAAAGAGGGCGACAATTGGGGTGTTCAACAGCTCCGTTTCATCATTTCATGTTTCCAAGTTGAAACGATTAACTCGTGAACGGCATTTTGGGTGTCAATTAGAGGTGGAGAACTATCGATAGTGCTTGATAGTTTCCATAAACTATCGACTATCGGCGATAGCAAGAAAAAACTGTCGTCGATAGTTGTCGATAGTCTAGTACGTAAATTAAAAAAAAAATTTCATTAGTTTTGGAAATATTTTTTTGATATATTTCTTATATATTTTAATTAACATTATTTTTAAAAGAGTATGAAATTTCCAAATGCTTTTTCCTCTTCTGAAAATAGTAAGATAAATAATTATTAGTCGAATAATATGAATATGATTTTTGATTTTTTGATTTACCTTAACTGCTATATACATATATTTTTATTTCAACCAATAGTTTTGGTTCAGAAATAGTAAAACGTTCACATTCTCGTCCTTCAGCCTTGTACGCCTATTCGAGACAATTTGTCCAGCTTTGCTGAATACCCTCTCCGACTCTACAGAGGTTGCGGGTATACATAGATACTTGAAAAAGAGCGTTTTCGATGATGGAAAGTCGTTCTGGTTCATCTAGAAATTAATTTTAACATAAGGATTATGTTTGATCGTATTTACTTAGCTATTTAAATTTACCTTAATCCATAATAAGGGATCCATATCCTGATTCACCAAAGCCCTCTCCATATACTGCTGTTTCATTTTAATTGAATCAGATCTGGCATTGCAATGTTGATTAGCAGCTTTATTATGAAGTATTAAATCAAAAAATGACGTATTGTCATCGCTTTCCTCCACGGTTGACAATTCCGTGTTATGTGATGTTTGGCTCATTGCCAACGTGAGCAGCTCTTTATCCAAATCGTCACACGCTTGCTCCGCATTTTTGGGGCTCTGGAACCCATTTGTTTTAAAGCGTGGATCAAGAAGGGTTGCTAATCTTGGAAGTGTCCACGTCTCGTATATAGACAAGCGTTTCTTTATTGCGTCCAACAATTTGTTAACAATAGTTTTCCCCTCCGCAGTCACCAAGTCTGGCACAATGCGTTCTAATTTTCGGCGTAAAGTGTATGCCGTAGGTATTATTAATGAAATGGTAACATACGTTCCACCCGAAATCTTTTGACTTGCTTCTTGAAAGAGCACAGGTATTTGTTCTATTTCTTTTAAAATTTGTATTTCCTCCACAGTGAAAGGCGATGGTGCATTTCTTGTTGTTAATAGCGTATTATTAATAGCATCATTCGTTGCCAATATTCGTTGAATCATAAAAAAAAGGTATTCCATCTTGTAGGCATTTCTTGGAGCAACGTATATGGGAAGCTTTCTTGGGCGCTTTTAAATTTTTCGCCTGCTATAGTACTTTTTTTGAAAAATCTTACAATTCTTTTGCGTTTTGCGAACAACTCTTGTAGTCCCTCTACATCGTCTACTTTAAGTCCATCTTGGACCACCAGGTTGATGGTATGGGCGAAGCAGGGGAGATTTGGTATATTCAAAATTTCACACGCCTTGAGCATTGACGCGGCATTGTCTGTAACAATGCAAATTGTTTTGTCAAGAATGTTCCACTGCGCTAATATCTCTTGCAAAGTATTTGCAATATTTTTTGCCGAATGGTTAGTAGCATCCAATAGTTTTTTTGTGATTAATGATGCTGTTTTCAAAGCATAATTATGAACAAAGTGAACTGTGACCGTTAAAAAACTTGAGTTGGCGCACGATGTCCATAAGTCACATGTAATCGCAACGTTTGAAATGCCTTCTAAAATAATTTCCAGCTTTCCGGAGGTTTCCTTATACAAGTTCATCATGAGTACATCCCTTAAATGTGTTTTGCTCGGCAATTTGTATCGCGGATCTAATACCTGTGTGTTTACAAAAATTTAAATATAAGATGTAAAGTGTAAGTTACACGTAGCATAGAAGGTCACGAAGTCACTGTTAATAACAATACCTGTGTGTACATTACGAATCCTTCATTTTCTACAATATTGTAAGGCTGAACATCCTTTGCAATCATTGCGGTTAAGGCCTGGTCAATATAATTTTTTCGCTTTGAATTCGTATCATATAATATGGCTCTCTTAAAATAAGAAGACACAGATTGCATACTCGACCTAGAGCTGCTACTTGTGGATGGGATATGGTCCTTATCAGCCTCTGAATCAGGGGTACTCTTGCCCGGTGCATGAGTATCCAATGTCGGGTGAAATCTTTTTAAATGATCCTGTAAGTTCGATGTATTCCCGCTAGTTTTATGCTCTTTTCCACACGAAAGACACTTTGCAAATTTCTTATCGTCAGAGCTTTTGAAATACTTCCATACGCGTGAAATTTTGGAATTTCTTTTGCGTGCTGGTTTCTCCGACGCCAAATCTTCACTATCAGTGCTGCTGCACTCACAAACCTCTTTTTCCGTACTGGTTGTACTAGGCGTTAGGGATGTTCGGTGTTTGCCTTTAATTAAATGTATATTTTTTAGTATTATTATAATTTAAATACGCATAGATTAATATGCACAAGAAATGCATGTATGTACATATGTATGCGTATGTATTTCACAACAAAACGTAATAGCAGCAATGACATCTGCACGTTGCACTTTTGTTATTAACACTTTATTATACGAAAACAAGTACACAATATCTTACCTATTTTATTGTTTCTTTGTTATAAGTAAATGCGACTTGCGTTTTCTCTTTCATTCTTTTCACCACAATCTTGATTCAGAGATGTAGAAAAACAATCGACGACTATCGACGATAGCGATCGACCACTATCGAGAGTGCGCGCCGCTATCGATAGCGAGTCGATAGTGGCCATCCATCGATAGTCCCGATAGTGCTATCGATAGTTCTCCACCTCTAGTGTCAATGCGTTTCATGTTTGTGCAGTCAGCTGTTGTTTGTTTACATTTCTTATTCTTCAATTTTTGTCACTGTTGCTGTTTACTGCGGTTATACTTTATTTGTAAAAAATGCCATTTAAAAGTGCTAAAGATATGCTATGCGATGCTTTAGCAAAGCAAGTTATTAGATAAATAGAGGATATTGAGTGTGAGAAGAGCTCTTTGTTTGAATTAGTTGCTCAATTACATGCTTTTAAGATTTGGCGGCCATTTATCATATGTGTTCATACCATTTTGCACAAAAATACACCAAATATACTAAAAAGTACTGAACATCGATAGCAAATATCGACTAAATATAGTGCTCTTCCCATCTTTACTTTGTTGAAACATGAAACACTTTTTGTATACATAGGCTGGGGTGTTTTAACGTTTCAAGAAATTTTCTATGTGTGTTGTTGTTGCGAGACGTTTCAACTTTGAAACGTGAAACGATGAAACGAGCTGTTGAACACCCCAATAATTTTGACTGTGTGTGTGTACATATTTGCATATGCAGCACCTTTAAGTGTGAGCGTACCAACTTAATTATTTTATGAATTTATTTTTCATTTTATTTTATTGCATCTGTTTGTTATAATACTATCTGCAATTAGTATACAATTTCTTTAGAGTTCAGGTTAATTGACCTTTTCTGCTATGCTCTCCATGTGGGGTATATTATTATTTTACATTATTATCATATATACATCTATCATTGAAGTTTTTGTTCAGTCTGCTCAGTCGGTCTAGTATCATTTTGATATTGGCTTTGTTGTGAAGGTCGATGGTCTGATGATGCCAAGGAAGCCTGTATATCATTTTTAGTAGCTTGTTTTGGGCTATTTGTAGCCTTTTGACGTGACATTTGGCAACATCCGACCACACACGGGCGCCGTAGAACATTACAGCTTGGAAAATCGACCGAAATATGTATAGCTTGTTTTCAATGGATAGACGGGAGTTTCTATTAATGTAGGGATATAGGATTCTGGTAAGGTAATTGATTTTGTCTATGGTATACCCTATATGGTCCTTGAAGTTGAGTTTCGAATCTAAAGTGACTCCGAGGTACCGTACCTTTTTATCCCAAGGAATTTCGTTTCTATTTGGTAGAAATCTGAGTAATCTTTTTCTAGTAAAGTAGATTGCTTGGGTTTTGTCGGCGTTGACTTAGACTTTCCATCTAGTGAAGAAAGATGGGATGGTATCAAAAGCCTCCTGTAAATTGATAGTGATTTCCGCAGGTACCAGCCCTGTGGTGATTATTGCTGTATCGTCAGCAAATATAGAGGCGGTGCAGCCGTTTAAGGTCGGGAAGTCGGCAGTATAAATGTTATATAGCAAGGGGGATAGCCACGACCCCTGAAGGCATCCTGCAGGAATGTCTACAAGGACAGAATGGGCTCTTCCAATGTAGACTGAGAACGAACGCTGGCTTAAAAAGCTTTGAATTTTTATCAATTTATGAACAAGAGAAATTCATTAAAAATTAATTTAATTTATTGTCAGGGGTGCCACAGAAAATGCTAGTGAAATTGAATTTCGCAAGAAGCAATTCCGCCTGAAAATTTTCACGGTGCCACAGAACTCCGTGTCATTTCATTTTTTAGTTTGTGCACCAACCTAATCGGACTTGGCTGCAAAGGGCTAACACCTTTCCAGATTATATTAGCCAAGTGTTTGTTTAGCAACTTTTTTAATTTTTACATAGCAGAATAAGAGGTTTTGCATTTTTTTTCATATTTTTTAATACATGCATCAACATTTTTGGACCCACCCATTACGCCCCCAGCCCCCCGCATTTTGAAGCCAAAAAAAGCCTATATCTTCCACAGTTTTTTAGCTAGAGCCTCCTGGTTATGATGACCCTCCGAAAACTGCATCAAAACTTTGGATGCCACGCTAACCAATACTGCCCTAGCCGCCTCCATCCTCCCCAACGCTCCGTCAAAAACGGAAATGCGTGTATCTTCCAGAGTTGTGAGGCTAGAGCCACCAAATTTGGTAGGAAGATAGCTGGCAACGAGCCACGCCTACCCTACATTAGCTAGAGTCACCAAATTTGGTATGTAGATAGCAATTGACATTTTGCAAAGATCTGCATCAAAAATTTGGATGCCACGCCCAGCTATACATATCAGCTATATATATATCTAGATTTTATTTTAAACTAATAAAGAAAATATGCATAAAACAAAAAAAAAAGGCAAAAATTTGCGCAACATTAATATTTGGTTTTATTCAACATAAGTAACAATTATCTATTTTATCTTAGGAAAAAACGTATTCTAGTATTTTGTATGGTACCCATTGTTTTTAATAGTATCGCCTAGGCGCTTTGGCATATTTTGAATAACTTTTTTTT